>NW_019168270.1:27003807-27617912 GCF_002303985.1 Durio zibethinus
GAAATATCATGGGTCAGGAAGGAAGGACCCAGTACATGGAAACCATGTTCCCTCTTTACAGGTAAGGTTTGGCTTAAATGTTTCTTGTTTATCATCTTCTTTTCTTGGCTACCATCCCCACTCACCTAAACCTTCAGATTCCTGTCCCTGCAATTCGAGTTAATTCTGTAGAATGCATTTGTTTGACACGCTTTTACAAAAATTTTGCAGCTTATTTGGATTCATTGTTCTACATATGGTTATGTATGCTGCCAATGTATACTTATGGAGGCGGTATCGAATTAATTATGCCTTCATATTTGGTTTCAAGCAAGGAACGGAACTAGGCTACAGAGAAGTGCTCCTTGTAAGTTTTGGTCTTGCAGCATCGGCACTAGCAAGTGTGCTCTCAAATCTTGATATGGAGATGGATCCCAAAACAAAGGATTATGAAGCATTCACTGAAATTATCCCTTTGATCTTGGTGGTGGTAAGATTATTGAATTTGATCCTAATGTGATGAACTCGTTTTGCCACCCGGCCCACCCCCATTCCATCAGCAACTGATTTCTTGGTTTCTTCTTTGCTCTGCAGCTTGTTTTTTATACTGTTCTTGGCCATTTCAAACATCTTATATCGATCCAGGTCGTTTCTTCTTCCTCACATGTTTGTCTCCATTGTATCTGTGCCCTCCTCTTACAAGGTAAAAGAGAGATAGCTGAAGGTTTTATAAGAATAGCAAAAACAAAACTTCGTGGAACTTAAACGATCGAATCTAATTACTCTGTTAAATTACATTTCCTAGCAGGTTCACACTCCCAGATTTCTTCTGCGAAGATCAGTTTAACTAGATCAGGTCTGTGACATGAAACCTTGGCTACTGAAATGACATGACTTTGTTTGAAATGGTCACCGATATAAAAGTTTCAACCCTTTGATTGTTTCAGGTGCAAGCATTTAGAAGCCTTGAGTTTTACGTTTTGCTACTATGGTTGGGGAGACTTTAGACACAGACGAAACAGTTGCAAAACCAACGATGTATTCAACACTTTTAGCTTCATTATTGCTGTGATTTCCATATTGGTGTCGCCTCCTTCAGGTACTTATCTGTTTATTCACCAATCTTGAATTCAGGTAGCCCTTTTTAGAAGCCTAGCACAAACTTTAACTTGATTTTTCAGTGCCTACGTCGATTGTTTGAAGAGAGAGACCCCTTGCAAGGATATAATGGGCTGAAATATTTCATCACAATCGTAGCCCTTTGTTTAAGAACTGCTTACAGTCTTAACAAGGGGATAGGTTGGAAAGTATTAGCTGTCATTTTCTCAGTTGCTGCTGCTATTTTGGTACTTACTGGGACCTTGTCTTTGACTGGGGACTTCTGCATCGGCATTCTAAGAACAGATGGTTGAGAGACAAACTCCTTATCCCTCAAAAAAGTGTATACTTTGGTGCCATGGTGAGCATAAAGCTAGATGAAATTGAAACATTTGCTCAGCATTCTATTCTATTATCTGTCTAACAATGTTTTATTCATTCAAAATGCAGGTCCTCGATGTTCTGCTGAGATTTGCGTGGTTGCAAACAGTGTTCAATTTCAATTTGTTTGATTTGCATAGACAAGCCTTGATCACCATAGTCGCCAGCCTTGAGATCATCCGGCGTGGCATGTGGAATTTCTTCAGGTAATTAAGATGTTTTGTCCGTGTTATCTGACCAATTCAATCTTGAGATTAAATCTCAACATTTTTCTAACCTTCTTTCAGGTTAGAAAACGAGCATTTGAACAACGTGGGAAAGTACCGTGCATTCAAGTCAGTGCCATTACCTTTCAACTATGATGAAGATGAAGACAAAGATGAATAGGTTGTTCAAGTTCAACAAAGTAAAGAAATGTGTGAAACTCAAACAGGAAGCAGCAGTAAAAAACTTGTTGTAACTAATTATCATTTGATTCTTTCTCCTTGTAGATCCTGTCCTACACTTTTTGGGGGTGCCATTAGAAGATTGATTAATCAAATTAGTGATTCACTTTCCTCTTTGCTTCCTCAGCTTTAAACATCTAATAAAAATGTCACCAGGGAAGTTAACACAGGAATAAAACCTGATTGCTTGAATATACAAAACGACTGAGATCGATTGAATAAGAGCCAACAGTTTTTGAAGATTTGAGTCAAAGTTATACAAATCTAACTTCAATCATTTCTTTTGAAAATATTCAAAAGCTAGGCTACAAATTATACGCATATCCTACAGGAGAAAACTACATACACTTTTATAATTCGATCAAAAATCATGAAGAAATATGACAACATTTTTTATAATTCGATCTGGGTATCTAGTATTTTATTTGGATCTAATCACCCGTGAACAATTTTATTAAAAAAACTTAAAATATTTTTCAAAAAATATTGATGAAAAATGAAAGCTCTATAGCATGCTATACTTGCTTCTTAATGTGTTTTATTTTCTTACTTAAAAATAATGAAGCATGCAAATGCATGTTGTGACAGCTGAGCAGCATGAACCTCCTCCATCGGGTTGCGGGTGCGCCGATCAGCTGCTCCCTGAATTGCGGTAGTGAAATGGCAGAACCGTAAATAGAACTATCTAAGCCGCGTTCACGTTTGACCATGACACACCTTAACTTGCATTTTGTAACTTCTTCACTTCAAAGTTCAACCACTTTGTTCTGTTCTGTTTCACTTCGCCTTTTATTTTGCCCAAAATCCAACCAAAAAGATTTTACCCAAAAATTCAACTTTAGATTTTTTTTTTTTACTTTTATTGGTTTTGCTTCGAATGGATCTAAATTTGTTGAGACGACGATCGCTGTTTTCTTCAAAGTCATCTCGGTCCTCTTCCAGGAGTTCAGGATTCGACGCCATGCGGTTCACCAAGAGCCTGGCTACTTTCCTCATGGCTCTCCCTATTCTCATCATGCTCACCATGATCCTCAGACACCAGCCCCCGATCGTTTGACGGGATTCGCTGACGCTAGACCCTTCTCCACCAATGTTACTACGCCCCCACTACTAGGTACACAACACAATTTTGATACTACTCTTACAAAGTAGAATTATAACGGATTAGATATGCATAAATCTTGCTAAATCACAACCCGATTTTAATAGGATTGAGTTTCTATAACCTCGAAGAAAATCAAGATTCAATCCTGTCAAAGTAGAAATTCAATTGATCAATTGGTAGTGATTGATCTTGCAGCAATTTATACACTTATAGTAGTATGTCTCAGTTCTTGTTTCTTTTCAATTCTTTGGTTCAGAAGTTGATGTCTCTCAATCTACTGACATGGCTAAAGACAAACTACTTGGTGGGCTTCTTGCTTCTGGGTTTGATGAACATTCTTGTTTAAGTAGGTACGAATCGATTTTGTATCGCAAAGTTTCACCTTACCAGCCTTCTGCATACCTTGTTTCTAAGCTTAGAAATTATGAAGATCTTCATAAACGTTGTGGACCCAACACTCAACCCTACAATAAAACAGTGGAACAACTCAAGTCTGGTGGTAGTGTTGGTTCTACGGATTGTAAATATGTTGTCTGGGTATGTTATAGTGGCTTGGGGAACAGGATTTTGACTCTGGCTTCAGTATTTCTTTATGCTCTTTTAACAGAGAGAGTCCTGCTTGTTGACCGAGGGAAGGACATGGCTGATTTATTCTGCGAGCCATTTCCTGAGAAATCATGGTTCTTGCCCCCGGATTTCCCTATCACTAATAAGTTTAACAGCTTTGGTCCCAAGTCTCCTGAATCCTATGGGAACATGCTTAAGAATAACCTTATAAAAGCTTCAATGGAATCAGAGCCATCGTATCTGTATCTCCATCTGGCTCATGATTATGATGACCATGACAAGCTCTTTTTCTGTGATGATGATCAAGCTCTTCTCAAAAAGGTGCCTTGGTTGATTGTGAGAACAGACAACTACTTTGTCCCCTCTCTTTTCTTGATGCCATCGTTTGAGCATGCACTATGCATGCTGTTTCCCGAGAAGGAAACCATATTTCACCACTTGGGTCGGTATCTTTTTCACCCATCAAATCATGTGTGGGGATTAATCACAAGGTACTATAAAGCATACTTGTCCAAGGCAGATGAGAGGGTTGGAATCCAAGTAAGAATTTTTGATAAAGGACCCGGTCCATACCAATATGTGAAGAATCAAATTTCAGCCTGTACCCTTGGAGAGAAGCTGTTGCCTGAAGTAGATATTAAAGGATCAATTAATGTCACTCCATCAGAGAACTCAAAGGTGAAAGCTGTTTTGATGACTTCTTTGGTTTCTGGTACTTTGAGAACGTGAGAAACATGTATTGGGAACACCTACAGTGAATGGTGACATAATTGGGGTTTACCAGCCAAGTCATGAAGAGCAGCAGCAGACTGAAAAGCGATTGCACAACATGAAGGCATGGGCAGAAATGTATCTGCTTAGTTTGACTGATGTGCTAGTCACAAGTGCCTGGTCCACATTTGGCTATGTAGCTCAGGGTCTTGGAGGTTTAAAGCCATGGATCCTTTACAAGTCTGAAAACCAGACAACCCCTAATCCACCCTGTCAGCGTGCCGTGTCAATGGAGCCTTGTTTCCATGCTCCTCCCTTTTATGACTGCAAAGCTAAGAAAGGAATTGATACAGGTAAAGTTGTTCCACATGTGAGACATTGTGAAGACATTAGCTGGGGTCTTAAGGTAGTAGATAGCCATGCTGAGTTATAGCTGCTTCAGGGATTTTAGTTTTACCAATTTTGCCTAGAAAATTTGGTAGAAATACAATTGTTTTGATTTTGACTGTGCTATACCGCAATTAAGACTTCAGTATTTTCTCACAGATCACATTTATTCATTGGATTTGCCATTTTCTAGGCCAACTTCGGCTTTCTCATACATCTTGGCCCACATTATGAGTTATTGATTTCTGTTATAAATCAGGTCCAACATTGCAGCCAAGTTGAGCTCAATACAAAAACAAACTGGAAAAGGAGTTAAAATTTTCTTATTTTATCTAGAAAGATCAATTTTAATCATCCATAATAGTCCTTTTTAAAAAATTTCAATTTTTTTATGATATAAATATTACATACAACATAAAAAAAGTTAATAAATAAACAAGCCAATTACAATTTAATTAACCAACATATATAGGTAGAAGAAAATTGAATATAAAATTTGATTAAGTTCATACATTATTATGAGATTTAAAGCTGAGTTCTAAAGTTCTAATTTTTAACTTTTGCTAAAATGTAACCAAAAAGAAAAAAAAAACTTGCTAATTAACTTATGAAAACAACATTAATTGAAAAAAAATTCAGAAAACATAAGTGATACTAAAAAATTAGCATTAAAGGGTGGTCAACGGTTTGAGTGTACAATTTTGGTATAAATAGAGGGAATTATAACTTGAATTTGAGACCTATCTCTTACCTCCCAAATTTTGATAAAATTTCTATATGAATCAATAATTTTCTTGAACATAAATCATTTGGAGCTTATAATGTAAAATTCACTTTGAAATTTACAATATAAGAGAAAATTTAATGGCAAAATAATTAAGGCTATTAAAATTACGAGAAAACTTTTTTTTAATACTTGATATTATCTAAATTAAATCATGAATCAATATAATTAAGAGTCTAATATCTTACCAATAAGCTACAGTCAACCAATCATTAAAAATAAAAATTTAACACTCTATCAACATGTGACATAACTATTGGTAAAATTATAAGAAAAAAATGTCGGATAGAAAATCATATTTTGAAAACTTAAGAATAAAATTTTGCATGCATTAATCAGGAAACAGAGAAGAAAAAATGGCAAACAAACCAACCAAATTTATAAACCATTGGTTAACCGTCAATATTGGTTTCGGCCAAGGATATCCCTATTATTATCTGCTACTACTTGAAGCTCTAAAGTTCTTACCTGCAATTTTTGCAGCTTTACAGGCGTTATCATGGCTTTGCAGCACAAATTAACAAAAGCCAATGACTGTCACTCCATTTTGCAATGCATGCTTGCTTGTTCCTCACTGTCATGCTCTCTAACTACCTTCTGCTCATTTTTGTCAGTCCTGACAGGTTCGACGTCTTCGACTCCGTCCATATGGCTTCATAACTACTTCCAGTGCCGATAGTTAAGGCAGCCTGCAGCTTCGAACGTAAGTGTTCTTGCTTCTTAGATTTTTATAGTCCTCGGGGTATTTGTATCTTGATGTTTTATATATTAACCGAGAATGCTGATTCTCACATATGAAGGTTAAAGCAACTTATTGATCCCCGTTTATGCATGCACTTGAACCAGCCGGTTTGAAGATGATTAATCCAATGAGGCAGATAAAACTCAAGAATCTGATAGAAAACGAAAGGATTTGCGACGGATACAATATTGATGCAGCTGTTCTTTACCCGTGAGGTAAACAAGTACAGAACTTAAGCGCACTCAAAGGGATGACTGGAGGCAACTGGCTAGCTAGATGTTAATTGGTAGCCAAGTACCTGGTGTAGCAATAGTTAGTAAAAGTGATACATTGAATTAAAGCCATGAAATTAGGCTTAGGCTGAAATATACGACTGAGTTCTTCACTACCGCTGCAGGCTTCGGGTGAAATATTAAGTTTGCAATGCTTTATGTTCATGTATCATGCAGCAGAAACTGTTCACCTCAACGTGCCTTCACAATTTATTTCTGATAATTTTTAGGAGGAGAATGTGAAAAATGCTTTTCATTTGTAACTTGATCTGCATATGACCAATTCAATGCCAGAATTGTTTTTTATTTTATTTTATTTTAAGGTTGTGTTTTATTTTTTTACATATAACTTTTTAATTAAAAAGCATTTAATCTAATGTTCAATGTAGAATTCCATAATTTTCAAAATGTTCAATTTAGTTTTTTTTTTTTATTTTTAGATGATTCAACAAAGAAAAATCAGTTTCACCTATAGCTTCCATATGGCAAAAATTATTATGTCTTATCCTTGTGGTCAATTAGTAGGGACAAAACTTACGTCTTTAGGTGAAATTTGTGAAATTTTTTAAATGATTTAATAAAAAATTTTTAAAAAATCTAAACCAATAAATTGTTAAAATTTAATATGAAAATCAATAATATGTAAAAAATTATTAAAAATATTATTTATAATTCAAATTTAATCGATATTTATTTAACGATAAAAATTTTATCAATATTTTTATTAAAAATATTTATTTAAAAAATATATCAAAATTTATTAAATTTTTTTAAAATTTTATACACTTAATCTATATAATGAGATCTTTTAATTTATCAATTTTTATTTTTATTTAATCGTTTTTAATAATAAACTTCATCTAAAAAACTTTATCTAAATCTTTTTCAATTAGTAAAGTTGCATTTTACTCTTTTTAACTTTTTAGATACATTTTTTATTCATTCTCTTCCTTTTTGCTATGTATATATATATTCTCTCTTTATCTATAAATTCGTTGTTTAAAAGGAAAGTTGCAGCAAAAATTAACCCTTTTCGCCATAAAAAACAAAAATTCTACTATATATGCAATTCTTGCCTAGATATATCGATCGCTCCCACCAAATTAATTTTCATTAAATTTTCCTACTCTATGCTCAGTCTGCCATCACTATGCAAAGTCCTATTCCCCCAATAATACTCTATGCTCAGTCCCAAACTCTCTCAACCTTCATTATCTTGACTCCCATGCATTGCCTTTCATGGGGTCATATGAATTCGAAGGTATTTATTATAAGGGAGTATATCATTTATAATTTTTTTATTATAATATTATAATTGTTCAATTAGAATAAAAATTTATGTAAAAATTCATTACTTATAAATGTAAATTTTATATAAAATTTTGATGAATCTCATATAATTTTAAATTATAACTAATTAATTGTATTATAGTTAATACAGATGATTTCACTTGTCAACAGTGGCATGCATTACCAAAGTTAACAAGCAATGTGATATGATATATATACGAGACATGCAGTTTCCTTTAGAGGATGTTTGAAAACAAAGTTATTAATTATATATGAAAGGTCAACATCTATTTTATATATAAAATTTCGGACTAAATTTGATGTCTTAATTTAGGTGATACAAACTGATCTGTAGATAATGAAATTTTATTAAAAGATCACAAATAAGTAGTAATATAAATATTTGAAAATCAAGTAAGTCCCTTAATAATGTTTCATTTTTGTTCAATTGGTATTTCCCTCCTCCATCGGGTAATCAAAATCATGCACCGAAATATCGGAAAAATTTTGTACGATGTTTCCTGTTGCGGCAGTCCAATGAAACGTGGTATCATGCAAAGTCATCGAGTTATCAAATCTTTCATCTAATTCTGGTACATGGTAGTTTGATCTGTCGTCCAAGATTAAATCATCTTGAGCAATTCCTCCGAAGCATGCAAATGAACTAGCTGCTGCTGCTGGTGGAAGCTCGATGATGGGGATCGAGTTGTCCAAGGATGATGACGATGGAGGCTCAAGAACTTTGTTAGTGGAGATGGCGAACATGCCAGAAACTACCATTTGCCAAGCTTTAAGTACGTCAAGGCACTGTGATCTAGTTGATGTGGCTGAGGCTTCGGACCTAGATGAGAAGCCTGGATTATTATTTTGTGTTGACAGTAGTTTTTTTGACTCTCTGACCAGCCTTGTTTCTGCTTCGAGCCGAGCCCTCTCCCACTGAGCCATGTGGCTCAGTGTGCCAGTGTTTCTACCGGAGGAGCTGAGGAGGTTCGATTTGGGCTTGTGGGTGGTGGGATCAATTCCCATCTTGGTAAACCTTTTCTTAATATGCGTGTTCCAGTAGTTTTTAATCTCATTGTCGGTTCGCTTGGGTAAGTGAGCTGCTATGGCCGACCACCTAACAAAGAGGAAAGAATTGAATGCATGCATGCACTAACAAAGGTGACTAGTAGTACTAATAATTATATATCTTGGGACTGAAGATCTTGGGATTGAAGAGGTAGAAAAACAGCTATGGAATAAGCAGTACTAGAGGAAAGCTTGAAATGCCCCAAGATCATATAAACCCAGAGATCAGTAAAGTATATAAACTATAATGTACTTGTTTGTTGGGTACTTTTATATTTTTTTCACCTGTTTCCAAGAAAAGCATGGAGTTGAATGATGGTTTGTTCTTCCTGTAAACTGAACTTTCCCCTCTTGACATCAGGTCTTAGGTAATTGATCCACCTCAATCTACAGCTCTTTCCACATCTTTGAAGCCCTGTAATTTACAGTACACCAGCAATGGCAAACATGCAAGCAAAACGAAAATGAAAAATTGAAAAAAAAAAAAAGAAGGCATATTTGCAGAACAAAATTGAAAGATATAATTGAGAATCATCACCAGCTTTTTCGGGCAAGGTACGCCAGTTCCCAAAGCCACGTTCTTCAATATAAGCTAAGAGCTTCTGGTCTTCATCTGGAGTCCATGGCCCTTTCTTCAACCCCATATTCTCGCTGCAAGCAGACCTTGCCATATGTAGCCAGTTATCAGCAAACAGCAAATGAGTCTTTTGATCTTTTTTCTTTTATAAACAAATATATATATTGCCAACAGATCAATATAAAGAAGAAGACTCCGGAGATTGGAGAGGTAACTGTTGGGTGGGGTTCAAGGTGAGAACTGATTCAGCAATATGTCGATCCATGTTGGGATACATTTATTAGTAAGCCTGAGGCTAGGAAAGTGAAATGTCCCAGGGCTTGATGGGACAGTCCTTTTAACTCCCTAACCCCATTGATACGGAAAAAACAGCTCAACATTTTGTCCTTTGCTATTTAAATTCAGAGGATTTATCATTGGATCAAACTAAGAATTATACATGGTTTCCTGATTAACGAAAATGGCTACTTCTATTCACTTCAACGTGTTACATGTTTGGTGGTTAGTAAGGATATAATTTCACCTATAATTATTTTTACTATAATTTTATAATTATCTAATTATAATCAAGAATTGTATAGAAATCCATTAATATAAATGTGTGTTCTATATAAAATCTTAATAAATTTTATATAAATTTAAATTATGATTAATTAATTAGAATATAATAATTATAAGTGACATATTTACCGATAATTCAATGGCTGATTCCTCACTCAATTTACCCATATGGACCCCTTAGACCCAAAATTAGTTAAATGGTCCTGGTTTGCAGTTTCATGTCAGCAATTATTGTTTCTGTTGTGTCGAAACTATTTTGTGCTAGTTTTCTGGTGGATTATAAATGAGGCAATAGAAAATTTGAGTACTATAACTATACAAACGAATTGTAAAAAGAACAAACTACTTCAATTTAAAAATGTTCGGTTAACATTTCTTTATTTTTGCAATTACTTGTTAATAAACTCACAAGAGATATAAAAGCAATGGGTTGTGTTTCAAAGCTTAAATAAAAACAAGGTAGTGTGGTTAAAATCGGAAAAAGTAAATAAAGTTTCATAAGTGAAGTTCGTGAAATTTTTTATTAAAAATGAATAAATTAAATTTAAAATCGAAAATTGATATGTTAAAAGATTTTATTATATAGATTAGATGTGTAAAAATTAAATTTTTTTTAATAATTTTAGATATATTTATTAAATATATATTTTTAATAAAAATATTGATAAAATTATTGAATATGTGTTGATGAAATTTGAATTATAAATAATTTTTAAATAATTTTTTTACATATTATTTATTTTTATATTAAATTCTATCGATTTATAAGTTATTAAAATTTTTATTTATTAATTTTTAATAAATAATTTCACGAATTTTAGCTGTAAAACTAACTTCATATAAATTTTGTCCGGTTAAAATCTGGGTTTGGATCACTTAAATTCACTTAAAACGCTATCTCCCTTTACCTATTAATTAAAAACCTTTACTTTGAAAAAAGCTTTATTAATTTCTATTGTACCCTAGCTAGACCTGGGTATGTTTCTAACTTTAAGAAGATTTACGCCTCGAAACAAGAGATGCAATAGTCTTGCAAGTGATTTTTCTTGGGAACAAGAGAATAGTTGTGATCGAAGGAATTTATTTATCTATTTATATATTTTTGTGTATCCAATCCATCTTTAATTATAAGCTTCAACTCTCTAGTCTTAAACTTATAGTGCAATTTGCCTTCAATTTCTTTGAAACACCTATTTGAAGGCCATATATTCATCCTCTGGCCAATATCAACAACCATTCCCAAGTGTATAAATATATATATATATATATATATATATTAGCTTTATCATTGATTAATAAAATTTTTGTTTGGATTTTTGGAAAATGTCGATATTTTGGTTGAGTAATAAGAGATTCTTGGACTTTGCTGCATATATATTTTAAGCATAATTAATCCATCACCAAAACTTTTGTTTTGATTTGAAAATACACACGATCCCTCACTATCAAATTAAATATTAAAAAAACCAAAAAATAAAATTATTATAAGTGAAACTGTGCAAGCAGTAATTCCTTTTATTAATTAATAGATCAGTTCTTATTATTAATTTCTAAGTACAACAATTTTGGCCCCCTCTAGATCATGGATTTTCTCACCAAATTAAGAACGCACTGCCATCGGCAAAAACAAGTGTGCCCTGTAGGGAGGCATGCACGACTAAATTTAATTGTCTATATCATTAACTATCACAACCACCAAGTACCTCAATTACTTAAAAGGTTTAGTCAGATTCTATTCTATCACTCTGGGTAAAATAATTAAAGTGGTCCATGTCAATTGTCGAAGTTTTGTTATCCTCCAAGTTTTAGCGACGCCGGCAGCCGGAAACCTCCAGCCTTGCAGTCCGGCTGCCGGTTTTTCTCTCAGCTTTGTTTTAGATCTTTGTGAACGGTGTTATTACATATCAAACACCATATATCGGTTAATTGATAGAGATCAATAGTTTTTTTTTCAATGCATTAACATCCTCCTTTTTAATTCTAATTATTGGCACGGGCGGTTAGACGGATAAAAAAATTAGATCGAGATATAATCAAATATTCATGATTAATCACTGACATCTTTTTTTTTAATTTTTTATAATTATATAAAAATTAGATTAAAAAATAGATTCAACATCAATGAAACGTGGGTTCAAGCTCCAGTTAAATTGCTAATAGGTGGAAGAAGGGTAAATTTGTGTGGACAAAATCAAATCAGACTAGCAGCTGATTTAAGTCTAAGATTTTAGGATATAGGATAAGATAATATTATGATTAATATTAGATTAAATAATATCATATTATCTTGTATTTGATACATGTAAATATTATGATAGGATAATTTATTTATTGGTTAAAATTATCATTTTTTAAAATTTATAAAATTTAAATTACTGATATAATTTTTAAGAGTATAATAGAACATATAAGTTTAATTTCACGAATTAAAAATAATTCTTTTTAATTTGAGAGCATTGAATCATTCTATGTCAAGGATAATTAATTCTTCTTATAATCTTATATTTTTTTTAGATACAAATCTAATATAATATAAAATAATTATTTTCCTATCTTATATGTGTCTTATGTATAAAATACGACCTAAGCTATATATATAACAGAACTCAATGCAAAGAATAAAGATACGTACGTCAAGTAGTTTGCATGTAAACACAGCTACGGTTACAAGGACTACTCACTGTTAACGCTTCCAAATTAATATATAGTGTCATGCATGCCATGGCCATTAATTTCTCATTGTTGGCCACCACTTCAACCGCGACTAAACCTTGAAAGCTAGGAGTAATGATAACTATATATAGATTTGGTTTCGTGAGAATCATCACAGAAGTTTCAAGGTTTTGATTCATAATTACGACCATTAGCACTAAAGACATTCTGCAACAAACACATTTGCATCCCATGTTCTTCCTCTAGCTTGGATAGGATTAGGAAAGCTTAAGTTAGGCATTAAAAGGTTAAAATCTTTCCCCCAAAACGGTTTGGTTTCTGCAAAATCATTATCCTCCCCTATTGTTCCTTGTTTGACTGACAGGGTTGGACCAAAACGAAAATTAAATGGTTTGAGGATGAATGCTTTTAAATTGTACACTGCGAAACATTGGTTGTCATTTTCTAGCACCTCTTGACTTGTCAAGCTGGATATACTGGTTGATTGGCCAAGCCTCAACCTAAAACGGCAGGAGAAATCCTCCGCAGTCTTTTCCTTTTGAGACCTGATCAACAACCATCTTTCAGTCACAGTAATGAAGGCATAAATATCAACAGTGTTTAGGCCAAAGCCCAACAAAAAATATGTAGGTGGACGTTTGGATGCAACTGCACCTCCAGTGAAATATAATTAAGTTTTAATCATCATCATTTAAATTTAAATGTCAATTTTAATGAGACTTATTCATAATAATTTTTTTATTAAAATTTTTTTAATAATAAGTACAATAACTTTTTTTAATCATAATTACAATAATTTTTATTATTATTTTTAATATCATCATCCATTTAAATAGATTATATTTAAAAAAAGATTTCGTACTATAACTTTTTTGAATTAAACTCGTGAAGTTTTAACTTTTTTGTAAAAAGAATACATGTTAAAATATATTTTTTAAAATATATATTTTGGATTATAGAAATAGAGGTAAAATGTTTTACATCTCATAAATTTGATCTTATCTTGGAATTGAATTGAAACTAACAAATATTAGATTTTCAAGAAAACCCAACATAATTCGCAACAAGGACAAATAGTAACCACCTTAATCACTTTGGTGTTTTACAGATCAGTCATACATAGGGCCAGCAGGAACATTTGGTGGCCCAGACCAGATGGTAGCTAGCTAGCTAGCCATGTCTGTCCCTACACATACTCTAACAACATTCCATTGTACACTGCTTGAGATTAGAGATTTAAGAGAAAATAATGATGCTGCAATTAGTATATAGTGGAAGAAAACTATGAAAAACAAGAAACTTTTCATTGTTACAAAAAAATGAATATACCACAGCATAACCTTAATTATTATTGTTAAGACATTATCAAAACACAGGCGAGCCATATGGTGAAGAATTCACTAAGTTAAGTACACTATCCCAGCGAATACTATTCTCCACTATGATACCACTGCAGCCTTCGGTTGCTTTCTCGACACCCATCGATGCATTCAGAACACCAGAATCAAAACCCTCCATTATATTTGTAATAGGTGCATTTTCACAATTTCCTACCTTAAATGAGTCCTCAAACCATGCATCAATGTCGCTGGAATCCGTCATGCCATTCAATTCGATGTTGCTATCTATTATTCTTTCTTCAAGTTCTTGCATCTGATTTGGTTTCTCAAAGCATTTCAAACTATTTTGGCCGTTTAATTCCGCAGCTGTTTCTTCCCATCCGGCTGAACCATCTTTATAGGTATTTCCAGTGAGTCCAATGGCAGGGGCTTGAACCGTTCCGTCCGGAAAACTAAGAGTTGAGGTTGGGGACCCAAGATCCTGGCTGGAGAAGGCAAACATGCCAGCAACTACACCTTGCCATGCTTTGAGTACGTCGAGGCACCTTGGTCTGATCCGCTGACTCGAAGTGGGGGTAACCTGGTATTTAGGTTCGATAGCGTTTGGATTTGGCACAACCTGTTTTGACTCACGGACCAACCTGGCTTCAGCCTCAAGCCGAGCACTCTCCCACTGAGCCATGTGGCTTAAATTTGAAGCATTCTTGCCTGGACCAGATGGGAATCTTGAAGCATCTGTCCAACGCTTGTGAGTCATAGGATCAATACCCATTTTGATTAGCCTTTTCTTGAGATGTGTGTTCCAATGATTCTTGATCTCATTGTCTGTTCTCTTTGGCAAGTGAGCTGCCATTACCGACCACCTAAATGAAATTTAGATACAAATAAAACGTTAATCCTATTATGAACTTGAAAGTGGGAAGTTCATTTTTTTTTCTTTATATGGTACGCTGGAAAGACAGAAAGTTCTCAAAGGGGAAATTTTGAGAAACCATACCTGTTTCCAAGTAGGGCATGGAGTTGAATAATGGTCTGCTCTTCCTGTAAACTAAACTTTCCTCTTTTGATATCAGGTCTCAGGTAGTTAATCCACCTCAGTCGACAGCTCTTACCACATCGTTGAAGTCCTATACATAAATTTACAGAATACCAAAAACATGAAATTTTTTCTTCAATCAATTTCGTTAATTACAACAACAAAAGAAGACAGTTAATTATATATAAATGTAAAGAATCAATCACCAGCTTTCTCAGGCAAGGCACGCCAGCTACCAAGACCATGTTTTTGGATGCAAGCCGTCAGTATTTTGTCTTCTTCAGCTGTCCACGGTCCTCTCTTCAATACCCCTTTCTTGCAATCCGAAGACCGCCCCATTTTGCAGAAAACCTAACCGGCTAATTTGGGCTAAGAAAAAAGTTTAGCCTGTTGATTATTCCAAGAGATTGATTGAGAAAAAAGAATAAGAAAAGAGGACAAATGGGGTTGAGAGTGATGGGTAAATGGAAAGCGTTGGAGGTAATTTTATAGACGATGACCAACAGTAATTAATAAAAACTCATGGAGAAGTACTATATAAATTAGTCCCATCCAACTACTTGATGAATGATGCCCCACGTGAAATAAAAATTTTATATTTTCATTTTTGTAGAAAAAGTTGGAATTTTAAATTAGAGTTTTGAAATAAAAATTGTACAAAAAAATTTGATAGTCTATAATTAAATTTAATGAAAATTAAACTAATAAAAACATATTAATTATTACAAATAATTTAATTTAATATAGCATGTTTTGAAAATGTTGTGATTGTTTATTGAGGATTTAAGTCTTATACAAGCTTTAAATGTGATTGAAATTACTATATAGGTAATAAGTTTTCATCTCATAGTTTTTCATCTCGAATTTTGTTGCCCTTTATATGGTTAAGTTGAATTTATGATTACTTATTAAATATGGCCATATCTAAGAAATTGTTATAATAATTAATTATATGAAAGAGAATTTTTTATCTAAAAATTTTATTTGATAGATAAATACAATACAAGCACTTTATTGTCAATTGGCTTTTTAATCAGATGACATGATATTGAAATTAATATTAAAAGCTACAAATTTGAAAAAAATATTTAAATAATATTTTTTTAATCAAATAAGTATAAGAACTAAGCAATTCAAAAATAAATTAAAATTTTCAAAATATATTACATTAAATTGTTATGTATCAAATTGAATATTTTATTATAATATTTATATCAAAGGAAAAAGGATAGATAAAATATTTTATCTGTATTCATAAATAATTAAAATTACACAAAAATATAATAGAAAAGTAAAATTGCATAAAAAATATAGATTGATATATATATAAATATATCTCAATCTAATATAATAATAAATTCGAACATTTTTCTTATATCAAATTACTAGTTAGCTCTTATGAGAATCGGATCAAATATATAATTAAAAATAAGGAGGAAAGATTTTAGTGCTCGAGTCTAATAAGTTAGCTTAAATAATTAAAAACATGAAAGAAGGAAAAAAAAGTATTTTAAAGATTGTATAATCTATTAATAAATATCAAACTTTTAATTTCAATAATTAATATTCAACTTATGATAATCTCAAATTAATAATAAAATATGATGATAATTATTTTATATTATATTAAATTTATAATTTAAAAAAATAAATAAGATTATAAGAAGGATTAACATCATCTTGATATAGGATGATTTAATCCTCACAAATTGGAAAGAATTATTGTTAATTTTTAGGATTGAACTTATATATCTTATTATACACTTAAAAATTATATCAATGATTTAAATTATATAAATTTTGAGAAAAGATAATTTTGATCAATAAATAAATTATTTTATCATAATCCTTGCACATATCACGTACAAGATATGATAATATTATTTAATTTAATCATATTCATAATATTATTTTATCTTATCTTATATATATCATAATTTTATATATCAACCACATTTACATAAATATGTATTTATTTTTTGTTACAAGAATGGGTCCTAAACACATTAATATTACAGACCATACACTAGATTAAAGATGAGCTAACGTAGTAGTTTTCAATTTAATGGCATACAAATTAATTCAAGATAAGTAGAGTTTTTTAAGTATTAATAATTTTCGATAGAGTTATATTCCACCTGAAAATTTGTCCCCGCCCCCCAACCCAATTTATAATTTTGATGGGACCACTGCCTGAACTGTAATAAATCACTTACCTTCGCTTATATAATCCAAAAATATTTATGTGAATTTTGAAATACAAATAATATATTTTTTATAATTAAAAAAATATAAAGGTAATATCGTTTACTTTGTAAAAAATAACATTTAAGATTTTTTTTTCAAGTAATTTATAAAAAGAATACGTAACGAAAAACTATCCCCACATCTTAGAAATATAATTCCAAATATTTTAAAATTTAAATTTTAATTCAATTGATTTTGTAATATTTTTAAAATGTGACATTTGACTTGAAATTTAAATTTAAATTGCATTTTTTTGTAAAAAAAAAAAAAAGGGAACTCCTCAACGGCCCTCACATAATAAAGAAAAATATACCCTTCTCTTACCTAAAACTTGTGTAATGAAGTAAAAAACTAAGATGATAAAAAATAAAGTTACTAGAAGAGATTAGTCAAATGACTTTACCTCAGTTAATTTCCTTAAATTTTCTGTCCAAATCTTAGTTTCCTAAGACTTGAATTGCAAAGTGCAAACCTCTCACTTGAATGAGATGTTTCTTAGCCATTGAACAAATTAATTAAGATTCCTAAGATTTAAAAAATATATATGGTCGATTTATATTCATGAGCTATAAAACTTTTAATGTTTACAACAAAATAGTGGATCATGAAACAAATGTGGAAAATAAAAAAGAAAATTAGATTTGGGAAGAACTTAAATGAAGTTCAGATTATGAAGTTTTTTATTAAAAATAATTAAATAAAAGTTAAAATTGAAAATTTAAACAGATGGTTTGAAAGGTCTTTATATATAAATCAATTATGCAAATTTTAAAAAAATTTATATATTTTTGGATAAGTATTTTTACTTAAAAAATGTAACATAATTTTTATTATTAAACTAATATTAATCACATTTGAATTATAAATAATATTTTTAATAATATTATTTACATATTATTGATTCTCATTTATCAATATATGAATTTAAAATTTTTATTAACATTTTTAATAAATTATTTTTACTAAAAATTTTTCATAAATTTCATTTACCACTTACCCCAGAGATGAAATGAAGGAGAATGAGTGTTTAAAGTGAAGAAAGTAATTATTTATAGCTTGGCAGGACACAATTTCTATAACCATTAAATTCCCCATTTAAGAAGTGGTGGAGGTATCTGTAACCTTTATTAAGAGGGCATGTGTTTTGCTCTAATTCTGTATCAGGATTATCTAAAAATATGTTATAATATATATGTAAAGATTCAAATATAAATTTATAAAATATTTTTATAAGATAAAATTATAAGATTTTCAGTTAAAATGAATAATATCTCACAGATTAAATGTAGATCTTTATAAATAATATCAGAACAATCATCAGTCAAATGAGAATTAAATACTACATCGTGAGAGCTACTTTTAGAATCATATAAAAATTAAGTGTTACACTATAAAAGTTATCTCTAGAATTTCAATATCTGATGTGATCTTGTGATTTATATGTGTTTTGTGTTAGATTTGCTCAACATTTAATGTAATTTAATAAGATCTATGTGTTTTATATTGAGTTTAACAAAAACATCAAATTTTAATGAAAAAAATTTATGATATTTCAATTTAATATTAAGATAATTTGAAGATCTATTATAATATATACAGAGAGATATAAATTTAAATTTACAAAAAAAATTTATGTGATAAAAACATAAATTTTTCGAATAAAAATAGATAATATCCGGATCTTCACAGCCTGTATATAGGTCATCTTTCTTAGTCGAATTTAGTTCCCTTAGTACTTATATTTATTGGCCAATGGTCAGATCCTTCCCTCTGCCTCACTACATATAAAAATATACTGTAAAAACAGTGAATCACACTGTAAAACATAGGATTCCGTAAACTCTCAAATTTCCCCCTTTTTCCCCACGTCTGTCATGTCTACAGGTAAATTGGGATTGTCCCCCCACTTTTTCTTCACCCCTCTTAAATGGCCTGCATGGTAAAGGCCTCAATTCAGTCACCAGCAGCAACTGTAATTTTATGGGTCGAACATGTAATGTAAAATAGTGGATGCTATGTCAATGGATTAATTGAGTTGATAAGGTTCAAAATTTTCTTTTGTAAAATATAAGTTCGAATCTTGTTATCAACATTTTTTTTAATAAATAATTTATAAATTTAATATAAATTTTTTATAAAATCTGCGATCTACTTTGATCCTATAAAAAAAATCCCCTTACTCTAAAATTTTTTGAAAAAAAAAATATTGGGTGCAGTAAATGTAAATGCATGGTGATTGTTGTGTGAGTAAAAAGTGAAAAACAGTGAATAGTCATGAACAGAGTTTTTCCTTAGTTGCAGCATCGCAGGCAACAGCTACCTTTTATGACTTTTTGTCACTGATTCGTAAGCTTTAAAAAGGGCAGTGTCCTATAGTTAACACGACTGTGAAGAAAAACAAAAACAGAAGGATGATTATTACCCAATATGGCTTTGAACGAGCACATTGAATTTTCGTGTACCATTTACAGCGAGACTCCAATTTTGAGTCATTTCCTTTCATTTCCAGTGATAAATGTTGTATGAAAGAGGAAGGAAATAGAAGAGAAAAAGAAAACAACAAAAAGAAGCAAATTTCATCTCATTATTATTACTAGTATTATCATTTTTGCTCCTTAAATTTTTTTTTTTTAAATGATGGAAAGGTAAAAACCAAATTGAATATCTATCTATATAGTTTTCTATTTTATGATGTTTAGAAACCAGTCTTTGCTTTGGACATTTAAATACAATTTTATATTCAAAATTAATTTCTGTAAATGTTTGAAGAGAAGTAATTCTACATTCATAGCTCGAGAAAATATAAAAATATATCTTCTATAATTATTATAGTATAATTAATTAATTATAATTTCAAAATTGTGAAAATTATATCAAAATTTTATATGTAATCTATACTTATAAGTGATAAATTCTTACATAATTTTTTATTAAGATCAGTTAATTATAAGACTAATAAAATTTTTTATTAAAATTGGTTAATTGTAAGATTATAATAAAAAAAATTATAAGTGAAATATATCCAAAAAAGATTATATAAAGGTCATGAGGATATTTACTAATTAATGAGATAATTTCATCATAATTATGTCGATAAATGTAGTAATCATATTGTAATCTTAAATACTATTCTAATTATAATATTATAATTTTTAATATTACATTTGATTACATAATTACATTAACTGTATTTTTTTTATTTAGTTTTGGGATTAAAAAAATTAAAATATAGAATTGCAACACATGAATTCCAAATGATTTTTATCGATTAATCATGTTCATGGTAAGACAGATCCTAGTGATAGATTGAATTGGATGCTTCTCATGCTAATGAATCACCGCTAGAGCACTATGAAATTATGGATTTTTCTTTATACAAAAAACGATGACTTTTTTTTTTCAATGATATTAATGATATTTATTTCTCAAAATCAATTAATTAGTAAGTGATGTTTCTTCCTTCTTTATCTTTCCAGCCAATTGAATGAATGAAGAGCACTGCTTCTACCCATTACTAAGCCACCATCTCTCCAGTGACTCTCCTCCTACGGTAAAGGTAATTAAGTTTATATTAGTTTCCTTTACAATTTCACCTTTTTCTTGGAGGCTGTGGGGCTTCAAGTACATCTAATTAAAGCAAGGTCTTTCTTTGTCTTTTTTTTTGAAAAAATATTTTGAATTATTTTTTAACAAAATTCAAGATATATAAATTATTTAATCTTCAAATCAAGAGATACCATATCCAATAATTTTAAAACAATAATTGAAAGTCATATATTTAAAATAATTTTAATAAAAAATTATCAATTAAATTTAAATTCAAAATTTTTACATTAAGACGAACGATTCTTACTAATTAAATTAAACCTTTGTCGGTAATATTTTGAACTATTAGTAGTAACAAATAGGTTCTGATTTTCTTATTCAACTTTTTTTCCTTTCTTTTTTAGACAATGGAAAACACAGAAAATTCACATTGACGTAATAAATAGTAGTAGTACAATTGTACATGTAAGAACAGTATCTTTTTCCAACCTTCAATAACTGTGGACGAATCAATGTCAATTATGAGCTCTCAAGTTGTCTCTCACTTGTGAGAATGGGAGAATTGTAGCATCCCCAGAATTCCCTTCACCCCAAATTTCTCTGCCATGTAGAAATTAATATATATATATATATATATATATATATTCTACGTATTTTAGCATTGCATCAAAAGATCATCAAATTATAAATCCTCCATTATGTTTGCAATTTGCAAATTATCATTCCCGACCGGAAAAGGGTCATCATTAAACAATGCACTATCTGTGAATATAATGGAGTTATCAATTTTTTCCTCATGTTGTGGCATTTGTTTGGATTTCTCAAACCATTTCCAATCATTATAGCGTATAGTTCCTCCGTTGCACTTATCTGATGAACTCGTATCAAGCCCCATTGCATTAGCTGTATTTCCACCAAGTGATCCTGCGGCTGGAGCTCGAAACATGTCATGGGAGAAGTTGAGTGTTGAGGTTGGAGAGCCAAGATCCTGGCTGGGGAAAGCAAACATGCCAGTAACTACGACTTGCATTGCTTTGAGTACATCGAGACACCTTGGTCTTGCTGATAGTGAAGCCGAACCTTTGTTAATTAGCTGCTTCTGGGGTCGGGTATATGTTGTTTGACCGTTAGATTTCTAAAGATTCAATCCAAAAAGGACATGACGGCATGATGAAATCCCTTCTCATTGACCATCTAAATAAAGTCTAAATTAACTTATTGGCTAAAATTCTTGCCTCAAGAACCTAGCATCAGATTTAAATTCAGCCGATCAATCTCCAATATCCACCACCATATGAGATAGTAATCTATTTGTACATACCAACTGAAAAACCGGTTTATTTTTTTATAGTCTTACTAATATGAAAGGGTGACATATTAACATTGTGGTAATGATAGTAGCTCAAACAAGTAAAAGCTGTATGTCTAAGTTTTACATTAGTATTGATTCCTGAGTCAGTTGGATTTATCCCCCAACAAGGAAATGGGTCATTTCTACGATCAAGCAATGCTGGAAAACCTGATATATGACTATAAGTCTATCAACCATCCACTGCTATAAGATGTACTGGAATTTCAAAGGAGAGAATGAAGGCACATGGCCAATTTGTCATTTATGAGTAATTGTAAACACAGATTGTACAAGATACAGTCGACATATAACTGGAACTTGAATTTGCTATTGGTTCGTTTTTTCAACACAGCTACCAATAGGTTCATTTAAGTGCTACAACAATACATGTCCGACCTCGCCTGCCACCATAAAAATGGTTTCAGTTGGGGCATAACTGGGACTTTCACATCTTCAATGTTTCAGACCATTCAAAAGGACAGCTCAGAACCTCAAGCGCCAGTTGACAGGCAAAGAAAGAAAAGACAAAAAATAAGGAAAAAAAGTTGGGGTTATAATTATACAAGTAAATATATACCTACTGGTATGACTGTCTAGTCCTTAAGTTCATTTTTTAAAGCTTAATGTGCTTAATTGAAGTGGGCTGTTTTGATGATCAGGTGGGCAATTTTTAGATCTAAAACTGATAAAACCTCGTCTTGTGTGCGTGTCTGTCCTGGTGAGCAACAAAACATGGGCTACTGTCTAACAGTATCGGCAAATGTCTCTGATTTTGTAAAATTTACGAAGTTGCAAGTCAATCGACTTGGCATGCAGTGGCACTTCTCTGTGCTGTAACTTCGTCTCGCAAAATTAACATAAAGATGAAATTCCACTTTTCACATACCAACTTCCAAGTCGATCAAAATTAAATTGTTAGTCCTTAACGAGTTAAATTTTTTATATTTAAATTATACAAACTAAATTTTAATCATTAAAATTAAAAATTTAACATTTATTAGCACGTCATATGACTAGTGATACGATGAGTTAATTTCCCCTTGAGTCATAAGTGACATACAGCAGGCATCAATGGTGACAAGTGACACATGATAAACAATAACTTCATCGTTCCACTAATGACTCCCAATGATCCTTAAAGGCTGGAACAGATCAACCGTATACGTACACGCAAGTGAATAGCAAAAATACACAAGAATGGGGCAATAATCATAGCAGTCCCTTTGAACAATTACTACCTACCAAGAAATTTTTACTGGAGAAAAACTATAGTGCTAGATAATACTAGCATACTGCTACGTACTGTGATATGATTTACTTACTATAGCCCTCAATGTTTTTGTGTTTTTTCCACAGATTCCCGATGGACAACTTTCGTGTCACTGCCTGCCTTGATGGTTGTAGCTGCTGTTATTTTAGGCCATGAGAGTACTGATATTGTATGTTAGTCATTAAGACAATATAATAGAAGTACCTTCCATTACATTAATGGACCTTATGATCCTTAAAGTCTTGAATACATTGATCGACCATACAAATTTTAAGCATGCGCTATTTCGAAATTCTTGTGCTTTTTCTTTTTGCTATAATTATTATCAAATTAGCTTATCGTAAACCTTTAATTAATAGATCATATATAATCTCCTCTTGAAATAAAAATAATATCACAATATTAATTAAATATCTCAAATATCTTTTGATCGATCTTACAATTTAACTCAATCGATTCATGTAACTTTTTTTAACCAAACCTAAAATCTGTTTCTCGACCCATACAACCCATTTTCTATACTGACCTCCTTTATATTAAAAAAAAAAAAAACCATATATCTTTTAATCCATGTTGAATAGGGATGTTTTAAATTAGAAACATGCATGTCAAAAGTTTTAGTTTGTACATGCATGATATTTTCTTCTTAACAGAGAGAAAGTGGGAATTTCACTGAATTGAAGATGAAATACATAATTAAGGATCTACATTAACCTTATAAAAACCAAGCAACAGATCAACGCCAAAATAGGTAACAGGCACTACAGAAAGCCTAATACGCAACCCCTAAACTTAATTCAAACTGGTTCTGATCTTTGACAGGTCCTAAATAATATATCTATAAAAATAAAGGATGATAAAAAATTGAGAAAGTCAGAAAAGAAAAAGGAGAAATGCGTAAAACTATAAAAAGGAAAATTATGGATAGAAAATGCATTAAGCAGAAAGAAGACAGAAAAGCCCAATTGAAGGAAGAAGAAAGAACAGCCCAATTGAAGGAAAAAAGTCATAAAGCAACAAATAATGGGCTACTACTGCTATTGAACAGTCTGTTTGTGAGAGAAAAACAGTCCCTTAAAAATAAAAAAAAATTGAAAAAAAAAAAAACCACTGCCCCAGTAACAGTGAAATGGATCCCTTCTTTAATATATGGTAATAGAGTCATTAGATTTGAGAAACGAAACCCCATTCCCTCAAGGGCCAAGGCCTCAAACCCCAAGACGCCCCATTGCCACCATTCGCAGCTGCACATCACAACAGGGTCAACCATATAGGGGAAAATGCCATAAAAACCCACATAGGAAGCTGACCCTCAAAGTAGAAATGCATTGCATAATTGGTGAGTATGACACTACAAATCAGGCGTGAATGTATTTAGCAATAAGCAGATTTCTGTAAATATTGGGTTTTATAAAGGTCAGTGCTTACTTGCTAACAAATAATGCTCAAAAAGTTTGAATTCCATAATGGTAACTGCCTGCTAGCTTATTAGATAACTAAAAGGAAAAAGCCTCGAGAAAATTGAACCAATAACTAATAGATTTACTCTGTTACACCTTTATGATCTTTTCCCGTGCTAAAAAATTGAATGACATTGACACTAAATGATGGTTACTTCTAAGGGGCATCAGGGTTTTATGATCTCTGACCAATGCCGATATTCAAGTAATTGCCAAAGGGAGAAACTGGTACTAGCATCTGAAATTTTCCCATTCACATTGGTATATGCAAACTGAATTTAACCATGCAAGTGTACTGGCATCGGAATCCTCATAAGCTCATTGTTCAGAAGGAAGAAAGCCCTGCAATTTTTCGGAATTTCTCATACGAGACCCAGAAAACGAATTGCCAAGGTCCAAGCCTTGCCCATGTTGGAAAGAAACCTTTCCACAGTGCTGTCAATCCTTCAACTTTCACCGTCTTCACCAAACAATCATACGAGTTCTTGTACAACACATTTCCTTCCTTACCGACTGCTTGATTCATCATTCTCGTCTTCACAAAATCAGCCGGACAACTCAGCATTGTGGCAGAGAGACCTGACATGATCGATGCCAATGTGTGGGCATAGATGTTATCATCAGATATCTGATTATTGATAACAAAACGTTTTGCATGATCATAACAAGCCAGTTCCCCCATATTCACTAAAAACGCTCTCTGGACATTTGGGAAAACTCCTTTCCAAAGACCTCCAAAACCTTCCATGGTTACAATCTTTTTTAAAGCATCAAATGATCCTTTGTATCTAGGTTGAAGACCCCTGCTTACCAGACGGCCATCGGCTTGCATCCTCACCTTAACAAGATCAGCTGGACTTGCCACAAACTGTACTACTACTAATAGTAAGCAGAAAAATTCTACCAATTACATTCCAAAGGAATATTTAGCATAAACATCTCATCAAATATATATATAGCATATAAGTTTCACTTCAATCAAGAGTATTTGACTATTTTTTACCAACCAAATCTTCTTTTTTTTTTTTTTTGCAATTTCAAGAAAGCCAATCAATTCGTTTATATTTGACTATATTTTGTTTCAGTAAAGACATACCTGAGCAATAACGCCGGAAATGCCACCAACAAAAGCTTTAGAAGACAGAGAAAGAGACCTATCGGAGCTCACGGAATTCCTTAAATTCTCGTAACCCACGATCCGAATGGGAGTGTAGAATAGATGCCTGAGAATGGCTGGAGAGAGGCCTTTATACAGACTCAAAACGCCTTGTTCACGGACAATTTCGGAAGCGACACGGAGCGCGTTAGTGGGGCGCCTGGAGGAGGAGGAGAGCGATTGAGACTCGCCGTGGAGTTGGAGCCTCGTCTTGGTTAAGTCTATCGGGAAGGTGGAAGCCTCCGCCACCATAGCCGATAGTGACGTCAGCAAGATCTTAATTCGGATCCTGTTTCGGGTTTGGGCGTCGTCGGGTCCGGGAACGCTTTTCATTGGACCATCCGAGAGATCAAGTTTGAGCGGCGCGTCGAAGAGAAAATAGTAATAATAAAAGTGAAAAAAGAATCATTTTTGAGTTGCAAAACGACGAATGACATGCCGTTTTAATGAGTCTCAAGGACAACACGGTCCAATAAACCCTCCGAAGCTACAACGATTTCCGCGCTGCCGCTAAATCCCTCCTGAATGGCTCCGGCGATCTCTCCGTCGGACACGACTTAGTCTCTCACGTTCACACCCTCTGCAAACAGGGCCTCCACCCTCTCGCACGCGACTACTTCCTTAGATCACTTGAGGTTATAATCAATTAAGCCATTGAAATCTCTTTCAATATCCATTTTCTTAATTTCGTTATTTGTTGGGTAACATAGGAAGCTTTTGAGAAAAATGAAGCGTCGAAATTTTGGCGCCATTTTGAGGATTATAGCAAAATTGAAGAAAGATTTAGTTGCCTATGCTTCAGCCATCTTCACTGAAGATGCTTAGAGATTATTTTACATCCATCACTGAGCATAGTGAGTAGACATAAACTAAATATGATAACACTGACATTAAAACGATACAAACGAAAAAAACATAAATAATACGGTTAAAAATTTGTAGAAAAATTCATAAGTAAATTTTAACAAAATAAATATATATATTTTATATTTTCCTTTCCACATGAATTATATTTTTCGTAAAAAATATAATATAAATATACATATTATTAATATTTTACAAGAATATATGAATTGTTAGATATAGATGAGAAGACTAAAAACTAGTGTTTAAAGAAATGATTCAGTTATTATTAATGTAAACGTTTATTAGTTCTTTGACTCCCAATCGAAGCAAATTTGTTGTAATGTAAATGGTCTGTATATGCAGATCTTTTGTGACATAACAGCTGTCTTTTTGGGATTTCAGTACCAACAGCTGTTCCTTAAAACACATTTGATTCTTTCTTCTGAATGATATCGCATTTCATTTCCAATGCAAGTTCATTGTCAGAACTTAAAGCACAGTAAGAACCTCAAACGACCAATCAATTATTCACATTGTTACTGAACCATAAGGTTCATATGTACCGTTCCCATGTGTAACAATCTTCATTCATGGGTATTTTTCTCATCATAATTTAATCCAGGTCCAGGAGGAACCCATCCCATGTTGTTGCCTTGGCATTGACGATTCTCCTCCTTTTTTATATACCAAAATAGGATAAGAGACCAGACCAATGACAAAGACTAACGTGACAGTTACATACCCCCCCCCCTCCAATTTAAAACCAACAAGCCAAATACATTAACCAAATAAGTTGAACCGACATGTCATACCCATAGTTAAATCACAAGGATTATCACCAGTCATCAGATATACCCGACTATTTATTGGCTAAAATACTGCTAATTGGTTTCGGACCCCATGGTTTTTTCGCATGTTAAAAAGGTTAAAAAGATCATTGTACCCAAGAAGCTCTCATATGCCGGACATACGAACCAGCTTATTGTAAAGAATGTGATCATCCCTTCCTGTGTTACTCTCTAACAAAGCACTTTGCACAAGTTCCTGATGCGGGAAAGCAAAACCATCATTAACCATAGTGCAATAGTAACAGAAAAAAGCATAATTACGACAGAAACAACCACAAAAACCAAAGGATCATGAATCCTACTTTAACATCCTTATGAGAGAGAAACTTCCCCAAATTGTGAATAATCAACCGCATATCTTCAACCTGTAGAAAATAATAAGTGATCATTACAACTAGTGTTAGAGAACATACCAAAATGAGTAAAAAGATTTTGATCTCACCCTAATGTAGCCAACTCGATTCCGGTCAAAAAACCTAAAAGCCTATTACAAAGAAGGCTTGCATTAATAAGGGAAGAAACCTGAATTGCATACTCAAACAGGAAAGATCCGAGGCAAAGGAAATGAAAGGTGAATTGGAAAATACCTGCAACAAATCCTTATTGATAGTATGCTCCTTCTTTGGATCAACTTTCAGCTCCCACTTTGCAGACCTATCTCCCTCAGGCCCAGGCTCTGTAGTAGCAGCTTTTGTGGTGATTTCCTCTTTGGAGGATTCCCCTGCTTCATCCTTCTCAGCTTCCTTTTCGGGCTTAGCATCTGTAACTGTCTTCTCTTCTTCATTTTTCTGTCAAAGATGAAGGTACAATCTTTAATAAATAAGGATAAATAACAGCTCTGACCATATGAAAATGAATTCACCAAACCAAACCACCATAAAGAAATCCAGGTGTAAAATAGAAGTCAATCATAATATAAAATAACATAAATATTTAATACTATAGAACCCAGTAACAAAATCTTCTGCATAAAATTATAAGGATGCATCCTGAGGCGCAAAAGTGAAAATAATGTTTGACAAAAACCATTTCAGCTTCCCTGTTCAAAAAGGAGGAAACCCCTACCTCATAAGAGGAATTGGGTTGTGGACCTGCGTCATCCATTGCTTCATATTCATCAGGATCTTCCTCCTGATATTCATCATCTATTTCATCTTTTGTCTTTGACTCCTCAACATGATCAGCAGTGGTTTCTTCCTTGGTCACAATCATTTCATCCTCCCGCTGAGCTTGCCACTTGATGTGTCTGATTTAGTAGATTCATTTTTCACAGGGAGCTCATTGCCTTTCAATCTTTTTGTTGGTGACTTATTCTCAGTTTCCTTCTCACGGATTTCTTCCTGTTGCCTCTTACGCTGATTTCTTTTTGTCATAAATCTTACACGCAGCTTCTACACATTGAAAAGGATGTCACTGACAATTCTTCAGAGAGGGAATCAAGTAAAATAAGCAAGAAGAACATCATATACCAACCTGGAGAAATGTTAAAATATGGCAACCCATTTGATATTGAAGCATTTCATATAGCACCTCTGCAAATAATGAAAGCTGCAAAAATGGAATACACTTGGTGTAAATGAAAAAGTACGAATAAAAACTAAAATTGCTTCAGATATCATGAAGTTAATAAATGAAAATATAGAATGGCAAATATTAAAAACACCAGATATTAAGGCAGAAAGGTAACAAGGAAAAACAAACCTCATATGTTGATTCTTCAATGTCCTTATCAGTATAATCCAAAAGTGAATCCAGAGAAAGTGACAATGAACGCAACTGTGGCATTAGAACGAATAATTAGACAAGTAATAGCGAGGAATATTAGACAATTTATGCATAAAAACACTTTCCTTCACAAAAGTTCAGCCACACATACAACACAGTACTTTAAAGATACGATTAACTTACTTTAGAATCCTTGCTCCACTTTGTTTGTAGAATCAATCCAGGATGCCTCGGAGGAGGCTCTTCAGACTTCCTCTTTTCTTTCAAGTCCTTGTTATGATTGCCTTGGGATTCATCTTTACTGTCTTTGTCCTCTTTCTCATCTTTTGGCTTTTCCCCCTCTTTCGATTTTCCCCCCTTGATGTCATAATTATCGTTCATGTTAATCTTTTGCTTGTCAGCCTTGATTTCTGATTTACTTGAACTTGCAGCATTACCTTGTTTCTCTAAACCTGTTTGCTTACCTATATTTGAGGTCTCACTTCCAGCTTGAACCAACTTTTCTCATCCTTATCACCATCTTTCTCAATTTCAGCTACTTCATCCTTAGCTTGTGTAGTAGGAACCTTTGTTTTAGGCACCCTCGTAATAACTTTCTTCTTTACAGTTGTTTTCACACTGGCATTTTCTACAGCTACAGCACTGGCATCTGAATTATCCTTTGGTTTATCTTCAGGGCACCCCATTTCTATCTCCACTTTTTCCTCAATGGGAACACCATTATCTTCACTCTGATCAGTTTTCCCAACTGCCTCCTTTTTTGTAATTTTTTTCCGTACAAATGTTCCAACCCCAGCACGACCAGCAGAAGATTCTTCCTGTTGACTGGCAACCTCTGATTTGGTATTCTGCTCTCCACCATCTTTGTCAACCTTGTCACTTTGTTTGCTAGCAGTATTCACTTCGGCAGCTGTCTTATTAGCAACTTTCTGTTTGACAATCCTCTTTATAATCTTTTTCTTCACAGACTTCACGGCACCTGTCTTAACAGCAGCTGCTTTTCCACTTTCCTTATTCTCGGGACCTCCTCCCACAGTTATTTCACTGTCATCTTTTACCTCAACTTTAGTTTCACCCCTACTAACCTTTCCTTCAGCTGCATCTCCTTCAAAACAGTTGCTATCTTCCTCCTTTTTGTTAGCAAATATCCCATGACTAGAGAATGCAGACTGACTCATTTTTTCTAATTTGCCTCTTTCCATGTGTTTTGCAGAATCTACTACATTGTCTAGCCAACATAAATGAAAATTTCAAGTAAAGGGAGGAAACTATTATTCTACTTTAATTGATCATGCCCATAGAAAATATGTGAGCAAATGGATAAGATGATGAATTTGTAATAACCAATTCACCTTTTGATCCTTCTTTCCTCTCCTTTGCTTTCTGAAACAAAACAAATTTACCATTAATAAAGTAGGCAACAACTTCACTATTCCTTATTTTATTACAAAAAATTGTCGGGAAAGAAAATAAGAAACTAAAGCCATGTTTGGTGCATAGGATGATAAATAGGATAGCATTCTAATCATCCTATATTCTGTTTGATTTGTATCTAAAGAAAGGAATAGGATTGCAAGGAAGATTAACCATCCTCTTAGCATAGGATGATTCAATCCTCCCAAAGTGGAAAGGATTATTTTTAATTCATGGGATTGAACTTACATGTCCTATTATACCCCTGAAAATTATATCAATAATTTAAATTGTATAAAATTTAAGAAAGGATAATTTTGACCAATAAATAAAATTATTATATCATAATCCTTGCACACATCAAACACAAGATAGGATGACATATTTAATCTAATCCTATTCATAATATCTTCTTATTCTATCCTATCATACCAAACACATCCTAAGGGTCAACATGTATCCATCTTAACCCAAAACAGATATCAAGTTGATTCAATCCTCCAAGCCATTATTTGTCCAAAATCTTTGGAAACTTGACAAAAATTCAGAGATCATAATGACATTCAGGATGCATGACAGGCATTTATGTAAAGCATAATCCAGTAAAGATTTTGGCATTTTGCAACATAGTAATACTTCCAGTTTGTTGTGTATCAATGTGTCTGTTTATTTGTTACAGGTATATGTTCACACTTCATACGAATACAGTATGCATATGCATCTTCTTAATACATCATATAATATATATATATATATATGCATTTCTTCAGACAATAACCTCGAGCACTAGGCAACGTAGAAGAAAAGGCAGGAAAAATAAAATAGAATAATACCTCTCCTTTCAAAGAAAGCAGCTGCTCTCTCTCGAAAACAGCTTTCCTATGAGCTAGCCATTGGGATCGCCATGTATCAAATGAAGGGAGGCATTCCGATAAATCTGGAACAAACAGTACAGTGACTTCTTTATGGCTAAACAGTCCATCCTTGCCAACTCTGTCATAATGTATCTGCAAATAACCAAGAGAGCTCAAAACTAGATTCCTGTCATCAAGAAACATGTCCAAGAAACAAAATCTAAACTTAACATATTGCAAGAAGAAAGATCAATACAACTTCTAAGCTCATCTGATAGAGAATGTGATGAAGTCTTGCCACCCACTAAACTGCCAGGTTGCAACCAGATAAGTTTTACATAATTCTACACTATTCAGTCTACTAAGTTTAGAATATTTCCCTATTTTCCAGCTACCAGTATTACCAGCATATATAGTCGCCAAGATTAAAACATAATAGAACCTAATCAGTATCATTAAGTGCTCATGGCATCTTTGTCTTTCTTTCCTAGAGAAGCTCTATGGAATCAACCTCTTGAGAAAATGGAACATGAAAGCAAGTGATTTCTCCAAATTAATTTCAAGATGAAAACCACCAAAAAAATTAGCCGTCCTCAATGGTCATGAGTGTCTGGTCTACACAATCACCGAAAATAAGAAATAAATAAACCGATAAAAGATTTGATCATGGATGTTGAGAAATAACAATTTAAAAGGGAGTTCAAGTCCAATAGAATCCACATTTTTACAACTAATCCTGAGCAATAGAATCAAAAAGCTTAAATAAAAGAGAAGGATCCTGCAGAATAATTTCGAATAAAAAGATTCAAATATAAAGAAGAAATTTTTATCAGTAGAATTGCAGCTTCTAGGCAATATCAAACAAGGTTTCTAGGAGACAATTGGAACGAATAATAATACCTCAATGAAACGATTCCAATGCTGACAGTTCTGCAAATCAAGACTCACTACATCCTTTGCATACCTGCTCAAGTAAATAACTCCCTAGATGAGAAATGACTAAAGTTATACATAGTATTCTGCTACCAGAAGACAGTACAAACCTAAGGGCTGTTCGAATTAGAGAAGACTCGTCATCAGTTGGGTTACTTCCATCAGCAGAAACCCAAGGCCCGCCAATTGTCATGAAACAATTATCCTTTTTAAGAACAGCAAACCTTAGAATATTGCAAATATGTGGTATACAGTCATCAGGGATATTTTCAGATGACAGCTCTTCCAAAGCACTCTTGCTTAATCCACTCATTAAAACCATCTGAACAAAAGTCAAAAAGTACATTATTCAAGCACAATTAAAATCAACTTTGATATGGAATCTTCAATATTCCTATCAGAGAAAGTGAAAGAGACAAGCAGTAAGAGAGCTTAAATCATGCATGAATTATTACAAATGAATTGTTAAAAGGAAACTTCAAAGTAATACACTGCTTGCTTAAACTACAGCATAGTTCATGCTTCTACAGCTTTTGTCGATTAGTCAAATAAGTCTGAATATGATACAATAAACTTTGACAACAAGACAGAATTTTCTTCCTTTGAAAAATATTAACTTTAACAAAATGCACCGATCTTCTTTTCAGTAATTCAGCATGTTCATATAAGTTTCACAACAAATTAACAAGAAATTCCATTCATAACAAAGTAGGCATTAAAAAATGCTTTAATCAGCAAGAACTCCATTCTACATCATCCATATATTATGTTCTCATGGCTAACAACAAACCCCATAATGCAGAAAAAACAAAATCACCAATTCACATTTGATAAGAACTTGCTTCCCACAAAAAGATAAAAGAAAAAAATAAAAATATTATAGATAAAACTATAGCTTCTGTTTTTGGATGCTACATTTACAAATGACCAACCTTTGCATTCCACACTGTACTTCCTTGTTCAGACTTTTCAGATTCAACAGGCAAAAGCTTGCTGGAAAGTTCTTTTGATTCAGCTAAACTATCTTCTTCAATGAAATCATGCTCAAAGCTGCTTCAGTCAACAGAAACTAAACTATTACAATTTCATAAAGTATAAGATGCAGTATTGTTTAGTTCATTAAAGTAAGTTAGAGAGGGAGAAATGAGGGGGTGGAAATGCAAAGAGAGGTGGACGTTGATTTGGATCCCAAAACTAATGTTTGTCTTGGTGTTTTGCTTTCCCCAGGCAAAAGGCCAAGCTTCATGACAAACAATGCATTAGCAATTTCACATCCTAAAATAAATAATTAATTGATTAAAAAAGTAACAATTCACAGATAAAATATCTAAAACCATGATGCCAAGACCACTTCAGTCTTTAGCCAATAAATATACAACAAACCAAGAAGTTCAGTGCTAGTTGAGATGTCCAAAACCTATTCAAGTAACAAAGACATCCAGGAAGGATACCTGACAGGAGTATGCATAGAGAGCTTAAGGTTCTCCTTTGGCCAGTTTATAACAACCTATAAAAGTTGAAGATGTTAGGTCAAAACAAATATCTAAGAACACAAATTTAACACATCACTGAATTTTGAGACAGAGAGGGAAAGACCTTAGAAAATTCAGGAGATACAAAAAGTCTGGGATATCGCTTATAAATTGACAGATAATCTCTCTCTACATCTACCAAGGTGGATGAATATACCTGCATGTAAGCAGAAAATTATTGAAAGGATTAAAAACATTTTCAAATGACATGCCTATGCAGAAAATACATATCCGTATTATACGAAAAATATATATTGAAAAAGGTCTCCAACTCAGAAAAGTTAAATAAATTCTCTAGAATACAGGTAAATTTTCATCAATCAGAACAACTAGAAGTTGTAATGAACCACCACAGTTTAGAGCAGTCTGCAAATACAAACCCAGGAAGCTCTGAAAGTTTTGAATTAGTCTCCATAAAAGGAATATAGTTTACCCAATGGAGAAAAGGGTGAGAGGATGAGGGCAAAGAAAACATTCAAGGAAATGAGAGGATCAAGGAGCAAAATGAAACCAATCAAAGTAAAATATCAGAAAGGGCGCCCCAAGAAAACAGGATTAAAACAATAAAGTCAAAATAACTGAGCAACGGCTTATACATATGTAGAATTCTCTAGATTGTGGAAAACCCAGCAACTAGCCCTGCAATACTATGAGCCAAAGACCAAGAGGAAGCAACGAAAATTGAAGGACCAAGAAAGAGTGATAACAGGAAGATTTAGGATGCAAATCAGATTCTGAAAGGGAAAAAGCAAATTCTTGAAGAAGTTCAAATTATCTTCAAATGGGAAGCTCTTGCATTGTCCTTTTACCTTGCAGACATATTCTCTCCTTTTTTCTTTAACAGGTGAATGATGCCTTCAGCAATACAGAATACCAAGTTAGTTATTAAGACTGTGAGAAACACAAAGAGCTAAACATTCAGAACTACAGCAGGACGGAATGTAAAACATCAAGATCCACCTATGGGAAACTTCACGACACAGGGAGTCTCGCCTCACAGGTCGAGCCTCTTTTGTCAAAGAGGAACCACGGTGGTCCCTAGAAATTCTTGGTGTTCCTTCACGCATAACTTCAAGTGCACGCTTGCACTCTCGTCCTCTCTTCTTCTCCCGCTCTCTTTCCTTCTCACGTCGCTCCAAGAAGCGCAACCATTCTCGTTCTCGTAGTCGTTCTCGTTCCCGCTCCCTTTCCCTCTCTCTTTCTTTCTCTCTTTCACGCAAATGCTCCCGACAATGCTCCTCCTCTCTCAGCTCGAACTCCTGAAGATAACCGGCCCTGTGATCCTTTCGTTCATCAATCCTAGGATGACCACTGCGTGACAATGTACTACCCGAATATTCAGACTCAAGGGATGTAACATGAAGCCCTTTTGTTCCATAATCTCTACCAGGTGGTAGGCTCACTCCATAACCAGGATTTGCTGAATTAGGTGGATACATGAGATCATCCACGTTTCTCCTTGGAGCTGCCCCTAAAATTGATGGAGGTTGTCCACCATACGAAGAAGAAGAACTAAGCAATGACAAACTGTGGGGTTCAGCATCTATTCTTCCTCCATAAGGCATAAGATCTTGGGTAGAATGACGACTAGAAGCACTCCTTGCTGCAAGATAATCAGCTTGTCTGCCAGAAATGTGTTGCTACTTAGTCTAGCAAGCAATATACTACCATCTAACAAGCAGTCAACAGACTATCACCATGAAGGATGAGAAGGTTGACCTTGGCCATATATTTACAAGGGAAAGACTATAAGTGAAGAACAGTAGCTATTAAACACAACCATCCTCAATTGGAAATTATATATTAAATGTTTCATCAAAATAAAAATACCTTGAACTACCATCAAGAGAGGCTGATTGAGCTTTGACTAATTGCTCTTGTCGAAGCAAGACAGCTTGATCAAGATGATCATATATCTCAGACTGTTGCACAAGATAGTAAGTATTAAAGATCAAAACCAAAAGAGAGAACAAGAAACAAAATTACAAGATGGACAAGGAAGAAGCAGATTTATATTCAGAACATAGGAAAAAGCACGACAAAATGCAAAAGAAGCTAACAGAAGAAATATCATGAAATTGCTAGACCTGATGCTGATGACCAAAAATAGCAGAATCAACATATCTTCCGGTTGGCTCACTAGGCAATTCTCTCCCCAGATAACCACCCTGTCGTTCTCCATATTCTCTTCTCTCCACTGTAGCATAGTCAGGAATCTTCTTTGCATACATTTGATCACCTTTGTGACTATAACTGTGACTTGATGATGAAACATAGTCAGCAGATGCAAATTTTGGTGAATCTGGCATAGCTGAGGTATAAGCACTACGAGCTTCCAAAGCTGATAATCCAGTCCCTTTGGAACTTATTGCAGGAACCTAGTAATAAAAATTCATCAAATCCAAAATTCGATCAATAAAATTCAATACTATTGTCCATTAACACACACTCTGATGCATGTTCATCTAACATTACATACTAATGCCACCTTAAAACCAACTAAAAATATAACATGTAATAACCGTAATGTGAAAAAAGGACATCATGGTTGACTATCAGACAGCTAAGACATATCATAAGCTCCCAAGGAAAAGAAAAACAGCACTCAACAGATGAAACTGACCTGATCCTCAAATATCTATGATAAGGGTTAAATATTAAAGAAGAAATTGAAGATCTACAGCAAGATGAAATAATATACAAATTACCAAAACAAGCACATAGGAAAAGAAACCAACTTCCACTGACCTGATGAGTAGCACTCAAAGCAGTTGTGCCATATATGGAGCTATACGCCCCCCCATAATGAGCTGAAACTGAAGGAAGGGCTCTGTAACCACCAACTTCTGCTTCTTGAGCACTACCTAGAATCGATGAGTGCCGAGAAGACAAGGACATTTGAGCTCCCCCATCGGGTCCTCCAACAGAGCTACCAGAATAACCAGCCCCTGGCTACAAAATTTACAAAAAATAAGAAACAAAACCAGACCCATGATAAGTCTTGAATTATAAAACATGCGTAGAATGTTATTGCCAGGGAAAATACTAAAATCCAACAAAACCAGGCGCAATTCCACAGCTCTAAATCCAATTATTCACTCGTATTAAACATGCTCAGCAACAATAAAGATTTTAAAATAATCATTTAAAAACAAAAAAGTTAGATGTCACAGCAACATCAAAGCAAGCAAATTTTATCAGTTTTTCTCACAAAACCAATCAGTATAACCATACAAAAACCTTTTACAATCAGAGCATTCAATCCCATCATAATACATACAAATTAAAACAAAACCCATTAGAAACTAATTACAAAAAAAAGGAGCTTGAAAACATAAAAATCCTATGGTGAAAAAAATAAAAATAAAAAATAAAAGACTCACATTTTGGGCGTATCCAGATTGGCCGCCGTAGAGTTGCTGCCCGTAGGCATTCGTCGCTCTGGACGAATACATTAAACTAAATAATATAAATTAAACCTGCATTAAACAACAAACAAAACAATGTCAATTAAAAAACAAAAGAAACAAAATCTTTCTTTTACTTGAAATATAATAGTAGAAACCCAGATTCTTTTTAATGCAAAAAATCGGATAAATAAATTAAAAAACTTAAAACCCAAAATGGAGAAGATAATGGGTAATTACTGAAAAGACAAGCGCAAACAGATTATTGATAATTGTGAAAAAAAATGGAAAATTGACAAACCCTAATGCATGGGGGAGAAGAACTGAGAAAGGAAGAAGGGACGCGTTACTTTAAGGATGACTAGAAACTGAGACAAAACAAGTACTCAGACAAAACAAGGATGATTAGCACCAAGTTTTGTTTTGGTGTCATCGTTTTCATACGACGCTGTCAGAGTCGTTCATGGGCGGCGGGCGTACGAGAAGTAACTGGTTTAATAAATGTCAGCCCAGACTTTCATGGGCCTTAATCAGGTCAGTTGATTTGGGCCCTTATGGCTCGAAGCCCGAAGCAGTTCCAAGATAAAAACCCAAAGATTTGTTTAATCAACACCATTTAATTTTATCTAATTATTCGTATATTTTTATCACATAAAATATTAATAATTTATATATTTATATCATATTTTATAAGAAAATTATATGTTATAATTTATATCAATGTAAAAATATAAAATATATATTTTTAATTTTATTAAATATATTTATAATTTTTATTAAAATTTTAAATCATGTTATTTTCGTATCTTTTATTCGTATTATTTTTATATTATATCACCAAATTTTATTTAAGATTGTTGGATCTACCTTTAATTTCTATATTTTTTTATGTGTCTATAATATTTAGTAATTTTTTCATGATTTTTGTTTTTTATTAAAACTAAAATAAAACCCAAAATCGTAGAAATCCAATATTAAATATATAATAACAATATAATTTCTTTTCAAATCTTGTATGTTCAGTAAAAATAAATGATTCAATGAAAGTATCGAACATTTTCATTGTTATTAACAAAATATCAAAACGTAAATAAGATCACGAAGAAAATATAATAGTAAGATTGTTTGATTATTAAAAAAAACAACTGCATCCATATTATATTAGTTATAAACAAAATCTTGATTTCGCTTATTTATTGATTTCTCAATAAATAATTTTATTTTCAAAATACAAATTTAGCGAGCAAGAATAAAAATAATTTTTAAAAAATTAATAAAAAAATTTTTTAATTATTAATATAAAAAAAGTGCATCTTTCTCTCTTCATACATGCTGACTTGGATTTTTTAATCATGTGGATTTAAATTTCATAATTTAAAATTAAAATTGCCGTGGTGAGACATTTGTTTGGAAGAAGTAGTGATGTCCTTGTTTTTTTAAAGAAAATATATTGTCATATCTTGGCCTAGATCATCTTAAGCATGTGTTGATAACAAAATTTTTCAACTTCTCTATCATATTTGTTCTTTTTTTTTATTTATTTTCATGTAAATGAAATTGTAGCTTAAAAATAATAAAAATAATTGTGATGACTAAAATTTAAATTTCAATCTCATTGCATATTATATTTGAATTAAGTTTCTAATTTTTTTCTTTCCCTATTTTAACTCAACAAGAAGAATTTCATTTACAATTCTTTTTATTATAATATTGTAATTATTCAATCACAACAAAAAAAATGTAAAGATATACCCTTTAAAAGTATAGATTTTATATAATTTTTTTATAAATCTTACACAATATTAAATTATTATTAATTAATTGTACTATAATAATTACATGTAATACACTCTCCATCCAACAATATTTGTTAACTTGTTTTTCATGAACAATATGGATAATTAAATTCAAATCTAAAACAAGTCTTCAAAGTTAAAATATAAATTACTCTTAGTCCCTTTTTATAAAATTTGTTTACATAAATTTTAAAAAACCCTAATTTCCTTTAAAAAAAAAAACTCCTTTTTTCATTAACCACTTTTATCACCAAAATGATTTATCCCTTCTCTCATATTTTCTCAGCTTTCTCAAACCATCATCCATAGCTCTTTGATGGAACCACAAAATTAAATTAAATGTATAAAAATATAATATATGATTATTAAATTAATGAAATTATCAAAGGCTAGTAAGAATAATTTTTAATTTTTTTTATAATTAATATTACGTCAGTTAATTTGCATCTATTTGTCAAGAATTGATACAATTAAATATTTTCATTTTCACACTTTTTATTTCTTTTAAATATAAAATAAAATAAAATAAAAAACCTCACCTCTTTAAATATTGGTTCTAAATTATCCATTGATAATAAAAACAAAACAAGCAAAGGTCAAAGTCAAAGACAGCTCTCCAATCAACGGAGGAGATTCATAGAATATTCCTCAAAGTCTCCAAACTCATGATTGACGGTCAAGTTGCCGCGTGGTGGTTCGATCTTAAACACGGATCATGGATCAATGTTTCGTCACGTAGTCACGTGACATTAAATTAATCCTACAAATAGTTGTAATCAAACTGGGATTAGCATCGACTACGGCGCACTAATGACGTGGCAAAGGCTAGAACCACAAGTTAATAATCTTTTTTTTTTGCCTACGTTTCTTCTAAAAATTCTACGATGCTTATCCCTAGTCTACTACTTTTGGCAAGTGGCACGTTTCGCTCTTTTAGTGGTGTTGATATAACCTTTTGATGACTCATTCACTAAGTGTCCCCATTTATTGGCAAAGTGAGAGCTAGCTATCGGCGTTATATTATCGTGTAAAATATAAAAATTATATATTAATATTATATTATATATAGAAATTATTTATTATAATTTATATTGATATAAAAATATAAAATATATTTTTTAATTTTGTTAAATTTTTATATAATTATTATTAAAATTTTAAATTTTATTATTTTTTATATTATATTTATATTATATCATCATATCATATTTTAAATTATTAAATAATTAAAATTTTATTAAATTTATTTACAAATTAATTTTTTTTAAAAATTAAAAATTAATTATTATAACGATAAAATTAAAATAATATAAATATATGAAAAATATAAATGTAACAATAATAATGAAATTGAATATGTCAATCAACTGTATGACCAAAAGCAATTTTATCGTTATAATTGAAAAATGTCATACTTTAATTTTACATTAAGACATTTGATTATTATGGAATCTAATGAACCATTGAATCTTTTTCCTCTCTAATCTCTAATTGAAAAGACGATGCGTTAAAAGCCTTCGGTAAAAAGAACTTAAATGTGATGGAATCTAAATATATCATTAGTTTATTTATATAATTATTTTTAAAAGATAATTTTAATTTATTTTTTAAATAACATCCACTTTTATAATAAAAATTATTTTAATAGTTGATCCAATAGTATTTTCATCCAAAAATTATTTAATTATTATAAAATAATTACAATTTTCAAACTTATTTTAACACGATTGATTCACATCGATTCTTAAAATTAAAGGTGCACATGGGATAAAAAACTTTGTTTAGTAAGTCATACGATAGATCTAAGATATTTTGTCATGATCTTTTAACAACTGCGGATAGTATATTGATGTACTTCAAAGGAACTTTTTTCTTATGACTAAAAACACAAGTACAAAAATGCTAAAAAATGTTAACTAAGTATTTTAAGAGTACTTTTAAAAATTAATTAACATATTATTTATAATATTATTATATTAACCAAGAATATATAATCGATATCATAAATTTCATTGCATTAGAAGAATTATTTTAAATATATTTTTGAAAAATTATTATTTTATATGAAATAAATACATAAATTATTATATCTACGTGTATAATTCATTATTATCTCGTCTGATGAGATACAAAGAACCTAGCACAAGAATTCAGTCAAAGGGATTATGTAGAAAGAGTGGCAGGTGTTGGCCACGTTCCCGGGTATTGGCTTATGATTATGATGTGAGGTTCATGAATAAAATGTCAAGTTATCAGCCAATCAAAATCCATTTTAGCCCACAATAATAAGACAAAATCATTCCACGATAAAACGCCGAGCTCTGAATTTGTAAACATTTCAAACGCCATTCGTTACCTCGGCCGTCCCTCCTCTCAATCTTCTCCCCCCATAGTTATCCTAAAATTTTCGATTAAACCAAACTTGTTTCCTTGTTCGGACAAGAAGAAACAGAATGGAAAGAGAAACCAGCTCTGGCCTTCCTCCCGGTTTTCGGTTCCACCCCACAGATGAAGAATTGATTATGTATTACCTCAAAAACCAGGCCAAATCAAGGCCATGCCCTGTTTCAATAATCCCAGAAGTTGATATATACAAATTTGATCCATGGCAATTGCCTGGTTAGTTTATTTATAATCTGCCAAAACTATCATTTATGTTCCATTATTTATGCTATGCTGACTCCTGCTGTTCATGATATTGTAGGGAAAGCTGAAATTGGTGAAAATGAATGGTATTTTTTTACCCCTCGAGACAGAAAGTACCCTAATGGGGTGCGCCCCAATAGGGCATCTGTGTCAGGGTACTGGAAGGCTACTGGGACAGACAAAGCCATATATAGTGGTTCTAAATACGTTGGGGTGAAGAAAGCTCTTGTGTTCTACAAGGGCAGGCCACCAAAGGGAATCAAGACTGACTGGATTATGCATGAATATCGGTTAAGCGATTCGCGAAAACAAATCACCAAGCAAAATGGATCCATGAGAGTAGGCTTTTTCTTTTCAGATCTTGGTCATTCCAGGAATTGCCGTGATCATACTATTTTTATGTAAACTGACCAGATCAGGGCTTGTTTTTGTGTGTATTTTCAGCTGGATGATTGGGTCCTGTGCAGAATCTACAAGAAGCGGCACACAGCTGGGAAAGTTTTGGATCAAAAAGTGGAAGAATCAAATACCCAAATTGACATGATAGGGTACTCAAATGATGCTAGTGAAAGCCAACAAATGTTGAAATTCCCCAGGACATGTTCATTTTCTCATCTATTGGAATTGGATTACATGGGTCCAATTGCCCAACTTTTGAGTGAAAACACATACAATACAACCTTTGATTTCCCTCACACCATAGACGATACCGGTACTGACCATGTTGAGAAACTTCAGCTAGGAGAAATATCTTACCAAAACACTGATGCAGGGAAGTTTCAAGTGATCAATCAGAGTGGGATCCTAAACCAGCAAGTATATATGAATCCCATGGTGTATCAGTTTCAGTAATAGATATGCATTTGATTGTTTTCACCTCAAAGAAATATTGGATTGGCTAGACACGTAAGAAAATGGATCACCCTTATCCATTCCAAAAATTGTAAAACCTGTTTGCTCAGAGATTATATATTTAGATGTTTAATCTGTGATAGAAGTTTCAGCCATCTGATTCAAGTATTATAAAATTAATATTGATTAATGTAAATTTTAATTATGAAGCTTAAATTTTATAGTGAATGAATATTGATGATTCATATCAAAATCAAAGACAATGTGAAACATAATCCCTAACTCTTTTTCTCCTAGTTAAATGCAACCTGAAGAGTTCAAGAAATCTGTCCCAAGCAGTAATTTTGCTAATGAAACAATAATCCCTTGATTATTTGCTTCTAATTTATTCTAAAAAATTAGGCATGGATGATGATGATATCAAAGAAGATTTTTTTTTAAAAAAAAAATTAAGATATATTGTTTAGTTTCGAATCAAAATAAGATGTGTGATATTTGATAATTTAAAAATAATAATTTTAAGTTTTATATTTAAAATAATCTTAATAAAATATCATTTATTTGACTCGAAATCAAAATTATTTATATAAAAAAATTAATCTTATCAATTGAGTCAATTTCTAATAAAAAAAAATTTTCGTTTGAGTTTTTTTTATATCGAATAATTATTTTAAATTTCGAATAATTTAAAATTAAATCATATTAAATTTTATTAGAAAGATAAATTTTTTAAAATTTGTTTTTTTATCATAAAATTTAAAATTAAAATTTTACTTAAGGAGAATAAAATTTATTACTAAAATTAATAAGACATAAAAATCTTTGATATTTAGGTCTTAGGTGCCACACGACAAATTTTGAAAGAATATTGGAAGTAGATTGGCATTAACCGTTGTCTGAAACCATAGGCAGACTTTGGCTGGTTGGATGGCTATGCATCACTTATCCAAAAGAAAACAATTAATTAAAGGTGGTGGGGATGGTCAAAAGCCTTGTCGAAAACAACACTGTGGATAATGCGTCTTGAATTGATGATGCGTGCATGGGCTAATTTTGTCGTTGCAAATGATGCTGATATTTCAAAAGACTTCAGATTCTACCATCATCACACTGGCACCTGAAACAAAAGAATTGTGTTTGAACAAGCTTAATCCGCTGCTGGATTCCTTGAATGAGTCATATTGCATTAATTGCTCATACATTGTGCTTTTTTTTTTTTTTTTCCCGATCTTAGAAAGGTCAAATCCGCTCTGTGAGCAAGAGCTGCATACATGCACGTATCTATGATACTGTGATTGAGCCAAATGCTCAAATGAATGAACGTTGGACATGTGTAAACCTTCGAATTTTAGCCTCATGAGATTAGTTTAATTGGCAAGTAAGCACACTTTTACGCTGTTGACGTCTACGTATCTTAATATCTTAAGTAGCTCTGAAAATTTTGGACACAATATAATGATATAACATAATAGCTTAATATAAAATGAATACGAAAAATATATGAAAATGATATTATTTATGGATTTGATATATCAAAAATATTTTATATATATTAATTGTAATATTATAATTTTTATATTATATATATTTAATACAAAATAAATACGATATAAATATATGAATTATTAAATTTAATTTTAAATAATTTGAATTTATCCAATCAAATGAGACTCCTAGTAATTAAAAATGAAATAATTAATTTGTTTAGATTAAGGCTAAAGATGCAAAAGAGGTGAAACATTTTTTAAAGCTATAGCATGCAAAGAATGTTGACAAAGTAGTCGTTAATTCATGAACTTCACAATCTATCTACATTTTAGCATGCCAGCTGGCTCCTCTTTGCTATACTCATTATAAGAGGCGTTATTTCCCAAGTCATTCCATCAACAAATTACATTCAATTTGTGTTCATTTTAATCTAAAATGGAAGTAGAAATTGATCTTTTCTCAGTTTTTTCTTCTGCAGATGGATGCAACATGGGAATGCTGATGCTAGCTTGCCTGGTTATTTCCTGGATCTTCATCTACAGATGGAACCAAAGGAACAAAAAAGGCCCGAAAGCATGGCCACTCATTGGAGCAGCGATCGAACAATTAATGAACTATGATAGAATGCACGATTGGCTTGTCAAATACCTGTCCGAATCAAAAACCGTGGTAGTTCCAATGCCATTCACAACTTATACATATATTGCCGATCCTGCTAATGTTGAACATGTCTTGAAGACCAACTTTGCCAATTACCCCAAGGTAAAGCTCCCATTATTCAACAAATAATTCATTTTCCATGGTTGTTGGACTGCAATTTTCTGTCTATATTGGTTATTAGATTTAAAGGTTGGTGTCCTGTTTTCTTAAAATTGAAAGGGTGAAACATATCATTCCTATATGGAAGTGCTGCTTGGAGATGGGATTTTCAATGTAGATGGTGAGCTATGGAAGAAGCAAAGGAAGACAGCTAGCTTTGAGTTTGCATCCAAGAATTTGAGGGATTTCAGCACTGTTGTCTTCAGGGAATATAGTCTAAAGCTCCATTCTATTCTGAGTGAAGCTTCTTTCCACAACCAAGAAGTGGATATGCAGGTAACTTCCACAAGGTATTTGTCAACATTTAGAGATTATGGGGAAAAAAAATGTCATGGTTTTCTTTTCATAAACATGACAAATGACACCTTGTGTATTGTGTTACTTTTGACATTTTTTTTTCAGGACTTGTTGATGAGGATGACTTTAGACTCCATTTGCAAGGTGGGGTTTGGTGTAGAAATTGGAACTCTGGCTCCCAATTTACCAGATAACCGCTTTGCTCAGGCATTTGATACAGCAAACATCATTGTGACACTTCGTTTCATTGACCCACTGTGGAAATTGAAAAAATTTCTCAATGTGGGCTCCGAAGCTCTACTTGGCAAGAGCATTAAAGTCATTGATGAGTTCACATACAATGTCATAAGGAGAAGAAAAGCAGAGATAAAAGAAACTCGGGAATCTTGCAAAACTATCAAGGTGAACTGATATTTTAATACCAAGGTTGCGTTTTCTGTTCTTTATTTCATTTTCCCAGTGTTCTTATCCAAGCAACTTTCTAAATGATAGAAAAATCAGATAAAGCATGACATATTGTCAAGATTTATTGAGCTAAGTGAAGACCCGGAAGGAAAATTGACTGACAAAAGTCTTAGAGATGTTGTCCTGAATTTTGTGATCGCTGGCCGTGACACAACAGCCACAACTCTGACATGGGCCATATACATGATAATGAGCCATGATCATGTAGCTGAAAAGCTTTTCTCAGAGCTTAAAGCTTTTGAAGAAGGACAAGCAAGAGAGGAGAAGATCTCATTGCTACCATATGACTTGGAAGACCCTGAATCATTCAATCGAAGAGCGGCACAATTTGCAGGTCTCTTGAATTATGATTCACTAGGGAGATTGTATTATCTGCATGCGGTGATCACAGAGACACTCCGTTTATATCCAGCAGTTCCTCAGGTATACATTTTCCCCATTTCAGTTGGTAAACAAGAAAAGTCGTTGGGGCTTTTTGAATGTGCCAAGAGGGTCTAAACTAGGGTAGTTCCTCAATCTCAACTCCCAAAAAGGCTTCAGAAATTGTGCCCAAAAGAAAGCAGATGATCTGGATATTTCTGGTTTTATGACAAAGTAAACATACTTGGATGATTACAGGACCCCAAGGGCATTTTGGAGGATGATATCTTGCCTGATGGAACCAAAGTAAAAGCAGGAGGCATGGTTACTTATGTTCCATACTCGATGGGCCGGATGGAGTATAATTGGGGCCCTGATGCTGCTTCATTCAGGCCCGAGAGATGGCTCAAAGAGGGTTACTTCCAGAATGCATCTCCATTCAAGTTCACTGCATTCCAGGTATGATGCAAAAGATCTTCATCTTCGGATAAATCCTCATGCACCCAACAGGGTAACAGCAGATTAAACTAACACTGTTGTCCGTCAGAACTTACAGTTTCTTTACATTAAATTCATCTATGATCTATTGTGGCTCTTGGTTGGTTATTGTTTTTTGGTGACATGCAGGCTGGACCAAGAATATGCCTCGGGAAGGACTCTGCATATCTCCAAATGAAGATGGCATTGGCCATTTTCTGTAGATTTTTCAAATCCAGTTTGGTGCCAAACCATCCAGTAAAGTACAGGATGATGACTATTCTATCAATGGAACAAGGCTTGAAGCTCAAAATAGCCAGACAATATTGAGGTGGCTTTATTGGCTTTATTGGCTAACTATCATATGTCCAAATGATAATATGCAAAAATTATTTATATTTCACAATCAATCAACTCAGACTGTTAGCTATCAGATTTTGTTACAAATATTAAAGATGGCAATATTATTGGGCCCGGAAAAAAAAAGACAGAATCATGACAGCTCAATTTAGCCAATAATAAATTCGGAATAATATAATCCCAGCCAAGCAATACATAATGTGGGCAAAAAATAAGGAACACTATATTTACGTGAAAAGCCCTCCATGAAGATCGAGGAAAAACTAGTACCATGACAGTCTGTTTCAGCTACAGTAACTCTAATACAATGAAACTCTAATATTTCATTTGGTATGTAATTGATGAAGGAAAAAGATCTCACATCGTTAATTTGGATTTTAAATGCATTTTCTCAAAAAATAAAATGTAACAACACAACATTAGTCCTCAAAAATAATAATATGTCACAATCCAACTATCCTTGCATAATATTGTAATACCAACTAAGTTCGAAGAATTGAACATGAGAAAACAAGCCTCAATTTCGATGGTGAAGGCCCATGCCTCCAAATCACCATTGCAACAAACTCTCCCTCCCCATAATACGAGCTTCCTTTCCATCCCAACAAAGTAATGTGATAATCTCCAACCAGAGAAAACTTGTAACAACATTTCTGGTTACTTCACTAGCTAGCAGCACTAGGGTTGCACGGCACCGCAGCAGCAGCAGAGAATTGGGTGGGGAACAGTTTTTCGAGCCTGGTTTGTCGCCAGATGATGCTGCGGCAAGAATTAAACAAACTGCTGAGGGGTTTCATAGTATAAGAGACATGTTGGAGAACATGTCATGGAGGTACGTCATGTTTTACATTCGACTAAAGCAGCTTATCTTTCTCGGGATTTGAAGAATGCCATGCGTACATTGCCCAAAGGCTGAAAGGAAGTATATGTGAGAACCGCAGATGATTGGTCGATAACATGGCTGAGGTACGGTCATAGCTATAGTCTTCATTGCATTGAATTAGTATTATTTTTACATATGAAATTAAAGTAAAAGAGATTATATTGCTTGTAATTTCAAGCATGCTTTTTCTTAATTTTCCTTGTTTGTTTTTTTCGTTCACACACCAACAGTACACGAATCATACTTGTACTACTAGAGGACATTGAAATCCATAGATGATCTAGTGGTATTGTAGGGGTACGACAGAGGTACCAATGCCTGATGGAGATTTATCAGCAATTGGCAAGTTGCTTCCATGTGACCATAATTATTATTCACAGTAAGATAAGGAAATGTTGTGTTTCAACCAACAAATATATGGTGATCAAGAAATCTTCAACTTTTAGGACATGTATTTATTATTTTCCAGCTGCTGTTCATATAATTATCAGAGAAATGCTGAAGTTACACAGTAACAAGTGTAGTTTCACATTTTGTAATTAATAAGAGTCGGGATTGCTCTGATATTTCTTATGATCTAAGATTGGATTGATTTTTGCAAACTAGTTTGAAAAGTAAACAGCCTTATTGCTATTGGCAGTTTAAAGAAAGACGACTGATCAGAAACACAAAATTCCATAACAAAATAGAAGCCTCAAACCAGCTCCGAGAAGAGCAAGACAAATACAGAGTCAAACATGTTCCAACAGTCCTAAACATTTGTGTTTCTGTAACTGGAGCAAATTTGGACCGACAACGATGAACCATGTTCCAACAATAATTTTTAAGTTTCAAACCAGGAGCATTTTTCTCCTGTATTATTTAGGTTCATTTTTTGACTTAAAATCCTAAGCGTTCGTAATCACAGTCATGACGTGCTACAGCAATGCATACAATAGAGATGCAACAAGGCCATATATGGGGGTTTTGTTCAACATTTTTCCGGAGATCCAAAGAATTTTAAAACATGTTTGGCAGAATGATGATAAGGGCATTCCAAGTGAAAAGGGTCATGCCACTAACGCTTTCTAGTAAACCTCTTTCGGTTTGTCTCAAGACCTTCCATATTCGGTAAGCTAAAATCTTTCAATCAGAAACTATATTTTCTTCTAATTCCTTGAACTTTTGGTGAACTAGCATTTGCCATATATGCAAACACAGGGCAATTGTCTCATACAATATTGACATTTAAACATGCTAAAATGAAGGAAATGTTATATCTACCTGATATATACTAGGGTAGGAACTTACTTCGTAACGTGATTTGACCCTCCCTCATATGGCTTGCACCTCCTCCATTACTGTCATGTGTAAGTGCTCCAACTCCGGCATTTCCACTTGTATTATCAGCATAGATCTAACATGTGAAAATGAGACAGAATTGTAGCCAAAGACAACTTGCCGGTTATCTCCACCAAAGGTTTGTTTCATTTATGTCTTTATTAATTAGCTATCCGGTATTCCAATGAGCAGTTCAAATCTTCGACAATAAAATTAATATAATACTTTAATGATAATAGACTACTTTATACATTATTCCAGATGTCCCAAAAAGGAAAAAAGTTTCCATCTATACACAAATCTAATATTTGAAAATAGCTAGCTTTGATATATGGAAGAGAAAGCCTAGCCGGCAAGTCATCCTTGGCTGCACTACTTTACCTCATTTCCACAGGCTAGACCTTAGATGAAGAAAGACGACATGGATCCAGCAATGGATAAGTAACTTCTCTTTTTCACTACACCTAGTAAAGGGGGGAATCAAAGAATTGTATGACTCTCAGGAGTGAGCTTTAGGAACTAAAAGGAGGAGCAGAATGTATCAGAGCATGTTTTATCCTGATGAAAAGAACTGTAAAGTTTCCATAAGAGAGTTTGTTGTTTAATTGAGGTCTATGCCAATGGAGGTTTGATGATGTATTCTGCAGAGAGGGAAATTGAAAAACAGTGGGTGCCATAAAACCAAGAATGAGTTCAGCATATAAACGTGAAGGCCTTGAGGGACTGAATGTGACAACTGCATGGGTCCTGAAGTCAGCAAACTCATGCCTTGATCACTTAATAAACTCAGAGTAGCTTATAGCCAAGTTGCCCGTGGCCCATATACAGCCTATTTATGTTTTTGATTACTTTTTGGGTTCCAATATTTATGTTTCCGATGATGCTTTTTGATTTACAAGTTACAACAAAGATGATATTTTGCAATCTGCAATCCTAATCAGACTCTCAACTAGTTTATTGAGGTTGTTTTGGAAACAAAACCTTGTCACTTTCCAAGTTTGAGTTTAAGACAAGTGACTAGGAGCTGATCCACTAATTGCAGAAGTTTACGCAATTGAAATGTTTGGCTAGGATAGGAAGACATGGGCAAACTATTATTTTGTGAGAGTGAAAATGGCGATCTATGTCAACGCCGTAAGGAAAATTTTGAGCTCCCAAAACCTTTCAAAACAAAGTCGATTGATGCCTATCCAATACTACCAAATTGACAGTCTGTTCGACAGATCATCATTACATTGTTCCTAGGCAGAGTGATAAGATGGATAAATGAACAAATCCAAAGTTACGGAAGAGATAACAAAGGGAGGGAGAGATTGATTCTGGTTATGATGTAATAGGAATGGGGCATGAGTGATATGTTGGGGAACTCGTGATCTATGAATGTGGTGGTTACGGGGGTGACATGGGCTGAGGATGGCGTTTGTCTACCAATTTCGATCCTAGATCCTAATGGAGTAGATAACATTTCTCTGAAAGAAATCAGCCACCACCCATCTCTTTTTTCTTCCATCCTTTTCAGGTATAAACTGTACATGACGCTTGCATTTCTGTTGCAAAGATTACTTCATCTCCACGTCTCTTTAAATTCACTTTACTTTAAAAGTAACGTAAAATGTTAGTAGAGAACTAAAATTTTAATTTATCCGATTTAAATCCTGATAATTTCGAATAAAAAGTAAATTTGTCACTTCGTAAAATTATTCAGATTTAAGATTTTGACTACTGTAGTTGATTACTTTCAATTCAAGTACAAGCGTTTTATTTGAAACTACAAATCATTCACATCAACTATTAATACCAGAAAAACACATTAAACATATGAAATGAAAGTTCTAATGAGAGATTTTCCCAAAGTTTGACAGCCACAACCTTAAGAGAGCAATGAGTAGAAAATTTCGGTTTTCATAAAATCAGTCATTATCAAAACGCAGATGACAGATCACTCAAGAAAACAATACCCAAGAAACCATAGTAGCAGTAATCAATCAACACAATTTGGGCCCACGTTTCAAACCAGTTCAGGTTCTAAACCACCATAAAAGAAATGTTCTTCACGTTGATGAATTGAATATGAAATAGTAGGAGATTAAAGTCAGTAAGGCCCGTCCTTTTCATTCAAACCCTTCACCCTTTCGTCAAGCTTTAGCAGAAATTCATTATACACGTACCAAAGAAACTAAGCCAGTAATTTATTTGTTAAATTTTATAACTTGGGTTCTGTTTACTTTGTATTGTAATAAAGCCGGCAGATATGCTTGAAATTTAATGGGATTTAGTTCATCTTTTGATTCCCTTCACCAAATTTAATTAGTAATTCATGCTCCAATATTGATTGATGATCAGAAATGAGAACTTTGGTTTCAATCTGACCTTCAAACTGTAACTCATATGGAGTCTTTGTTTTTACTGTAACAGCAATTTACTGTGGAAAAAATAACATAAAAAATGTCACAAATAAATAATATTGAGGATGTAAAGCACAAGGAGGTGGTGGATGACGGTGAAAAATATCAAATTTGTGATGAAGAGGGTACTGTGGTAGAGAAGGTGAAAGATTCAGATGAAAATAAAGACAGTCTGATGCCCTCAGCCAAAGAGGAGGTAAATGATATTCATGGTGCTGACTTTTGCATGGTTATAAATATTTCAACAGTGAACATTTTTTGTTTTCTGTCCTATTTAGATAATATATTTGGTCGGTGGATTTTTTTTTTTATTTTAGAGTGCGAAAGCATAACAGTTAAATTTTAATAATTTATTTATTCATATTAAACTATTAAATTTATATATTTATATTATATTTATTAAAAAATTATAAATTAAATTATATGATATGAAAACATGAAATATATTTTTTATTTTTTTAAATTTAAATCGTTTGATAATATTTAATTACAATATTTTGACGTGTCCAAATAAATTTGATAATTTTAAATACGATATAGTAAAAAAAAAATCTTATTTTCATGAATTTATCAAACACCAGTAATTCTAGTTCTCAATCTTTATTTTCTACATCTTCTCTTAGTTTATTTCTCTATTTTCCTGTACTTAAAAAGTCTTTTTCATTTTGCCAGTAAGAGTTTGACACTAGTGCAGCTCAAACCATAATAAATCACATTGTCTTACTAAAAAATCTTTGGATAAACCATAAAATCTTCTTCAAAATTACTAATGAAAATATATTCTCTATAAACTTTATCAGCAATTCTATTACCCTTTAAATTTTCTCAGGCTATCAAATAACTCAAAAAATTTTAAGATATCCACTTCTTCAAAAAAGACCTTGTTATTGGTTTTGATGTCATAATCAGTATACCAAGCTTAAGACTTAGTGGAAATGGTATAAAATTTGAAAGTTATTTCAAATTTTGAAAAAACCTTCTCAACCTTTTCATCTTAATCATACAACCAAATATTTTTCAAGAATTTAGACAAAAATTCATTTACTTTTTTCGTGCAAAAAATCATTCAGAATTTCTCTAAAAATGTGATCACCCTCTTTGAAAAACCCTAAATTTTTCATTACTCTACCCTTAAAAAAATATTAGAATGCCAATCATATAAAAGTAAATCATTTAGGCATTAACATAGATCATTTCCAATTAGCAACTAAGAATATTCCCTTCTCCAGGCTTAAAGAATAGTAGTATAATAGGATAAAGTCATTATTAAAGTAATGACATTTACAAAAAACTTTACATAAAGCTAAAGTAACTTTAATAAAGTAAATATGACTCATCATTTATATGACATAAAGTAAAAATAACTCATAAAGTAGACATGACTTGATTAAAGTAAACTAGACATAAAAGTGACTTAACATAAAGTACACTAAAAGTGATGGTGAGTTGGTGAGATGTCATTATCATTTTTAGAGTCTTTTGGAAAGTATTTGGAGATGATTGTTATACGTAATTATATATAATTGGATTGAAACAGGAAATCTTTTGTCTTTGAGCACTATGAGTGGATTTTTAACTTGATCAACATCATTTGAGAGAGTGATAAGTGTGTTCTGGAGAAAAGTTGAGGTGCGAGTTGTTTGCTCATAGAGTGAAATCATAGCCTATGCTTTTCTAATCATTGATTTGGATTAAAATCTTCAAAACGGTCTTGGGATTCTTGCTATCCATTTGTTATAAAACTTCCAGAGGTTTCCGGTAAGGATTTCATTATACTAGTCTTGTATGATCAAGTTCAAATCTTATAGTTTCAGGAAAAGGTTCTATCCAAGCATCATCAAGTTTGATTTCATAAATCTTTTTATCAATTTTAAGCTGGTAGTTGTATTCTGAAAAGTAGTTTCCCTATGAAACATCATCTTAGAGCTCTGACCAATTTTGCTTGAGAATTTTATGATTCATTTCACAAATCTATCTTTAGAATTCAGTACCTTTCATGGCAGAAAATGGTATTCCTATATGTACCAGAATGGCATTGTTGGACACAAGATTCAAAGAATACAAGCATGCAGTACTTTACATAATTAAAATGACCTCAATGCAGGAACTGTCTTATTTACAGTCTTTTCAAATTATAATATGTCTATTTATGATCCAAGACTGTTAAATGCTTTAAAAGTTCAAGTCTAGATTGTAGTCATAGAGTTCCCTCCATCCAAAAGACCTTAATAAATATTATCAACAATTTTTTTGGCATTTCTACATACTCAGTGAATTTGATGACGTGAAGCAAACTTTTCTCAATTATGTTTCAGAATAACTTGTACAACAAATAAGAATACAGTTGAATCTTAGATGTCTTGATGTTAGAACCATGAACCTTTGAGATATTTACAAAATGATATTGAAAGCCTTTGACAAGATTTGCAAATAGCACAGATACATCAAAAACTTGGTGAATAACTCCAAAAAGCTAGAGAAAACCATGCTCTTATTCTTCTTTTAGACTTCAGATCAAATGTTCTTCTAAAGACTACACATGTCTTTGCAATCACAAGAAAAAAAAATACTTCAAAAAATTCAGACTTCTAATAAACTCACAGTTCTCCTAATGCAACCAAGCTATCCAAGTTCAAATTTCCCTCATTTTCAAAAGTCTCATAAAGACCAATACAATCCAAAACCTTATTGATAGAAATGAATATGAAAACCAAAAAAGTATTACTCGTACTGAAGCAGTTTTAAACTGGTAGACTGAGAATTCTCTTCAATAGAATGCATACTTGTACAAAATTAAACACAAGTTAGATCAAGTCAGTTATCATTTTGATCAGAGCCTTGTTAATCTTTAAAATATTATTCTTAAAATTCAATAAAAGATAAAATATACAAAAATTACATGATTTAAAATTTTAATAAACATATTTAACAAAACAAAAAAAAATCATATTTTTATGTTGATATAAATTATAACAGATATTTTTATATATAATAAGATATAAATATACAAATTATTAATATTTTAAATAATATAAATATACAAATGATCATATTAAAATAAATTTTTTTCTACCAAAGTTTAATCGATGTCGTCATCTATGTTTGTTGACTTTGTAATGGATGGCGGCATGAAGTAAAGTTGCTCACAAACTCTTTACCAAGATTCTTAAAAGAAAATATATTTATTAGCATTCAAAAAAAGAGAAAACAAAAAAAAAAGAAAAGCCGCGGGTTATTTTTAGAAATACACAAAAGACAAAGTCCTAATTTGAAAAAAAAATATTAAATTAATCGCGCTTTCCCAATAATTTAGGGTTTTTTTTTTGTCCTCGTTTCTAAAATCGAATCTCTAGCATTTCCATCCACTTGCATTTCGTCTTTTGGGAATCGTAAGTCTCAAACTCTCTTGCATTCTCTATGTTTTCTGGTTTTCTCAATAAAATTTGAATTACTATTCATAATCACAGCTGAACTGTTCTTCACAGTTATTTTAATAAACTTCTGTAAGTTTTTCTTTGGTTTATTTTGTTAGAGTTAGTTACTTATACTTAGTTGCGAGTTGCCATTTTAGTTTTTTCAATTTTTCGAAGTTATTTACTTTTTTTTTCTTTTTATCAGAAATTATGAAACAAAAATTAAATTTTTTTGGCTGTTTGATTCTTAAATCGATGACACTATGTCAAGCTGAGATTGAAAAAATGAAGTTTGATTTGAGTTATGAGATATAATAATTTTGCTTAATTTTTCTGAAATTATTAGAATTTATTGCTGACATTTCCATTTTAGGAGTAACTGTGAGAAAGTTGATGTTTGAAAATTGGAATGATGGAAGCTTATTTGATTATTAAACTTGGAGGTAGACTTGGCAATTTAAAACACGATACGATGATACGACACAAACATAACATAGTTTAAAATTTTAGCAATTAACTATTTATGGGTTTAACAAAACAAAAACAAATGTATTTTATATTTTCGTGTGGACACAAATTATAATACATGATTTTCATGTAAAACAAGATACGAATACACAAATTTCAATATTTTACGCAACACAAATGCATAATTTCGTCTGGTCTACTTGGAGGGAATTATTTTCGTTGTTTCTCATTTATTTTATTTTATTTCTTTGTGAAAATTTTGGAATTGGATGTTTGTTTGTTGTTGTGTAGAGCATGATTTTACATCTAAGTGAACCTACTTTACCTTTTCCTTCCAAGTTTCTGTTTTGATGCTAGTGACTTTTGAAGAAAGAGGGTAAGGTGATTTATCATGCTTCAGCGAGAAAATGCCTTTCAGATATTTAACATGCTTTACTGATAAAATTGGTGGGTCCCATGATTTTTATATTTACTGAAGATTGGATTTTAATGTCAAAATAGTTGCACAGAATGTAAGTTGAGGATGTTGTAATTCTCTGAGTTATTCTGGGGCAAGCTTCATAAAAGTTGAAAGCTTGTTGAATTAGTACTTGTGAGGTTTACAAAAAATAGCTAAGACGGGGTCGCTGTGTTGTGTGGCTGCAAGGCCACATGGGTCAAATACAGCCAGTAGGGACTGGTCCATGGGTCCTCATGAGCCTTATTGGCGAACTAATACAAGCTTCTCGCCACCACCTTCAAGATGGGATTTCCATTTCCAACCCGATGGACTGTCACATGGTTCACATGATGGGATTCAAACGTATGGGTCTTCTGTATCTTCAAACAGCAAAGAAAGTAGCAGCTGGGTGAGGGGAAACCTTCTTTACAATCATCAATATTCAACATCTGATGGTGCTGGGCCCTTTTTAAGTAGTCCATCTGACCTTTCTCAGGGTCCGCAGTGGACACCTCCAGCAATACAAGAAATCACTCTTGATGATTATGAAACTACAACAAGAAGAGGTAATACAATTAAGAGTCTCGTTTTGATTGTTAACCTCCATTGACATTGAATCTTTATTCTCAGCTCCACCTGGTCAGTCATGGTGTTCATTTTCATTTTCCTTCGCTGGAAATGTTTTTGTCTTATAATGCGTGGGAAATTGGGTGATTTTCATAAGTAGTTTTTATTTGGTGACTTATAATTCTCGAGTGAAACAATTACGTAGAGGCTTATAAATAAATAGGCATGTAAAGGATGTACACTTGTGTGTACTTATTCAAATGTTATAATGTCTTCCTATGATGAGGACAATAATGTTTCTGATTTTTGTCACAAAGCGTGCTCCTCTCATTCCCTTTAAATGAAGAGGGAAACACCTGATTGCTAGAAAGCTTTATTAACTCCCTTGTAGGTTTATATGATTAGTTACATTTGTCATTTTTATCTCCTTCTCCTTATTCTATTTGATATTCTTGTCGAAGAGTTTCGATCCCTGTTCAAAACCATTGATTCAATATGACCCTCTTTTTTCCGTCAAACATTGTCATTTGGGAACAATGGCATATAATAGATAGTAGTTACATTGAAAGAAGTGTTAAAGAAAATGCAACAGAAATTCTGGCCTAAGCACCTGAAGTATTTCAGGAGTGCCTATGCTTTTAGACATTCCTCCACAAATCTGTTAACCAGCCATATATTATCAAGTTGCTCTTTAATATGAAGAAGAAAATCAAGAAGAGGAAGAAGAAAAATGCCGTCCCCTAAAATTAGTTTATAATTGAGCTGGTGTCATATTGCCCCTGTATCTATGTGGAACACAGTGGTCAACAAATATGTTATTGATGCCTTTTTAATGCATTTGAGATTTAAAAATCGAAATTTGGAGACATCTTATACTTGATAAAAGTTTGAATAATTTCTCTTTGCTTTGACTGAAACAACTTATTGCCTTCTTTTCCTTGTTAGATCAAGTTGCTGGGAAGTTGCCCTTTGCTTCTATTGTTGAGGTACCTTATTCTCATCTCCTCACTGGGGTTAAGTTGAGAAGTTTTTTCCTAGAATTTATGTTCCTTACTTTGATGGAATTTTGCAGGGCACCCCAAAAAATGCAGATAGTGGGGTCTCCTCTTCATCCCATTCAGACTGTAGCGAGTCTGAGCCCATGTTCATGTCATGCTTGTCATCTCATCGCAACTTTTCAAGTCGGCGTTACTTTATGTCCAAACCTATTCATCCCTTGTCCTTTCCCATGGTGACTCCTACTACAGAAGCCTCTGACTCTGGAGGTACTGGGTTTTCAGACAATGCTGGCACATCACAAAGAGATGCCCATGGCAGGAGCAGTTCAAGCAGCAGCAATGATTTTGCTGATGTTTCCGAGCCATTTGAGCCTGATTCTTTTGGTCGATTATGTGTCCCATCTGATGGTTTCAAATGTGGATTGTGTGAGAGATTTCTCTCACAGAGGTCACCTTGGAGTTCTCATAGGATTGTAAGAAATGGTGATAGGCCTGTTGCTGGGGTTCTTTCATGTCAACATGTTTTTCATGCAGAATGTTTGGAGCAGACAACACCAAAGACTCGTAAAAACGACCCTCCTTGTCCTATATGTGTCAAACTGGAAGAGCAAAATTCTCCAGATAACCGAGTCTTCTCTAGGTTTAGGAATGGGTTTGCAAGGCTTAGGCCATTTTCTGAGGATTGTCCATCTAGGCCTTGGGGCTGTGCACAGGCTGGAGACTGTGTTGAAGGGGCTTTACATGCACCCTCACGTAGTACCACGTTACTGGTGAACAGGAGTCGCATGAAGAAAAATCTCTTCATGAAGAGTAATTCGAGTAAAGAATTTCCTGGCAAGCTGAGGCAAAGTGGTTCATCTTCTTCGCTACTTTTTGGTGGGAAGTCAATCGATCAGGGTGCAATTGGGTGCTCAAAGACAATTGCCGGTCCAAGTGTGAAGTGGTGACATCAGTTTCAAGTTGGCCAGAACTGTGCAATTTATCAAGGTTGGGTAGTTGCTGAATGACATTGATTGTTTGGAAACTAGGAGATGCTGTATAGATATGGTTTTGTGGAAACAACATATGTTTGAAATCGAAGTTGAAATTTGTCAATTTCGTATGTCTCATACAATTTGTTTATGATGGTAGAAGTGTTACATGTTGAAACTCAAGTCTCTTCCTTCAATGTTATGTGGATCTAAGTGAACTTTGGTTGGACTGTATTGTCAGCGTTTGTGGGTAGTGAGATGTAATGGGCTTCAACTGCTAAGTATTGTAGTTGTCAACGGTGATTCATACCATTCATACCCAAGTTATGAACCCAACTTGTATTCCATATGTGAGGTGAGGCTCACACCTCCACACTTAAAATGAGAATGTCCTGGCCAGCTGGCCTGGTTTCCCTAGCCATTGAATTTTTTACTGTGGTTCTATAGCCGATGGTACACTTGAGTCACGCCTATTCTTGAGGACCATCTTGTCATGTGCTCTGTTGGCATTACTCTGGACAAGTGCACATTGGTGAGCACAACATGACACAGCCCGGATCTTTCATGCTTGTTTTTGATGTTTGACATTCCTTTTCAAGGCCATGACCAATCTTTTGCAATTGGGGTCTTTTGGCACCATGGTAGGGCTCCCCTTCCCACTAGCCATGTTGGGCATGTTCAAAACCCGTCATTTTCCTTACCAATAAAGTAAAATGACACAAAATCCTACTCCTTGAATCGAATCTCCAGTCCTACCCAAAAATGAAGAAAGAGTTGGGACTTTAAACGCGTTTGAAATATCAAATATTAATTCTATCTTCCATTAACGTCTGTCGTGAAAAAAATATAAAATTTTCTTTCACTTTAATTTTTAAAATTATAAATATTAAAATTTGAATTCTAAATAATCGCACCCAGCTTCGACCATCGGATAATGTGAATAGGAGACTGAGAAATTCTGGTTTACACGGGATCCGACAGCTAGTATAAGGGCATTCCCATGGGACCAATGCAAGTAAACTTTTATGACTGGCAATGAGACTAAAATCACAAGTAATCAACCTCGACCAGTTCTCAGTGTGATATGTTGGTCAGTTACGTGCGAAAGCCTTCTTACACATCATGGCAAATGTCAAATACTTGCACGCTTACTTGAATATTTGCATGTTATAGGGAATATTTATCATAAAAATTGAGAAATATCTGTCTAAAAGATCAATTGATTTGTGCACAACCTTTTCTTTTTTTCGTTTGTGTGAATTACTTTTGACTGAAAAAAAGGTGATATGGACATCGTGATAAAGAGTATTTTGGGATTAAAAAATTATTTGATAAATAAAAAATTTTAAGCAAACAAATTAACTCATCCTATATTTAATTTAATAATAAACGTATTATATAATAGACAGAATGCTTTTACAAATTAAATGTTTTAATATGATATATTTTCATTAACAATTATGTGATTTATTGAATTTTGTTGGATGTGATATTTAATTGAATATTTTAAGATGTTAGATTTTTAGTTTCGATTATCAGATTCAATTTTTAATAATTTAAAATATGTAAAAAATGATCAGTGAATGTTTAAAAGAGAAAACTTGTTAGGTTGGCAAAATTCAGCAGCAAAGTTTGAATTGCTTGAGCTTAATCATGATTCCAATTCGCCAATTTATCTGAATTCATGTATGATTGGTTTTGAAGAATTCCAAAAGCACACGAAAGGCAGAATTTCTTCAGATTGGCTAAAGAAACATGGGAATTTTGAATTCAAATTGGCTTCCCCATATCCAAAAATTAAGGCCATAAAAAAGGAAAGAATTAAAAGTAGAAGAAAACTCATTTTTAAGCCATGATTCTAAAGTAAAACCATGTGACGGAGGGTCATCAAAGCAGCTCAAACATGTTGGCCCCCTACATGTGAGACTGTTTCCAAGCAAAAGTAATGAAACTGGTTATGTAATGCTAACAGATATTGCTTTCTTTCATGGAAGAAAGTCCCAGCATGCATTTATAGCTAAGGGCATTGCAAGTGATGATTAGGGTTGTTAAAACTGAACTATTTGAAGTGGGTTTTGCTTTGTTTTTTAAAGAACTTTTTAAGTGCTTTAAAACATCATGATGCTGCCATTAAGGATTGTGATGCAGAGCTGTATTCAATTAGCGTTTTTTTTTTGCTTTGATCTCATGCAAAGATTCCAGTTTTGAGGTGGAGAATTTAGAGGATCTTCAATAGATCATTTACATAAAGAATTAAGAAAAATTTTCAGAAAATTCCATGTGAAAATTGATGTAACTTCAGTTTTTAAATACTAACTTCAATAACATATCAATTGATTTAAAAGATAATCCATGTATATTTTTTTTTATTATTTATAAGAATCATATCCTTTTTTTTTCTGTTTTTCTAAAGTGGAGGTAAATAGTGGAATTTACCAGAATTATTCTTATATTTTATTTCACCTTTCATCAATATAATGCAAAAATTTTGTTGAAAAATCAATGGCAATATATGCTGACCACAACTTTTTTACTTTTTTTTTTCTTATAAAAAATGGTAAATATTACAAATATTGAGATTAGTAAATTACCCATAGCTGCTTTTTTTTTTTTTTTTTATGTTGCCTGAACAAATTTCTACATGACATTAATCGAAAACGATTGATCAACAGTTTCATAAATTGTTAATTAAATTTTTAATTTTAATTTTGTGATTAAAATTTAAAATCTGTTAATAAAAATATGATTTGACAGGTCAGTGATAAATAATATATTGATTATATTGAAGGGAGAAAATTACAAAATATTGCATTTGCAGAACACATTTTTTTCTATTCAGAGCTTTTCATTTTACGTGAAATGTCTCAATCTCATATTAAAATAATCTGAAATTTTATTATAATATATAAATAAAAATTTAATTTTAAATTTAGGAGATATTTTTATAAAAAAAATATAAAATTTTTAAATCAAAATCATATATTAATTGCGAACCTCCACACCATTGGACTGTAGAATTTTGGTCTTTATAACTGTTGAGTAAAGAGCATTGGACTTCATTTATGTTAGCTAGCCAGCCACAGAGGAAGGACCTAAGGTGGGTGAAAAAAAAAACCTGGCTAACCCTGAGGCTGAATTAACTGTGTGATGGGCACCGGACGTTCAATCCAGCTCTTCGTAAAATGGGCCTCTGATTAATATGGGCCACTCTGTGTTGCAGTACTACGTTGCACGTGGTGTTCAACATCACCTTTTTTAATAACTTGGGAGAAATATAAAATATTAATAATATATAATATTTGCTTAATTTTTTTTTTTTTTAACTTTGGCATATGAGTGAGATTAAAAGTAATTACATTTAATTTAAATTGAATTCTATTTGATTTTTATTTTAATAATATATAATATTATAAATTTTTATATTATCAAATCTAATTTAAATCAATTTTAATGATTTGAGTTAGTTCATTCGATTCAATTTATTGATTTTTAAATTTAATTTTTATGTTTTGATATATTATTTTAATTTATAAATTTTAATATATTTAAATAAATTTAAATATAAAATAATTATTTTATTTTATAAAAATTTAAAAATATATAACAACTAATAAAAATATATAACTAGATTCAATTTTATTTATTTTTTATTTTTATTTTTTAATTTATGATAAAATTTGAATATAATATATAAATTTAATATTCATATTTAATCTAAATTTAATAAAAAATTTGATATAAATCTAATTAAATATTATAATTTCAAATCGATTTTTGATTTTTTCAAAAAAATTTTCGCACCTGCTTAAAACAAAAAAGAGAACTTAGATTCAACCTCAAATTTCATATAAATTTGCAATAAATTCAATTTTTTTAATATAAAAATTGATGTAACTCGAAATACAAATGTTAAAATTTATATCTAATTTTTTTAATATCAATTTATAAAATATAATCATATAAATTAATTAAATTAAATATCTTATTTTTACTTAAAAAATTATATAATCTATTTAATGACGGATTGGATTAGACTAATTTGGTCGTGAATCAGATGTTGCTGCTAAAATAGAAAGGGATATGATGACAAGACAAATAATTAGCTGGGTGAATAGTGTTTCAGTCACGAGGGAAACACTCTTTTTTAGAGCAGTTAAACTCCAAAGCTACAGCTCGAAATTATCGGCCATCTATGGCAGACAGGAGGATTCTGTTCTTTGTTCGGTCGAAGACGTTTAAAATAGAAAAATAAAAAAAGAAAAGCTCTTCAATAGCCCCCTTAGGCATTTAGACTCTATGGTTTGCATAATCTTGTCTGTGCAAAGAAGAATAAAAAGAAATTTCAGCAGCGTTAGTGTCGGCAGGTCCAAAAGTAATCAGGGTTTGTGCAATAATTGTACGTTAGATCTGAAATTTTATATGTATTTATTTTGTATGTTAATAATTTGTTTATTTATATTATATTTTATTTAAAATTTATGTCATATTTTAATTGATAAAAAATATGAAATATATATTTTTAATTTTTTAAAATTTATTATGATTTTTATTAAAAATTTAAATTATATTATTTTTATATTTTTTATTTATATCATTTTTATTATTTTTATGTATATTACTATATTATATTTTAAATTATCATATTTAACCTCGTTCTCAAAAGATCATCATTGAACCGTAAACAGAAAATCCTTCAAGACCATTTTAATTCTTTACCCTTTTTCTCGAGTGAATGACTTGAAATCTAGTTTTAATCTTTGGAACCCTGTAATAATGACAGACCAGAAGTTTTCAAAGTGTCCTTCACCCAATCCAACGAGTACTTACTTGGAAATGCATTTAGAGCAATTCCATCCACGCCCTCTCCAAGCGAGTGGCCGATACTCTCCAATAACTTGGGAATAATTGTATGGCGGAATTGTTCAGCTTCTACCCATTTTTGCAGCCCAAATTTGTGCAATGCACGGCGGTTGAGCATGGGATGGCAAACGTTTTTATATTTTGTTGTTAGGAGATTGAGCTTCACGTTCGGTGAATAAAATCTATTGGCATCAACACTGTTGGGTCTTACTGTCGTTTGCGTAAATGATTAAAGTTTAGAATTTTGATATAAAATATTTAAAATTTAAAATTTTTTATTAATAGGTGATTTATGAATTTAAAAAATTTTCATAAAAAAATTATAAATCTTTTTATAAGTTAGCAATTTATCTTGATCTTAGAAATAAAATAATTTTTCTTATTCTTAAAATTTTTCGTACCAAAAAAAATGTTGGGTCTTACTTACACTCTTTACTGCTTTAGTTTGATTTTTTGTTTAATTTTTTTAAGGTTGAAAGTGAAAGTCAAGTTGGAGAGCAAAGGCAATTGGAATTTGGGGATATTTGGTGTGGGTTCGGAGTCATAATAAGATATGATTAGGCTTAACATACCACATGGGGGTTGAAGAGATGGTCAGAAAGATAAAAAAGGAAAAAAGAGGGAATGAGACATTTTGCTTAAGAAGATTAGATTTGATTTGGGCTTAAAGTCTCAAGTAAACATGATTAAGCACATGGGAAATCTTTTGTTATGATTATATATATATATATATATATATATATATATAGAGAGAGAGAGAGAGAGAGCATGGAACTTTTGTAGGTAATACGTTAGAGGAATACATTATTTTATTTTATTTATAATATTATTTTATATTATCATATTATAATTTTATGTATCAAATATGTTATTTATATTTTATGATCAATCTTATAAAATACATAGAGATTACAAAGTTTAAAATGTATTTAAAATAAATTCAAAATTTAACTCAGTTAATTCATATTCATACAATCATTTTTAAATAAGAATAATAATAATTCAAATCATATTTGATTTAGTTTGATTTTTTTAATAATATATAATATTATAAAATTTTAAATTTTGATTTGAATTTAGATGAATTCTCTCTTGAAACTGATCCAATTTGAACTAAATTTTATTGGTTCTGTTCAATTTGGTTTATTGATTTTTAAAATTTATTTTGTTTTTATATATTATTTTACTAATATTTTTAGTTTTTAAAAAATAAATTTATATAAAATAATTATTTTATAAAAATTTAAAAAATATAAAAAAGTTAATAAAAATATATAATTTAATTTATTTTTTATTTTTCATATTTTGATCTGAAATCCGTTCGAACTAAACTGAATCGAAAACTACAAATTTGAATCACTTTTTAATTTTTTTTATTTTGTTCTCACCCTATTTTTAAAAAATAATATAAATAAATTTATATTTAAATCTCAATATCTATAATTTTTTTCTCACAACATTTTTATACGAAAAATATATATTTGATATGATACATTCACTTTGAAAAAAATTAAATTATATATAAACAAAATAACTAAAAATTTGTTTGATATTACGATTGAAACTGTATTAAATCTTAAGTTTCAAATTTAATTACACTCAATTATATAAACCAACAAAAAAAAATTATAATAAAAAGCTTGACCGTATGACCCAAATTGTATTATTGACAAAACAAACATTAGCTTAACTAGCAGCTAAAAATCACAAAATGGAATGTTTATGCTGCACATATTTAGCTTGTTAGTAAAAACTTAACATGATTTTTCCACTTGACTTTTAGTTGCAGAGAATCAAAATCCGGAATTTGGTTGGGCAGTAGGGCCAAGCAACAGAGAAATGAGTGAGGAAACAGAAAAGGTGAGAATATCTAGTACGGCACGGAGTGGTCAATAATGGTGCAGTGGACATTGAACGGTCCTGATCAAATCTAAATTGCTTCAGACAAAACAACAAAAAAGAGAAGAAGAAGAAGAGGAAGAAACAGTTTGAGATGAAGAGGATGTTGGAATCTTTTGACATATCCAAACGACAAGCTGGTTGTTGGTCTAAAAATTAAAAAATTTTACTTAAAAAGATAAAATTGGTTTTTAAATAACAATAAAAGTAGTAAATTAAAGAAATAATAATAAAAGTGGTCTTTAAATAATAAGGCCTAAAATAGTAAAAAAAAATCCTGAATTTTATTATTTTATTTAAATAAATTTTTATATTTTTATTACATGTAAATAAACTATTAATTTTTAATTTGCATTCAAATAAGCTATCATTCTTTAATTTGTTCAAATAAATTTTTAATCTTTGTTTGTACATAAATAAATATTTAATATAAATTAAATTTTTATTTAAGATAAAGGTTTATATGAATACAAGTAAAATAATAAGAGTTTAATTAAATATAATAAAAATGTGACAATTTATTTAAATAAAGTTAAATAGTACAAAAAATTTGTAATATTTTAATCAATAATAATGTAGTTTAACTAAAGTGTTTTTTAAAAGTATAAAAAAAGTGGTTTATAAAATATTTTTGTTTTTTATATATTTTTATAATAGATTTATTTTAATTATCAAAATAAAAAAAATTGAATTATATATATATATATAACGCAGCCGCTGCATTGGCACCGTTACATCAACCCCTAAATTACATTCAACAGGCGAATGGAAATTACGAATTGTACCATTCAAAGTTTCTTTTTTCCCCAATGAACACTTTTACTTGTACGAGACAAAGATGGTTGAAAAATTTTCTCATTTTATGGCCCCGACCTTGGAAGTGTTCCTTGTAGAGCTAGCATTAAAACATGAAAAAAAAAACCCACACAAAATGGTAAAAAAAAAAAAGTTTTTTGGTACGACAAATCTGAAATAAATAAATAATTTAATTTTTTAAATCAAAATATGATAAATTAATAATATAAAAAAATAATTATAAATTATACATTCCAAATAATTTTAATAAAAAATTATTAATTAAATTCAAATTCAAAGTTTTTATGATCAAGATAAATGATTATTATCAAACGATCTGGACAAAATGGTAAAAAAAAAACATAATAACTAAGATAAGTAAAACCCCAAAATTTCAGCTTTGGAATCAACATGTAGCTCGTGAACTAGATTTAGATATAGTTTTGTGGCATGGTGAAAAAAATTTTCATATAAAATGTCGTTTTGACGTTGAATCCATATCTCTTCTCACTTGGGTGGCACGATAAAAAAGATTTCCGCAATTTTAGAATGTTGCTTTGGCACTATCAAACGGAAATTTATTGAGATAAGGTAAAGTTCTGGGAGATGATTAATTCATTTCAAATTGCATTTCCTTTTGGGGTGCGGAGTGAGTTTGACCACCCTTCTAGGGAGTGGCGCCCAATGGGTTTAGCTTTGTTAGCACGAGCTTGACTTCGAAGTTTGGGCAAAGCCCGCTACGCCTAATCCCTTGAGTCCTTGACTGGCTACAAGTGGAGCTATACCCTTGCAGCGGCTGGCATCTCTTTTTGTGTTCTAGCTCGGCTCAATAATTATTAACCATGTTTTTAAAGAAGTAAATTAGACTCATAAACAATTGAAAGTGCAGGCGATACCTTTAATCAGATACGATAATTTTAAAATACGATCTAGTAATATAATATAAAAATAACATAAATAAAAGATATAAAATTAATATAATTTAAAATTTTAATAAAAATTATAAATAAAATTAAAAAATTAAACATATATATTTTATAAATTTTTATATAAAATATAATATAAATATATAAATTATTAATATTTTATATGATACGAACATTCAAATTATCTATCAGATTTACTATTAACCAAACAAATTCAACATGTTAAACAATACAATGGAGATTCCAATTAAGTCGAAGCTCCAGCAATTGCAGTCTTGCAGATAAACACATGGTGTGATATGCCGAGAATCGCGGAGATTCTCGGCTGTCGCCAGCCAATTAAGAAAATTCAGGTTATATCTCTTAATTTTTCAACATCCAAGATCGTGTCTTGTTTTCATAAGTTCATGCTTTGTCTGATGATCTGGCTAGCTGGCTTTGATTTATATGCCTCCATTGCTGACACAGAATTGTTCTTGAGGAATCTGTTGGATTAAGCACTAAATTTATTAATTTATTAATATTCGATATTATTAAAATTTGAACTTTTAAGTATTGAACTAAAAATACAATACTCGGCCAATTATATCATATGATAGTTGGCCAATTTATTATTAACTTAAAATTTTTAAAATTTAACTAAAATAATTATAAAATGAAGTTGTTTATCGAATGTTCGATTAGCATTATTTTATTGTGAATTATCTATCGACATATACCTTAAACTCTGAATTTAAGAGAAGAATGAATAAGTATCCATGAAATTGAATGTGGATTTTTTTTTCATGGCAATGTTGGAGCCTAGCATTGAAAGAAGATATAAAGTAAAGATGACAACTGTTTGAATTGAATTGAATTTGGTTCGATTATTTTTTTATAATATATAATATTATAAATTTAAAAAATTTTTATTTGAATTTAAATTTATATTCTCTTAAAATTGATTAGATTTGAAACAAATTCTCGAATATGTTTAAATTATTAATTATTAATTTTTAAATTTATTATTTATTATTATTTTAATATAATTTTTAATATATTTAAAAAAATTATATATAAAATAATTACTTTTTATTTTATAAAAATTTAAAATATGTATTAAAACAAATAAAAATATATAACTCGATTTGATTTTTTTTTTATTTTTATATCTTAATATGAAATTCGATCAAAATTTAATATATATTTAATATTTAAATTTGATCCAAACTCAATAAAACAATTGTTTTGAATTGAACTAAACTAAAAACTATAATTTTAAATAAATTTTTATTTTTTTTTTAATTTCCCCAATTTAATGTGAAGTCTATTTAGAGATTTTGATAGTAATAAATGATGGAATAAAAATTTGAAGGCAAAAGAGAAAAAGTACGAAGTCAATAAATCTACTTAAATTCGCATACCGTAAAAAGATTTGGCATTAAATTCGCTGTTCAAGTCCTATTTATAATTCATTGAAATATTCAATATAAAAACAATAATTTACTATCCATTCAAATGAATCACTGCACCAGTACCATCAAAGCATCAATGTCAAAGAAAAAATAAAAATTTCTGAACCTGTTGAATGTTGATGTTTTACAAATGAATCATATGCTATGGGCAGGATCATTTGGCACTGTTTAATATTTTTTAATAAAATAAACACTCATGATGTAAAGAGGAAAAATGAAATAAATTATTTATTTATTTATTTAAATTTAAAAATAAATTAAATGAAATTTCTGAAAGGAAATAAATGTAAAGAAATTTGGGTTATATTAAATAGTAAAAGGAGAGAGAGAGCGGAAAGAAAAAACCTGAAGGGAGAAAAGGGGTATTTGCGGCAAATAGGCGATGCTTACTTTTGCATGTGAGTATGGATTTTTTATCAAGCGTTGAGCCAAAAACCGCTCTGCCCCACTTAGATTTTAGGGCAATTTCCATTTGGAAAGCTACAAACCACGCGGTTAGCCACAAAAGCTGCCTTTCTAAGCACCCATGTGCCTTTGTTTTCCATTTTTTTTTTAATGTGCTTTTGTTTTTGTTTTTTTTTTTTTGAAAATTTGTAAAAAAAGTTTCAAATTTATTAATACATATATTCATATAAGTTAAAAGGAATGAATTTATGAATTAAGTCATATTTCTTGTTGGTATCTATACTAAATCTATTCAATAGCTAAGTTATTCATTCAAACTCAAAAATTCATCTAAATTTTAAAATAATTTGGATAAAAAATTATAATTCATTAAACATATATGAATAAATTTTTAAATTTGTTTAAAATTCAAATCGAATCTTAAATAAAAAAATTAAAACCTAAACCTAACCCAAGTTAATCCAAATAAATGATATATAATTAAAATATTATAACTGTATAAATATATATGTTAATTTTTATATTTTAAATTTTATTATATAAATTAAATTTAATAAATAAATTTAAAATTATTTTTTTAATTTAAACTAAGCTTAAATTTAAAACTTAAAATATTAAATTAAATTAAATTCAAATAAATATATAAATTATTAATATCAAATATAAACTATCCGAATAGTTTTCACAATTGGAGTTTGGTCCCAACAGCTCAAAAGTGGAAGTTAGTTTTAGTTAGAAATTGTAACGGTGGCCTAATAGGCTCCAGCCACCCAACCAACGTGCCCAAACATTCTATAAATTCCCCCCTCACCTTCCCCTTTTTCTTCACTCAAGTGCCTCACATTTTGTTACAGCTCATATTTTCACTTCTAATCCGTCATGTAATCTTCTTATCCTTCTCACACTTCATTTTGACTATTCTTATGGTTTAATAAAGCAAAACAAAGAAAAAAGAAAGAGGTTACCATTTTCTGCTCTATGTTTTATACTTCCAGGTTTCAACCAGGTGCTTAACAGTTCAGTTGCTTGTGTGCAGGAAAATGGCTTTTGCTGGGGTTTTCTGGTTTGGTTTTCTAGCAATGGTCTCGGCTGTTCATGGATATGGTGGTGGTGGTTGGATTAATGCTCATGCTACCTTCTATGGTGGGAGCGATGCCTCAGGAACAATGGGTATGCACCAAATGAAGCAACTTTTTTGTACAATAGCAGTTAAATAGGAACCTCCATTTGACTAATTCTTAAGTTTGTTTTCAGGTGGAGCTTGTGGTTATGGGAACCTGTATAGCCAGGGTTATGGAACAAATACTGCAGCTTTGAGCACAGCTCTGTTTAACAATGGGCTGAGCTGTGGGTCTTGCTATGAGATTAAGTGCATGAATGATGGCAAGTGGTGCCTGCCTGGCTCCATTGTGGTCACAGCCACCAATTTCTGCCCTCCAAACAATGCTCTTCCTAACAATGCAGGAGGCTGGTGCAACCCTCCCCTGCATCATTTTGACCTTTCTCAGCCTGTCTTCCAACACATTGCTCAATACAGAGCTGGAATTGTGCCTGTTGCTTACAGAAGGTATGTTTAGTGGTATTCTGATATTCTGAGACTTAAGGTACGGTCAATTTTGAAGTCATTTTCTCACTATTTGCTTTCTAAAGAGAGGGTTTTTTAGATCTCTAACCAGTCTCTCAGTGAGCAATATTCTCAGCAATTTCAAATTTAACTGCGGTGAAAAAAGCAAGCCCTGCTCCCCAGATCTAGTGGTCCAATGCTTTGTTCACCTCTTAAACTTCATTTGAACCTTTTTTTAGCTCCTATTATCCTCTAAAGGAACTTATTTGGCGAGAGGCGATTATGCCTCGAACCTGGGCAACCCTCCAACCGCCGAATGCCTCTTGTGGCTGAGCCAAAGACTAGTTGGATCATTCGAACTTTTAAGGCAGTAAAAAGTTTAATTCATGAACTTTTAAGGCAATAAAGGGATTAGGGTTAGTTTCTGTTTTGCAGTACAAAAAAACTACCCTTTTACCATTCCTCAGGGTAAGTGCATTGTTTTGTCTTTAACAGGTATTAACTGTATGGTAACATCACTTACCTTTGGTGGTGGGTTTTGGTTTTTGTAGGGTACCATGCAGGAGAAAGGGAGGCATCAGGTTCACAATTAATGGCCACTCCTACTTCAACCTAGTCCTCATCACCAACGTTGGCGGTGCTGGTGATGTACATGCCGTGGCCATCAAGGGCTCCAGGACTGGTTGGCAGCCGATGTCTAGGAACTGGGGCCAGAACTGGCAAAGCGACAACTATCTCAACGGGCAAAGCCTCTCATTTAAGGTCACAACAAGCGATGGCCGTACCGTGGTCTCCTACAATGTTGCTCCAGCTGGCTGGTCCTTCGGGCAGACCTTCACTGGCGGCCAATTCCGCTAGAGGAACACTTTATTTTCCTCCCATCTTTAGGCCTTTTAATTAAATACCAAGTATATACCAAGCATCCAAAATATCAGTAGTATTAACTAGCTTGACTTTTAGTACATCTAGCTAGTGGATTATTCCATATGGGGACCAATACTGGGCCTCTTGGGTCAAAAATGAGAAAGGGCTTTTTTAAAAATAGCCCTTTATCATTTTGGGTTTAGTTCTGCTATGGCGTAGGGTGACCTATTTAAGCGATATTTTTTTTTCCTTCTGTCGTTGTAGATCAGGAGATGGAAGGGGTGGACTTTTACCACCCGCCATTACTAATAGTTTGATCCTTTTTTTCCTCCTTTGGGATGTTGAGAAGCATTATTTTGGCTTGTGAGTTCATTTTGATCAGCTTTCGGCTGACAATATGTACTTGGCTTTTATTTGTATGAAAGTAAATTGTATATTTACAAATTTCCATGTTCATTTCTATTCTTCAGAGCTGATAATAAATACCAAATCATCCCACAATCTTCAGTCAAAATGATTAACCCAATCACTCCCAAAGCAAAAAGTATGACATTTTTGCAAATAAATTCCTTGATTCATAACACACTTTATGGAATTCCACCCAATAAGTATGTAAAATTCAATGTAAATATCAAAGCTTTGATATAGAAATCTAACTGAAATTTGGGTGTCATGTCAAAAAGAGAACTAGTTAAAATTTTGTCTCGTATACTGTCCGGTTAAATTCTTATATTTTCTTGGCATTTTCTAGGGAAAGTGACTTGCATTAAATCCTCACATGGAAATCTATGTTTCAAGCCGCAAAGCCACCGAGCCTCGTGTGGTGTGCATCACACCCCGTTACCCATTATCTAGTTCCAAGCCAACTGAACAAGATCACAAGAAAAACAGAAAAAAAATTTCATTCTTTAATTTTGTGTGAAAATTGTTATTGAAAAACATGAAAAGAAAAAAAGAAAAGATCATAATACAGATTGCTGGTGATCGATGGGTCAACACCTTCTTATCTTTCTCTCTCTGGTGCATACTGTGAGGCTGACCTGACACATCTCGACCCACGCGAAAACTTATCGACGATTTCTCGGTCTCCACGACAACTTGCTACGTGGCCCCCAGACCCAGACCTTATCTACTGTTCAGTTTCGTGTCTTGCTTTTTTTCTTGTCTTTCCGTTTTATCGGACATCGATTATTAACGGATACGATATTTTTTTTCTTCTGACAACTAAATTCAGGGGCACGAATCTTCGAACAGTTGCCCACGTGAGTCACCGCATTATACGCTTTAGTATGTGGAATCTTTTTATAAATTTTCAATTTTTTTTAGGATTTCAAAATATGTTTTGCAACCAGAAGAGAGGACTTGGGCTGCTCTGAAATCCACATTGAACCTTAGAACCAGGCTCTTCTTTAAGCCCAAATAATTGATACACTGCCTTTTCCACCCTTTTCATGATTCATCAAAAGTTTAATTGTTTACCTGTGCCCCAAAGCATGGCTTCTGGATATCATTTTTCATTCAAAAAGTCACCACCATGTCAAAATCTAGCTGAGCTGAGACGTTTCTTTGGCCAAATGTCTAATATTGTCAACTGGTAGTTAGCATGTCAAGGTTTTTCTTGTCCAGTGAACATCAAGGAGAGGGACTTTTCAGAGATGAGACAATGCCTTCCTCAGCATGTGCCATGAATCCTGTCTGGGATTGTAGAAGATTTCATAAATAAGAAGAGAATCCAAGTGTTTTAAATTAGTGTGATCCAGCTTGGCTTGGTGGGGTAAAGGGTATGATGTCCCAATCTCCACGACTGTAGGCAAACTAATGAGCTTTATTTTTTACAATCAATGTCTTTTGCTACGTGTGTTTTATTTACAGCTTAAAGTTGACAGGAGGAAGGGAAGGCAATGGCCGCCATTAGTAACCCTAGTAAACAAAAGTTGAAGGCAAAAATAAGTAAAAGAAAACCTTATGATCAGTATACAGAAAGTATAACCCAAACATGGTGCCTCATTTAATGGGAGTCAGCACCACTCGATTCTGCGGTTTATCAGTATGAAGGCAATTCCTATGTTGTGTAGTCGTGCTATACATCTCAATGGCCGATTCCGAGTTTCCCTTGGCAGTGAAAACCATTGTAAAATATCTAGTCAATTTCCGAGGATTGGGTAAATTTCACATGCACATTACCAAGTTCTCCATAGCCTCTTTGGTTGATGAGGATGAATGGTAGCATCATTCTTCTGCAATATCTCAGTTTAGTTGCTGCAACAGACAATAAATACATGTATAAGAAACAAGGAAGAAAATATTCTGAGGACCATAAAATTTTTCTATCTTTCAACATTCAAATTGATGTAGGTTAGAAGTAAAGAAGCAGAAAGGGAAAAAAAAAAAAAAGATCACAAAATGAGCTATAAATTTGTAGTGGACAAATACCAGTAAACTTATCTAATGAGAGGTTATCATGCAAAAAATTAAGAACTTCTAACAAGAAAAAAAAATCCTCTGCCTCTTTCACTTATTCGCATATATGTGCATGCACACGGCGTGATGTATAAACCAATGGATTGCTCAACCACGTTGAAGCTGCAGATAAAATAGTAGGTGACACATGCAACGCAGCTTAAGAATCGAAAGCATAGTGGGAGTAATAGGGAAAGACTTACTCGGGAATACAATGGCTCATCAAATATGGTGACAGCACAAGGACTAGAAGTGGAAGCCCAACAACCTTGGGTAGTGTCATATCCAGCTCTAAGACCCTCTAGAACTCCATTGACATGATAATCTGCAGGAGTTTCCTGGAAGTTCATTACTTCAACAGGTGGGAATTTGGCATCATTCAGTATGTTAAGATCGTATGAGAAGGGGCATTGTCCGCCCGGTTGAAGCTGCAATGATGCATTTCCATTCAAATTGTTAAGGAGGCCATTTTCTTGTCCAGAACTAGATAATTCGGAACTTTTAGCAGTGCCAAAGTAACCCGAATAACTTCCAAAGGAGGAACTTGCAGAGCACTCCACATCCCTGGAAATTGCAAAACAGCATCATAATACATTGTGGAAGGCCCTTTTATACGTGTAACAATAAATATATACTATTACTAACTTACCATGCATTTTGTGTGCTCCATTATATACTAACATATGCATGTCATGTTTTACAAAAGATTTATTTAAAACACACGTTCCATCCAAAATTAGGGATTTTTTTCTTTGTCATTTTCTTTGAGAAGCAAGATTATCATCAGTGAAACATGAGTAGAATTAAGATTTCTAGAAAGTCCACTGACCTGCGGGGAATCAAGTTTGGGTCCTCTGATAAGGCCACGTGTCTACTGTCATTGTTGGGCATCCAATCAAGAGATTGCAGCTGTTGCTCAATGCCCATTCTAAAGGGTACATGCATTTCATTTTGGAACTGCAAGAAATTGCCGGTTAAGATACTATTTGCTCATGACTTTAAGGAGTAAACAAAGCAGGAAAATATTCCAAGCCCATCACACATTCTTACCTGACTTGTGCATTCTAACGATAAAAGCTGCTGCTTTCCTAAATTTTCCTGCCAAAAGAAGGCAGATAATGAAGAGTCTTAGTGTCAAAACATATTTTACCCTTATTATTTGAGCTTTTAGAGAGAAGATTAAAAGGTCATCTAGTTTTCAGTCTGCACAGTGCTCTGAAATTTCAGCATTCCAGCAAATGGCTATTCTTTTCTTTTTTTCGCTTGGTTAACTAAGCAAACTCCAGCACATGCCCCATGGCAGTGGGCACTCTATCACTTGCTATAAAAGATCAAACTACTTAGGGAAATGATAGGTATACCTTATGGGCTCGAATTTGATTTAGATATTCCTTGAGTGAATCTTCCATTTGCCCCAAATGTTCTACATTGTTGATCTTGTCGATGTTAGTCCAACAGCTGAGTAGCCAATATTAATGTTAGTACAAGACCAAAGCTAGCATATTAATAACAAAGACACAAAACTAAAACTCTACATTAAAAAATTTGTAGGTCTTCACCTCAGTCTCCTGTGCATTTCAGAAAGCCGAGCCTGCAATAACCTCGCTTGGTTAGTCAGGTCCTGCCCATAGCAATTATAGAGATACAAAATGCATGTTAGAATGATGAACAGCCAGGTCTAAGAATTTTAAAATATCACAATACATTAAGGTCACAAATCATCATGCAAACATACCTCGATTGTTTGTGTACTGGGGAAAAAGAAAGAAAAAAAGAAAAAAAACAGAAAAAGTCATAACACTATTATAAATACTTTTTAGAACATAATTAAATGAATAAATAATTCTAGGACGCGTTAAGCTGACAAGAAGAAGAATGTCACATACCTTGTACCCAGAAATTCATGAATATTTACATCATGGTCCAACTTCTTGAATGTTTTTTTCAGTGCCTAGACTCTCAAAGAGAAAACAAATTATGTAACTGATAAGGGTGATGACATTTCAGACACCAAAAAACATTTGATAAATGAAAACAAAGATAGTAACGTCACTAGAGGAGAATGGATTGTAGGAAAGGACATACTTCAAGGCTTTCCAACTTCCTGTTCCAGTAAATAGGAACGAAAATGTGAGTCAATTCAGCTTCAATAAGTATAACATTAAACTCTTAAGTATGAAGATCAGTAATGTGATTTTTCTACTCAGAAAATTTGACAGTACCTTTTAACCCGTTCCTGTGGAGTGAGTTGAGCAAACTTTTCAATAATCTCCTCAATGCTGCTGAATTCAAACAGCAGAATGAAAAAGAATGAATGTCGCTACTGTAGATAATAGCATCATACATAAATCTAACCTACCAAAACTGATTTGGATATATATATATATATATATATATATGAAAACTGAACAAAACTAAGTAGTGTGCAAGCAAATCTTAAGCAATCTCTCAGGTTCCTCCACATCAGTACTATGTATGGATCTAAATCGCCTATTGCAGACATCTAAGCATGTCTTGCAACTATCATGTGTATCACAAAGCCAAACTAATTTACAGCAATTGGTTGATTTTCCGCATATGAACACTTCTCATGAACCAAATCCCTGACTACTGCTCCAAAATGTAGCATCCAAATCCCTTCTTTCAAATTTAAGTTCCCAAATGCAACCTAAGAAAAAGGTAAAACCTGCCCACCCCATTCAAATATGGCATTTGTTAAGATCAAATTATAGCAATTATCAATATTGCTTCTGTCAACAACCCTGGATATATATAATTTCTTCTATGTACAATGCCTGGGTAACCAAATTTATTAAGCTATCTAAAGTCTAGGTCAGAGAACTTGAAAACTGTTAATGTATCAACATATATCAATATCTTAGTTGATTTTCAAAATGTTCAACCATGGAATTAACTCGACAGATCTCTTTTCAAAAGGGAAAAACCTCTGACCTATTAGCTAATTTTTCCTGTAACAAGCACTCACATAGATATTTATTACCAATCAGTTTATTGCAGTGCTTTGTTAGAAATGACACAACTATTGCATGCAGCAAATCAGAGAATTTCTCTTTGGATATTGATGGAGCTTCCTCTAGATGCATTATTCTAACCCAATTTGATGCTTTATCAATCGTCTTTGAAGCTAAGTTTGAGCTGCCCCCTATAAATTCGCCAACAAAAATAAAACTACAATGCAAAAGGTAGAGTTATGAATGGCCTACCTGCCCTTCCCAATACATAGTGAAGGCTTGTTAGTAGGGGAGAACATAAGGAGGATAATTTCTACGTCACATAGGATAGATAGCTCATTAGCCTTTTTCATGATGCCATGCTTCCTTTTGGCATAGGTCGCCTGACGGCCATTTGTGTTCTCTAACTTCTTTATCTTTAGCTTAACCCTTCCCATCCTACAGATTCAAATACTCAGAATTGAATGTTGAAGGGCTACCAAAATACTACTAATTAAGATGCTTTTCACATTTCTTATCAATCCAATAGAACATTTATTGCCCCGAGGATGAAATAACCATGGAATATCCTTAAATTAATGAAATTGATGTGATAAGCACAATAAAAACACTTTCTTTGGCATAATTGGAAATCGGGATATCAAACAAAAATCTCTAGAAAACAATGCATCTTTAAAGAATCAAAGCCAGGGTGAAGTAAAGAAGAAAGATTCAGGTAAATATCAAGTCTTTTTCCCCCCCCTTTTTTTTTTCTGGGTTCATTTGCAAGAATCGAAGCCAGGGTGAAGTAAAGAAGAAAGAACAAAGTCAAGAAATAAAGCATACCCAAATGAGCAAAATTAAACGACGAGTTGAAAGTGCATGATCCAAACGTAAAGGAGGGGGGACAGGTTGATTATTCAGCCAAAGAAGAGAGAACCAAAGGGCACAAACAGAGAAAACAAGAAGAGAGAGAAAGATTGAAAGCGGAGTGTGAAATGATGAACATAGAAATAGGAATGCATTTACACGACCGGGTTAGCGGAAAACGCGGTCGTGGGAAACGAGCTTAAGAATAGGGGATCGTCAGCCAACCAACTAACTCTCCCCACCCGAAACCCAACCTTCCTTTGCGCCAGAAAAACTATCAAAATCAAAACCAAACCTTGGCGTTCAACTTCGCATTTGTTTGGACAAAACTACTGTCTTGTCCTTGTTATTGTACCTTGTTGCATGTCTAAAATATGGTTTCATGTGTCATTCGGAAGGGAAAAGCATTGATAAAATCAAAGATTGCTGCTTTTGAATAGTTATGATATTACAAAATATTTTTACTTTGATACAAGACAAATACTTATTTATGTGTACAAATTTTAAATTTTGATTAATCTTGTTACTGATTGTTTAATTTTAAATTGGAAGCACAATATTAAATCTTAATTACAAAATGAATTATTTTCCAATATATTATCTGTGAAAAGTTTTCAAATTCATTATTAAAAATTAAAATATATTTCAAATTAAAATTAAATAATAAAATATTTTTATAAAATGAAAAAATAAAAAAATAACAGCGGACCAAATTAGATAATTTTTTGATCCAAAATTCAATTTTTTAAAATCGATCCTGTAAAATTAGATTCGATCAAAATCTGACTGGTTCATGCATATCGGAACTTGAAAATCTCTAGATCAAGTTAAGGGAGGCCCATGGACTTGACAGGTCAACAGACCCGCAGTGAATAGGTTTGACAAAAGTACATGTTTTTCAATGCTTTAGCTTTGGGCCGAGAAAGTGGTGGGGAACGCGAACTGGCTATTGCGTGGGAGGCTGGGAGCTACGTGACTCTCTGTTGCAAAGCCTTCTCGTGCTCTCTCCTCGTGTTGTTTTTGTTGTTTCTTTTTGTAATTGGGCCAATCAACTGTGACGTGAATTTCTTTGTCCAGTTTCTGTTTTGAAATATTTCTGCCATTAATGTCTTGGCATCCAAGAAAACTTGTCGTCTCTCCTTGGCCGTGCATGAGCATTTCGTTCTGTTCTCTTTCTTGTGTCAGGAGAATCTTTGTATAGTGCAGCTCCCTACACAAACCACCATCACACTTCATACTGTCATGGGGGAAACAGAGCCGAAAAGACTGAAATGGTTATTGCCTCCACAGAGGGAACTGTCGATAATAATAACAAATATTCACACATTTAATCACTTTTCTCTTACCAAGATTGCAATGTGAATGTGGGAAATAGGAGTTAATGCTCACTGAGGACTAAACGGTTGAGTGCATATCTGATGTCTCAACCTCAAGGGTCCCAGGTGTCATTGGCGTTTGCATAAGGTAGGATAAAGGTGAATTATCCCCGGTATAGAACTTTTTTTTTACGAGGGATACCTCCATGTCTCAGAACAAAACTGTCCTCACTGATTTATGCTGAGATTTTCCATATGATGAGAGGGCAGCAGCTAGGAAAACATGAAAAAATTTCCACAGAAAATGATCGTTTAATTTTTGTTTTTGGGGGAGGGGGGGTGGGGGTACAAAGTAGGGTAGGTTCTGAATCCAGTTTTCTACAGCTAAAATTGGTATTCATTTCTCCAATGAAAACGATTAAGGAATTTAGCTACAGTGATCAATTATCATTAATTAAGGGTCACACCACCATGCACAACGCTGCCTAGGCGTGGGAGAGCAATTTTATTAGTTTTGACCCCACATTTCCCTCAAGAGCTAAGAGGAACATTGATTGACGCATATCCAACTGGTTTTTGTTTTGTCATTGTTATTGCTATTGCTTTGGTCCTAGTGTGATTCTGTGGATAACTTTGCTCTGTAGTATTCACCTAGATCAATTTATGACAATAACAATCATGAAAATAAGCTGGTCAAGGAAGAAGGAAATAACTGTTGGGAGTGAGGCTGCAAGACGATGAATATGTTCTTGAAACAAGCAAAAGGAGGCCTTTAGTGCTATTCAAAGCTTGCATTTCCTTTTGTCTTTTACTGATGATTCAAACATGTATACTTGTCATATCACTATGCAAGGTCTGAAAATTATACATGATAGCAATGGACACGACACACAAGCCTTTATTATGCGGTGTCAAAAGGACCGTGAACCGTTGGGCCTGCTTTGTTTGTTTGAAACAGCACGATAGGGGGTCTACGCACGTGGACAGGTACAATCACTTGTTCCTCTTTGCTCGGTGAAAGAGAATAGTCAATAGAGTTTAAACACTGTAGCAAAGAAGCTATGTAACTATTCAAAACTATCAACTACGGACAAATTCTCTATGTTAGTGAAGCTGTGTGGCTTTCCCAATCAATGAAGGAAAATCAGCCCCCTGTCCTTTCTCTTCCTCTCTCAGTCTCCCATATGCAAAGTGACCAAACTTCTTACAGCTCTATAAACACTGTACAAATTTCCCCAGCCCTGCCTGCCCCTAAATTCCTTGGCTTTTTCTTTACTATGCCTCTTGTTTTTCACTTGGTACTGACTACTATTCAAAGTCAGGTCTCCAAGGAAGAGGAGAGACTAAACAGTGAGAAACAGAGAAAGAAGGGTAGTGCCTGGTGGCTCTTTCTCACTTTCTGTCAAAAGATCTTCTTTTTGATGGGCTTAAGACCATCCATTTACGATAACCTGTTTACATCATGCAAATCATAAAAGAAAATTCAGGAAAAACAAACCTATATTTACTATATATACGTAGTATTAACTTTGACAATGAGTCGATGAGGTCATGTATCTTTTTAAAGCTCCCTTGGTTTTTGATCCTTCTGTTTCAGAATGTTTACTGACCAGTAAGGCTTAGGAGTCAGGACAGTCTAACTCTCTTCTCTCTACCCCTTTCCTATTATTATTATTATTATTATTATCATCTTTTTGTACTCCTTTATATCCCTCTCCTTGTTTTCGGATAATTCACAGAGTTCAGACTCTTTGAAACGCCATTAAAGGCACCACTCCTATGCCTGCTGACTTCAGCTTGTTATCTTCTTTATTGGTGTCTGGTTGAGTTAATGTGACTTTATTACTTGTACTACTACTACTATGTCAAATTATTACTACACTATCTCACCATATTTGATCACTGTTTATTTGTAGGCTTCATTTTAGGTTCTGCTGTCACATGTGCTAGAATCCTGCTACAACTTAAATGTAATTAGAAATAAAAAAAAAAAACTCAGGTCTTGTTTGGTCTCGGAAATTCACTGCAAGACTATCTTATATATGTAGTCTCATCATGAATATAGTAAGATTTGTGGTTACATTGAAAATTTTGCGTTTTCTTCTTTTTTTTCCTGTTTATGATATGGTGGCAAAATCTATGCCTTGTAAATATGTTCTTGTAGACCCCCCCTCCAAGTTAATCCATTAGGGAATTAAGTCGCATCACTAGCATCCACTTAGCATGGGTAAAGGATCCTAAGGTGCTGTAACTGCTGTTGAGCCCCCAGGCAAAAATATCTGATTTCCATGCTTGATATCCAACAAATTTAGAACGAAGGGAAAGGCCCAAGAATAAATGATGACTGCTGTTGTCTACCTTGTTCCCCTCTTTTCTCTAAACTAATTAACTTTATGCTTTGCCTTTTGTAAATTGCAATGAGCTCACTTCTACTGGGTTGGATTTGTCTTGTTCTTGGGGGCTATGGGATAAACACTTAAGGAACAGTGCACCATCTTGCCTTTCTCTTCAAATGGTTCCAGGGGAACAGCCCCAACAGAATCTTATGGATCAGTCCTACTATTTATATGGTGGATCATCCATATCACCAAATGTGACCTCTTTTCTTTTCATGCATTGTGGGTGGCTCCACCCCTCCCCAAGCAGAAAAAATATTGAAGCCAAGCTATTTCCATTCTTTTCATTACAATGGTTCACTCCAAAAGCATATTTCTTCAATTCATGTTCTGGTATTAACCAACTGAAGCACGTGTGCTTGGGGGATGTTGTGGGAGCCCATCCTCCACACCCCATCTATATAAGAAACCTACTCTTACTAAGACTCCCAGACACTGATCCCCACTACTTTATCCAACAGTTTTGCTTCTTGGTTTGGTAATTCAACAACATATTCATCAAAAGTTTCACATCATGGGACAACCTCCTCTCTTTCATATATAATATAGACCACTCAGAAATTTAGGCTTTTCTGCAGGCAATGAGCTTTAAACTTTTTACAGCTTGTATTGAATTAATCTCCACTTGGTGCTAATTATGAGAATGAAATACAACTTGTGTTTTACCTACAATTCATACTAACAAATTATTAAAGTACTAAACAGATGGAACTTAATATCTGCAACTAGAATTAAATCAGTAACAATTCTTACATCCAATTCACAATTTCACATTCAATCTTCCTAGATCATTTCTCCATGTAAGCGCCAAACCAAGAATCTTACCCTCCGTAACTTCAGCATTCAAGGTTTTATTCAAAGAATGTTTGGGAGAAGTGCATGCTCTACACGTGCAAATATGCAGAGAAGAAAGTAGAAGAAAACAAGAAATGCTCAGTGCTAGCTTTGGTTTTGCTCAAAGATATCCCACAAAATGCTGATCAGCTGATATTGCATGATGATAGCAATATATTCTCCAAATATTACTGCAAAAATTTTACCTGCCACTGTTTTACAATACACTATGGTGTCTGAAAAGTTGGAGACCGAGTGATACTTTGTCCTTTTGCCTGCAAATATAACAGCAATGTCATTTTTTTTCTTTGCAATTTGGTAATAAAGGATTTCGTTTCCTTCTTCCCCTAAGACCAAATTATCCTTGTCCTGTCTCACAAGTCACAACTCCAAAACCAATTACCCTTTTTCATATACCAGTACATTTGAAGCATTCAATCTCTCTCTGACGAATGAAAATACTACCTGAAAATATTATTTATTTTTTGTATTCAACTACATTTTTTTTCCTTAGTAAAGACAACCAATTTTTAAAACCGTATGAAAGGTTAACACAACTTCACATTCTACATTGTTGCAGGCTTTGCAGCATGAAAGCCAGATGGCATTAAACTACTCTGAAGTAACTTTGTTTATATGTTCAATTACCGCAAAAAATAATACAGTTTGTTAGTATTCAGATTGATGCTATAGTATATAATTTCAATAATGTTAATTAACATGAAAAATATGAAAAAAATAAAATGAACTGTCTTGCCAATTCCCTATGTATGATTACATCAAGACAAACCTATAATCTGATGGCTGTGGCCTATTGGGAATGTTCACATGCAAAGAAGTAAAAAGTAAAAAAAACCCACCATTAATGATGTGAAGGACACCAACATGCCTCCTCGGTTTGGGACTCCATGGCGCTGGGCCACTAGCCCTGGTATAAGAGTGTCAACAAATCATAGCTTAGCAAAGAAGTAATTAAACTGCAAAAATGGAGGGTCTAACTCTAACCTCTCTTTAGTGTGAGAGACTTTTTCTTTTATGTCTATTTTTAGGGTTTGGCCACTTTGTTTTCCCAAATAAAGTCCGTTTTTGACCAAAAAGACTCTGTCCAATTCTTCTTATTGGCAGCAACGATAGTACATTGCTGTTAGCCTGTTACCCTGTGAATCACAATAAATGTAACGTCTGTCATTAGGTTTCCGGTAACTGAAAACTGAAAAAATTAAAAAAAAAAAAAGGATACCATCCATGCATTTATGTAGTATAATTCTAGGTTTGTTTACATTTTTATGGGTAAAGGTTACGGACGACATTCCTCACAAAGTAAATATGCTCATGCTTGTGACTGGTTTAATTGAGGTTTGGTTTTGAACTTGCCCAAGATTTTAGAAGTTATTTCACTGATCTGACAAAATCCAACGGTTTAAACCTAGTCTTGTATTTTCACGCACTGCAATACTCGCAGACTATAGTCTTCACCTCTCTTTTATCAGTATATTTCTACATTTCAATAGGCCATGACTCATTGACTCGTGATAGAAGCTGCCGACATATATATAGTATATGGTGACAACTGAGTAGGCAAAACGCGTAAACTCTAAATAGATTTTATAGAACATTATTCTCAACAGATTTTTGGTTGGGGAGTTTGGTTGATAGGTCTGAAAACAAGTTAAATCCAAGAGAAAAAAAAAAAAGAAAAGGGGGACTGATCTTTGATAGAGACGGAGGGCTAAGTTATTTACTAGTGTTTGACATGGTCTGTTGTGTCAAGCTCTCGATTTCTGGTTGAAAAGAAAGGTGTGAGACCTGCACAACCCCAAGCTTACACACATCACATTATGAAGTCTTTCTTGTCGATATAGAGAGGGACAGCCTAAGAACCCTCGTACCCATCAGAGATGGAAAAGAGAGAGAAAAGAAAGGAAAATGAGAGAGGAAGCTTACTTACAAACGTGTGAACGTTGTTGGATTTATTGAAAAGTAAAGGATGAAACAAATAGCAATTTAAATTAAATTAAGGGGGGGTCAGGGTCAGCGAGGGTGATTAACTACTTCAAGCACTCATTTTAGTCCCTTTCTTTGTAGGAGTCGAGAAGGGGAACCCTAACCGTGTAGGTTTCTCTTACACACCCTATAGATGTGCTTTTGCTGTTTCAAGTTTTAATCTTTCCCAGCCAAGCATAACTTTAGTTTTCTATTCTTCACTCATCCCCTCTTCTTAGTTTTCCTTTTTTCTCAATATTATTTTAAAATTATCTGCCCATGAAGATGGAGATGACTTTGTAACAGTTGTATAACAGCATTTGTCAGAAAAGGAAGTGAAGACATGGCTAACAAGTGTGTTATATATGCACCAGACACCATGAATAGAGTCAGCCGTCACTCTTCCAGTGCTCCCTCTTCTTCCTCTTCTTCTCCTGGTTCCTTAATGGGGATGGTTTACCCAGACATGGGTTCTCTTTCTCTTGGTCCGAACTATGGTATTGTAGGCTCTAGTGGTTCTTCCTCACAGGATAATTATGCTTGCAGGGGCTCAGAGATGGAAAATGAAAGAGCTTCTTGGGGTTTTCATTTCATGGAAAACTACAAAACCAGGAGCTTTGAGGAAAACCACGGCTCTGATGTTGTGGAGGGTAAGGGCTCTGATTGCAGTGATGAGTTTGGAGATAATAGTAGGATAATTAATCTCATTGCCAACTTAAATGAGGAGAACCCCAATGAGAATGCGGTAAGTGGCCAGGAAACAGATAGTGGGCAGTCAAAACTTTGTGCCAGAGGCCACTGGAGGCCTGCTGAAGATACTAGGCTCAGGGAACTTGTAGCTCTTTATGGCCCTCAGAACTGGAACCTTATAGCAGAGAAGTTGGATGGAAGATCAGGTAAGATAGTGGCCAAAAAGAGTGGCAAAAGCGGTATTATTTTATTCTTTATTTCATTAAAACTTTTCCCTCTTTCCTTTTTGTTGTTCCATCCCTTTTCGGGCATCTTATGTAATATTAGAATCATTGTGCTTATAAGCTAAGGTTCATTTATTCTGATTCTTGTCTCTTGGTTTTGAAGGTAAGAGCTGCCGGCTAAGATGGTTTAATCAGTTGGACCCTAGGATCAATAGAAGAGCTTTTACTGAAGAAGAAGAAGAGAGGCTAATGCAAGTTCATAGACTTTACGGTAACAAGTGGGCAATGATAGCGAGGTTGTTCCCTGGAAGAACTGATAATGCCGTCAAGAACCATTGGCATGTTATTATGGCTAGGAATTATAGAGAACAATCGACTGCCTATAGGAGGCGGAAGCTGAGTCAATCTGTTTATGTAAGGATGGAAGAAACTCCGAACTTAGTCTGCAGAGATGCAGCCACAAAAGCAGCAGCACCCCCATACTGTCTCAATATCCCCAATAGAAGACTTGGCATTATCTCCCAGTATCACTTTGGAACATTCAACGGTGCTGATGTTGGGGTTAATGGAGGCTCAAATGTTTCACCCCACATGACCAGTAGGAAAGAAGCAATCTCAAGCAGCGAGGTCCCTCACAATGGGTTTTGTGCACAACAGGCACCTTTTGATTTTTTCCCTGGTGTGTGTCTCCTTTGTAGTCCCTCCCTACTCTTACCCCTCCAACAGGCACCTTTTTATCTCTCCAAGCTTTCTTTATGTTTTATGCAGTTTTGTGTATTTGGGTTTCTGTGCAGTTTCTCATTGGTTTCCATTTTGGAAACCCACCTCGAATTTCTTGCTCGCTTTTCTTTCTTTGACTGCTGAACCAAATTTGATGATTTTTGTGTTCATTTATTCTATTGCTTCTAGACATTGACTGATGTAACCGTTTCCTTTAAATCCAAGCCAATACACTCCTACCTTTCTTTTTTATACGTTTTTACCAGTCATCCACGTTTTATCTTTGGCAATTTTGATAGTTTCTTTACTTCTTTGTGACTGGCCGTATTTAACACTTGCAACAGGTTTTAATAGCAATGACATGATGGGCATGTTCAGCCACACCAGATCTTGGCATATGCCCATTGATGAACCCCAAATCTCTGGTTTCTATCCCCAGCAGCAGCAGCGGCACCCTTCATACAAGATGGCAATGCTACAGTCAGAGTTCCCCAGCTTCCCTAGCTCCCAAAGTCTCACAGATTCCACAGCAGCGACACCTCAAGTTTCAGTCAGTGAAGATTCATCAGCAGTGGCAGGGAGCAGAGCGGCAGCCAGCAGCCACAACAACTATGAGACCGTTCCACCACCATTCATTGACTTTCTTGGAGTAGGAGCCACATGAAGTTACTCAAAAAGCATAAACAAAAAGCCTGAAAATGGTTTTCCACCTTAATGTGGAAGTGCTCCAAGGTAACTGAGAGGCCATTAGAGGTAAAAGAGAAATGGCTTTGTATTTCAGATGGGTGACAGTAGGTAATCTCTGCATCAGTCTGTCCAAGTCATATCCCCCAGCATCTTTTTCTTGTTAACCCCTCCCCCTTTTCTCTCCTGAATCCAGAGACTTTTTCCAAAAGTTGAAACAAAATATTTAATAAATTATAATTATTGTCACAAATCAGACAATTTATATATTGTTAAATATCTACGTGAACAAAGTTCAAGTTAAAGACAATAATTAGTCTGAATGGAATTATGGAAGTGAAAAGCAATGAGGAAAAGACGCAGAAATCAGACAGATGAAAACATCAGACAAGGACACAGTGATCGAACAAATGTATATGATCCAAATATTGAGTCATGTTTTACATTTAATAAATCAATTCATCAGTGGTTCCTTCCTCAATTTCAGGTTTGCTTGATTTGTTTGTGGACAAAATCATAAAAAAAAGGTATGAGAAAAATAGTACTTTGTTGGTTATAGAGAATCATGTATCATGTAACTAGTAAGGGGCATGAATACGATGGTGAAAAGCAAAACATATGATGATAAGCGCAAAGAAAGACAAAAAAAGAAACTGAAACTTGAAATAAAGACATCCTTCTCTCATGGGCCTGCAAAATTTAGGCACAAATTATGCAACAGAACAGCCTCCACAATCTTTTCTCCATTGCATTCATGAGTCATGACAGAAACTGTTGAACAGGGAAGGCAACGGGTCGGGGTCGAACTCGATTTTATTATAACAATACTCAAATTCAATTCAACTTGATTTTTTAAAATTATTTTATATTTAAATCTGACTGGATTTAATATTATATAAAATTATATTTAATTTAATTCGAAATTAATAAAATATTATTTTTATTAAATATATAAATATAAAATTAAATAAATAATTAAAAATAATATTTTATAAATATATATCTGGTTAGGATGGATTTACTTAAAACTCCACTTTGAAATTTTTTTATTCTTAATCGATCCGACTCTGTCGAAATTTGATTAAAAAAAAAACAATTCTAAGCAATCAGGTCAGAGTTGAAAACCCATCGATTATGGGTAAATTTATCATCCCTACTGTTGAACATCCTTCCTTTCCATCATAAGATGTTTTAGAACTGTCTTTGATTTCCTTAAATACTTAAAGGCTAAAATAATACAAAATTTATAAATTTTATTGCTTTATCAGATAAGTTAATATATTTTTATTATATTTAAATTAGTTTTTCATTTTTTACTTTGAGTTCAAATAATACTTAAATTTTAATTTATATCAAGATAAGTCATTATCTTTTAATTCGTACCTACATAAATTTTTAACATAAATAAATTTGTATTTGAAATAAGAAAATACTTAGATACAAATAAAAAAATTATTTTTTTATAATACAAATATATAGACTTATCTAAATAAAGTGATAAAATTCAAGGGTTCTTTTATTAGCCAAAACTTAATTGCTTGCTTCAATTGTTATTAAAAAAAAATGGTATTACCTAAAATTCTTTTTATTATAATGCTATAATTGTTCAATTACAATAAAAATTATACACGAGTCCCATCACTTATAAATATTGGATCTATATAAAATTATGATGAATTTTACATAATTTTAAATTATAATTAATTGATTAATTATAGTTGAAAAGTCCCCAAGATGATATACATTATTCATCTGCTAATGTAAGAAAACATGTTATAAGGCAAAGTAATGCATACATTTTCCAAAGTAAGTAAGGCTCAATCTCAATTGTATTTTGCTCAATTTTATCCTATAAAGATCATGCGTTCAAGACTAGCATTAACAAAAATTTACCAATAACCTACAATGATTGTAATATAATTAATCAATCATAATTCAAAATTATACGAGATTATTGAAGTTTTATATAAAACTCACATTTATAAGAGATGGATTCTTATATAATTTTTTATTGTAATTGGATAATTGTTATAGTATAGTGAAAAAAAATTATAAATGAAATGATTCCAAAATATTCGAACTCAAAATCATTTACATTGAAAAAAAATGAATTTATAAATTGAACCAATCTCTTATCTTGTTAATTCCTTACCTTTACTTTATAATTACTAGGATTTTTTTTTTTTTTATATTCTTGGTTGCCAGGGGGGAGAAACTAACTATAACTTGAGTTGCCATCACTCATCTTCCCATGTATCAACTAATGCAACTATAGGCACCTATTTTCTGATGTTCTCAGACTATATAGCAGAATCCATGATTTGCTGCTACTTTTATCCTAGCAACAAGAGCAGTAAGGTCTTCTAGAAGAAGAAATAAGATATTTATTTCAGCAGCAAAAGCTAGACAGCGCAGGTGATTTACTGAAGCACAAGAGAGAAAAAGTGATACAATTTTGTTACAGATTTAAAATTAGTTTACAAGTTCAATATATGAAAGTTGTACCATATCCAAGTATCTCTCTGTTTCAACTAACATTATCACAGCATTTATAAAAGGCAGCTAAATGAGCTAGTCAGGGATGCCTTTATTACTCTCTTACTAGATAACTGAATAGATGATTCCACTCCCAACCCTTTTTTAATTAACATGTCCCAGTCTTCCACTACATTGATTGATTCACCAACAGCTACTCCTTCAGGGAGGTTGGCTAGTAAGATGATAACATTGTGGTGAAGGTGGAAAAAATCTGTCAACTGCAAAGTGGTTGCATGATGTGAGATGACCACTAGATCAATTGCTGATATGGCATAGAGTATGCGGTTGCTAGTATTATCTCTCCATTCATGTGTTCTCTTGGAAGTTGAGTGATTGAGACAAGGCTGCAGGGTTGGCTCGCAACACCTAGAATGTTTCTAGTCTGTCATTTATGTAATCGCTGCTTTTCGCTTGAAAGCCATCAAATAGACCTTCCGAATTAATAGAATTGGTCCTCTTGCTTTTAATTAGAAGTGTTGCCAGCATAGAGCTTTTTCCAGCCTCACCAGGATCATCAATCCTCAAAGTTTTTGAATTCAAAGCTCTTCCTTCTGACTTGTTACTCTCCCCTGAAGGCTTTTCTTTCTCCAAGTTGGCTGGACTGAGATTGTTTTCATCCCTTGAATGTTTCCCCAGAGCTGGAGAAGTTGGGCTAGAGCACATTGGTTAACAGAAGAAGGTGATGGGGAGGCCACTGGAATATCCCAAGGGCTTGGTACACTGTAATGGCGATATGAATAATACTGGAATGCCTGGAAGGCAGAGAGTAGGCGGAGGTGGAAGCATTGCATTACTCCTCTGGATTGAGTCCCCTGGAAAAGGCAAAGAAGGCCTTTTGAAACACGGTACTTTAGAAGGAACCCATTGATAATTCTTACCCTGTGCTTGATTTAAACTAGCCTCGCCTTCCTTCTCTGGGGAATAAGACGAAGTAATCAGTGATTCACCCTAGTGGTTATCCTCGACAACAATTCTTTGCTTAGGTTTTTGAAACCCATTCTGAACATAAATCTGTGTTTTTCCTGAAATATTGAAGACTGAAGCTACAGGTATAGAAGAACCGGAGCCAAAAGTGAGGACACGGCTATTATTGTTTGGCGTATTCCATTTGCAGCACTTGCTTGAGCTGCTCGGATAGCTTCGGAAATCATAATCATAATATGATAGTAGTGCAGAGCAGAAGAGCTTTCGGTTTTTCGACGACCTGCACCAACTGCACGTTCCTCATGGTTCCCCCAGCAGTCCAGTTCTTTGACAGTTTATGCAAAAATGACGCGGCTGGTTCACATTGTAATTGTTGTAGTAGCAGAACTTGATTTCCTTGCTATTACATCGTGGACATGGAAGTATAACTTGATCTGTTATTGAGAGACCGGTTACATAGGTCGTTCCAGGGCAACCTGAAGTGTCAAGCAGGGAGGCTACTACAAGATCATAGTGGCTAAGCTTCGCTTCGACTAAGTATATGCCTCTGACAACAGAATAATCCATCTGATTGTTTGTTTCTTTCAATTGTAAAAAAGTCAGAGATGGCGGATCATTGAAACTGAATCCTCAAGTTGAGAAATATCGATCTCCACCACCAAAGCCTAATACTAATGGAGACTAGAGATGCAAAAGGGTGAGAGAGTTGAATCAAACCATTAACATTTATGACTTTCTAGCCAAAGGGTTGTTCTTGGAATTTGCCAATATCCTAAGCAGCTAAGCCATTAAGAATTGCAGGAAAGCAAAATACAGAACAGAGTCAACAGCTTTCTCAAGTCCCTGAATATAAAAACATTGAAAGAAAAATATTAAAGCCAACCTATCAATGATTTCCAGGTTGTGAAAAATAGCATGTAGTTTGTACTTAAGAAGCTTGCAAATAGCACATATCCCCAGTTTAAATAGAAAAATTAAGAAAAAAATATAACTCAAACTCAGTCAAACACATATACCCGTTCCTCCCTGGTAGCCTGAGCTTGATACTCATCATTAGAGTTCACTCCACCTAAGGAATCAGACGAAGAAAGAAGATTTCCATCACAACAATCCTCCCTAGAATCTCTTCTAAAGGATAACCCATGATCAGTCAAAGCTTCCCCCTCCTGGTTCAATGTCAGCAATGGAATCGTCTTCTAAAAATTTAGAGCCACAAGTTTTGTGGGCTTTAAGATATTTTCATTCTGTTACATTGCTCCATTGCAGAAAAAGATGTTGCTTTGTTGCCCTGTCCATTTTCCTCCGCCATGTCAGCTGCACTTAGTTTCTTCCTTTACGAGTACTCGTCCTTCACCTCTCTACTCACATTTATTAAATCAATAAATTAAGAATAGAGTTCCATAAAAGAAATTAATAATATATAAAAATATTAAAAATAATATTTATAATTTAAATTTAATTAATAATTATTTAAGGATAAAATTGTGTTAAAATTTTTAATAAAAATATTTATCTAAAAATATAACAAAATTTTCATGAATTATGAGATTAGAAGATTGTTACATATCTTATACATTAAAGTACGTTTAAATAATTAATAAATTAATATGATAAAAAATGTGTGATAATATTTTACTTCAAAGTCTAAAATTTTCACCATCAATCTAAAATATAATATTTTAACTTTTAAAATAGTTGATGTTTTATCATAAGGAAAGATGATTAAAGTTGATAAGAGTCAACTAAAATTATGATTTTATTTCTATGTGTAACTATAGTTAATATTTCAATTTGTGTTAACTTTTAACTAGTATTTACTTATTTTAATCAAATTTGATTTATTACTATCTTTTGCTATTTAATTTATAAATTTTTAAGTTTTAAAAATCAAATAAAAAAATATATTATAAATATAACAATTAATTAGATAAAAAAATTTTATTTAAAATTATCAAAATTCGAATTTTGATTATTGAAATTAAAATTTAATAATTTGTCAATAGATTACATTATTATCGATAGATAAAGCTTTAAATAAGTGCCAAGTCCTTTAATTATGGTTTAAAATATTTTACTCCAACATATATTTAATTAAATTTAGAGCTTGCTTTTTTTTATATATTATTAATGTAAATTTTTAATTTTATAAATGAAATTAAGAGATTATATATTAAATTATTTTCAATATATTTTAAAAGATAAATATTATTCTATTGATCTCATTCTCACAAACCCAGGTGGCAAGTGATCCATCTGGCTGGCCATCTACAGCTCAGCACATATTCTGACACGGGTGCCACCTGCGAAAAGCGAAACAAAAAAAATTTCCATTTCGAAGCTGCACCTCATCTGTATCGAATTGTATCTTGCCACGTGGTCCCCTGAGACAGCCGGAAACTTGGCAGCTCCGTTGCGTTTTTAGATCGTGGGACGAGGGGTGCACTTGCAAAAGATTCTTCAGTGGCTGTCCTTTGTTGAAATACTGAAAATGAGGAACATGTATAATTCCCCGTACTCCCACGTGTCCAGTTCAGGTTAGAGATAAGACGTTTGATTATTATAAATCGATTATCAAAATTTTAAAATTTAATTCATATATTATAATTCATAATATTTAATTTTCATATTATTTTAATTTAATAATTTTAATTCAAGTATTAATTTCATTTAATTTTTTCATTAAATATGTTAATATGGCAATTAATCAGTTACATGTCCATTCAATAAAATAATGTGACATTTTAATTAGATTAGACTTGGAACGATCGTGATGTGAATTAAATAATATGTCATAATTAATTTCTTTTAATCCAAGTTAGATTTTTAAAAAATATTTAATAATTAATTTAATTATTTTATAATAAAAATAAAATAAATCTTAAAAAAAAAAGAGTAAAAAGCAATTGAAACTTCCAAAATCGAACCACCAAATCTCAAATCCTTTCTACTAATCATAAACTTAAATAAAGAATCCCTTACCCAAATAAAAAATCCCTTATTTTACTGATTAGGGTAAATGATTTTTTATTTGGATTTATGATTAGTAGAAAGGATTTTCGGATTTGATTGTTTGCTTTTGGGAGTTTCAATTATTTTTTTCAGAGTTTTTTCATTTTAGATTAATTTTTTTAAGTTATTACTTTAAAGTAATTAAAACTAATAATTAAGTGTTTGAAAAAAAATTAAAAAATATAATCCGACATAGATTAAATGGCATGTCATGTAACAATAGGATGAGAAACAAATTGAAGAAATTAAAAGTCGAAATCGTAGTGTTTGATTTGATTTAGATTAATTTTTTTTATTTAATTTGGATCAAGCTCAGATATTAAATGTATATATTAGATTCAGATTAAATTTTAAATCGAAAGATAAAAAATAAAAAAAATGAATTGAATCAAATTATATATATTTTAATACAAATATTTTAAAATTATTAAAAAATAAAAATAATATTTTTATATCAAAATTTATTTAAATATATTAAAATTTTATATTAAAATAACATATAAAAATAAAAAAATTAAATTTAAAAACTGATAAATCGAACCAAAAAAATTTAATTTGATTAGGACCAAATGAAGATTCATTGGAATTTGAATAAAATTTTAAAATTTCATAATATTATATAATATTAAAAAAAATCAAATCAAAGTCCGATTTAAAGAATTATCAACCTTATGTGCCATGTCATTTAATTTGTGTCAACATCTTTTCAAATCTAATATAATCAAAATGTCATATTATTTTAGTCAATAAATACATAAGTTGGTCGAATGCTATATAAATATATTTAATGAAAAATTGAATGAGATTAAAATTGAATTAAATTATTAAATCAAAATAATATAAAGAAAAAAAATTATATGAATTATAATAAATAGATTAAATTTCAATAATTGATGGATTACAAAATCTAACTTCTTACATAATTTGACCTAAATTGATTAATATAAATTATAAGAATAGTTTGCAACAAATGTTTTAACCTTTGATTAAAACGATTGTTTAAAAAAAACCTTTGCATAAAATGAAATTATTGTGTAAATTATTTTAGAAAAATTTAATCCAATTCTAATCTTTAATTCTTATTACTTAACTCATTCAAAAAAATATTATATCATTAAATTTTCTTGAATCTATAATTTTTATAAATTTATTTATTATACGTATCACATGCTAATTGAAAGTGGAAAAATTATGTAAAATTAAACCTTAAATTGTAAATGCTAGGTTTAGCAACTTGGACTCTTATCAAAATCATAGACAAAGACACTGCTAATATAGTGGAGAAAATAGGAGGGGGCTGAGGTGTTGGTCACTTTGCAATCACTTTTGTTCCCATCCCATCAACCATTTTTCTAACCTTTTCTTTTCCTATTGCTATATCCTAGGCTAATGCCCAATATGAAATTTAATTGCATTAAGCAAGTTGGGGTGGATAAATGTGCATTAAATTAATTAAAAAAAAAAGCATATCTTGTCTTAGCCTAATGAATAGAAAAAAATTGACTAAGGGTAATTGCCCCCATCAAGTAAATTGAGTACATCAAATTGATGTCAAAAGCAAAACATTGATATATTTTATATGCTCATTACATTTATTGGAATATGCTTTAGAAGTTTCTTGTATCTTTCATGATAATATTGTCTTCTCATGTCTATTAACACAGTTGATTAATATATTTACTTTTTAAAAGAAATATCTTATAAATTTGAAATCGAATCTCAATATTTATAATTATTTTTTTATTTCTAAAATATGATTTTTTGTAAAAAAAAATAAAACCGAGTTAGTCATGGGCTGCTCATCGTAACTAGTGTAGTTTTGTGAAACACTTCTGTCTCCAAACTCTCCAATCTCCTATGGCTTCCCCTTTCCACATTGCTCAGCAAGCTATGCAATGGGTTAAGTCATGTCAACCAAGTGGATACTCGATGTTGGATGTACCATTTAATCAGAAATGATTGGCTTGAATTATTTGAAGGAATAATCTTTGTGGACGATTTTACTTTGTTTCTATCAATCATGTTGTGGGGTCTTGGACAAAGATGATGGACATAGAATTTGCTTTATCTATTAATCATGTATTTCTCTATATATGAACAAATTTCTCGTTGAACTTTCCAATGCCGCAAACCTTTTTTTTTTTTCATTTTAGAGAAGAAAATTACAAATTCAACAATAATGCTACCAAGATTTATTTTTTCCTCAAGCTTCATAAATGTAAAAAATGGTTGTGGGAGATGACATGGCTGCATGAATTACCACTGAACTCAACCCAAACAAGAAATCAAGCTCGAAGGATTGATAAAACAGTCTTTTAGTGGCATGTCTTTATCAGTGAATATGTAGAACCGTGTGTGCTTGTCTTTGCAGCTTTTTTACCCATTGATGCTATTTACTGATTGATATGTTGGAGAATCATTCAACTGCCATTTGAACATGTGATGTTTCATGCTTGGTATTTTCTTATCGTAAAAGACTACAATCAATCACTCAGATGATATGGGGAAATAAATTTGATTTGTGAGTTTTGACATATTTCTAACGTCATGTTCAGTTTGTGACTGTGCTTGACATAATATTTCAGCTGAAATTTCCATTAATTCGTTAGTTGGATGGCGACTAGCTCCTTTTGTTTCTCTTTTCTAGATTCCTCAGGCCATATCCTTCTCATCTTCTTCCATGCTTTCGGATTTATGAGATCTATTCTAATGGGACCCTTAAAGAATAATAATTGATGAGGCACCTTTGTTTGCATGACTTTTAATTCACCTGACCTTCTGCTACTTACCCAAAAAAACCAGGGGCCGGTTGGCATCATCCCAGAATCTCCTTTACCTGTTATGGAATATATTAAAGCAAGAAAGGAGGTTCAAGTGCAGCAGCTGGTTAAAGATAAAGGTTCTTCAATAAGTCTTCTTTTCTTCTTGTTTTTCAAACAGTAGGACCACATATCATAAAAACTTGTCGATAATTTTATTCCTTTCTGTTGTTATTTTTGAAGCAAAGAAAACTTTACTCATTGTTGCATTTCTTAACATCAGAAACATTACAATTTAAAGCCTAATTAATAACTATCCACTAAAATCATGATCCTAAGATTAAGCCATGACCACCAGTATGAATAACAAAAAAAATAATCAACACCAGAAAAACAGGAACAACATGAAACATTCAATGAATCCACATTAGCAGTCCTAAACACATCTTCTAACACTCCTCTTTGCTTTAGGAGCTGCAAACACCAAGTTTTGTCCTCAAAAATTCAAACTTGCTAACTGACAGTGGCTTGGTGAAAACATCTGCAACTTGATCTTCTGTTTTGCAATAGACAAGAACAACAACTCCATCTTTCTGTACTTCCCTTAAGAAGAATAATTTAATATTAAAATGTTTAGTTTTTCTGTGAAACACAGAATTTTGAGAGATAACAATGGCAGCTTGATTGTCAACAAGAATCTTCGTGCTTTCCTCCTGCTCTAAGTTAAGATCGATTAAAATCTTCCTTAGCCACAAAGCTTGATTAACAGCAGCTGTTGCAGCAATAAACTCTGATTCAGCTGTGGATTGAGCTACAATTTCTTGTTTTTTCGAGCTCCATGAGAAAACACCAGAACCAAGTGTGAAACAATAGCCTGAAGTGCTCTTTATATCATCAATGGAACCTCTCCAATCACTGTCTGAGAAACCAACCAACTTGAACTCTTTGCTCTTTGTGTATTTAATGCCAAAATCACTTGTGCCTTTCACATATCTAAGCACCCTCTTTGCAGTTTGAGATGCCATTCACTTGCACAATGCATAAACCGAGACAAATGCTTATAGCATTCAAAATGTCAGGTCGAGTTGCTGTGAAAAACATTAAGCAACCAATCAGGCTTCTGAAATATGCCTGATCAATCTTCTCTGTTCAATCTTCTTTACAGAGCTTTTCCTTTGAGTTCATTGGTGTCCTCATTTTTTTACATTTTTCGAGTTTAAACTTCTTCAGAATCTCATTGGCATATTTCTTTTGACAAATGAAGACTTCATGTTCATTCTGTTTGATTTCCATTCCAAGAAAAAAGGTCATTAATCTAAGATCTGTCATTTCAAAAAACTTCATCATCTCTTGCTTAAACTTTTCCACAATACTTGTGTTGTTTCCTGTCACAAGTAAGTCATCCACATATAGTGAGATGATAAGAATGTCAGCTCCATTGTGCTTGACATATAATGTTGATTCAGATAAGCTTTTGACAAATCTCAAGTTCTGTAAATGTTTATCAATCCTGCTGTACCAAGCTCTTAGAGCTTGCTTCAATCCGTAAAGTACCTTTTTAAGAAGATAAACTTTGTCTTCTTCTCTTTTCTTGACATAGCCCTCTGGTTGTTTTACATAAATCTCCTCTTGCAGAAAACCATTCAAGAATGCTGACTTGATATCTAATTGGTGCACTTTCTAATTTTTTTGTGCTGCAACGACGAGTAAAAGCCTGATAGTGTCAAGTCTAGTGATTGGTGCGAAGATATCTGAGTAGTCCATACCGAGTATTTGAGCATATCTTTTGACCACGAGTCTAGCTTTATACTTGTTGATTGAGCCATCAGCATTAAGCTTGGTTCTGTACATCCATTTGACTCCAATTACTTTTTTGTTTTGGGGTCGATCAATCAACTCCCATGTTTCATTCTTTTTAATCATGAATAGCTCCTCCTTCATTGCAAATTTTGATCCGTCTTGGCCTCTTCATAATTTGTAGGTTCACACACAGTAATATTACATCTTTGATAAACATCAAAAAGTAGTATTGTACCTCTGATAGGACTGTCATCCACTATTTCATTCTCCCAGTCTCCAATGCTAGGAAACTTGAGCTTGTGCTCTTTTAAGGTTGATCCATCTTTTTTGCATCATCCCAGTTCCACTCTTCATCTTTCATAAAGTGCACATCCCTGCTTATAATAATTTTTCCAGTTTGTGGCTGGAAAACTTTATAAGCTTTTACAACTGAGCTGTAGCCAATGAAGATGTCTGAAAGCGCTCTTTTATCTAATTTATCTTTCTTGGTCTATGGAACATAAGTGAAGCACAAACATCCAAATATTTTAAGAAAATTCAGAGATAGTTTATAACTATACCATGCCTCAAAGGGTGTTTGATCTTTCACTGCTCTTGTGGGAAGCCTGTTTTACAAAAAAATAATAGTATTTACTGCTTCAACCTAAAATTACTTTGGCAGGTTCTTCTCATGTAGCATACATCGTGTCATCTCCAATATGAATCTATTCCTTCTCTCACTTACTCCATTTTGTTATGGAGTGAATGGAGCAGTTAATTGATGTTGGATGCTTACCTCTTCACAAAAATGAGTGAATGCTTCAGAGGTGTACTCTTTGTCATTGTCTGATCTGAGAGTTTGAATTCTACAGCCACTCTCGTTCTTAACTCTGGCTTTAAAGTTCCAGAAGATTTGAGCCACCTCTGACTTGCACTTTAAAAAGAAGATCCAACACATACGGGTGAAATCATCAATGAATGCAACATAATAAAGACTACATTTCAGAGAAGGTGTTTTTTGTGGGCCTGCAATGTCAGTATGAATTAATTGTAACTTGTTTGATGCTCTTCATGTTGCCTTTAGAAATGGTTTCCTACTTTGCTTTCCAAACTGACATGCTTTGCAGTTTGGAATATGATCATCAAGTTCTGGAAAATTATTCACCATCTTCTTAGATTTCATATGCAGCAGCCCCTGATGATGATAGTGCCCGAGCCTCTTGTGCCATACTTCAGTGATATTTTTTTTTATTGAGAAAACAGTTTGCTCTTCCTCCAATAGATTTAGAGCAAAGCTTTTCCCTTTCATTTTTACTTTGAAAATATCTTGGCCAACTGCATTTTTAATCAAGCAACCTTTATCTTCGAACACAACTTTATAACCCTTTTCAATTAGTTGTCTAACACTTAACAAGTTTTGATCAATTTCAAGGACATATAATACGTAAAAAATGAACTTTGTACCTGAACAAGTTGAAATTATAACTGTTCCTTTTCCTTTCACAGTTATGTACTTGCCATTACCAACTCGAACTTTTGATGAGTTTGTGTTGCTTAGTTCCCTGAATAGATCCTTGTCATGTGTCATGTGGTTAGTACAACCACTATCTATAAGCCAACTCTCACTTGATTCGATGCCGAAAAAACATGTAGCTACGAACAGGTGATCTTCCTCCTCTTGATCAACAATCTTTGCATCTTCACCATGTTGCAGAATTTTATTTTTACAGATAACAGCCTTATGCCTCATCTGATTACATTTAGTGCATTTAGCATCAGGTCTTCTCCAGCATCTAAATGGAGGATAACCCTTTTTTCCACAATGTTGGCAAGGTGAATAAGATTTCTTCTAATTTTCATTCTTTCCTTTTGCATTGGCTGATGCAGTACTTGCCCCATTTCCTTCAAAATCTTTTTTCTTCTTTCTTTTGCTTTTGGCCACATTTTGATGCTTGACTGCCAAAGCTCCTTCAATTGTTGTATCTTCCATCATCAGTCTTCTTTGTTCTTGTGCTTGCAAAGCGTTAAGCACTGTTAAGGAAATTTTTGATAGATTTTTTGTATTCTCCAAGGTAGTGATGGTTGCTTCATATCTTTCAGGTACTGTAACAAGAATTTTTTCTACAATTCTTGAGTCAGTAAATTCAGATCCAAGAAGCCTTACTTTGTTTGCGATACTCAGAAGCTTATCGGAGTAATCTTTAATCGTCTCGAAGTCCTTCATTCTTTGAAGTTCAAATTCCTTAATCAAGTTAAGGACTTGCATCCCTTTAATTCTTTCATCTCCTTCATATTCATTCTTGAGATAATCCCATATCTCTTTTGCTGACTTCAGAGACATGATACGAGTGAAGATGATAGATGAGACTGCAGCAAACAAGCAGGCCTTTGCCTTTGATTTCTTTGTCTTCTTTTCTTTCTGTGCTTTAATCTGTGCCATGGTGAGATTGTTTGAAAGTGCAGGAATTTCATAGTGTTCTTCCACTGCTTCCCAAAGATCTAAAGCTTCCAAGTATGTCTCCATACGTACTGCCCAAATCTGGTAGTTGTCTCCGTCGAACACCGTCGGAGCAATTGCGGAGAAACTGACTTCAGCTTCCATGACGCGTCAATTTCACACACAGATCCTTTAAGAAGAAAGCTCTGATACCAAATGTTGTTATTTTTGAAGCAAAGAAAACTTTACTCACTGTTGCATTTCTTAACATCAGAAACATTACAATTTAAAGCCTAATTAATAACTACCCACAAAAATCATAATCCTAAGATTAAGCCATGACCACCAGCATGAATAACAAAAAAATAACCAACACCAGAAAAATAGGAACAACATGAAACATTCAATGAATCCACATTAGTAGTCCTAAACACATCTTCTAACACTTTCTTTGAATGTGAACTACGAGCTTGCCACTGAGGAATTATCATTCGGATGCTTATTCAGGAAGAACCCCTCTTTGTGTCAAGATGGACGACCACGTGAATCTCATTGTTAAATTTTTTGTTGAACAGAATGATGATCCTAACAATCTGATTAGTGGACCTTCAACTCTATCCGGTAATCATTTTGGTCCTGACTATTCCGGAATCGAGCTGGGTCAGTCAGACCCCATAGAGGGCAAACTCTCCCAGCGCCTATTTTTTTCATTCACAAGATTCGAAACCAAGATCTTGTTTAAGGGAACCTTGCTTCTTGTCACTCGGACCAATAGGGGTTGATGGACCTTCCACTCTACGCTCACTGAATTATATTCAGTCAACTGCTGGTGATCTTTCATTAATAAAGGTGTGTATTGAAGCAGCCTATTGCTTTTCTGGTTGCCTGAATATAATAACACTTAGCATCTAATCTTCCTTACCTTTGAATCCTGGAAAATAGCTTGTCGATTTAGCAGACCAACTGAACGTATGGCACTGAGATGGCAATACTTTGCAGTTCAATCATTGGTTTTTATTCCAGTAATTTAACTCTTGAACGCAGCCCAAGAAATCAGAAGATTAATCTGATTCAATTGACTTTTATGATTTCTTGTTGGCCATTGTGGCTTCCCTTTATCTTTCCTTTTTTTTTTTGTATGAAATTTCTTTTCTTTCTGGTCTGCTTGGATATGGATTACAGTCTACAGATTCAAAGCTAGCATTCTCTTTGGAATATGTTTCTTTATAGGACTTTTAGCAGAATGAGTCCTGTTGATTGCTTTCATACTAGGATAAAGCGTGCATCAATAAACTATGGGGAGCTTTTTGTCATTTCCTTGTGTTTGCATTTGCCAGAGAGAGAAAAGGGAGGGTTTTGTCTTGTGTGACATGTGCCATGGGATGCTAGCTCTCTTACTTTATACCCTCACTTCAGGATACTCTGATTCAAGTTTAGCATTGTGTAATAATAATGGAGTCTTTGTCCAAAATTTAGATTTACGATAATTTAGCTTACCACAACATGAGGGTAACTTCAGGTCTGTTAAAGTTGCATCTTGTGCAGTCACCTGGAATAACCCCTTTCCCACTTTTTGTTTTAGTCTGATCATCAGGGGAGAAAGGAAGCAAAACCTGGTGCAAAAGATTGGGGATAAAACCAATCAACTCAGTATATAGAAAACTACTGTCCCAAAAGATTATGTCAAGAAGTTATTAGGACTGCTTGCCTGGCCTACACCTGATCTGATATATTGAATTTTACTTCAGATGCCACTTGGATGGTGTTGGTAGATGTTTGAGAAGGTAAAACTCAAAGTTGCAAATGGAGTCACATGTAAAGCTGTCAGCCCCTAATGACTGTCTTTATAAAAAACCAAGGACCTGAGATTCTCCTGTAGTGGGATAATCTCACAGAATTGTGTCTTCCTTTGGTTCAGTTTCCAGGGAAGAATTTTTACTATGGGGTTATTTTCACCTCAGTTGTGTTCTGTTAGCTATAAGTTGGCCTGACTCGATTCACTTTTTCTGGAGTACTTTCTTTATAAGAAAAATGGGGTCAGCTGGGTCCAAAAATCTAATATTAGGTTCTTTGAGTCCTTCATTCATATTAAGAACAAAAAGAATCTGTCAGTCACACTATAATTAAAAGAAAATATAAAAACAAAGGCAAAAAGGAGAAAGAAAAATTAAAAGAAACAAAGGGCCATTGCTCATTTGGTTTGCCCTTTCAATCATCAAAAGGAAATTAGTATCCATTATAGCCTTCCTGTCAATTTAATTTTCTCACTATATAATTTTCCTTGAAAGCTTCTCATAGTGTTAGGAAAGTTGCATCCATTATTCATCATGGTGGGGCTACCTAACCCTGCAGGGGAATCAAGCAGGAAGATAAAGGAATGGCATCACAGAGGGAGGAATGGGAAACCAGCAAGATAAAAACAAACCATGCACTTTTCCTCTTTTCTCTCCTTTTGAGACTCAAATTGAACTGTGTTGCTTATTCTGTTTTTGCTGCATCAGAGATTCTCTCCATCCACCCCCTTTCAAGTAGAAGAAAGAAGAAAAAATAAAAAAAAAACAAAACGAGAAAAGTTAGTATGAAATGGGGGATGAGAGAAAGGAAGAGCCGCAGCTCATGCCATATATTCCCTCAGCAATACAACCCCACCTATTCTTCCAGATATGGAGTGAGATCATAGGACAGCCCAACAACTCCAAAATTATAAAGAGAACTACAGCTGCTGCATATTGAAAGCATAACTCCTAAAAAGGGATCAAAACCCACACATGAGTTTCATTTCTCTGCCCCCTCTGCCTGTCTCTCTTACACAACACAAAAAACATGGGTCTGCAAAATATGCAAAATCAAAACATGAATTTGATTATGTCAACTGATGCAAAGCCTAGGCTAAAATGGACTCCTGAACTTCATCAAAGATTTGTTGAAGCTGTCAATCAACTTGGAGGGGCAGACAGTTGAGTATACTTTTAGATAACCTTAATAGTAATGATCATCTTGTCTAATCATCTTGTTATTTGTATGTATAAGAATTGTTCATTTTTCTTTGTGTTTATTTCTGGACAGAAGCAACACCAAAGAGTCTGATGAGGGTGATGGGAATTGCAGGACTCACTTTGTATCATCTTAAAAGCCATTTACAGGTAATTACTCTTCATTGCCTAATCACACTTTCAATTTTCTTTTTCTAACCAAATAGGAAAGAAAACAAGCTTTAAATCTATCTTCTTCGTGCAGAAATACAGGCTGGGGAAAAGCCAACAGACAGAAATCTGCCTTGGCAATAAACAAGATGGTGAGATTAAAATTTCATTGCTTGTTGCATTTAAATTCATATATTGAGTTGTATAGGAATATAATATTTTTTTCTACTTCCCTTTCATTCTTGTGATACAGATTACACAGAGAGACAAAGCAGTAATGGGAATTTCAGTAGAGAGATAAGTGACGGAACTCACAAACAGATGAATGAGTAATAGTTACACATGGATCTTTTGATTAAATTTTGGATGGAAATGATAATAAAACAGATTGAGTTGACTGTATAATTGTTGTGTTCATTAGAAGCTTGCAGATAGCTCAGGCTCTCCAAATGCAGATGAAAGTACAGAGAAAACTTCATGAACAGATTGAAGTATGACCTATTAAACCAATTCCCAATTTAAATAGCTGATTTTCAGTTGCATCAATACATATCAATCAGGCTATTTTTTTTTTCCATTTACAGGTCCAGAGACATTTACAGCTAAGAATTGAAGCTCAAGGGAAGTACCTACAATCAGTATTAAAGAAAGCACAAGAAACACTGGCTGCAGCTGGGTATAGCTCCTCTTCACTCGGTGTAGCTGAACTCTCTCAACTAGTCTCAATTGTTAACACTGGCTGCACAAGTTCTTCATTTTCAGAATTGACAGAAGGAGGAGGTTCAAGCTTAAAACAAATAGAAAGAAAGACAATGAGAGGTGCTATATGTTCCATGGAGAGCTCATTGACATCTTCTGAGAGCTCTAGGCAAAAGGACAAGGAACCACCAAAAGATGAGAATATTTGTACCCGGAAGTCTAATACTTCAGTTGAACTTTCCTTAACGGACATTCACCCAGAAAAGAAGCTCTGGATTAGTGGTTCAAGCAATCAAGCTAATGGAAAGAAAAGAAATGGGAGTAACATTTCTGAAGGTACAAGTGTTGAGCAACCACTAGCTAAAAGATTAGAGCCCCCTGAGGAGGAGACTGGTAGTCGATTGAGAAAGTCTGGATTGTTGGGTTCATTTGATCTCAACAGCCAATGCCATAGTGACATCGAATCAGTTCCAAAAGCAATAGACTTGAACTGCAGGGAATAGATCAGCTCAGTGGGCATGGTTTGGAACTTTTATGCTGCGTGGTTTTTAGTAATATATGTAAGCAGCGAACCTGATTATTTAGAACCAATCTTTTGTTCATAAACTATGTATATTGTTATATGTATTGATATCAGAAGAAGGTATAATGTATATTTTGCAAAGACAACTCTTCCTTTATTCTCTCTCTCTAAAACTTTGAAAATGAATGATGCCAATAAAAAAATTGTCCACTAGTCCTTAAGCCAGAGTTGAGAAATGGAAGCATAAAAAGTTATACTTTCAAGAAACTATTCGCCATGACAGGCTTCTCAAAGCATTTATCTTCTTGCTTATTGACTTGTCATTGTGTTTTCACTTAAAGCCTCAAAATATGCCACCGCCCAAAGGGGTGTATCTTTTATTACTAACCTCTTCTTTGCACGACAACTTCCTTATTTGACCTTGGATGTTGCAGGCGGAGGCACCCCTGGCTGCCTCGTCAGCAACCGTGTCTGCGAAATTCTCAGTGCTATTGGTAGAACGAGGTGGATCACCTCATGGTAATCCCTTGGTGATGGATGAAAGGTTTTATTGTTTCTTATTGATTCAGACTAATGAATATTCATCAGTAGCACAAGACTTTATATCCACAGATGGTGTTAGGAACTGCAGAGGAAGAGTAATGGGTGGATCTTCGGCTATAAATGGGGGGCTTTACAATCGAGCTAGTGAGGATTTTGTCAACAAGGCTGGCTGGGATAAGGAGTTGGTTCATGGGTGGAATCTAAAATGGGCCGCATGCCTGAATTGACACCACGGCAGACTGTTATTGAATTTGGCCTTCTTGAAGCTGGAATTCTACCTTATAACAGCTTTAGTTTAGAACACGTAGAAGGAACAAAAATTGGTGCAAGTATATTTGATGCACGGGCCATAAAACACGCCTCAGCTGACCTCCCGAGGGCCCAAAAATATTGTACTTCTTTTAAATGCAAGTAAATTTTAAATGAAAATTACGGAGATTCACCCTCAATTTGTGATATTGTTTACTTTGATATAAAAATTTTACGATTTTATCTTCCAAAAAAATTTACTTAAATATTATAACATATTTAATTTCTCAAAATCTTTTAATGTAAGATTGTGATGTTATAAACTCTTTTTATTAAAACTTGAAATATTTATCAAACCTAACACAAAGCTCACATATCTATTGCATCACACTAAATTACATAGATCACAAAATCATATTAAATGTTGAGATTCTAAAAATAGTGCTCAATAAAACACTTAATTCTCATAAGATTCTAAAGGTGACTTCCCGACTCAACACAAAACACACAAATCACAATATCATATACCCAACACACCAATATGGGATTAAAATGTTACAAACTTCATCGATATGGTATTTGGGCGTTACAAACTTCTTTTGTTAAAGCTTAAGGTTTTTGTCAAATTCAACACAAAGCACAAAAATTCATTGAATCACACCAAACTTGAGCAAGCCTAACATAAAATACATAGATCATAAGATCATACTAAACGTTGAGATTCTAGAGATAGTTCTCATCGTTTAATTCGTCTAATCACACCAAATATTAGACAAACTCAACATAAAATACAAAACCATACTAGGCGTTGAAATTCAAGAAATAATTCTCACTGTATAATATTTAACTTTCGCAATATTCTAGAGATGCCTCTCAAGCTCAAACATTAGACAAGCTTAACACAAAGTACACATAACTCACAAAATCATACTAGACGTTGAGATTTTAAAGGTAATTCTTACCGTGTAATCCATCGAATCACACCAAACATTGAGCAAGTCTAACACAAAGCACACAAATCACAAAACCATACTAAACGTTAGGATTTTAGAGGTAGTTCTCACCGTGTAATCCATCAAATCACACCAAATATTAGACAAACTTAACACAAAGCACAAAATCATATCAGATATTAGGATTCTAGAGGTAGTTCTTACGGTATAGCACTTACTTCTCGTAAAATTTTAGAGGTGACTCCCAAGCCCAATATAAAGCTCACACAAATCACAACCAACACACCGATGTGGGATTTGGATGTTACAAACTTTTATTGTTAAAGCTTAAGATCCTCGTCAAGCTCAACACAAAGGACACAAATCTATTGAATCACACTAAACATTGGGCAAGCCCAAAACACCCAACACAAAGCACACACAAATCATAAGACCATACCAGACGTTGGGATTTTAGATGTAGTTCTTACCCAACACAAAACACACACAGATCACAAGAGCATCTAGAGGTTAGGATTCTAGAGGTAGTTCTCATCGTATAGCATAATGTAGCACTTAACTCCCGTCCAATTGATAACCATTTTGATATCATTTGTGAAGACTTGCACTCAACTTACGAAATATTATCTACTTTAACTTAAAGATCTCACTGTTTTATCTCACAAAAAATATCTCACAAATTTGAGTTTAACTTTCTATATATATATCATAATAAAACTTTAAATTATCCCAATATAAGATTGAAGTGTTACAAAAATCATAGTTATTCAAACATAGATATAGGGCTATCATTGCCTTCAACTATTGCGAGTACAGAAATGTTCTAACTTAGAAATGAATTATTGAAGCTTATCTGACTGTTTTAAATACGTGCAGGCAATGCAACTAAGACAATAGTCCATGGCATAAGGTTTCGTAAAGAGTGATGGCAGCACATATCAGACATATGAAGCCTACCTCAATCAACCCAAGAATTTCTATTATTAAGTGGCATCGGACCCCATATACGCCTCAAGAACTTCAACATCCTACATGAGCTCAACTTGAAAGGAGTTGAAAAAAGGATGAAAGATAATCCTTGCATTGCTGTTTTGGTAGACACAGATCCACGAAATCGGCAGCCAGAGCAACCTCAAGTTTTCGGGATTGCGAAAGACTTCAAATTCATAATTGGAGGAATTATGCCTACTAGCTTCAATGAAACAAGAATGCCAGTAGCTGCCAAAACTACATTTCCAGTACAGATGGTAAATTAAACAGTACTATAACCTTGGGCAAAACCCTTAAAGTGAAGCAGAAGAAAAAGACACGGAGTACTGCAAATATGGTAAATTTGCTTGAACAAGTAGCATAAGTTTCAATGAAATATCAAAATAACTTGATGACTAGCACCGATGAGCTAAGAGAATTCAGCAAAGAGAATGTGAAGACCTACTTCCACTACCATGGGCCATGGAGGTTGCACAGTTGGATTGGTTGTGGACAATGATTATAAGGTTTATAGATTTAAGGGATTGAGAATTGTGGATGGCTCAACTTTCCCGGAATCACCAGGCACAAATCCAATGACGACCCACCTAATGCTTGGAAGGTATCAGGGGATCAAAATCCTGAGAGCAAGGGAAGATATTTCTTCTTCACTCGATACCCAACAAAACCCTTGACAACTCTACATTTGTATGCTGACAACAAATTCATACATAACTAAATAAAATTAATTATCATGCTATTGAGGGTGCTTCTTTTTTAACACAATCACCATGAATCACATTATTTTTCCTAGAATATTCTAAGATGCAAGAAAGAACCTACTAGTTTTATGTAAGAATAAATTTGCAAGGGATTGTTCTAACTAACCAAATTTAATAATTTATTTAAACTCATCTTAAGAAAGACAAGTGTCTCTAAGTACATAATTTTCCCACAAAGATGAAATTAAAAAAAAAAAAGAAAAAGAAAATTGAAATGAAGGGCAACAAAAAGAAAATAAAATCTTATAAAACTCTTCTAACCCTCCATTTCATGATCATAAGGCCTAGGACTTAAAGAGGAGACGTTATTGGAATCAGTTGAAGGAACTTGATTGGAATCCCCACTTCTCCTACCACTATTAAAAGAAAAACTAACCCAAATCTCCCTGGCAGATCTTCTCCTCTCCTCATCTCTCTTCTTGCCTATCTCTTCTTCAACAGGCATCTTATACCTGCAAACAGGGCATGACCCATGAAGTCCAAGCCACTTCCTTATACACTCATCATGAAACTTGTGCTTGCAAGGCATCTCCTTTGCCACCTCACCGGGCTTCCACTCTTCCAAGCAAACCACACACTCACCATCTTCACTTTCACCAATTTCCACGCTTGGCATGGCTTCTATCGATGCTTTCGAAGCAGGTGGCTGGCCATCCTTGTTAGCCAAGCCAAGAAGCAAAGCTTCCAAATTTGAAGCTCCTTCGATCACGACCATGCCTTGAGTGAATGGGTTGATAAGTATTATTTTTTCACGCAGGGAAGTTGTTTCCTGGGATGTTTCTTGATCTGGTTCTTCAGGGTTTTCTCTTGAAATATTGTTATTGCTGTTGTTGTTGTTGGAGAATCCCAAGATAAAAGGTAGAAACAAATGGAGGTCTCTTTGCCTCAAGAATCTTTCAAACAAAGAAGAAATTTCAGGTGCTTCAGTTTCAGAAGCCATGGAAACTTAAAATTTGAGGACAATAAGAAAGACTTTGGCGAAAGAAATGAACTTGAAGAAGAGAAAGGAAAAATCTTCCAAGTAGAAGAATGAATCAGAGAATGAAAACAAACGATGGGTCTGGGAGATCTAACAAGGAAGTTGGTGGAGGTAGAGTAGGGAGCTCACAGAATTGAACTGGTGAAAGTGTGGAAGGATCTGGAATGTTGATTATGCAAAAACTGTACCAATATCTATTACGAGCATGTTCAGTGAGCAGTTATGACTTTAACATTGACATGACTGATTTTATCCCTTCACACCAAACAAAGCAAAGTCATTGTCAGTTAAGAGAAGATATTTTTTAGGACGAGGAGTAGATTTCAATGCCAGCGATATGCTTGTGCCAAACTATGTTTTCATGCCCACTCGTCTTGTTGTCCACATACTCTTGTGATATTTACCTTTGACAAATTAAAAGGATTTTTCATTTTTTGTTTGAGAAGCAATTTTTGAATTTTGCAAAGATTCTTCTTGAATGATACAGATTTTAAATTAGTGGAATGGTTGTAGAGTTAGACAAAAAAAAATCTAGCACCATGAAACAAATACAATAAAAATACAAAGAAAGGTACTAAAGGAGTGTGCATCAGATCAGACTTGGGTAAAAACCTGCAATTTCCTACCGCTATGGCTTCTCTATACAAGAGCATCTACCATTTTCTACTTAGAATTTTATTTGACCTCAACAAAAATGTTGACTACAAATATGCATTAGAAAAATATCGCTAATTATACAACAATAATTACTAATCCCATCCACCAAAAAAAAAAAAGGAACGAAAAATATAAACCCTTTATTTGAACTTTCTCACCCAGATGGATCAAATCAGCAAGGTGATGAAATGTAAATGTGAATATTTGACTGTAAAAGCACCTAAAAACCATTGTATTCCTCGAGCCTCTGCCTGTGCTGATGGATCACCACAGCATGTAGCTCTTTTTGTCTCATGGAGTTTCTGCCACAAACACATCATCTCTCTTGGACCTTGATATTGAGCAATAACATACCCAACTTCTAAACCTTCTTTCTTCATATCTGCGATCCATATATCCATTGCCACATCTTCTAGCTTAAACATCAGTTATACAAGATAGAATTATGCACACAAGAGAAGGAATGAAAAAATCCTATTCCAGTAACTTCCCATGATTGCATAAATTTAGTAGTGAACAAACCTAACATGGAGCTAATCCAAACCAACAAAAACTAACACAGCTGCTCTTTTCCAATCATTGCTCATAACAAGCAAAATTTTAGAGCTTATGATTCATTATCCACTGACATTGCAGCAAGTCAATGTAGTTGAAACATTTGGAGAAATTGAGAGAAGAATTGCCTCAGGACTAATAAACCACTTGCTATCTGTACTGCGATGACGTTGGGAATCTGAATAATGAGTCCATAGAGCAATCCACGAGTCTCATTTATCGAAGCCATTACTTTTGTCCACGCAAACAAATGCATCATCATTCGTCGTCATGACAAACTTTGCACAAACAACTTCTGTCTTTTCTGTCTGTTGAAGAGATAAGTTCTATAAGGAAACAACGATTTTCCATAATCCAAAATAAAAAAGTAACCAACGGAATTAAAAGAAGAGTAGAGTGGTCCGTTTGGCATTTGATGGCAATCATGGAAAATAGCGTCAAATGTAAACAAAGATTAAGGAAATTCAATAACGCAAGGACATAGCTTAGTTAATGTGAAAGGAACATAGCTTATTATTATTATTATTATTATTATTAACTCCTTTCTTTTGTGGGTTCAATGACTAAACTGCATTGCAAGAGATCCCTGACATTGATCCTTGATAATCTCTAGTGAAACTCTAATTCTATCAAGAATCTGGAACTTCAGCCATTTAAAATTATGCACAACTCTTTTATTTCCGAAAACATAGATTAATTTACCATAAAAAAAAAAGGATGAAATCATTGCTGAATAAATTGATTAAGAAAATGGAATTGTTCGACTAAAACTTGGGAAACTGGATGCGTGAACCACGTTTAAACCTTGGTAGCAAAGGGCATTCGATGAAATCTGACCCCGTAGTGTCCACACACAAGTAAACCTGATAAAGCTGGCTGTTACGAGATGAATCCATATTGCATTCTATGCCAGAGGCAAAACCAACAGCTTCTTTTATAGCATCGTTAATGGCCTGCAATTCATAGAATTCATCGTTTGGTTTGATTCCTGAAAAACAAAATTTTATACCCAGAGGAAACAGGAAACTTGTTAGAACAGCTCAACTATTTCCAAAGCTCTAATCTCTAGTTCAAAAAATGAATTTGAGGTACCTGCATTTGTCAGAGCTTGTAGGAGGTTAGCCTTTGCTTTTAATTTGATAGCTGCTTCAAAGTACTCACGTTGGTCGAGTTCAGATTCTGAGCATGTCCCATGTTTGACCCATTCATGCGTCCAGAACTTAATTCCATCTTGCTAGGACAGGGAAATGTCGGCCATTCCTTTTCCAGAGTGCCAATCAGGTCTGAAAACTATATCCAGGATGGGAAAGACAGTATTGTTAATAAATTAAGTTCATGATCTTAGCTAATTAACAATGAAATGATAATTGCACATTCCTTGGAATCTCTGGTCAAATGATAATTGCCCATTACAACGAAATCTTGTACAGGCAGCTAGTGGTTAAACAATGTTGAAAGAATATAAATAATTGGTAATTTAGCAGCAAGTAGCTTCATTTAAGCTACGAAAGGCATTTCACCAAATCGAAGCACAACATGTTGGGAGGTCCCAGGAAAAGTCCAGCAACTTGGAAGGTGACCAAATGCGTATTTGTAGCTGTTGTCTTGTGAGTAAAGAATGGATTAAAGAGGAAATTTCCTCTTAAAGCATTAATCTAATCTGATCTGGTCATCATAGGCGGATCTGAAGCTTTACTTACTATAGTAATAATCTGATGGCAGCATCAATGCCTTTATATAAAAGTTGTCCCAAAATCTGCCAAATTAAGAAATTTAGTTTAACCGTAAAGATAAAATTTGTCCCACCCAAGACAGGCAGCAGACATATGCACCCATCCCTCCTAGAGAAAGAGAAAAAAGAAGGGCTCAGGGCTCACATTTTTCCCCCTCCAGCCCTTGCTCTAAGGAGATTTGGAAAGTGGAAACATAAATTTTGCTCTTTTCTCAATTTCTGAGCGTGGATGGCTAAAAGCCTAAAACTGCTCTTAGGAGAAAAGTCTTTCCATATGGCACCAACAACTCTATCTTGCTTATGGTTGTCTCATCAATTTATAGTCTTCGTGTATTTTTCGAGTCTCATTTAAGTAAGCGACCAAACTCTAAAACCATTAGGTTTACCTCTAGACGAAATTAACCTGTATCACTTTCTTCAACCTAATAAACCAATTTTGATCATCTTTTCAGATAATGTTCGTAACGTAAATATATATATATATATAGTACCTCAGATTTGTCGAAACGACTGTCGGGATCACAATTGGAAGGGTAGCCCCCGTTCTTGTAATTAGGCCAGAGTCCATGGATGCCAAAATCTTCCGCAGGCTTTCCTGTCTTGGGGTAGCAACAACTATTCCATTTTGTATCGCAATATGCTCCCGGCCACTGTATTTATGATCAATTCATGATGAAAAGAATGATATCTGATCATATATATCCTAAACAAATTAACCTCACAATCACTTACCTGCTGAACAAAGTAGAAGAAATCAAAATCTTGTGAAAGACAAAGAACTGATAGGTATTGTAGTATCAAAAGCTTGATGACAAAGAGTTGAGTTTCATGTTTTCAGATGTTCTTGATGATTTTTCTCTCACACAAAGTACTGACAACTTTGACAGCTCTGTCAAATGTTGCTTGGTAGATGAATTTATAGTGCAAAAAGCGTAGGTTTAGGACAAAACATTCGAGGGACAACATTTGCTTGTCATGTTGTGATTAGTTTAATGCATTTTTTGCCTGTCTTAAGATTATCTACAATATTGTTTTTTTGCACGATCTCGCTTGCCCCGTCTTCCAAGTCTTAGGTTTTTTTTTTTTTTTAATTTCCCATTTAGATTTGATTTGTTTTCTTGATCTAGTCAGGAAGCCTGGTTCATCTTGTTTTCAAATATGTTGATAACTTATCGTTCATGTTTTTGGAAGAAGAGTGACAAATTTTTCATTTGAGATCCGTTTTAAAATATGAACATGTCTAGAAATTTTGTCTGCTGCTTTTATTTTGACAAAAACAGCATCATTATAATGTGAAAAAAGCAAGTTAATGTTAACTAGATATACATTCAGAGGATAGATACAAAATAATTTTTTATATTTTTCAACATCATTTTCAGTAAACAGTAATACTTTTTAGATTAAAAGTTATTCTGTTTCAAAAAATAATGACAAAGATATTTGCTCTAATCTTTAATAATATCTTAATTTATATTGATAATATCTTACTGTTCTCTTAGATATCAAAAAAAAAAATTTGTTGCCAAACATATTTTATAAAAAAATGTTTATTACAAGAGATGTTTTTTATCGGTTGTTGATGATTCCTTCTTGAAGAAGTATCATCAAGCCCCTTGGTAATAAATTAAGGCTGTTCTAACTCAAAAGGAAACTTAGCTATATATGTGCACCTATCGGGTTTTGGGCTGGATTTGGATTGAAATGCGAGAAAATGGTAAGAGCTAAAAGGTTTCGTTCTTATCTTATTAGGTTTTATGGACCTGTTTAATTACTAACTTGGTGCTTAATTTATTAACTTTATAATTAAATTAGTGGGACGAAATAATTTGGGCTGTTAGGGTAGCCCCCGTGCGTGCATGTCAACAGTTTGATAACCCACATGCAATTTCAATCGTTTTTGAAAGTAGTTGGTTTGTTTGATGAAGGGAACTTTTTTTCTCTGGATGAAAAATTCAAAAAAAAAAAAAAACCAAGGAAGCAGCGTCCAAAACCATATGCCAACTCAAGAACCAATATGCATCAGCCGGATTTTAAGCTCTAAAAAGCTAATCTCTTGCTCGGGTTTCAGTCATTGATATAAATGAAAATCATGTTTCTCACTTTTTTTTTCTTTGCTTCTGACATCCAAACTCAATCCATTGTCCTCTAGATTGCGTGATTAACTTTACAAATAACAAATTCTGGCCCTTTTTATTTCTTTCTGTCAATATTTTGTTTACTCCTGATAGCATTTGCCTAAATGAACTTCCTGGTCTTTGTTTTTAAAGAAAAAATGAAATTTATTTCACAATTTGTCATATTGCGAGAAAGAGCAGATATGGATCTGTGATGACTATTTGTGCTTAGTTCTTTCTTTAATTTCTAGAAATGAATTTCCATTTCTGATCAATAAAAAGGAAGGGGCAGACCATCGACCCAAATGGAAGCAAAGGTCTGATTTATGTCATCATCAAGGCCCCAGAATCCCAGATAGGTGGATTAGAAACTGGCTGTTTGCCTGATTTTATACTCTCTAGTTCATATACTAGTACACCCAGTTTCCTCCTCTTTACAGCATCTTTAATGCTCTCCAAGCTGTAAGAACCAACCACTCTGGGATTTGTTCCAGCTGTCTGGCTGCAACATCATTTTTGTTTTTCTTGAAAGTTGAAACTGTTAGAAACAGTAGAAGAAGGCTGGATAAATATATTTTTGTTTTTATATATTATATATGGGGAATTAAAGCATAATTCTGATTTCTGAAATTACATTACGGGCACAAGCAGATATGATTAATCTGTGGGGTCAATGTAATCACGGGCCCTACCCCTATATGATAAGGGTAAGTTGATATAGTAGTAAAACGAGCAAATTAAGGAAATACAAATGGTTTGGTTTGGATATATATCATCAGAGTCTAAAAGGTAGGAAATTCAATCTGTGACCCACATTTCCCATTAGGAAACACAGGGCATTCTATGAGGTTTGACCCCGAACTGTCCACGCACAAATACACCTGATAAAGCTGGCTGTTCCCTGACGAGTCTTGGTTGCACTCTATCCATGGCGTGTACCCAGTTCCTCGTTTTATAGCATCTTTGATGTTCGCCAGGCTATAAGATCCTCCATCTGGATTGATTCCTGCCACATCCATATTTGTTTTGTTTTTCCGAGAAGTACTGTTAGAATAAATACTGCAATGTATTTGGCAAGAAAAAGTAACTTGAAAAATGTGATTTTGAGAGGTGTTGAATTCATGGATTACCTGCACTTTTAAGACTTTGAAGGAGTTTGGTTTGTTGCCTTAAGCTGAGAGCTGTTCCGAAGTAGCTGTGTTGATCAAGGACAGACTCGGAGCAGGTACCGTGTTTCACCCATTCATGAGACCAAAAGCTTTCTCCATTGCTGCTTGGACAAGCTAATGATGGCCAATTCCTTCTCATGCTACTAATGAGGTCTGAAACCTGCACAGTGCCAAACAGTTTTGAATATGTTAAGAGGAAATTAGCAAGTTTTCTGCCAAATTTGTGGAGAAAGTAAAAAGCAAATTCCTTGAGGAGTTGTAAATTTGTCATTCATGAGCATTAAATTTGCTTCTAAAACTTCTGTCAAATGTCGTAACCCACTTTGCAATTTACCCAATCAAAATTATCTGTAGTTTGTCACAAACTTAAGGCCGGCCTAGATTCTTTGGTTTTATAGTCAGAAGTTCAGAACAACTCATTGGGAGGACAAACCAATGTGATGACTCTAGACCCAACTCAAGAACACCAACATCATATTCTTTATCTCAGCAGAATCATAAGATCAAGATTGCTAGGATGTTTAACTACCTCAGATTCATTAAAAGGATTGTTAGGATCACAATTTTGAGGGTATGATCCATCCTTGTAATTAGGCCAAAGCCCATGAATGCCAAAATCAGCTGCAGGCTTCCCTGTTGTAGGGTAGCAACAACTATTCTTGTCTGAGTCACAGTATGATCCAGGCCACTGCATGCACATAGTAATTAAAATTAAAAATCAAAAGAATCCCAGACAAAAGAAAACTCTCATTAACAATCAAACTACTCACTTGTTGAACAAAGTAGAAAAAATCAAAATCCTGTGAAACACAAAGAACTACCAGATACTGTAAAACCAAAAGATTGATCAAGACAAAGCACTTGGACTTCATTTTTTTTTCTCCTCTTCTCTCAGCCTGCTCTTTTTCTCTCTACTAATTGATGTTTCACAATTTTGAGAATGATCCAACGTTGATAACTGTTTTATAGGCAAAAATGGAAGGCTGGGTACAAGGAATCCGGAGCCGCAAATGCTGAGTTGGTGACAGTGCATGTAACGTTTCTCCCATTATTGAAATTAATGTGTCGACTCAATCCCATGTTCATACTAAGCCCCATTTTGACTAATGTGTTAGAATGTGGGTGCCTGGCTGAAATGGTTGGGCCAATTAAACAATTTTAATGCATTTAATGGTGAGAATGTGAAAGCTACCACATTTATATCTATCAATAGAGTCAAAATAAAAGTCTTAAGTTTTTATATTATTCTTTGAGATTTGTTTTGTCATGCTATCTATCCTACCTGCAAAACCAAGTGACACTTTGATGGAGACGGCAAAGCTGCCAAATTGAATCAACCATTTTTTTAGACTTTGCATCATCAATTATTACTTGTTAGTTTAGAATATCTTTTTATTTCCCCATCTGCAGCATCACATCTGCAATTGCTTTCACATTCATGGATAAAAAAGTCTACTGTACACACTATGGAGTAGCTTTCAACTTCTTCTCGTCTTCAGCATTAGTTCACCTGCAATTTTTTCTTATGGAGGCAGCCTGAGGCCCTTATGAACATTGTACCCAAGAAAACAAAAATCCATAAATGTAAACTTTACTCGGGCAATTTGTATGTAAGTTTGGGTTAATTCCATGGATTATCAAGATTCATGTATCTTAGAATTGTAGCAACGATATTAAGTGCATTAACGGAATTAAAGAATTATTCATTGTATAATTCACAAATTCCTTTACGATATTATTCACGGAATCAAGGAGTTTAGAATGAAAAAAGATTAGACTTTACATAAGCAACTATATTAACGAGTGCATACAATGGGAACTTCGACTCTTACAACTCCAATTGTCTCCTCCACTGCCCCCAACTTCTGAAATGAAGCTGTCATTGGCGGTCAAAATAAGTGATTTCAACAGAATCCTATTGCCAATATCCGATATCTTCTATAAAAGTTCTTACTGGAAAAATTTTTCGGTGGACTATGAAACTATACGCTCTGAAATTGATTCAATACTTACACTACGTGAAGAAGTAATATTAAACTGTTGAGTATAAATCAAAACTTGGAATCAAATATTTTCTACCTACTCAAACCCTCAGAATGCTGTACAACAGTAGGTAACTTTGTCACTGACCAAAATGGCTTATGGAAGATAAATAACTGGAATCAACCTAGGCAGCCTTTCATCCTTCTTGCATGACACAAATCATGACAATTAATGATCTAAGGCTAAAACACTGTAGTAGTTGGTAGTAATTCTCTCACAAGGCAACACCAGGAATTGTCCTTCACTAGTGATAAACCCTGTTACCAGAAATCACCACAGGAGCATTTTCCATCTCTGAAGTGATGGAATCGTTGGACATCTCCGAGAATTATCTGTCTATTAAAGATATGCGATATAAGTTTAGCAGCAGCATGGCAATCCCCACAGACTCGTAGGTTGTTTACCACACGAATTGTCGATCCAGGGGGAGTATTTAGGAGTCCATATGCAATGGCCAATTTCTCACTATGATATCTAAGTGAAATTTCTTTCCCTTCTTCTCGCATTACTCCATGAAAAACTATAGAAGTATCAGGCAAATAGCCAACCATCTTCAATTCCTTCATTGACTCATTGAGTGCCTCATGAAGAGATGTTGAAACAACATTCACCCCATCTCCAGAGAAGAATTCATGCACTATATTGTCCACCTCTAGAGAGCTACAACCAGGAACCTTTACCATCCCTCTATCTTTCATCAATTTCCTTAGGAAATCCACATCTTCCCATCTCCCAGCTCTTGCGCACAAGTTGGATAAGATTTACATAATCTCCTCCATGACAGTCATCTAGTTCAAAAATTCGTTCAATCACCTTCTTTCCCAATTCAACATCACCATGACTACTACAAGCAGCTAACAATGTTCGCCATAATATTAGTGTAGGCTTGATTGCCAATTCATCAATGAACAACCAAGTAAATCAACCATGCATCCATAATGCCTAATCCCGGGAATAAAGCTGTACTTATAACTCATACTAGAAAAATACCTCCAACCTTCCTCCACAAGTCCATTATGACTACAAGCATATAAGAGGCCTAAAAACGTGATCTCATCAGGTTGCATCCCCGCCTTTCTCATCTCTTCAAACGTTTCAATGGCTTTATAACCCTTCCCATGAGTTGCATATGCCACAATCATCGCTGACCAAGCTGGTGTATCTCTCACACTCGTGTTCTCAAAAACACAAATTGCGTCTCCTCCAAGCTCCCACACTTTGCATACATATCAATAACCGCAGTGCTTACTTTAACATACTTGTCAAAGCCATGTTTCTTAACATATTCATGTATTCACTTCCCCAAATCCAAGGCTCCTAACAAAGCACAGCAAGACAGGACACTTAACATAGTAACATCAGTAGGCTTCAAACTTTTAACTTGCAATTCCCGAAACAACGACAAGGCCTCATTTGGTCTGCTACATTTAGCATAATCAGTAATAATAGCATTATAAGAAATAACACAAGGATCCAACATCTTCTCAAAGACTCTGCGAGCCAAATCCACATCATTACACTCGATATACATACTAATAAGGCTTGGACATATGTAAATTTTATGACTAAGCCCAAGTTTAAAGACAAGACAATGAATTTGTTTACATTCTTCCAAGGCTTTAGCACTTGAACAAGCTTTAAGAGCAGATGCGAAAGTGTAGTCATCACGTAGGAAGCCAAAGGAAAGAAGCTGAGAAAAGAGGGGAATGGCTTGGATTGGGGTATTGGAACGGGTATAGCCACGAGCCATGGTGTTGGAAAGGATAATATCAGGTTCAGATAGTTTCTGGGCATATTCCATGGAGATGAAAGTTGGGTCCTTGGTACAGAAATTGAGGAGCTTGGTGAGGACACTGAAGTCATTTGGAGATGGGTTTTGATTGCAGGGGCTTGGATTTGCTTTAGTTCTTTCAAACAGGTGCGTTTGGGTACAAGAGAAAGAGGGTTTTGTGCTGGTTTTATGGGCTAAATCTTGATTATTTTCCATTCGGTTTTGATTTTGAAGGAGAAATTGACGTTATTGGAGATGGCGCAGCGGCCATAGCAACAAATAAAAGCTAGAAAGTGGAAATATTTTGTTTCAAAGGTTCGTGGAGGGAAGCCAAAACAAGCAAAGATAAGAGCTTTACTTACTGACGAAAATTATAGTAATCAGATGCATTCATGAATATTAAACTAAAAAGTAACGACCATCCATATGATGCCACGTAACTAAATTGTACATTCTTCTGGTAGAAGTTGACACACTCTAAAATGCGCCAGGAGGTAAAACAATTCAAATGGCCATCAAACAGAGGCAATGTTTCCAAAATGTTTCACAACAAAAAAAGATTGTGGTGTTCAAATATGAGAAAGAAAGGTTAAGTCAGGCTGCCCCAGAAGAGCAGCTTGAGCAGGGAAGTTGGAGGAAGAACCAATGGAATGCAACTGCACATCAATGGGATGCTACAGATGCTACAGTTCATGCAAATGGTAGCCAAACTGCTGAAATATCTCTTCATGGGTGTGAGGTAAGGAGACAAATTAAGATGAAAGAGTTCGTCCTAGTGAAGAATGACTATTGGTTGAAGGCAATAACCGTCTATTGATCCTAGAAAATTCTGCTGAACTAATGTCAGAATCTAAGGATAACTTACGTACGGTACATCTAAACCCTCTAGATCATGAAGGTTGGTGCTTCAAAAAATTGAAAAATTTTCAGGTTAGTTTCAATTTAACAGGTATATGAATCATATTATGTCACTAATTTTCCATTATCAGTGTTAGATTCTACTTCGGGGGCTCAACATTTGTGAGAAAATGTTAACCATGTTATGGCTACAGATAGTGGCACAGCTCTCATCCAGCTCTCATTATTTTTAAAGCTAATTGTTTTTGCACGTTGAATGCCTTGTGAATTTGAAGCATATTTTCAATCTTCTTTGTTTGTTGCTAAGATTTTATGGTTTTACTGATCTTTGCTTACTGAACAAAACATTTCGGAAGTTTGAATCTCAGCGATGATGGTTATTAAACAACTCCAATTTGCAGAAAGACTGAAAAATGATTATTACCATATGAATAAATGAATATGATGTGATGAAGAATGCAATGAATGAGCAAAGAAAGACTATGCTTAAGCCAAGTAAGACGCAAAGTTTGTTTAGGAAATGCAGATTTGGTTACACAGAGAAATGCTGGAATACTGCATAACCATAATGCCTGCATATATTTTTAGCTTTTAATGCCATAAACATCATTTAGTTTATCCAATTCATTAACAGCAATACTGTTGATGCATCAGTTTCAGAAGAATTAATATGCCAGTTCAGCTCTGATTTTTTGGCCAAGAAAGTAGAGGTAAATCCTTCAGCTTTCGTACGGAAGGGTTCGAATATCTACCTTGAAGCATCTAACATCATAAGTACATGTGGACAATTCTGGACACATAAATCTACTATCTAATGTCTGTTACATTGATTATCTGCCGTAAAATTTTCAGTTTGATTTGGATGCAGGAGAAAACAATGAGATTTGAAAGAAGTCATTGCCATGCATTTGAAGTTTGAGGTTAGAACTCAGAAGATCAAGGAGCTACAAGCTGCATCCTGAGGTCATCCTGTATATGTTAATTAGATTTTAACATAGACAGATATCATAGGAAAATTTGTGATATGTTTTCAAATGGAAATGCATTCAATCATAAATGACCTGTCCCCCTCTCTTTACCTTAAATTTGATAATTTAAAATACAAGTACAACGACATAATATAAAAATCATTCGAAAAAAATATATGAAGGTAACACGATTTTAAATTTTAATAATAATTATGTTTTAAAAAAAATAGTAACTATATATAAGTTTAATAAAATAAAAAAAAATTCATATTTTTATATCGATATCAATTATAATATGTAATTTTTATATAAAATATAATATAAATACACGAATTTTAATATTTTATACAATATAAATTTACATCTATTTTACAGCAAAGATATTTTGGAACTTAGACCCTAATCCGTAATCGCAGGGGAAATGATCACTGGTTGCTTAATCTGTTGCTTGTCTGATTGCTTATTACATAATAAACTCATAATGATTCAGTTGTCTCGCAAAATCTCCTTGTAGCACTGCGCATCCTAAGTAAAAAGCTTGGGCTACCATATCCATTCTAATGGTTTACAATTTACAGTGTAGTTGGACAAAAAAAACAGGGCGTTTCTGCAATTAAACCAAAAGACTTGTGGAACAATTTACAATTAGAAAAAAACAAGGGGCGATCTGTCCAAATCGGTGAAGACAATTTTCTAAATCGGACCGAACCGGAGAGGTTTCCGTGCGGTTTTGGAAAGCATAGAAAAGCTGTTCAATGTTGAAACACAAACTCAAAAAAAAAAAAAAAATTTCTCATAGGAGAGGGAGGGCTGGAACCTTTGAATCATAGCTCTCTCCCTCTCCAAATTAATCCCAATTCCAAAAAACCCTAAAAAAAATTATGATTCTTTCAAATTATATGCATTTATTTTCTTCAATTTCGATTAAAATTGCAATTCTTTTTTGTAAAAGAACAAAATTTTGAGTGGTTTTAACAATCATATGCTCCTTCCCCAACAATTTGTTGATCTTTTGATGCGACGATTGCTTGCCCGAAAACGGGTCGAATCGAAATCAAAATCCACCACCAACCCACTTAAAATGGACCCAATTAAGCTCCAAATCCGAACCAACACCCGATCCACCGCTCTTTTTTACCGAAACCCTCGTCAAACCAAGCCAACCCAATGTTTCGTCGCAATTTCAATTGCCATATCTCTCGCTTTATTAGTTTTTATTTGCATTTTCCGTTTCTCCTCTAAAGATTCCATAAAGTACGCAATCATAATCGATGGCGGAAGCACAGGGACGAGGATTCACGTGCTTGGGTACAGAGTTGATGGAACCAAAAACCCGGTTTTCGATTTTAAAGAAGGGTTGGAGAGCTTGAGGGTGAATCCGGGATTGTCGGCGTACTTGGAGGATCCGGAAGGAGCTGCGGATTCGTTGAGAGAGCTTTTGGAGTTTGGGAGAAGGAAAGTTCCGAGAAAACTTTGGGCAGAGACGGAGATTAGGTTAATGGCGACGGCGGGGTTGAGGTTGTTGGATGTTGATGTGCAGGAGAGGATTTTGGAGGAGTGCAGGAAGGTGCTTAGGGTTTCTGGGTTTAAGTTTCATGACGACTGGGCTTCCGTTATTACAGGTAATACAATATGGGTTGCTTTTAGTGAGTTTTGTGAGGCAATGTGGGAATCTTTGTGGTAAAAGTTCTTTGGATGATAAAATTGGAAGTTGATAATGCTGTATGGTTAGGCCTAGAAATGCTAATCGGATGCAGCCATGCAGGTGTAATTTGCTCATATAAATGAGCAATGGCAAAAACTAAGAGATTATGTTTTAATTTTGAGTACTTGACTTGTTCTCAGGCATATATGATGGAAGTGACAAGGCCATTTGAGTGCTTGACCATGTTTTGCATGAATTTGGTAAGCCAAAGTTGGAAAACTTTGATGTTGTCTTAAAAGCGAAATGTGAGAAATGGAAAGAGGATAATAGTTTATCTTGATTCTAATGTAAGACAGTGGTCTTCTGTCTTGGTCCATTTAGGCTGAAGTCATATATCATATAGGGAGAACCAACAAAAATGATAACGATAACTTCTTAAGATATTCTAGATGTTGGCATTCCATCCTTTGTCTGGTTGCTATATTAGTGTATAATTTGTTACGTATCCAGGGCTTAGAAAAGATTAGTTCTTGTAGTCAAATACTGGAAATCTTACAGTTGTTATGTTTGTATTTTAGTTTCTAATCCCTGATCCACATGTTTGAAGCTAAGTTTTGGATGCTATGATGTCTTAGGCTCTGATGAAGGTGTGTATGCTTGGATTGTTGCAAACTATGCACTTGGAACTCTTGGAGGTAATCCTCTGCATACAACTGGAATTATTGAACTTGGTGGGGCATCTGCTCAGGTTCGTTTTCATCTTTAGTCTTCCCTGCTTCTATATTCTTTAATTTGGAATCTTTTCTTTAGTGTTTTGTTAGAGTTAAATTGGATTCTTCCACACTAGAATTTGCAAGTCATTCAAGCTTCTAATTAGTGATACCTCATACTAGAGTTCCTTGAAGCTCCTTGTGTTTTGAGAAATGATATCTCAAATTAGTTCATAATCCACCAGAAAGCTTTATTTATTGAGCGTATACATCATGAAGCAAGTAGTGATGTGAGCTATGAACTACATTTTGTTGGTTATCCAGAAAGACAACAAGTTGATTTTATTTCAAGGAACAAGAATTAACATGCAAAAATTTATGGTTGGAAAAGATATCACTGCCACTTAAAGCAACAAAACTATCTGCATTGTCTAAAGAGGAAAGAAAAAGTTTAAAAGAAACAAGAAGCTATAACTATAACTTTCTCATCTAATGGCAAATGCATGATGGCATTTATGTCCTTGGCTTGGTGCTCTTAAAATGTCCAAGTTGAGATGCACATATAAGATCACCATTAACTTGGCTGCTAGACTTATATTTCAGGTAACCTTTTTCTCAAGTGAGCCTATGCCTTCTGAGTTTTCACACTCCGTCAAGTTTGGAAATTTCACTTACAGCCTCTATAGCCACAGCTTTCTTCATTTGGGCCAGGTAACCTTTGCATCAATAGCTATTCATCTACATTTTTTATGGTTATGGTTGCTATGCAGGTCTGTTCCTAATGCAGGCATCTTTCCACAAAAGTTATGGTTGGGTTTTTTAATTATTCTTGTTCCTAGTGAAATGCTTTGGTATGTTTTGCATGGTTAAAATTAAAGGGACGGAGAAGATTTTTTGTTCATAAATTCTGGAAGTAGAAATGACTGAATGACTGTCCTTCTGCCAAGTGTTTTACTTCATTCCTTAAAAAGTAATAATGATGATTGCAGATCTAACTTCTAACTAATTTTAGTATTATTTCAATATGGTTTTGCATTGTGATTTTTGAAGTATATCATTACTGATTCTGTCAATAAATCCAAACTTGATATAGGAGCTTTTAACTTTTGTCATTTTTTCAGAATGTTGCACATGAATTATTGAGGGAATCACTTATTGAGGGAGATTTCAGTCCAAGTATGTTTCAATTCCTTCGCTTTCTGCAGAGGTTTTGCAGGCTTAGAAGTGCTTGAAGAGGTCTTAAAAGTTATTTATTGTGCCTTGAAATCAAAGTAGGAATTTCAGTCATGCCGTGTACTTTAATCATCTCTGAGTCTTGCAACGTTAAACTTGAGGAAGAGATCTAAACTTGAGTATGAGCCCTGTCTATATATTTACGGTTTTGACCATTCAGGCTGGGTTTGAATGTTTAATTCTAAAAGTTGTTTTCTTTTTTACATTTGGTCATTGATGGCTATTCATAATTGGCGTTAAAGGTTGTTAGAATCAAAGTTTTTTTCATTGGATATTTTCATAGGATCTTTGTTACCTTTGATAGTGATGGCGTGGAGTTACTAGTTAGTTACTATATTATGTTTGTATAGCTCATTATTTTTTTCTTAACTCAATGCAGCTGAGTCTCTTCATAAGGAAATGTATATAGATCCTTGTACACTGAAAGGGTACATGCCTGGGTCATTGAAGCTTTCGCTAGATTCTATGGCTGAAAAAAATAAATATATTCCTGAACTTCAAGCTAGGGGTAACTTCTCAGCGTGCAGATCTGCTGCACTAATGCTCTTACAAAAAGGAAAAGGTTACAAACTCTCTTAGAATTACCTTGTCCTCCACATTATTTGCATTATCTTGTGCCATGGGATAATACTTACTATATATTCTGAGATGCAGAGAAATGTTCCTACGATCACTGTTATTTGGGGTCAGTGTTCATGCCCAAGCTTCGAGGGAAATTTTTGGCAACTGAAAATTTCTTCTATACCTCAAAGGTATAATTATTATCTTTGTTTTTCTTACTGGCTTATGCTTGCTTAATTTTCCGCCCACTTTTTACATGCCTTACATGGATCTTTTTAGGAGAAATAAGCATACATCCTAAAACCATTTAAGGTATGCTTGGATGCACTGAGTATCTGTTTTTTAAAAGCCTTCCATTTCTTTGTTTACCTTCTCCTGCTGGATTAGTTCTTTAGGTTGCGCCAAAGGGCCTTTCTTTCTGATCTAATGATGGCGGGGCAACATTTCTGTGGAGAGGATTGGTCAAAATTGAAGAAGAAACACCAATCACTTGATGAGGAAGATCTGTTGCGCTATTGTTTTTCTTCAGCATATATTGTGGCCTTACTTCATGATAGCCTTGAAATTGCTTTGGATGATGAAAGGTATATTTCCTGCTTTACTGTGAAATTGCACAAGTGTCGTCAAAAGCAAACAGACCATGCAGTTTATCAATAGCTTTATTCATTCTCTGAACCGAAATTTTACTAATGGTAATTGAATCCTAAACAGGATCAGCTTCGCTAATCAGGTGGAAAATATGCCCCTGGATTGGGCCTTGGGAGCTTTCATATTGCAAAGCACATCCAACTAGGATGTGAAGCAACCTGCCTGGATAACCACCATTATCAGCAATGATTCACCCACATTACTTTCCATTATTGCCATTTCTGCAATACTAACGTTCATAGCTTGGTCTATATCAAAATGGAGGAAACTCCAGTTGAAGACAGTGTATGATCTACAGAAAGGACGATATATAGTTACTCGTATCAGTAGAAGTTGATATAGCATTGTACAGTCGAGATCGAATGCCATCCTAATTATTTTGCAGTAAAGGAGGAGAGTGAAATGACTCATGGTATTATTTTCATGCTTCCTTGGTTTACTGCACCTTAAGGCCACCATGGCGATGTAAGATTGTATGTCATTGAGTTTCAACATAGGATTTAGTTGTAACTTTTTTCGTGTGGAACTAGGATAGAAAATCAGATTCCCAATTTGTGTCTACCAGGAACTAAAATCCATAGCTCATTATACCACTTTTTCTTTTCATCATTTTACTTGCACTAGAGGATTAGATAAGGAGTGTCATGGATTAGTTGTGACAGGGTATTTTCAGATCTGTATCACTGCTTCCTCAATTGTTGTCTAAAGTGTTTTGCTATGAAAATACGTTCATGTCTCAAATGTTGTTCTTTATGCATTTCCAACCGTAGAAAATGCTGTCTGGTTAATATCGAACTGGAAAGTTGCTGTCTGGTTAATATCGAAGCGATTAGTTTTGATGTTTAAAAAAAATTTTGACAAATGGGCTCTAGTTGGACTCGTGGGGCTACTGTGATTGAATTTTTTTTTTTTTTAAATTATAGTGATCAAATTATAGGAAAAATCTAGTAGTCTCGTTGCTTACTAGAACATTCATCATTTTGGAATTGATAGTAACAGTAAGTGGTAACTTTAATTAAACAATTCCAATCAAATCCAATTTGATCAATTCTATAATAATAATAATAATAATAATAATAATAAGGAAAATGGCATGCATCCCTATCTTAGAAAATGATAACGTTTCAAGTGGGTCAAATGCCCTTTTATATGATTACCAGACCACAATATATTAGTTAGTATTACAACTATTATATATAATAAAATTTAAACATATCTATGATGTTAGAAAAAAAAAAAAGAAAAAAAAAAGCATAAAGTTAATGCTTTGATTTTTTTTTTTTTAATCCATTGGATGTTTTACATGTCTTCTTAAGCTACTAAGTCAAGAAGTTAAAAAATAATACTTTATATTCATAAATAATAAATAAATTATAATTAAATAAATAAAAATAAATTTTAAAATAAAATTAAAAAAATAATTTTATTAATATTATTATAAACAAATAACAAATAAACTTTAAACGGATATATTCACATATATAAATAAATCCAATAAATTTTTATTCATATTTAAATAAATAAATATAAGAACATTTTTCAAAATTATCTATTAAATTTAATAAATAAATAAAAATATATATATTTACGATCATTCGTTTACAAACCTATTTATTAACATTATAATAAAGAATTACAAAAAAAAAAAAAGTAAAATAATTGAGTGAATGCATAACCGGTGTCCGGTGGTTTGCCACTGCCAACTGCCAAATAGCCACCGAAAGAGAGAAATGGGGTCATATAACGCGCAATGCCAAATGGAATTCCAAAAATACCCTTGGAGCCGTTTCGATTGACGTCAGCATGTCTCTTACCCTCTGATCCCCGGGCTTTGTTCAATATTTTTAAACATATATTATAAATAGCCAAACTCTTAAATTTTGAAATAAAAAAAAAAAATCCAACAAAAACTCCAATCATCGAAAATTTAGAAAAAAAAAAAAAAAAACGAGTTCGCAGCAGAAACAGCTTAATTAGAAAAATTCTCTCCTATTTCTTCGTTCCCTAAATCAAACACAATCCCCCATTTTTTCCGCTAAAGGTAAATTCTTTTAATATTTCCTTAAATTTTTTTTCTTTGTTATTATATTCCTTCAGATTTTCTTTTGTTCTGTCATCAGTTGTGGTCGGAAACCTCCGATCCGCTGCTTTAATAAGCGCGATACCGGGTTTCTTTTTTGATATCATTTTGTTGATTTTTTTTTCGATTGAATTAATTAAAATATATAAAAAGGTTAATTTTTTTGTTAAATTTGTAGAAGTTATGAGCGATCACCTGGTTTTGTATGTGGACCGTCTGGTGAGGCCAGTGCCTTTACAGCAGCTGGAGTCGGAGATTGGTCCCTCGACGGAGATTTCGGGGTCGTCGTGCTCACCAGGGGAGAAGGAGAAGGAGAAGGAGAAGGAGGTTGTCCGAGGAGGTGAGGAGGACGAGGAGGAGCCGCTGATTCAGGCAGCGGAGTGCCGCATTTGTCAGGAGGAAGATTCCATTAAGAATCTTGAGACTCCTTGTGCCTGCAGTGGCAGCCTCAAGGTAATTTCATTTTATTTTATTTTTATGATAAATTCATCCCGAACATTTTTTCCTTATAGAAATATAAAATGTCATTTTCTAAAGCGTTGGCAATTTGGTATTTCTGGTGCTATATAAACTGACTTTTGTTATAAGCATTTATTGAATTGTATATGTTTTGAATTGCAGTATGCCCATAGGAAGTGCGTGCAGCACTGGTGCAATGAGAAAGGAGATATAATTTGCGAGATATGTCATCAGGTATCTACTTGCCTTAATCCTTTACCAAAGATGTTATTTTGCAAGAAATATGTATCGCCTTCATACATGCAATTTGATGTCCTCCTTTTAAGTTGTTACAAGATTTTGAACTAGTACTTTTAGGCCTTTTGTGTCAGTAAAGAATGGAAAGTTTGTGGATTTCGAAGTATGTAATTGCACATGGTTGTGGAAGAGGGTGAATCAACTGCTTTTATTAGGAAGAATATTAATTAGCATTTTGATTGATGGGAAAAGCCTTTCCTTTTTTACCTGTGGCTTATCATGTAGATTGCTTTCCAATATATTTATACTTCTCATAATTGATCACAAGAGTGGTTCAATATGAGCTTCCTTTATGTCAGCTACATTTATACATTTGTTCAAGCCTATTGTTAAATTATTAATTCTGTTTAGAGGCTATTGATATTTGGTTGTGGTGGCTCCTTGCTGATATAGCCTGTCTTTTTTATATGATGTGCAGCCTTATCAACACGGTTATACTGCTCCATCTCGCCCTCAAGCTGAAGAAACCGCTATTGATATTGGGTAAGCTTGATGTTCCCAGATGTAACAATTTTTATGCAATGGCTAGTGGTTGGTGAACTTTTTGTATTGATGAAATTGAATGTGTGCCGTGTGATTTATAAAGCTTAATGTCTATCAGAGACTTTGATCTAAATTTGCTAGAATTCTGTATGATCTGTTTGGAAGATTCCATTGTAATGATTTGGGTATCTGTGTTGTAGTGGAGGATGGACAATCTCTGGCACCTCGCTGGATTTGCATGATCCTCGCCTCTTGGCCATTGCAGAGGCAGAACGCCAATTTTTGGAAACTGAGTATGATGAATATGCTGCATCAAATGCCAGTGGAGCTGCATTTTGTCGTTCAGCTGCTCTAATTGTAAGCTTTTCTTTATGAATCTGCTGGACATATTGAATTTCTAGTCATGTTTAACATGTATTGCGGAACATCCTTGTTTAAGTGAGTTTAACATTAATTGCCTAAAATTGGACCAGTATCAATTCTATTTATTAATATAATATTCATGTGTCAAGGAAACATTTTGATAAATTGATTTGGAGAAAAGAGTTTGCTAAGGTGTCTGGCATTTAACTCAAATATCTTTATGTTCTTAGCACATAGTTTTGCTCCCTTTTTTTCCTTTAATTGCGATAATTATTGCATAAACAGTGAAGAAACATACTTTGCCAGTTTAACATGATTTTTTGGGTTTTCAGCTCCCAACATCCCTCCATCTGATTGGAAACTTGAACCACAAGAGGAGTGGTGCAATTCCACTTGGGCCACAATGGCACTTTCATCTTAGTTGATTTTTCATGTCAACAACTTTTCTTTTGGTTCCTTTTTCTCCTTCTAGCTGGGGATGTTATGTATAAACAGCGGTGAGACCAACTTACACCATCCTTTTAGGGCCTTAGCTCCCAACTTGCTGTCTGAAGGAAAACCACCCAGATTCTGCCTGTGCCACAATCATATCAGTTGACAATTTTCATGCTAATAAACTTTCTTTTGGTTCCTTTATTTATTTATTTTTTAAATTAAAAAGGTTCATTTTCTTACGTGACCCATGTAACTAAGGGTTTATTTTTAAAATGATTGATTTATTTTTTTCATTTTTGTCAGTTAATGGCACTTCTTCTATTGCGGCATGCATTGACTGTACCAGATGCTGATACAGAAGATGATGTGTCTACTTTTTTCTCTGTAAGTTTTACCTAAAGCTGCATTCTCGTATTTCACCTATGCACTTCTCAAGCATTTAGCATTACAATCATCATACCGTGGAGCCATTTTTCTTAAACTGCTTGGTTTCTTGCAGCTTTTCTTATTTCGAGCTGCTGGATTTCTCTTGCCATGCTACATCATGGCTTGGGCCATCAGTATATTACAGCGACGAAGGCAAAGACAGGTTATTATTTCATTACTTCTACTTCAATTTGAAACCCCATATTTGTTTCTCTTACAGAGGAAGCAAGGAAAAGCAGCAAGTTAAAGAAACATTTCCTTTTTTTTCGTTTTTTCTATCCATCTTCTGGCTTTTCTTCAGATCCTGAAACCATACATCATAATAAACATGGTTTTGTATTTGAGTTGATATTGAAGCTTGTGCCCACTATCTTATGTCAGGAAGCAGCAGCATTGGCTGCAACACAAGTTGCTTTTGTCCTACAATCTGGGCAACGCAGAGGTTTGCATTTTACCATAGCATCAGGACCTGCAGTGACTCCCCACCAGGAAAGTGTTTGACTTATTGGAGACCTGAAGTCCTGCACTGACACTATATTGGTAGTCGACGAACAAGTGAGAATGGCTCCCCTGTCAGTAAACTAGAAATGTTTTATTTTTTATCCCAAATAGATAGTTGAGAAAGATTTCAAGCTCTACTATTTTCTGTTTCAATGAATTGTTCAAAAATTTGGGTGGCTCTTTGTCTTTTCCGTATCTTGTACCCATCATTGTCTATATGCATGTATGAGCTATCCGGTTCGTGAAATAGTGAACTGCTTTCTCTGTCATTACTGTTATAGTTCACTCATCTGTAGTAGCATCTTTCGTGCCTGTGGTTAATAGCCATTATTGAAATGCGAATCCCATTTCCACATTTTTAAAATCCCAAATGCGCCTCACAGTATTTAGTGGCATTCTTTCGTGAGCATATATTCGTACATGCCCTCGGCCTGATTATGATGTAAGGGAACAATGTTAAAAGTAAAGGTAGTTTAAGCATCTGCCTTTTAACATATGGTTTTGGTGACATTCCATTTTGTAGTTTTTCCTTTTGGATTCTGTTTCTAGTGCTTGTACACGTATCGAAAGATAAGGAAAAAAAAATCAAGGTTTAGTTCAGTTACTTTATGATTTATCTTCAAATCTTAATATCATTAATTTCGTTTTTATCTTTAAAAAATTTTTTTGGCTCTAAGCATAGTGGTTCGGGGACTTATATCATGATGTTAACAAATTGAAATTGATTTATAAAATTATGACATCTCAATCCTATATCGAGATCTTCTAAAGATTTATTATAATAAATAAATTAAAATTTAAATATAAAGTTATGAAGTATTTTTTATTTGATAAAATCGTTAGATTTTTTAAAATAATATTTTGTAAATTGAGTGTAAATTATCATAAATGATATCAGAATGATTATTAAATTTTGTCTATGTGTTATGTTAAGTTTGTTAAGAATGTTAAATTTTAATAGAAATAAAGAAAATATATAAATTTAAATTTAAATTCAAACTTATGTTGACTTTAACATTTTCATCAAATTTTAGCATGAGAGAGAAAATCTGTTATAAAATATAAATTAAGATTTACATTCAAAGGTTTTTTGTGGAATAAGTGCAAAATTGGGGAACGGTCTGTATCAAACTTGAAACTGAGTCATTGTATCATCTTTAACTCGCTTTATTACACTTCGGCTGTTTTCTTTCTTTCACGGTGGCGTAGTAAGGCTGAACGTAAAGGGAGAGGGAGGCTGATCAACCAAATGGGCCCTTTGCCCTTCGGTTTAAATGAAAATAAAAAGCAGCAACCTTAAGACCAACCTCGAGAATATATAAAAAGCCGTAATTTGGCCATTTCCTTCTACAAAAATTATAATAAGCAAACAACCTCATGCCAAAGTGGTCAGGGCCAAGCCAGGATTCAATTAAAATTTCTCTTGGAAACCACCTTTAACAGCTAGAACCGGCGTATCTAATCAAGTACATCTAACCTTAATCAAGTACGCACCGTACCAAAATCGATGCAGTCTCATGTCCCACTTTGTTTTTTTATAAACCATGAAACAAAAGTTGAGTGAATTGTGCACTTTTTTTTTATGAATTAATGACAGATTTTTTATAAAAAAAAATAGTAATATAAGAATAAAAAAAGCTTATGAGTATTGAATTTGAAATTTTGAATTATTAACTATTATTTTTTAAAAATAATTATATAAATAAATTAAACTAAGTTTCAAGTTTTTATACATATAAATTTATTATCCAATCAAAATTTTTTGCCATTTCTAATCAAATATTCAAGTGCTTTAAAATCAATGGAGCATACAATTTATCAAGCAAAGACATTGCTTAAACCACTACCAATAATAAAACGCATGCATAACGTAAAGATAGGCACAAGAAAAATGAAAGAAATAAGATTAAATATTCTCAAGAAATAAGATATATAACACGCAACAAAGTCATAATTGGCAACGAAGAACATATGCCAACTTATTTGTGTATATTAATGGACTCAAAAACAAAGGCAAAGTTCATCTATTCATGTACTTAGCATCAACCATGTTCTTCACATTTATATCCATCAAACAGTTGAGGAGAGCAACTCCTAATTTGATGATTCTTTGAACTTTCAATTGGAGGATGAAAAGTGGAGAATAAGCACATTAATTAAACAAAAAGTTCAAGCTAGATGCAGTGGAATGCTTGGACTATGACCAGCCACCATTCACCTTCATCTCATATGGCACAATCAAATCCCATCACAAAACTCACGATAAAGTGCAAGAGTTTATGCTCTAGAATTTTCCAAGTTGCATGTGATATTTGCATATTTTAATAACAATAACAATGGCAAAGAAAAGGAAGGAAATAAAGGGAAAGATATTAAGGGAGAAGACAGAAGTTTTGATTTTTGAAGTGGGTCTTCTCTGAATCATTGGATGGGGATTAAGAATTTGGCTGCTCAAAGAAGAGGAAAAAAAAAGGCAAAAAGAAGCACATTTTGCACAAGAAACCAAGTGACTGTTATATTTTGTTGCATTGGGAAGAGAGCTTAGAATTCTAAAGTGAAGATCTTAAAAATGGACATAAAGCAAGTGTTTGTTTCTTTCTTTTGGAGGCTATTCTATTCCACATACACACTTTCCCTTCCAATTTTGATTCTTTTAAATGACTTAGCTTGCTAACAAACTAGCAGCTCTAGGTGGCCCATGGCTTCTATCTGCCCAGTCACTGCCATTAAAGAAAACAAAAACCACCTTTTCTTAATACCAAAGTAATGGCATTATAATTTGTACTACCTTGCTTGATTAGTACAAGTAATGAAAAAGTGATCAGATATTATTTTTTTTTTAGTTCTGATATGATGTGTTGTATCATAAGAATTGTGCATTCGAAATTAACGTCAACAAGAGTTATTAGTACCATTCGAACTCAAAATCACTTTCAGAACAAAAGATTTACCCGATTGAACCAACTGATACGGGTAACACTGATAAAATGTTAGGTGCCAAGGCATAATCAAACTTGTAATTTTCCAAAAGTTCAAGAGGCAGGATAGGCTGGAATAAATGGGTCCCTAGTTGGATGTACACATAAGAACGGTCGGATGATGTGGCAAGAGATGGCTGAGTGCAAGACACCAGATTGGCCTAGTTGTGGCAGACAAAAGCAGTTCAAATGATAGAGATGGAAGGGGAAAACAAATGAAAAAAAAAAAAAGAAAAAAAGATACTTAGCTTCTCAAGGGTATTATTCCAACCTCTTTATTCATCCATGTCAGATTAGATAGCAGACGTATATTTTGGGTGAATCTAAAACTCCCTCTAGTAGTGTTGGGTCCCTCCATGCTTTAAATAATGCTTTAAAGTCACTTCCAAATCCAATAAGAGAGAAATAACAGGCTTATATCTACAGGAATGGAACATAAGAATAGACGGATTACAATCTCATACCAGCTTATTCTCTCATTGCTCTAAACAAAACATATATACTTCAAGTCTTTATTGTTTGTTTGAGTTTAGTGTAGGCAAAAAAAAAAAAATGGTTTGCAGTGCTCAAAGAGTGCTTATATTTCTTATCATTTTTGAGCTATTAGCAGTTCAAGCAGATAAAGTTTCTGGCTTGAGAAGGATAGACCTTGTCTTTACGTATAGTCAAGAAGAAGATGGAATAGCTAGCAGGAGGAATCGACGCATTCTTGAGGCTGCTGACATGAAGGGAATGGGCACAGGGAAAAACTTACCTGCACCAGTAAACAACACATTTGATCCGAATCAATCAAGCAAAAGAAGAGTTAGAAGAGGATCAGATCCTATCCACAACAGGTCTTGACGACAAAATTCAAGGGTTTCTTCAACAAGGAAGATTAATAACCTCAAAGTTCAAACACTTCGAGAAAGAAACAAACAACTTCAGCATAGTGCAGATAAAACTAGAAGGTGGTAAAACTGTATCTGCTATCTCAAGAAACTTTTTTATGAGGGTTGATTGATTGGTTTTTCTCTATTTTTTGTTTTTGATGGGTTGTGTATAGTTAAGTTACTAGAGAAAGCCTAGTTCTTGTAGACAGTTTAGTGAGCCAGCATCATCTTTGTACTGTAAGCTGCAATCCTGATAGGTGACCAAGAAGAAAGCAAAATATAGATTATGGTTTGGGTTTCCAAAATGATAGTAACATTTATAGCTTCTTTTTCTTTTCTTTTTATCTTTCCTTTCTGGAGAAAATTTTACTTCTGTTTGCATCAGCATGCAGAATATAGCCAAATTCTTTTGTATCCTTTCAGCTCTAGCAAATGTTTGGTCATAATTGAGACACTTCAATTGTACTATATTTCCATGCAAAAGATTTCATATACAAATCTTAAAGGAGAAGTTTGAAAAAAAGAAGATTGAAAAAATGTCCACTTAATAAATACATGCTGTAGCACACAACAGAAACAAATTTGATTTGCATATATTTACCTAAAAGACTAAAGTTTTACCAAATTAAAAACTCCTCAAGTGTGTTGTAACCAAGCTTTCAGAAACTGAAATGTTGGGATTTGGGACCAGAGAGATTTTCTTTGAACTGTTTGTGCTTCAGATATATATATATATATATATATATATATATATATATGACTGTTTTTCAACTACACAAGCTATGAAGCTTGAAAGGAGAAGTGCTTGTAGCAAATCATGACAATTATTTAAGGTCGGTAACAGACAATTAAACCTCAAACTCCAGCAATTTTGACGGGAGAAGAGTTTCAAAATGGCAAGTTGGCAACAAATATGAATGAGTGCCAAACTTCCATTTATGGCTTTCCACCTTTTCCATGGTGATGATTGGAAGTAATGAATTATTGGTCTTACAACAAAAACTGGTCAGACAGTTCTTTGGTTATGGAATTTATACAAGGAAACACAGAATTGCAAACATCAGATGTAGCACAATATGTCATTGCCCTAAAGAATTAAGCAATGTGTTAAAATTACAAGACATGTACTGATGTACATAACTGTAGATATAGTAGGAGAAATCCCATGTCCTACAAAAGAAATGAGAAGCCCAAGTTGGTTGCTCTTGCCCTAGACCATTAAGCCCAAGTCTAGATTGACCAAATTTGAGGGTCAGGCCTACTTGGTTTGCTAAGGCACCCATATCTTCAAACTAAGATTTTTTTGGGTTAGACTTTATATTGGGGAATTGTGTGCCTCATCCAATGCAAATTTGAGCATTCCCCCTATTTATTTTATTAACCAAAAAAACGTGTATTGTGTGAAATTCACTCAAATTTTGGAATTTCTTTTAACTGTTGCTGACCTGAGCTCTGTTATACCCATGTGAAAAACCAGTTTTTTTATTAGAACTCATTAAATGCACCTATAAAAGAACAGATGAACTTTCAGCTCAAGTCAACACAGAAAATTCTTATGTTACAAGATTTGAGACATTTTATCGAGAGAATAAATTAGAGTAAAGTTGACAAGCAATGTTGAAAGCAAAATCCAATGGATCAGGATAATGCAATATTCTTATCCTCTATAATGAAGGATTTTTTTCTTATCCATTGCCCCGTTTTGGTTCTGGCAGGCTCTGAAGATTTTTTTTTTTTTTGCCCTTTTCACTTTGCTAATCTGATATTCTTGAGTAATGTTTCATAGAAGCACATAAATCCATTTGGGTGGATGCTGATATGATCCACCCATAACATTCAAAATAAAAACTTTGTGAATTGTGATGATAATTGTATACAAACTGGAAGCAAGGGTCAGGGTCATCTCTACAATATTGTTTGTGGGGGTCCCAAACACTTAAAAAGAGGGCAGTGGACCATGGAATCTGGTTCTGTAGATTAAAGAGGGTGGTGACTGTTGACACAATTCAATGTGTCCTCCGCAGGAAAATTAAACGCAGAAAGTTGGGCACTTTGACTCCTTAAAAACCACCCCCAAATTCGGCTCAGCTGACCTGTAGGACATGTGCTTTCCCTCTAAAGAATCCTCAATTATTGGGGCAGTAACCCTCTTGCTGGTTGTTCTGATGAACATCAATGGTAGGATCTCATTTAAGGCGAGAAAATCAAATTAAAGGTCACTTTATTGCTGCAGACTTAGAGGATTTCATTTTAGGAAAGTGATTTTTTTTAACTACAATTCAAGTAAATAAATTATTTAATTTTTCATATCAAAATAAAATGTATTATATTAAATAATTTAAAAATAATAATTTAAAATTATATATTTAAAATGATCTTAATAAAAAATCATCAACTAAATTTGAATCAAAACTTTTTAGTTGATATAAATTATTCTTATCAATTTAACCAATCTCTTTTTAGAACTTCAGAAAAGTGATTGCAGCTACACAGACAACTATGGCAATCAAATTCAAAAATAGTTTTTATTCAAGCAAGTGAGATTTTCCATATATTTAAAATACTTAAAAGGAAAGAGTTTTTTTTGCGCTGGAAACATGCAAAAAAGGAAGAGGGTGAGGAGTCGTAAGAACTTGAATAAAAATGATTTAGGCTTGAAATGGAAGAATTGGTCAAAATCTGGTTTCAGTAGGAGAGAATGGCTTGCATACTTTTGTGTCAGATTGTGCACACATTCAGTAATTAACCAAATGCGCGTGCAGTTCTTCGATGAGATGACATGATTGTCCGGACCATTGTTCTAATCCATTAACAGGTTTTTCTGATAAAAGTTTTTAGTTTGGGGGGTCTAAATCTTTCCTATTTTTAGGCTTGTTCTTAGCTTTAATTCAGTGTCTTCGATTCATATTCATCACTCCACCTGATCTTGTCATGCTTCATGCTTCAAAACATATTAATTAATACCCACCCTCTAACTGCAATTGGCAAAGCTTTGGGGGGCTAAAGCAAATTTGATGTCTTATCAAATTTTTGCAAGAGAGATTTGGTGCGCCTCTGCTGAATTGAATTTGGACTAGCCTAGATTTGTTCCTTGGATTCTAACAAAGCATGATTGAGGAATGAGCTTTAGCCTCAGTCTCAAAACATAAAAGACAAAATATCACATCTGAAACGCAAACAGCCGGGGGAAGAAAGTGTACCATTCTTATCAATTATATGCTCCAACCATCCCTTTTCTTCAATTAATTTGTCTACCCACGTTTTAACTTATTGCTCATAGCCATTGTCAGTCTAGGTTGGATTGGCCCATGAACTCTATTTATGTAAAAATCTTTTACTACCACTGTTCATTTACCTATTCTCAGTCATCTGGATATGATAATTTTAAAATATGATAAAAATAATATAAATATAAAATATAAAATAATATTATTAAAATTTTAATAAAAATTATAAATATATTTAATAAATTAAAAAATATATTTTATGTTTTCATATTATATAAATTATAATATATAATTTTTATATAAAATATAATATAAATATATAAATTATTAATATTTTATATTAATAAATACATGAATTATAAAATTTAATTTTATCAAATCAAATATGAGTAAAATTTTTTAGATGAATAATATTTAAGTCAAATAAAATTACTAATAGTAAAAGCTTTGTAAATTATAAGATAGGATAATTTTTGTGTCACATCATAATTCATGAACAAATTTGTTTATGGCATTGAGTTTGGGGTTGTATTATTTGTATCATGCTTGAGTTAAGTTTAAGGAGATAACAAAAAAAATTAAAAATTAGGTAAAAATTAATATTTAATTACTTTATTAGTACTAAAGGAATTAGAAACTTCAAATATGAATGTGAAAATTTAACATTTGCATAAGCTCATAGATCTCATGATTCAAATTCATGATTTTAAAAATTTTAGACTTACTTAGATGCATGATAAACAAATATTTATCATTTGAAAATATCGTGTTATGATTGAATTTCTAAACATCTTAATGTCTTAAGATAAAATTTAATCAATTTGATTTTATTCGATTATAACGTTAACTTATTTGAGGAAAATAGAACAAATTCAAGCAAAATTCATAATCTGAATCAACTGAACAGCACCATGTTGGCAAAAGGATAAAACATTACGCCATGTATGTATGACTTATGACGAAAAAAAAAACACAAAGTGGCTTATTAAGAAGAGATAAAACATGGGTTGTCGCTGACTTATATTGCTTTTGCTTTTCAAACAATGCTTGGAAGCAAAGGAGAATTGTGATTAACATTAATTCTTTGGTACAAATGGCCTTTCACAACCTCCCAAATCCAGCCCTCCTTCTCTATATTTTCCTGTTTTTGTGCTGAAAATGCCTTCTGCCTTGTGTCTTGTTCGTAAAACAGCAGCCTGATTAAGTTCCTGAAAGATTAAGTTATATGGAAGGCAGGGGTCAATTTATGATCATGCTTGGGTGATTTAGTCGGTGGATTTGCCCTCCCAAAGGACAGTCTTAAATCAACCTCATTGTCAATTTTTTGGTAATTCGTATTTTCTCACATCAACATGATTTATTTAAGATTTTACTCGAAAATATAAGCTATAAGCTCTTCTCTTTGTCAACTAAATTGATCCGTGCAAGTGCCTCATTGACATTTTTTTTATCTGAAAAAATTTAAAAGTAAATTAAGTTATCTCATATAAAATGTCAAAATAAATTATCAATCCATAAAAAAAAAATTTTGAATCCATTTTTAATTTTTTTAAAATTTTTTTTAGTTTGAAGCCTTTGATGTCTTATAACAATTTTGATTTTGATTAATCTAAAATTGAATCAAATGAATTATATTTTAAAATAAATTTTTTTAATTTTTTTTATTTAAAAAACTTAAAATTAAGATTTTATTTAAAAAAATAAATTCATTAATAGTTCAATTAAAAATTTAAAATTACCAATAACCTATCAATAAAAAATAATAACGATTGAAATCTAAGTACTTAACATTAAAATTCTAAACTTTAATCATTTAATTCAACCCCTAATTAACTAATTGACACGATAGTTAAATGTTCTCAAAATTTGCATCTTATCTCAACCTCATAATCTTAAACAGTAATATAATTATCTCAAGTCTTTGCTTGGGTTGCAAAACAAGGGAATGAATGCTTTTTTCTCAGCCTTTTGTGCGATTTCTGCCATTCTTTCAACGCATAACAGTAGTTCTTTTAACTATTTACTCTCATAATTCTCTGCAGAAAATTTGCTTGCGTGCAAAGAAAGTATAAATATTCGAATCTTTGAAGTATTACTATAAACAACTGAGGCAACCGTGAGCTGACAAATGGGCCTCTCTCTCAGTGGGAGAGTGAGAGAGAGGTAAGTGGAGACAGTCTCAGCCAGGAAGCAAGCGGCCAACAACACATGTAGCATATCTCATTGCAGAGAAATGAGCTGGTTCAGAGAGTTTGAAAACACTGTCCTTTTGCTGCTGTCCTGCCACGTACGCAGTTTTGGTACGGGTTGAATTTCAGGGCATTGCTGCAATTAAACATATATATATATATATATGTTTACTGCTCAAAACCAACTGACAGATAAAAATCATTTGGGGAAGATAAGGTAAGGCAAAAGAAAACGTGAGTGGTTGAAAGATTTGATGGAATTGTTGTGTGTTTCTTGTGTAATTTTAATTTCTTAAGGTCCTTCTGCATCTAATTCTATATCCCTACAGTTTGATAGATATTTATTTATTATCATTAGTGTTATTTTTTACACTGTTTTAATTTTGGCTGAGAGCAATCAGGTCTCATTATAACTATCGTCATCATTATCACCTCTCATGCCTTTGCCATTTATCACATCATCATTATCATGATTAGTAGTTCACAGCCTCTTAAACCATCAATTTTTCTTCATATTTTCACACACAAAAGCCAACAAAAGAAATGGATGGTCTCAGCTTAGCAAAATCCTAACCCCACAAAAAGGTCCTTCTCTCACCCCCTCAAGCATACTGATACACGTTTTAATCTTTTTTAGCAATGGAGCTAATCAACACTAAGAACCCCTCATACGCACAAGATGAGTCCTCATCAGAGACACAGCCCACCAAAGCCAAGACCAAGTCTTTACTACTGCTCAAGAACTGCAGCAGCAACATCATCGTCCACCATCATCAGGAAATGGTGGTTTCCTACAAAGAGTGCCTCAAAAACCATGCAGCAAGCTTGGGTGGACATGCCCTGGATGGCTGTGGAGAGTTCATGCCTAGCCCTACTGCTACCCCAACTGACCCTGCCTCCCTCAAATGTGCTGCTTGTGGCTGCCACCGCAACTTCCACCGCCGTGACCCTTACGATGGTCCTGCTTTCATCCACCATCTGCCACCGCCCCCTAATCGTAGCTCAAGTCCAAGCCCAACCCATAGCCCAGGTCGGAGCCCTAGCCCAACCCATACTCCACCCTCGCCAGTCCCATACTCCTACTACTCTTCTGCACCGCACATGCTGCTGGCCTTGAGCACAGGCAACTCAGGGCCGTTGGATGAGTACCATCATCACCTCAACCACTCGAATCCGACGGTGGGCAGGATAGAGAACAACAACAACAACAACCCAAGTGGGAGAAAGAGGTCAAGAACAAAGTTTAGCAAGGAACAAAAAGAAAAGATGCATGCTTTTGCTGAGAGGCTTGGTTGGAGGATGCCAAAGAGTGAAGAAAGATTGTTAGAAGAGTTTTGCAATGAAGCTAGGGTCGACAGAGGAGTTTTCAAGGTTTGGATGCACAACAACAAGAACACTTTTGGCAAGAAAGAGATACTAGCAGTTGGTAATCTCAGTCTTGACAACAACAGTAGTGGCAACAATGAAGATAATGGAAATGGCAATGCTTTTGATTCCAATAGTGACATCCACAACGAGGGTAGCATTCAGCTTCATGTTTCTACCAATAATGGGTCTTCTTCTTCTGCATCGTAATTTAGAAAAGATTCTGAAAATTTGATAGAAAGCAGCAGGCTTTAGTGGGTACTTTTGTTGATATTTTTTAGGGGAAAGGGGGGGGGGGGGCGGGGCGGTTATGTTCTTAGAGCTATTTTTATCTTTTTTGCTGATTAGTAATATCAAATCAGTAGTGTTGGAAGGTGAAAGAGGAAGAGAACAAAGGATATTATAACATAATTCTTTGTCTTCTAGCTCAGAGTTTATAGTTGCCTTTCTTTTCCTTCCCTATGTTTCATTATCTCTTCTTTGTGTTGCTTTTTTACTGACCCGAACATTGTTTAAATTCTTAATTTGCCCAAAAACTGGTCGTGTTCAAATTCTGGGTATGATCACTCTTAGGACATGTCCTCTGCAGATAGTATCATTGTCTTTTACTCATTGGTGGAGAATTCCTGATTTTGCAACAAATTGTTTACACTTTGTAAAGTTTGTGTTATTCAAAGATAATGGCTCTTCCTCTACTTTGGTTTGGTACACCTTGACTGACTTAAACCCCAAATCTTTTCATTATATTTTCTATATTCCAAAAAAGAATTATTCAGAATTTTCTGGTACCCTACTTGATAGAGCCTACCCTTTTAATTCGACATTATATATATTTGACATTTTCCATAGTTTGTTGAAAACTCTGTTGTCAAGATTAATATTTGATGTCTTATTTGCTAAATATATAATATAATATAGCTTTAAACATGTCCATGTTTTGAATGTTTTCTCTTCATTCTTATCTAATCTTTTAAGGCAAGCATGCTTTGATTAATTAAAGGTTAGTTGACATAAAATACTACTTTGTAACATTGCCAACGTCTCGTTTTCTGTAAGTGCCTAAAGTCTCTTGTTATTTTTAACTTATTAATTTAGGATTTATATTTCGAAAGGGGGAAAAAATAAAAAAATTGAAAATCGATTTGGAATGTAAAAAATAAAATAAACTTTAATATATTTTTATTAATTTTTAAATTTTTAAAGTAAAAATAATTATTTTATATTAAAAATTTTATTAAAATAATATATAAAAATTTAAAAATTAATAAATTTAATCAAATCAATAAAATTTAATTTGAATCGAATTAATTTTAAAAAAAATAAATTCAAATCAAATTTTAAAATTTTATAATATTATATATTATTCAAAAAATATAAACCGAATCCAATTCTATCTGAAATGTTATTGGTAATGCCCATGTTGAATATTTAGAGGTGGTCATGAATTATAAAGCATTACTGGCTAAATAAAGTTGAAAATATAATTGTTCTTAAAAAATATTTTTAAATTTCGTATATTTAATTAATTAAATAGAAATAATTTCTCAAAAAATTTAACAAAAAAAAAACAGAATTATTAGGGTCTCTTTCTTGAGTGTGTCTTGCATCATGCGGCCATTAATAATGATTCAAATGATTCAAGAACAAGATCTGAACATCTCCCAACACAACTTTTTGATGAAACACAAAACCTTAATTATTAACAAAAGCTAAATTTGGATTTGTTGGCTATGTTCTATGATCGATCCGCCATGTACAAAATATGCAATTATTAAATCAACTTGAAGTGCAATGCTCCATCATTTTCAACTTAGCCTTCCTCATCAAAGCCTCCATGAAAAACAAAGAGACTTCAAATCAAACAATCTAGGGTGGAGCTTTTCATTGGGTTTGGAAGGCATCAAGCGATATAGAATTGGGTAAAACAAAATGAGAAGAACTGATTGGATGTAGGAATGTCCAGATTTTACAAAGATATAGAAAAGGAAAGAAATGGTTGAAAGGAAATAAGAAACAAAGCTAGGATGGAAACCGATTCAGATTTGAAAGTCCAATTGTAGGATCATCCGCAGCTTGCTCAGCTTCATCAGTACAAAATGTACATGTAGCACTAGGAGTCAAATACAAGCAGTGATCGATTCTTATTTCCAACCAAGCTAATCTCCTCTCCATGCTCAGTACCCCGACATGCATAATCCGCATGTCGACCTCCGCAACCCTGGCACAAGAACAAGAAGTAAGATTAGTAATCAGCATAAGCAACATAAGTCATGGCGCCTTCATCTTTGTTCAGCTTCACCCTTGGCGGGATATAAATGAACCTTTTCTCCTCCTCCATGTTTTTCTTCATCAGTCTGATTGTTCTATGTTTGTTGCTCTCTGCTGAAACTATGTCACTGACTCACTGGGTTCTGAATTTTCATGTCATTGGCGCTCCTATATCTCCCTCCGAAATCTTCTGCCGGTTCAGAACCCTCCAATCAGCATAGGCAATGATAAACTAGAACCCAGTAACACCAAATTCATGAAATAATCTTGGGTTGAGATTTGGGCTGAAAAACTAAAACCCAGACAAAAAGCCCAATAATGTCAACCTTTTTAAGTTCGTTTTAAGACATAATAATAGAAACTTCAGAACCCTCTTTGGAGCGGACCGCCTCAAAAACCCTAGACTAAGCGAGATTGAGAACAGAGCAGCTCCAAATGGTTCAGCGGCTCACTTACCGCACGCGTCACAGCTACGCCACCAAATCCAACCAACACCGCGTCGTCAAAACCCCCGGTACTCGTCTATCTCTCTCTCCAACGTAGATCTGTTAACAAATTTTGATTCTTTTGTATTTCTTGGGATGGCGGTGTCTGATTGATGCTGCACCCACATGGCGGTGGCTTTATGTTTTTGTTGGTATAGGAGGGAAGCTTGTGTATCAGACCACAAAGAAGAGAGCTAGTGGTCCCAAATGTCCTGTTACTGGCAAGAGAATCCAAGGAGTATGTCACCCTTTTTTTAAAAGATTTTGATAGAATCCAAGTTTGTTTCCTTGTCATTATGATTTTAGGGAGTGGATTTGTGATTCACTGGAGATTTTGTTTGTTGGTTTTTTAAGCTTCTATAAATTTTTCATCTTGACAAAATTTTAGAATCTAGCTATGGTAATTCTAAGTTTAGGCTAATCTAATCTTTGTTTTTGAACGCATTTCATTGATTTTGATCATTCGCATCTTTTGTTTTGTGATCATTTCCTTTGATGTCAGTCTTTCATGGCTTTTCTATTGCAATGTTTATCCTAGTTTGAGTATCATTTTCTCTGTTGTGGTTAAATGGGGGCTATGTTTTATAGATTCCTCATTTGAGGCCTGCTGAGTACAAGAGGTCTAGATTGCCAAGAAACCGTAGGACTGTGAACCGTACTTATGGTGGAGTTTTGTCTGGAGGTGCTGTTAGGGAAAGGTCTGTACATTAACACTCAGATTTCTAGGTCCTCTGTTAGCTGTATTTGGTCGCATGTGGTGATTTAAGACTTCTTTTATTGATTGTGTATTATTCCAGGATCATTCGTGCCTTTTTGGTGGAAGAGCAAAAGATTGTGAAGAAGGTCCTGAAAATTCAGAAGGCAAAGGAAAAGCAAGTGTCCAAGAGCTAGATTTCAATAGAGTAAATTTGGCTATGGATTGATGATAGTGAATCTTGGAGTTGTAGGTTAAGCTGATCAAGATTTGGATTTATGTTTTAGATTGGCTGTTATGAATCGGGTTCTACCTCTTTCTCTTTGTCGACAAATCTACTTGTGTTAAAATTTTGGTTTTGTTCATTCACTTGTCTGCTGTTCTCCGAAATTTCCTATTGCAATTGGATATTTAATGTATTTGCGGATTAGTGGTTTTTGTTATCATTATGAGACTAGTTATATGATTGCCTCAATATGAAATATGCTGCATCTTATTCATTCGGAAATGTACTTGCATTTCACCATTTCAGAGGAAAGGCCATATGTAAATATGCCGCCTTGTTTTTTTTTTTTTTTTGGTGTAATGCTGAATGGTATCTCACGTAGTGTTACAAGCTTTAGGAGATTGAAAATAATTCTCTCATCTTAACAACCAGTTTTTCATGAGGTGGTGGAATCCCTTTAACCAGAGGATGTTCTTTCTGAGCAGTTACCTATGAGAAAAATGAGGGATGTTTTGCTGGTTCAAAAGTCAGAGAAACCACTTCATGAAAAGCTTGGTAGTTGCTTGCGACTGTCCCGACGATAGTATCAAGAACTCCCAGGCTGTAGCCCTTGAAGAAAGGGGTTTTAACTGGAAAGTCCTTCTCAGTACCTGCTTCAAACACCTTGAGCAATTCATGGTAGTCTTCAATGGCTCTCTTGCGTTCTTTGCCTTAAAAAACAAGATGATAGACTGAATAGCCTGCATGATCTGATAATCAAAAACAATTTCATTAACATCCACAATATTAATCTTCTAACAAGTGTTGCTTCGGCACTCGTAGCTGTATTCAAGAATAACAAGTGTTTCATCAATGGATTTACCATTGTGCACCAGCACAAGCACCACCTTGGATTGCATTGTCGGAGCAGCTGACTCTTGTTTTCGAGGTCTTCGTCAATGTATTTATAAGGTATGCCCTTAAATTGAAGGTCCAATTCAACTCTTTTTCAACAGCCGCTAGCCCATGCCCCAATCAACACAACCTCCCTTTGTTTCACTTCCATTCGCAATTGCTTTATGCCGTTTTCAATTTGTGTGATCCACCCCAGGGGAGGCTTGAGGCATTTATAATATAATTCCGGCTCTGTTATTCTTGTTAGAGAAGAAAGAAGAGTAAAGAAAAAAAGTAACAAATTTGAACTCAACTAGTCAAGACTCGGGGAAGAAGTATTATTTTATTACTGTGGATAATAAGTAGCATTTCATTTGTTTATTCTTATATACAGCCAGCCATCTTAATTTGGTGGTTGTTCATTTGAGTAAATTTCTTCATGAAAAAAAACATTGCCAAAAGGATGGCTAGTAGCCCAATATTGTTGCATATAAGAGTTCATTCCAAGCATCTGGTAGTCCAGGTAGACACCAATGAGTGCAGTCAACATCTTTGCTACCATAGATAGAAGGATGCCCATCTTTCCTTAGTTGTGACAGAGCTGTTACATTAACCAAATAAACTGATTCGGATACACTGCCCAATGCTCTCTCCAGAACAGCTTCTGCTGGATGTGGACCTCCTGGATATCTATGCCCCGGAACTGGTCTTGTTTGCCTTTTACAATTCTTTGCATTCGGATCTGCCCAATCTCTTGAACTGGTAATAATTTTGAAGAAGAATGAAAAGATCAGATACTGAGAATAACAAACAAATCTCCTGGATGGCATTTGTTTTGTTTGAACAAATATTAACAGCTTACTTGAAATGGTCTGGGGAAACACCCTGGAAGAATATCATGGTTTTGTTGGTATCAACCGTTGAGTTTACCCATTTGGCCCATGTATTCAGAGCTTTCTCATAAGCAACCAACGGATCCATGTCATTATGCCTGGCGTTAGCTTCTTGAATAACATCCCATCTGTCGCAGTGATATAAGATTAATAAAATTAATGTTATAAGAATCTACTCAATTTTTCATCTAGATTTAGGCTTACGATTGCTTCTTTCCAGTTTGAAGCCACCCGTTCCAAGTGTTGAAGACCAACACATCAGCATCCTTCCAAACTACTCCTCCATTCCCAATTGAATCAAGCTTCAGGATTCTTTCATTTTTGCCACCAACAGCAATGTCAACAAGAAAATCATCGGGGTAAAACATCAACGAGACATTGTAAGCCTAGAAATTGCCACCAACAAATTCGCGCAAACAATTTTCAACACTCAAATATATAAATTTAATGTCAAAACGGTACTTTTAACGCTGTGAAAATCCTTCTCAAATGCAGCGTTATAAGCTAAGTAGACAAGTCTTATACCGGGAAGGTAATAGTAGGAAGGCCTCCTTTCGTGTGGAGTACATATTTGTGTTGTGGAACTGCCGAATGGAGCATGCATGCGAGCGACAGCCACTGGTTGTACCCAACCGAGTCTCCTACAAACATGATTCGCTTCCCTTCAAATCTGATCAAGAAATCTTCACCATGGAACCTGTATTATCATGAATAAAGTATTGCATCAAATTGACCCATTGAATGTAAATTTAGAATCGTCAAAGCAATAGGGGCTAATCAAGTAATGGAATAAAACCAAGACAAAATTTATTATTTCTTTACAATTTTAATGTGTTACTTTTAACATAATAAAAATTATAAGATTCTATCTAAGAGTAAATAATTAATCAATTCAATTGATTCGGTTAGAAAAATAAATAATTAAATTAATTGATTTTCATTTAACAAGTAATTGAATCAACAAAAAATTTTTAAATAATCAATTATAATCGAATCGAAAATTGATTAATTTAATTAATTTAATCAATCCAAAAAATTACTATAACTAAAATCAAATAAAATTAAACTGAATTGCTATTTTTATTAATTTTAGTCAAAAACTGATTTGAATTGATTTTTACTTACCCTTAATTTCATAGAAAATAAAATATCATAAACGAATTAGTACCGTGGTAGCATGCATGAATAGGGATTCCACCGATATTTCATGTAATCATTGTCAGGCCGACCATTATTTTGGCAATCGAATTTTTTGGTAATAAAGGGACAACTTTGAGGAGTGTAGAGGGGAACGTGATGAGCATCAAACACCCATCTGCCCTGAAAAATGTTACATTCACTCTCTAAGTCTCTGTTTTTGTCTGGACGAAGATATTCCACTAAAAAGCCGAAAGCCAACATTGCGGTTGGAACAGCATACATCGTACCCACCGCCACTGCCACTGGGAGACCCATATTTGGCTGTTCTTTCTGATAGAAATAAAAGAATAATTAATCTTTCTTTTTTCAAAGAACTCTTAAGTTCTAAGAATCTTTTCTTTTACAGATTCTTAGAACTTGCGAGTTCTTGTTAATGTTAAAAAAAAAAGATTGAAAGTGTGTATTTATATATACACATAATTTAATTTTTTATTCAGTTGTTGCTATAGTTTTTAAACGTTTTTGCTTCTCTTTTTGTCTTGTAACCAAAAAAAAAAAAGACTATAAATTAAAGATAAGTAACTTTTATTTTTACGTTTTAGCCAATTTTAACTTTTTTTTTTTTTTTACGTTAAGAGTTAATTAAATAATATTTAATTAATTCTCATTAAAAACTACTGTTAATTAATGGTTTTAGTAATTTGATTTTCATTTAAATGAGATTTAAACCCTCAAAAAACTGCAAAATTGAGTCTCATTACTCATTATTGCATAATTAATTATTAAATTCCATAAATAAAATCACATTAAAAAAAATTATCTTAAGTTTTTAAATTTTATAAACAAGATTAATATGATAATTATATTACCTTAAAATATATTAAAAATAAATGAAAAATCTATTAATTTTTTAATTTTATTTGTGAAATTAAAAATTTTTACTCTCATTGTATAAAATACGAACTCTTAAAAAAAAAATTTTGTTACTCCTATCAAGTAGTATATAATTATAGATAATTAAACTTAATTGATGAAAAAAAGTCTTTAATTTTATATGCTTTCTATAGCTTTATTTGATTTTTAAATAATTTTATCGACTTGATTCATTGTTTTTAATCAATTTGTCACACTAATTGACTCGTATCATATAGTGTATAATTATAAATTACAATCTGGGGTCTCACATATAAATTTAGAAACTTATGTTAATAAGTAAAATTACATTAATTTTTTCTCAAATGCAATGGGCCTACAAATGAATGTATAAAAGTTTGGGCCAAATGAAACTGAGAAGACAGGCCTGAATGTAACAAATTTAGGTTGGCTCAGCTAATTGTGTTTTTTTATGTTTTTTACTTGACTAATTAAGACCTTAATTAACAGTAAAATTAAACAGAAAAATTTTCCTAACAAGAAATTGCTGTCTAATTTCTAAACTGGGAAATGTATTTCACAGTATATCAATTACATCAAGTATAACACTTGGTCGAGGAAAAACTTGTTGACATCTCACTAGGATATGAGGAATCCCAAGGCATGCTTGGCTTCCAAGCATCTCCCATACTCGTGGGCAAAGGCAAATTGAAGGGAAATCCAATGGATCGGATGGTTGGCCATTGATCATCAACATGACTCACATTCAGGCTTTTAAATAGGGAATTTTCATGATCTCCATTATTGATCATGTTCCCTTGCATCTCATGGGGCAATGTAAATGAGAAGCCATTGCAATGATCTTGTGATCCGCCACCATAATGTACACTATCCGAGACCCTGCTGTAATCTCCAAGCATGGAAGATGATGACATGTTTAGCAACATGGAAGTAACATCAACTGCGGTTTTGGCAGATGATGAGCTTTGACCAGGAGGTGCAAAATTGAGGCTAGTTAGGTCTCCATTGGGCATGGGAAGTCGAGGAGGCTTCCATGCAGCCATCTGAGTGATGGGCTTGTAAGAGACAAAGTCTAAAAGAGAAAATGCAGAAGTAGATGTCTGTAGTAGGTCAGGATTATGGTTAAACTGGTGTGGTGATGAACTGGTTTTTGCTGTCAAGGGCATGTTCTCTGAAGAAAGTTGAGAACTGTTTGAACCTAGACTTGGCATATCAGATATTGTTTCAGGTGATATTGGAGAAACCCACGGATTAGAAAGAGCCCTTTGAGCTGTGGAGTTGGTTTTCTTGAATATCCTGCATATCGCCCATGAATCCTGCGAGTATATATAATCATCAACCACTCCGTAAGTTTCCAAAGAAATATGATAATTAAATAACAGTAAAAAGAGGCCAGTTAGGATGTTTACATTGGCAGGAAGGCTTTTTTCCAGGAATCTCTTTGGTGGTGCAGAGTCAGTGAGAGAAGGTAACCTAAACTCATGCATCATCCAGTCAGTTTTGACCCCTTTGGCAGCTCTGCCTTTGTAGAAAACAAGAGATTTCTTCAAGCCAATGCACTTGGTGCCTTCTGATGAATAGATGGGGCGGTCAGTTCCTGTGGCTTTCCAAAATCCTGCTCCAGTCACTCGGTTAGGCCTTGCACTATTTCTGTATTTCCTATCCCTAGGACAGTAGAAATACCACTCTTTCTCTCCAGTGGTTGCCAGTTCTTCATAGAAAAAGAAACAAACAACTGTTAGTTTCCATTCTATATATACTAAAGAGTTTTTAAAATGTAAACACTAAAACATATGCATCATGTATATATAGGATTAACTTACTTGGAAGATCCCATGGATCATATTTATAGATATCTAGTTGCTTAATCAGTTCTATTGAGAGAGGCAGCTGTTGAATCTTTCTTTTCAGATAAAACCCAACAAGCTCTTCATCAGTTGGATGAAACCTGAACCCTGGAAGCATGATTTCTTCCAGTTTATCAGTATCACTTCTTTCATCCATTCTTTTCTCTACTTCCCTATGTATTAAATCCCAGGTCAGATACCCAAAAAAGCAAAACAAAAATAAATGGAAAGAGACCCAAGTTCTTGTTTCCTTTACTTTCTATCCTCAAACTGAAAGTAGAATACAAAAGCAATAGATGGAAAGTTTCTGAGGAAACTGAAGAGCAAGAAACTTCCTGACACAAGAACAGCTTGACAATGAAGAAAACCCTAAGAACCCTAAGAAAACAAGCAAAGTTTAAAAAGGATATGAACTCAAAGACACCAAGTTGAGAGTAAAAGCTCACTTAGTTTGAAGCCAATATATGCTTCCTGATGAGGGGTCTGCCCCCGAAGGATCAGCCGCCTTTTCTGGTTACTAATTTAAAAGGAGTGTGTGTTTGTGTGTGTTTTTCGCGAGGATCGCGTTGGCTCACCGAAAAAAAAAAAAAAGGAAAAAGAAACAACTACCAAGAAATTAAACCCAAGTCAAGAAAATAATGGATTTTGTACAAGAGACTCTTATTTCTTACTTGTGCCTTAATGAACCCAATTTAGCGTTTGTTTAATCCAAATTGAAGAATCTCAAGGAAGCTACAAAATCAGCGGCATCTGGGGATAATAACATCACTAATTACTTGCAAATTTTTAATGCAAATCCCATGATTTTTTTGTCTATCCATTTCAAGTCAAGACAAAAGAAATCCAATATAACATATATTTTTATGGTCTTTGGTTTGAATTATTATATGGAAACATGGACCCGAACCAACTCCCAATACACAAAGCTGATATATATATTCAACTGTAAAATTCCTATGCCAGTGTTTAGGATAATCTAATGATATATAGTTTTTCTCAGAATCCGAAAATTCAGTTTCTATTCCATTCCCGGAGCTTCTATTCCACTGACTCTGTCAGATTTATAATATATAGTATTTTGTATCAGTTCATAGATATATCATATATATATATATTTAATAACAAATTGATGAACGTTTGAGATAGTTAAACAAGTTTAATGCAGAAATTAATTGGGACCACTTGCCCTAACTAGGACCATAAACTAAATTTAAGTACATATCACTGTTGTCCATTTTTGTGAAAAACTGACCTATCTTTCAGAGTTACAAAATTCAAACCCCTAAAAACCATATCATTTGACTTTCTAGATCCTGTATAGCTGTATAGCTGTAGGGCAATTATGATAAAATGCTTTAACAATTAACCTTCATTATTCTGTTATCATTCATCATCCTCTCTTGTTAATTTAATATTGACGTGAGTGCAGCTTCAACTTTACAGTTTAGATCGATGTTGACTATTAAAATTACCTTGTGCCTTCTTAAGGCTTTCTACTTGATTAGATTTAGTGGTTAATCAAGCCTTGGCATAAGCCTTGCAATGTTTGAATGAAAAAAAAAACATAACTTCCCGGAAAAAGAGATATTACCACCTATGTATTAGCACAGATTGAGGATATTTGCAGAAAGCAATGACCAAACACTTAATTTAGAAATGAACACTGGTATAGCTGATATATACATGAAAACCTGGCCTCTTATTTGTCTTCAGTCATTTTCGATTGCCGCATGATTATCTATAGGTTCTAATACATTACATGCATGGTTTATATATGTTGGTTAAATACAATCGCTGAAAAGCAGTCTATGTTTTGAAGGTTAAAAGTCAATTATAATTACTCAAATTTCCTCTTGATTTTGTGGGCTTTGGAAAACCAAGCACTATAGAATTCATCAATTTTCTTGGTTTTTGGCAATTGCAATTGAATGACAACAAAGTGAAGCTAAAACCAAGTTTGAATTTCCCTTCAAAAACCCTCTCTCAACTGTGCTTGGAGTCCAATTTTCTAGTACTTGAGAACTTGGTAAAAATTTTTTTACTAATTGTCTCGCAAGTTTAGTACCAAGAATTTAATGGGGTTGAGTTCACTGAGTTAAATGCCAAACTTGGGACTCCAAATTCAGTGAAACTCCCCAAATCTAGCCCTCGGTTGGAACCCTTTTTGTCTGTTCCTTGACCTAGGGGGGCTTCCCAAGCGTGTAACTATAATTTATTCTTAAAAAATGGGTCAAACTCTTCAAACCCAAGCTTCTATGCCTCTTTCTACGTGAAACATTAACCCCCTTAATTACAATCATGTAAGTGGAAAGCCCGCTTTTGTTGAAAAAAATTCTTGTTCATCAAATCCAAATCCGTTTGACTGTGATTGTAGCTCCAACATGATAGTAAACACTCTAAATTCCAATTTTGCAACCACGATATGAAGAAAGTTCCTATTTAAGAACCTGATACTTGAGGATCCAATCAATGGAAGTAAACGAACTAGAGCATCAGTCTGAAAAAAAGTTCCAGAAGTCAACAAAGAATTCATTATATGCCAGAAAGCATATGAAGTTTAGATAACTGTGATTGTAGCTCCAACTTGATAGTAACCACTCTAAATTCCACAGAGTGCAAGGCCATCTAGCTCATTCTCTGAAATTTAAAAATTAAAGCAAACACAAGTTTAATCCACTTGATTATCCTTTGTTAATAACATATAGTTCCAAATTATTTCTAACCTCTCTTTGTGAGTCCTCACCACGAAACAAGGACATGGCAGCCCCTGTTAAAGAACTAGCAATAAGAGCACCAACAAGACCAAATCTGAAAGAGTACAACACAATACTAGATTGAAAATCTGGACACAGCATCCAGAGAATTATCAGTCAAGTTTGGCTTTGATTTTTATTTTTTAAATCTCTAATTAGCATCAAAAATATTTTCAATTAACCATCAAAGCAGTTAAAAAGGTTGATTGGCTGCCTTTCATGCATATGCCCATATAACCTAAAGGCCTAAAAGAAACAATGCAAATTTTCAATGTGGCTCACTTAATAAGACAAAATTTTCATAACATGCATAGAGAACTAAAGCAATTAGGAGACTTTGCATGAAGGATACCACAGCGAAATAGGTCTTCAGTAAGGGGTTGGAAGGGGTTGGCTACACCATACAAAACTCCAAGTACAACTATAGTTGTAATGCTGCCAAAACAATCCATAGATACATAATGAATAACAAATCAAGGAAAATCTATCCATACAATGTAATATGTACCTACAACGTGACAGAAACTGATAAAAGTATAAATTAACAAAGCAAGTTTATCACTTCTGTTATATGAGGAGAATCTAAGTCTCAACATTGCTTATCCACAAAATCACGTAAAGACTGACACTTAGAACACAAAGTGGAAAGTAAGTTGTCAGCAATTGCCCAATGGCAAATTGAAACTGTAGATTCCAGTAACTATTATTTCAAAACATTTTTGAACACCATCGATAATTAAAACTTCAATGCAATGATGCTAATAATTTAAGGATAGTGATCCATACTCTTGATCCACAAAAAGTATCTCAGCCTTCTCGTCCAAACTTAGTTCTTAAATATTAAGTTCTACGTAAGGTATAGCTGCTGTCTGTATCAATCCAGTCAAAATAAAACTGCCTGGGAAACCTTTAGTTTCATTCTTAACCAAATATACTAGACAAACAATTACACACCATTTATAAATAATAACCATAAAATAGTGAATGAAAAAAAAAAAAAAAAAGGAAAAGAAACACACCTCAATCCACAGGCAAGTAAAGTTAATGAACCACTCCCAGGGAACCTCCCATCGCTTGAGTATCGGCCACAGCAATTCAGTCTCTCCCTGGGATTTAAGAAAAGCAAAATGAGCCTTATACAACTTTTGGGTAAGCAGTAAAAAGGTTTGGGGACAAATATTTTAACTTTGCTTGGAAATTGGAATTGTCTTTTCCAGCATTGGTGAAGCAAAGTGCAAGCAGTCTTGTCCAAGGGAACCGCAAAACAGGGTTTGGTCTGTTGAGAAGAATGGCGCCAGATTGTTTGGCTAAGGTTTTGGGCGAAGCAGAGATGCAAAACTGAGCTACACTAGTAACCATTGTCGCAACCCTTCTTTGTTTTGATTGAAAGTTTGGAGTTTACGATTTCAAGCAGCGGAGCAAGGATTCAGTCAAGCTGTCGGGAAGTAGGAGGATAAGGTTACGTGTTACGTTCAAAAGATTACTGTACTTACTAGAATACAAGAGGGGAATTTTGCTAAAAGAGGCCTCTGAATATTTCTAAATTATGATTTAGTCCGCAGAGCTTCACTTTTATAGTTCCCCAGCACCATTTGTTTCCAATAAATCCTTGAGGAGATTATGGACAATTCCTTTTTTTTTTTTAAATAAAAAGCAAAACATCTATTTTCTAATATAAAAGTAAATGATAACTTTTTTATTAAATTTGTCCATTTATTTGTTTTATATAATTCAATAATTATTTTATATAATATAATATTTAATTATAATTATAGTATTTTTATATTTATAATTTCATAGAAAGCCAATTATCATCGGCCGTCATACACAGCAAGGCATGAATCATTTTCATATTGTAAAGACGCGTGGACCCTTGAATTTGCACATGAAAATCTGACAATAATTTTCTTTTCTTTTCTTTCCTTTTCTTTTATGTTTGGTTGGTAAAAGGTTACCGCAAGAACAGTTGTAGCTGACTCGGAAATGAAACAATTGCATTATTTCGTTTTCTATAGTTCAGTGGAAATCTCACTGCCAAATGCACTAATTGCTCTTGATTCCAAACTGTTATTCATTTTCTCTATTCTAATTTATTCAAAAATACCATGAAAGTGTCTCCCGCCTCCTAGTTAGTGGTTAAGGAGAGCTTAAAGGGGACACGGGGGCTCGATTCCGAGCCACCCCTCCTCCCATCTTCTGTTTTCAAAAGAAAAAATTATCGTGAAAGTACAGGCGGTGGGGGACGGGGGACGGTTCGAATTCGAGATCTCTTTTTTTTTTTTTTGTCCACTAGGCCCGGAGTTGGGGAGAAGGGAGGTTTGAAACCGAAACCTTATATCTTTTTTAAGCTGGGGAGGCTCGAAATCGAAATCTCATGTTCTTTTTAAGTTCTTCTTGATCAAGAGGCGAGGAGAGGGGAGGCGAGAAACCGAGATTTCATGTCTTTTTTTAACTCTTTTTGAGCACTAGATCAGGAGGCAGGGTGGCCACTTTCATTGTTGATTATTTGATATCTGCAATTTTAATATTTAATTAAAAATAATTTGTGTAACGAATATATAGATCATATAATGTTAAAAATTTAAACTTAAAATAAAATTTTAATTAATTACAAAACATATTTTTTATATTTCTTTTTATATAAGTATAAATTACAATCACACATATTTATCAACATAATTTATTATTTTAAAATATATTATTTAATAACCTATTATAATTGTTCTACATAAATTATTCTCAATTAATTTATAAGAGGCTTTATAAATAGAGAATTATGTAAGCTAAGAGTGTAAGGTGGTTACTCTCCAAATATATCAATTTATGATTAGATAAACTTTTATTATATAATTATATTAATTTTTTATGACAATGAATTATTTTGATTTTAATTTTTTTATTATTATATTTTCGTTAAGTTACATTATCATTTTAATTTCTCGTTATTGTTTATTATATTAACAACAATATTGAATATTGATCACCAGGTTTATTATTTAATTGATTATCCATAAAAATTAATTCAAATATTATAAAACGAAACTTTTTTTCAACTACAATCCAATTATTGTCAGAATATTTCAAAAATAAAAATTTTAAAATATTATATATATATTTCAAAATCGCAAATTAAATTAGACAAAACATGGAAATTTGATTAAAAAAATTTAAATATTTTAATAATAATAAAATAAAATAACTCTCTGCCGCCAAAAGCTTACTAAAAAAGACCTTAATTACTACAAATCATTGTCTGAATTTAAGCGCTTACCAAACCAAACGAAATCAGTTTCGTAGCTTCCCATTGCGTCAACATCGTCGACCATCTGAAGTGATTGGTGCTGCCACGATATCTTTGGATCTTATAGACCCACACCATTTGATGTACTTCACTTACCATCGGACGGTCCAAAGCTTTTTTCCCTTCTTCTGATCATCATCATTACAATCACCAACTCCTTAAACGCAGATCTAGATCCTCTCCGCATGCATGTGGGAACCAGCGCGTAGGTCCCCCCTGCCGTCTCCGGCTGCGCATTGCGCACCCGTTATTTTTGGAAATATTTTTAAGAGCTTAAAATTATCTATCGACAAAAATATGATACGACAGATGAAGATAGAGAAAGACGTGCGTTTTCGAAAGCTTTTAGCACAATCCCTGTTGAAGGAAAGCTCGCTTTATTTTTGTTCTTCTGATGTTGATGATCTTTCTTCTTCGATTTTCACTACTATAATTGAGGGAGAAATTAGGGTTCTCACTTTTCAGTGTTTTATTGACACCTCTCCTTCCCTTCCAGTCTCTGAAAATCCCCACTTTTCCCATCATCATTAAAAAAGAATGATTTTTGGCTTTTATTTTGAGATCTTGAACCACTGATTTCGTCTATTGATGCGACTGGTAATTCATCGACATTTCCTTTTGAATCATCATGATTTTTTTCTAATTTAAAGAAATTCTTTTTTTGTTTGGCTAAATAAGAAAATTTTACTCAAATGATTTAGCTTTCTTTCTTTTTAATTGATCTAAAATGTGGAAATCAATTGCAGGTGATTCTCCAAAAATGGCACTGAAACCGAATTCAGCTGATGGTAGAACCAGGAGTGCGATTCAGATATTTATTGTATTCGGATTATGTTGTTTTTTCTACATATTAGGAGCATGGCAAAGAAGTGGTTTTGGTAAAGGGGATAGCATAGCTTTAGAGTTGGCTAAACATGGTACAGATTGCAACATCGACCCATCCTTAAACTTCGAAACCCATCACGCTGGTGAAGTTGGGAATGTAGATGAATCCGAAAAGCCTAAATCTTTTGAGCCCTGTCCTGCTCTTTACGTTGATTACACGCCTTGTCAAGATCAAAAGCGTGCCATGACTTTCCCTAGGGACAACATGGTTTATCGCGAGAGGCATTGTCCGAGCGAAGAAGAGAAGTTGCACTGTCTTGTTCCGGCACCTAAAGGATATGTGACCCCGTTTCCTTGGCCTAAGAGTCGGGATTATGTGCCTTATGCTAATGCCCCGTATAAGGCCTTGACGGTTGAGAAGGCTATTCAGAACTGGATCCAATATGAGGGTAATGTGTTCAGGTTCCCTGGTGGAGGAACGCAGTTTCCGCAAGGGGCGGATAAGTATATTGATCAGCTTGCTTCCGTGATACCAATTACTAACGGGACAGTTAGGACTGCACTTGATACCGGTTGTGGGGTATGCCATGGTCTTGAAAGTTTGATTTCATCTATTCATTTGTACTGGCAGAAGGCATTTGTCTTTGTATCTTCGTGAATCTATATAAGTATATAAATCTTACTATTGGTTATTTTGTATAGGTTGCAAGTTGGGGTGCATACCTCTGGAGTAGAAATGTTCTTGCCATGTCGTTTGCACCGAGAGATTCACATGAAGCACAGGTTCAATTTGCTCTTGAAAGAGGTGTACCTGCTATTATAGGTGTTCTTGGGACCATAAAGATGCCATATCCATCAAGAGCTTTTGATATGGCTCACTGTTCTCGTTGCTTGATTCCATGGGGAGCAAAGGGTGGGTCATATATTGAAATTGAGTGTTCCTATGTTTAAGCGTAGACAGTCTGGTATTTTAAGTAGATTTTCTTGTTTAAGCATTGTTTTAGTGAAGATTTCTCTTAACAGAAGTTGAGTGATTGATGAATGATTATGGGTCTGTCTATTTGCACTTTTGCAGATGGAATGTATTTGAAGGAGGTTGATCGTGTTCTTAGACCAGGTGGTTACTGGGTACTTTCGGGTCCACCAATCAATTGGAGGAACAATTACAAAGCATGGCAGCGTCCCAAGGAGGAACTTGAGGTGGAACAACAAAAGATTGAGGACATTGCCAAACTGCTTTGCTGGGAGAAGAAACATGAGAAGGGTGAAATTGCCATTTGGCAAAAGAGAGTCAATGATGATTCTTGTCGTGGTAGACAAGATGATTCTCAAGCTAGTTTCTGCAAAGCTGGAGAAGCTAATGATGTCTGGTATGAGCTGTGCTTCAAATTTTTATAATCTTACAGTTTGCTATGAAAACAATATTTCACATCCTTATTAAGTTAATAGTAGGAAAACTTTTGGAATTAGTAAAATTGCAGTGAAGAAGTTTGTGTCTGCTTTGGCAGTATTTGAAAATTGGATATGAATTAGCTTCACATCAATTGTAATAGATATTGCGTCAACAGTGCAAACATTAAAAGTTGGAACGTGCAATGCATGTCTCATGAATTGGAACCTATATTTTCTGGCCTAGCAGTTTAGCAATTTCATTAAGCCTTATAAACTGACTGCACTAATTCTCTTCTGCTGTTCTTAAGCAATCCTGTGATCCACATGTGGGATTGAAACGTATAAGTTTCAGGGTTACTATCTTGCATTCTGTTCGGGATTTTTGAACCAATTTCAGATATATTTCGGTTTGTGCTGCCAGTAATTAATTCTTTCTGGATCTTGAATTTCATTTTATTTAATCATCTTTTCTTGTGGTGGCGGCCAGGTATAAGAAAATGGATGTGTGCGTTACTCCATATCCAGATGTTAGTAGTCCAGATGAAGTTGCTGGTGGGGAACTGGAGCCATTCCCAGAGAGGCTATATGCTGTCCCTCCTAGAATAGTTGGTGGAAGTGTTCCTGGAGTTTCTGTCGAGACATACCAAGAGGACAACCATAAGTGGAAGAAGCATGTAAGTGCTTATAAGAAAATCAATAGACTTATTGACTCTGGGAGGTATCGAAATATTTTGGATATGAATGCTGGGTTGGGAGGATTTGCTGCAGCTCTTGACTCTCCCAAATTGTGGGTTATGAATGTGATGCCCACAATAGCAGAGAAAGATACCCTGGGTGTCATATCTGAGCGAGGATTAATTGGCATCTATCATGACTGGTAAGGCTAACTAAACTTTTGGCTTTATTTATAGTTGGTGCTGTTCTAAACTATGCTTTTTTGTTATACTACTAATTTTGGTTCTGCCGGAACTTCCTTTTAACTTCCCTCATGATGGCTTTGTAATATCTGATAAATTCTTTCCTAATATCAAAGTAACTAACAAAATAAGTGCCTCTAAGAACTCTTAATAATGATTGAGATAAAATCTTAAGTTTGTAGAACTTCTGATATCTGGAGTTGCATATAACCAAGTTGAAACTACACGAATATCTTAGTAGCATATTGTAGACTTTATCTACTTGCCAGAAACATACTGCTTTGCATATTGATTTGCCTGGCTTGGTTGTGCTATAAGAAACTGGCTCAGGACTTAGAACTGCTTGGGCTCCTTTAATATGTTGGCATATATTATTGGACTTATTCATTTTGTTGTCTTTCACTGGTTCAGGTGTGAGGCGTTCTCCACATACCCAAGGACATATGATCTCATTCATGCACATGGTCTTTTCAGTTTGTACAAAGACAAGTAAGTATCCATAATTAAATGTGCATTCCATTACTTTTGAGCAGTCTAATATATGCACAATTTATGTTGTTCTTTTACTAGTACTCATCACTTGTCAGTACTTGTTTTTTGATGGGTGCTAGTAAGTTTACTTTTTGATGTGTGCTTCAATTTACCATATGCGTGAACTTTGCTTATACTCTGCAAATAAACCATGAGTTTGATTCTCGTACTTTTGCTTTGTTTAACCGCATTTTGTTGTAATTATCAATTTGGTGTGCAGTTGCTTACATCTTAATGTGAAACTCATATTTTTGCATGCAAACAGCTACACTAGACTTTTTGGATATAACAATGTTATTCCTGTATCAGCTACTACAAAATTTTAGACACAACAACTTGTCTAAATGCTAAAAATCTTTTTTTAGCAAAAGTTAGAGATATCTTTATTATAACCACTGACAAAAACCTATGTTCCTGTGTCTCATAAGCCTTCATTGAACAGTTCAATGTTTTTGTTCCGCAATTAAACTTGTAACCAATCCTTAGTGGTTCAAAAGAACTATGCACATCAAGTGATTCGGTAAGGAAACTGTACATCTTAGGACTTTTAATTTGTATAATACTGGAAAATTCAATTAATGATGCATCTGGGTTCTCAAGGGCTAGGAATTCTCCTATGTTAAACCTTCTCGTTACATGTTCTTTGGTCTGAGCTCACCATTGTTAGAGCATTTGGCATTCTATCTCTTATCTATAGAACTTCTACATCTTTAATTGAATGTATGCAGATGTAATCCAGAGGACATTCTATTGGAGATGGACCGAATTTTGCGACCAGAAGGTGCAGTTATATTCCGAGATGAAGTTGATATTCTAGTTAAAGTGAATAAGATAACAGCAGGAATGAGATGGGACACTAAGATGGTTGACCATGAAGATGGCCCTTTAGTTCCTGAGAAGATATTGGTTGCTGTTAAGCAATATTGGGTTGTAGGGGGAAACACCACATCCGTGCAGTGAACAGCAGAGGACAGCAAACTTGAAACCTTGGCATGAATTGAGCTGGCAATGCACTCTATATGAATTGATTAATTTCCAGCCTGAAAAATTTTGCCGGCAGGATTGTTTCGGTGTAGGGAGGCGATTTCAGTTAACCATCAATGATCGGTCTCTGTTCATTTGTATTAATTTATGAACAGACAGCTATAAAAGCTATGCTTCCTAAGTTTTACGGTTAATGAATTTTGACATTATTATTTGGCTCCAAAAAATGATAGCTTAAAAAGTTAATGTACAATCTGACCCTCAATGAGTTGTCAAGTTTCTTCAAAGCAAATGGTGCCTTGAATTAGAGGAATCCAATCCTTTTATGGTCTAACAAGATAATAACACGAAGGAATAAATATGAAGAGTACCATTTACTGTGCATGTTGAAATCTTTTCTCAGGAAGTGGATGGTATGGACTTGACTAGCTGAAATGAAGGGCGTAGTGATGTTGTAGGGCTTAGTTTCTTTTTGCTGTAAACATTGTGTGGACTGAACGTAACTGAAAACACAATGCAACAAAACATTGAATTATGATAATGAAGATTGTGAGGAAAGGGATAAGTTCGTTAGTACTGAATTATATTTGTAGGGTTCAAATTGATAGTATTGAATTATATTATATTATGGGTTATATCAGATTTAAATTAATAGTACTGAATTATATTTTTGGGTCAAAATATGACTTTTTTGAATCCGATTATGCAATTTGCGTTATGAATTTGATTTTAAGTTTTGCAAACACAATCATTTGAATTACTAAATCATAAAAGTTCAGATAACATTTTTGATAATGATTGCATGGGAAACAATTATACCAAGTAAATTCTCCTAAAATGAAATGATATCCATCACTGTTTGATATTAAAACTTGTCAAAAGTCCTTAGCAATAGCCAATCCTATTCATACGATCAACATGTGAAGATGATTCTTCATGTCAATCCAAGCAAAATTAAAGGCTTTATAATTGTATCCACATAAGTTCTGAAAATCCCTCCCTCCCTCCCAAAACAAAACAAAAATCAATTCCGTACAGCTTGGCAAAAATCAAAGGGTATCCCATTGCAAAAGATAACGTCGAGATACTTATAGCCGAGCTCCATTTATGGAGAAACTTAACCAAAGTTTGCTTTAGGCCATTAGCACATGGGCCTACGCTTGTTAACATATTGCAGATAGAGTGGAAGCCTGGAAGGAAGCCCCTTAACTCAAAACTCTCTCTTCCTTTTAATTCATTTCTTTCCTCAGCTAATTTCAGCCTTTGATTTCGTAACCAAGTAGTTTCGGCTTGTTTGCTTTAGGGGAATCTTGGGTTTCCTCAAAGTTGTCTTCAGAGGAAACTTGTACTTGTACTTTGTATATTTCCTTTTCTTTTTGTAGTTTTGTGCTTCTTGTTGAGCTTTTTTCTAGCCTCTAGAAAGTGGAGAAGGTTTTCTTGGGGCCATTTTCTCACTTTCATTTGTTTTTGTGCAGCAAATATTCTGTCTGAATTTTGAAGATGGCTATGGTTACATTAACATCAACTTACAGCACAAGCCTCTCACAAACATTGCCCTTTGAGAATAACAATAGCAGCCCTGGTGATGCTTCTTTCTCTAATTTCCCGAGCGGTGATGGGGAAAGCCATGAGAGAAAAGTTTCAATGCCAAGCCGAAAAATCAGCCCCAAGATCACCAACCAAGATGAACATCATTATTCAGGAAGGAAGAAAGAAGAAGATGGAGAAATTGGAGTATTTGGAGCTGAAAAATACTTTAATGGAGGGACAGATCATGTGGATAGTCCAAGAATAACCAAAATGGATGCAAAGATGATCGAAGTTGCGAAACATGAAGGAGTCAGTCTAGATCCTATCAAGCCTGTAATACATCAGGGAACTCCAAGTGTTCGTTCTGAATCAAGCTGGAACAGCCGAAATGCATTACTTAAGAGTGTTATGAGAGTTCCTCGCCCGAAACCTAGTAAGGTGAATGGAAAGAGTTTTCTTTCTGGTCTTGCTGGCTGCAAATGCAACTGTTCTGATAGGAATTCTGTTGATATTGAAGAAGCACAAGTTGGTGAAATAAGTTTCAATAGACCTGGTAATGGTGAGGTAGTTCAAGGCAAGCAAAATAAAACAGCAGCCAGTAGTAAGGCAGGTCTAAATGTCTATAAACCATCGGCAGAGCCATGGATGAAGGAGGACCTCTTTACTTTCCCAACTATGAAGTCTACCGTGGGAATTCAGCCTGTTAAAGTGCCATTGCAAGGAGAGGTAGACGAAATCGAACGGAAATCACTAGAGGTTTTCGGTTCCCCTGTCCTTGGAAGGAGCAACAAGTCTTTGAACCTTGAGAGGAGGCTAAAAATGCCATGGGATGCAACCCCAAAAGTAGAAGAAACTGAATATTCTAATAAAGGAAACTACAATGATACAGAGAGTGATGCAAGTTCAGACTTATTTGAGATAGAGAGCCTCACAGGCAAAGCCAATACATTTCTTGCGAGACAAGCATCTGATGCAGCGTCTGGCTGTGTCACCCCAACAACTTGTTATGCACCAAGCGAGGCCAGTATAGAGTCGAGTGTGGTCACGGGCAGTGCAGCAGATTTCTCAGTGATGTCTGACTATGAAGAGCTAAGGTCATCAATAACATTACCAAGCCCAATAAAAACATCTTCGGCAACCACCAATGCAAAAACTAAACATAACAAAGAGTTTCAGAAAGCTGTTAAAGTTGCTGGAGATGCATACAAAACAAATGAGAAGGCAGGTTTTGATCCAAGAATGCGTCTTGTGTCCGATTCCTGCATGCCTGCCACAAGATTTCGAACTGAAACTAAACTTGCAGGTTTTGAACCTACACAAACGCCACGGATTCTTGCCACTCGCTCCCTTCCCCATTCACATTAACCACGATCTTCACATCTCTTGTATATTCAGAAGATTGGAATAGCTCGGCTGGAGTTTATTTTAATTATGTTTTCTGTACAATTTGCGATGAAAAATTTTACTATGTTTCAAGTATTATACTAGTATTGTTGAATTCCATAAAATAATCCTAATTATTTCGAAAGTTAATCCAAAAATCACAGGGAGGGTCATTTATTTGCCATATGAATATCGATAAACTTGAAATTAATGCATGGATTGTGAAGAGTGAAGATGAATATTATTGTGTTTGCATCCAGATATCTGGGTCCCTGGAGATGTCCTCATTTGCCCTGGCAGTTCCAACTTACATTTGGCTTGCCTCTTCTTCTAGGAAAAATTATATAAACTTACACAAGATCAATGATCAGGATTCAGGACCATTATCTTTCCAGCTTCATTACAAAGTGCTATGACCTGGACTTTCAATAATTGATCTCCTGTGTTTTTGTCAATATTTTCTGTGTGGACCACAAGCAGAAGATAAATGAGAGCTCTAAGCTTTAATTCTACTAATACTATGATTTACCACCACAAAAGTGAGAAAACAGGCAAAGAATTTAACTTTTATTTGGTTCCATTCTATTTATGTTCAATACCCTTCACAACCCCTAAAGAATAGAAAGGTAAAATGTTACTGACTATTCCACTTTTGCCAGGGGGAGAAACTCTTACATAGCTTAGTTGCTGTTGCTTCATACATAAATAGTTTAGTGGAGAAGCTCTTCAGTTCCAGCTATGAAACAGTGAATTTTCAGAGCAAGAATGACACTTCAAAATTAAAAATTGTCACACCTATCTGAGCAGGAGGAAAGCAATTAATTGAGCAACCACCTCATAAATAAATTGGTCCATAATATATTGTCAACAATTCCATCATTTCACATCCACTTTCCTGGAAATTCAGATGAGATTCTTGTTATGTCCATTGAAGGAAATTAACAGAATAATTACACCTAATGCTAGAACAAAAATCTTAGTCAATCAAATTTAAACATAGCTATAATCAAAATAAACAAGCATAAGTCTTTGCAAACTTCTCTTAACATCAGTCTGATCACAATTAAAACCAAATGCAATTAAGTTAACTTTGCAGACAAAAATGGTAGGATAAAGCTGTGAAAGCACAATTCAATTCCTCTAAAAAGTGTCCATCTGAGACATTGATGAGAGTGAGGTTTGTACCATTAGAAAACTAAATTTGCCAGCTGGGCATTTAATGGGAATATTAGTTGAGGAACACCTTTGTTTTCCTACCCTGACTGATGAATTAAAATCATGCCAAGAAACCTAAATTTCACTCTCCTTTGCCCCTAGGGACCATCAGGGAATAACAGTAGAAGGGTCATCCATGTGCATAAGGAGATCGAGAAATGAATTAGAAAGGCAAAGGTAGATATAAACCATAAATGCAGCAGATCAAGAAATATGACTGGAGAACATAATGCTGAAAGAGTTGGACCACTCGGAAGGGAATGGCATTTAAAATCCAAAATAGGCTTTTGCTCAAACGAATAGCCTTCTTATTATGTGCGAAGGGAGGATGTGGCTTATGGACCAAAACGGTATTTTTTGATGAAACAAAATGGACCAAATGACTTTACAATTAATCATATTTCATGAACCTCAAAAACACATACAGGCATGTTGGTTCTTAATAAAAAGGAGAAAAAGGACACCATGATCCCAAATCTATGCTTTACAATTTGACCGATAGTGGGCAAAAATCTCTTCAACAAAACTCCAATCGTTCTTTTGGCTTTTCTTAGTGAAATAAGACAAATTATTATTTGGAAATAATTGCACAAGAAAAACAATTTATATGGTTAACTTAAGGAAGATAACTAATCTACAACAAGCAAGAGAATTTTTACTGGTTTTAATTTTTGAAATTCTCAAGTTTTACTAGTATTAACAATAAAGGGCTTTACAGCCCACTGCCAACAAGCAATGGAAATATCTTTGAACCCATGGCTTAGATTCTCGAGGCCCAGACTTCCAAAAACTCGTTATCTAGGTTTGAAACTGGTTTCTTCGTTACCTTCTGGTGAATCCAAGAAAATTTTGGCAATAATCATTGGTGCTTGACCTATCAAACAAACAAACAAAAAAGCACGACCTTGTAATGCATTATGAACCAATGACTTTGCCTGTCTGAAATGTATTATTAGTTAACTTCACGACCGACAGAAAAAGAAAGAAGGCTAGGCCCAAGCCCTTGTCCTGGAAACAAGATTGCCTGAAGCTGTTCCTTCGAAATTTTTGGACACGACTCATGGATCTCATTATTAGTTCTATGAACAAAGATAGGTTTTAATTGGAGAGCACAACAATATGAGTATATACAAATCAGAAAGCAATGTGGTTCACCGTTGAGTTAAGTGAAGAAAATACTGTTGATATATTTTTGTAACAAACAAAAGGATGCTCACAATCTACTTAATCATCTTTGAACTCTTTAGTCGGCCGTGCTTCGAATCCCCCTTCTTCCCTTTTCTCAAGTGAATAAGGCATATATGTTCCCAGAATTCTGTCCCACATGACAAAGAATGGCTGAGAGAAGTTGTATTTACTACCATAAAGCTGATGATGGACATCGTGATAAGCAGAATTGTTTCTGAAGAAAATATGAAAGAGGTTTCCGGGAAGCAATAGCCCACAATGGTCATCGACTGTTTTGATGGTGGCAAAAGAAAAGAAAAAGATGGAAGTTCGAGGAGACATGCCAGAGAGGAGAAATGACAAGGCACCGCCTATTGTGTCAAAGAGAAGGCCTTCCACCGGATGATTGTACAAAGCTCCAAATGCATAGGGAACAACAAGACGGTGATGTAGAGAATGGAAGTGCCGATATAAGAACTTGTTGTGGTGGAAATATCTATGCAAAAAATATTGCCACGTATCCATAACTATCATTGCTGTAACAAACTGTCTAGCTAGAATGATAAGGGACAATGGCTGTGCCGTAGAAGACTCAGCATTACTCCCCGTGACCTGCACAAAGCAAGGTTTGCAAATAAAATCTACAACAGTCACATAATTTAACAATAAAAATTGCAAATATGGCAAATTATATATGTACGGATGAAGGCATGGTATTTTTGGTTTAATTAACAACAGAATCAAAAGTGGAGTAAAGATAAATATAAAAAAGCAAATGCAAACAGAAACCAACCAGTTACAAATTATGTAAATGAAAACAGTTCTGACACACAAGAAACAAGAATAGCAACCAGCTTGTCAGCATTTCATCAAGTGGGAAGATATGAAGAACCCTATGAATTTTGATGAGGTTGTTCTTACTATTAAATTAAATTTCTACCGCTAAAGTAAAGATCACAAACACAATCCAAGACAGTCTATTTCCGCATTTACCTTGCCCTGTTCATGATAATATCTAATAAATCATAAGTTGACAGACATATTATTTTGTATATATACCGAAGAAAGGCACACAAATTAAAGTATGATTAAAGCTGAAACTTGATAACAAAAGTTACTATTCCTAATTAACAAGGCCACCAGATAAGCTATGGGGACATACCAAGATTTATTATCTATAAATAAGTAACTCTCCCACATTAAAACTTGTATGCACCCTAACAAAAATTTTCCTATCCTATTTATAATCTTTGAAGGATCAAAAGAAATCAAATATAAACTCATGGCTGATTATAGACAAATTATACAACCTACTTCTGTAAGCAGCCTGGACAACTGTATTGCATGCAGGGGAATGATGCAAATGATTAACTCCAATTCTTGCTATCATCTTTGCAAAGCAATCAAGGGTAACAATTTGGAACCCTTCCTAGAGAATTTGGTCATATCTTATGGGCTAACTTACATTCTAAGTTAAACCAAGTGACAGTCTAAATCATATGAATAATCTAACAAAAAATTCTCTAGTAAAGCAATTCATTTTGAGCTTTGACACAACCACTATATCATAACCAAGTAAAGATTTTTTTTATTTTTTGTACATAACCAAGTTATATGTGCCCAAATACATCCAAAAAAAATCCCAACTTTTTATTAAAAAATAAAAAAAGCTAAAATTTAATGAAACCCAACATCAAGAACCATCAGATTATCCTAAAATCAACTTAAAGCAAGGTAGTATCATCAAAATTCAACTAAAATTTCTTTTTTCTTTTGGGGGGGGGGGTGTTCCGTACCGTGAACAAAAGGATGGCGATGACAGCCTGAAGGGTTTGCTGCAAAAGAACGCCTTTCACGACTGTTTGTTTGGAAACCAAATTCTTCTCATCCTCGTCCTTTTTTGAATGTAATCTGTAATTCTCAAAAGACCCTAAACACACATAAATACCTGAATAAATCCAATAAACAGCAATAGGAACAAAAGTTCCCAACAATTCATCGGATATCGCGAAACCCATCATTTACTACACGAATTTCAAACAAACCACATGAAATTAAAAAAAAAAACAGACGACTTTGAAGGTGTTTAAACAAAGAGTGATCCCCCAAAAGGTCAAAATAGGCATAAAACGAAAGGATTTTTTTTTAAAATAGATTTTTTGGGCAATGATGAAAAGTCTAACGTGGCGATTTCGTATTTGGAGAGGAAAATTACTAATAAATTAACAAAATAAACGACGGAAGTTGTTGTTAGGGTTGGAAAGAGAACGGAAGATTCGAAAGTGAAAAGAAAAGTCGTTGGAATAAAGAATAGGGGAAAAAGACGGAGATTTTGGCCAAAAAATAATGGGGTATAATTTGGTGCTTGCGGTTCTACCCTAGACTAATAAATGGATACGTGGCTATCCCTTTAATAGGGATAGCGAGGGTTTTGAATTTAACTATGGTCAGTCGAAAAGGGCGACCGATGAGTCGCTTTTGTGACGTGACGACAAGGATAAATGTCCAGAAGGTGGACCGAGTTACCGGCAATTACCTAATAATTTAAAATACAAAAATACGATATGAATAAAAAATAAAAAAATAATATAATTTAAAATTTAAATACTAATTATATAGAAATTAAATAAAATTAAAAAATATATTTTATGCTTTTATATTAATATAAATTATAATATTTAATTTTTGTATAAAATATAATATAAATATAAAATTTAATATTTTATTATATACGAATACAACCAAGTCTACCCATACACATTTGCTTTTTAAAACAGAGGTTAAGACCGTGTCATTAGACTGGGTCTTCCCCGCGTCCGACCCAATTTAATATAATAAATTTAATAATTCTTATATTTAAATTTATTTTTTTCTGTTTACTGTATGTAAAATATAAAATTTATTATATCATAATTTATATTAATATGATAAACATAAAATATTTTTATTTTTTATAAAACTCATACAATTTTTAAAATTTTAAAATTATATTATTTTAATATTTTTATATCATTTTTATATAGTAATTACAATATTGTAAGAAAAACATTTTTAACTCAAATAAAATATTTGCCTTAATATTGTTGCTGACCCTTTTTTTTTTCTTGCTTTTTGAGATACCTACACAACCATGTATAAGAGACTTTCATGATAGATATGATCATATACAAAAATTGCATAACCAATAACTTTGATCCATTTCTACCCATGTTAATTCTGATCTTTTATTCTAATATTAATTCAGCAGGATCAGCTCAGACAACTTAAAAACTAGAAATGAAAGCCTACATGTCTCCTATACAGCCTTCAATTCCTGTGTCTCAGAAATTTCCTTCAGAAAGTTCAGACTGGTTTGAGTGGTCCGCTTGCAAGGCGCTGAAGAAAAAAAAAACGTAAGATATATGTTAAAGATCAGATGTGCTGGTTTCCTTTGAGTGCATTGGTGCTGTATAAGAAAAATTAGAGGGAAACTCTTTCATTACCTTTTGTGCTTTTCTTGTTGGATGAAAGAACAGACGACTTCCACTCTTCATAAGCAACTTTCTCCATTTTCTTATGCCGTTTGTAGCTTGAAAGCTGCAAGAGGGTCATGTTAGTGCTATAGTATTTTGATGTACAAGAAAAATAAGTGAAATCATATTTTTCAAGAACAATATCACAAACTTCAAGTAGCCTTTTAGTAAAACTTCCCTAAAATGCTGAGTACTCTAATTCTCTTGGAAAATCCAAACGCCAGACTTGCTGCTTATGGAACATAAAATATTAATAATCAATAAGAAACATTGTTGCAAGACCACCGATGAATAATCAATGCAAAGCATAGACATTTGTGATCTTAATCTCTTGAATGATGTAAACTTAAGCCCTACTTCATTGAATCAATCACCACACTTGTGCACACAGCCAATTAAATAGTCATAATGTTACAGCAACTGTCATACAATCAAATCACAAGGCCTCAAATCTAGAATAAACAAATGCAACTTTAATCCAACAATTAAAACTTATATTCCAGATGCTGCAGTAGTACCTCTGGTCCATCATCAGATAAATAACCACCATCATCAAATTTTCTTTTTTCAGGCAACACATCTAGCAGTTCTGCATACACATCAAAGCAAATTTTAGAGAAAATAATTGTGTAAACAAACTTGAAGATTTGAAAACCGTCATTCTACTGCAAATGGTAGCAACAATGAAAAAATGGCAACAAACACACACACACACACATAAATGAGTAAACATTGCCAATTTAAGGTTAACAAAAATGAACAACTACCTCGATTTCCTTTCACTTCCTTGGGATCCTTTTTTTCACTTGAGATTCCAAAAACATCATGGCATAGATCTTTCATGGAGGTTGAGACCTAGATTAAAAGTTCCAAACCAATGCTCAGCACATAAACAAACATTAAGCATTTACAAGTTACCAATTGAATAATCATATGAGAAGCAGTCTTACACAAGAAAACTCAGATTCAGAGGTGCCACAAACTTCAATCAACCTAACCTTGTCTATCTTAAGCTGTAAAGCAGAGAATTTACGTCAAAAAATGGGTAAATACAGGTAAAAAAAAAACATTTGACGGAAGAAATATACTTATGTTACCTTGTGTTTTTTTGCACACAAGTAAAATGCCACAGCAGTAAACACTGGCCTAGTGAAGTCTGCACTCGCCTGCCTGGAAACAGGCAACGATGCTGTAAACCGCTCCTTATAGCTAACATAAACGTCACTTAAGTCACTCAACCATTCAATTCACCAATTCACAAAATGGAAAAGGAAAACATAACTCTTCATCAGACGATCAAATGAGAAAAGGAAAGGTATTGTGGATCACAATCTTGACAAATTTGAGTACAGTAAAGATTGTTTAATTTGAGATTTACCCTTTCAGGCATTTTCTCAAACACAAAGCAATGATAAGGAAACAGTTTTAAGGGAACCAAATTCAAATTAACAGATAAAAAGGAAAAAGATCTTACAGAGATAAGCCCTTCTTCACAAAAGGAATAAGCCTAACACATCCAAATTGAATTCCCAATTCTCTAATATCCAGTGTTGTCCTGAAACACCACTTTTCCCCAAAATCAAAATCTGACTAAAATAATAACTCAAATCTATAATATAAAAAAACTTTAAAAAAATACAAAAGAGAAACCCACTTGATATTTAGACCATTCTGCAAGGAATTGAAAGATCTACTGTAAGCCTTCTCGGACATTCCACTTAACTTGATGGCTTTCTGCCTATCAAATATAACATCCCCAAACCTACAGATTTCATTACAATCACACATTAGGGAAAAAACCCTAATCCAAAATTTGGGATATATTCAAAATCAAAGGAAAACAAAGATAATGTATCGTACCTTGCAGCGGAAATTTCTAAGCAGATTATAGCTTTACAAACCTCTCCCTACAAAGGGGGAAAAAAGAACAGAATTAGCGGTTCACATTTAACTTTTATCGTGGTTTTAAAGTGATAAACGATTAGAGGGTGAAGTACTTACGACACCGATGATGGAGGAATCGAACTGGACATCGCAGAGGCGGCGGAGCTCCGCCGCTTTTCGGACCAGCAGCTTGTTCTCTGAGAGACCTAGCTTTCTCGCTATGTCTGACAGATCCATCTTTGAAGTCGGGTAGAGAAACGGGTTGTTAGATTCTCTTTAGAAAGATGAAGAGTTAAGCGTTGCTTCGGTTTTGAAGCAAATGAGAAACGCACGATGAAAAAGAAGTAACAGTTGGAGGGAGAAGAGGAATTTTGCCGTTCTTTTTCATTTTTGAATTTTACCGGGAATCCTTTGGCGCCAAACTGTTTTTTCTTTTAACTGCGTCATTTTGAGATTTTACCGCTTCGCTTTATAATTCAATAATTACTGTTCAAGATTTAAATTGAGTCAACAAAAATTAAAAACTTTATTTATAAGATCTAAATTCGATTTATCAACAGCTTTCTTAACAAATGATTTGTAAATTTAATATAAATTTTCGTTAAAATTGATAATAAATCTTGATTCTAAAATAAGATAATCTCTCTTTACCAAAATTTTTTAACAAATATTTTATTGAGTTAATTTATTTTATTGTTCAATAATTATTGAATATGTTTTGGGTAAATTTTTGTTTCACTTCAATTCACTTGGAAGCTAATTTTAGCAAGGAATCATTCACCCCCTCTACTGCAATTAAGATCTATGATTAGAGGACAAAATTCTCCATTGAAAATTGAATGATGCCTTAATTTTAATTGAAACACAAGATTTATAAGTAGAGACAATAGTTCAATCAAAGACTATGCAATAATTTATACCTTAAACAACAACATATCTTCAATACTTGATCATATTATCATAATACTTCTGTAATTGAAGCTTGATCTCTGATGTCTTTTGAGCTTAAACAAGGGCATTTCCGCAGAAAAACAGTCAGTCATGACCTGTAGCTGCAGATACAAGAACCTCCACGAACATACAAGTAAAAAGCTATTTTGATGTAGTTGTTGATGGTTCTTCTGTCCCATTGCCATGAACAACCTGGGAATGATACAAACAAGTACATATCAGATTCATAATCAATGCAAAATAGAAGATTATATACAACCAACAATTGTCAGAGAGGTGGAAAGATACCAAGGAACCGATTTGCTCGTATGCTTCCATTACTTTTGGATCTTCTTCATCTTCATACCCCACCTGTAATATTCTTGGTCCATTGACAGACCAAAAGGCTCTTCGACCCGCTTCCTAGATGGAAAGAAAAAAATTTTGTGATGCAATACATTTCTCAAAGAAGATGAATGCAAATTCATATACAAGCGAATAATCCTAATGTAAAAGCAACTCTGAAAATATGTAAAACCACCTGTAAATCTTCTCCCCCCCCCCCCTCCCCTCCCTTTCCCCAACTTTTTCAAAAGAAGAAGATTAACCCAAATTCAATGGTAGTCATTTATCTAGGCATCACAGTCTATATAAAGACTGCCTTCAGAAACCAAGTTAACCCTACTTTAATTATCCAGCCTAGTTTGGTCTATAATAGTACTAAGGAAGAAAAATTAGTAGTCAATTGTCTAAGGTTGCTGAATCGATCCATGCATTCAGTAAGCATCTAAGTTGATTTCCCAGTTTAGTTTACTTTTATAGCAGCATTTGGAATAGTGCATTGTTAATATACAAAGGAAACATAAAAGCCGATATCTTCTGAGGATAGCATTCAATGATTCAAGCATAATCTTTAATATCATTCCTTGTATTTATTGATATACAATTAGTCATGTCACAACCAATCCTATAATAAATATTTATAGGTGGAGACTGAACCAATCCCAAGAAAATTTTAGATGTAAAACCAAGAACTTCTCAAAGTCCTCTTGCAAATTTTCAGCTAATATTTGAGTGGTTGCACAAGATAGCTTTGCAATTGCTTAAATGAACTAGAATATTATTTAACAGATTTCAGTGTGCTACACTTAGAAAGGAACAAAAGAAATGTCACTGATTTTTACCTGTAAAACAATCAAGTAAATAGCCTCCAGTGCTTGAACACGAATCTCAGGATCCTTAACTGGTTCACGCTCAATTGAGAGTGCACTTCCAAGCTCAAGTGGCATTTTTGATGTGTCTTGTTCACCATATATCTGGGCAGACGGCACGAGACAAATGGGGAAAAAAATCAAGGCATGAGCTTTTGCCAGATATATAAATAAGAAAATGATGAAAGACATGTAACAACATCAAGAAATGATGCCATAACACTTTCAAACTAAACCAAGAAATCTCTATTCTGGAGCATAAATAATGCATCGCTCTATTAGTGGCTATCCTCTTGAATCTATAACTAATAATTTTATGAGACATGTATACATGGTCAATAACAAAACAATAAGCCATCCATTAAGGTTTAAGACTACACTCTTGACACTCTATTTGGTAGGAAGGAAAGAAAGGGGTGAGGAAAGAAAAAGTTTTACTATAATGCTTGAGTTATATAACAATATGTGCTATTCTATAGCTCATCCATTAGATTAAAACATTTCCTTCCTTTCCTCTCTCTTCTACCAAACAGTTAGTTAATTATAAGCCAACATAAGATAAAAGCTTTAATCTTCCAAGAAACTGTATAAATGCTACCTTGTTTCCAGCAACTGGCAGAAGCAGAGCTGGCCAAAGAAACTCTGATATCAAGAGCAGATTCTGTAGTTGATTCTCTGCTTCAAAGCAGCAGTTCCTAATAGTTCCAGAAACCTATAACCATGAAAAAAACTTGCTGATCTCTGGACAAGCTAAGTGAATAGGTCCAGTCAGGTGTGAGCTGGTTTTATTTGCATAAGCTTGGCCACCTAAACTTGATTAGAGCAAGCTTCGTATTTACAATGCATGGTTGAACAAAAACTATTCACAAGCCTAATCAAACTATCAAATTAGCCAAATTTATCAACCAAACTGAGAGCAACCTACTATTGATCCCTCAGTTTTGTGGTATCACCTCTTTCAGTTTCTTCTTTGAACAAATTTCTAACTCATTAAGCTCTTATAATGCCTATCTCAACTTAAGCTTCGCTTTGTATTATAGGCAGGATATCTTATGGAAAGCCTACCATTAGACCTCTTAAAGCAGTTCATTTTATCAAAGACCTTTACCAGAAAATATGTAAAAAGCAATTTGAGGCCATTAAACAACTGTAAACAAGCAGAGCTTGTTCATTAATATCTAAGAGGTTAATGCACCAATCTTTTTCTGAGGCACTCCTAACTGGGCAAGAGAAGCAAATTATCTAAAAGATCTAATACTTTTATAGCAATAATTCAATGAAGTGAAATGATCAAATCACAGGATCCTAGAAATGGCTATACATATTTCAATGCAACTTCAAAGACTTTCCACAAGATTAGAAAGAGTTTCCAAGCTTTTTGGGCCAAGCATAATGCATAAAAGATTATATGTAGAAAATTAAAAGAAGAAAAAATATGTATTGTCCAAAATACAAAAGTACACTAAAGAAACTTACTGGTTCACAAATCATTTTTACATACCCCTTTTTTTCTCAATGGACTAGATGAATCAAACTGTCTAATAATCTGCTTTAACAAGCCACGCTTGGGATCCAATAACATTTTCCTCCCCGCTTCTTTCTTTGAGATGTTTACAAGTATGGAACCAACATGATCATAAGGATCATCTTGTAAATGAATAACAAAAGAATGTGAGGCCAACACTTGAAGGAGAAACATAGAAGTACCAGTGTACAAGGGTACAAGCAAACTTAAGTAAAAAAGATGTACAACACGCTACCAGATTCACTGGATCTACAGAATGATCTCACAAGCTTCATTATATAAAGTCCTTGCATCTTCTCATCTCCAATCTAAAAAGCATATAAAGTCCCCGGATAAGTAATTAATCTTCCCCAAGGAGAAGGCAAAAAAGACCGATAACGAGATAAGAAGCTGTATATAAACAAATGCCATTGAATATAAATCTTGCAATTTTCTTAAAAAAATTATGACTTTTTCCCAATAATTATACAAATGTCAGAGAGGATAAGTAAGCATCATAGGGCATAAAAATAATAAAAGAAAAAGCACCTGAAGCAAGGAAGAAATACCATCATCCAACTGTGTTAGGTTAACTAGGAGCATAACCAGCAACCGCATAATGCTAGAGCCTGGCTTATACAACAAATCCATGGCTACTTTAATCATCCCCATTTCGACCATCTTAGCAGCCAGTTCCGCATTTTGCGACAGATTCACGAGAGCTTCAGCAGCTGGTTCTGAAACTTCCTGCAACATTAGTACAATGAGAGAACAACTCCATAGAAAAATGCACTTGAAATAAAATTTTAGATACTTGTATCAATTGATTCAAACATTTTCAATGAATTGCATAATTGGCAAGCACTAATGATTACCTTTTCCTCACTCAAAAGCCGAGATAAAGATGGAAGCACAGTGCTGGCATAATTGGAAAGGGAGTGCAACCCATCCTCAGACCCTGTTAATCCCCGCACAATATCAACAGCCGCCTTCTTCACCTAAGCATATCACATAAATAAATATTACTATAAGTACTAGAAAGCAAAAAAGGTACAGTTCAAAATTCAACTGAATTTAAAAACAACAACCACCCTTTATGAGAAATGGGATTTTCTTGTATGAAATGACCCGAAAATTGAATGTTTAGCTATGTTCGGATGCTGACAAATAAATAAATTTATAATAGAACTTGAAATCTAGTTTAACTATAAGTAAAACTTAGTTTCGATAGTTTTGCATCAAATTTTGGGGAATTATAGGGAGGAAGATAGAGGGTTTAGATGGATAGGTGGAAACTTACTGGAGGAGAGGGGGCAGAGAGGAAGTCTATTAGTTCTTCGAGTTCGGTCGCCATAGCCGTTCTTCTGCTGTTGCTCGCGGAGCAGCGAACAATTTACAAAGTGTTCACCAAAGACTTCACTCAACAAAATTGATGGTCCAAAACGACCTCGTTCCAATGATAAAATCATTGTATGTTATGAGTAACCCTTAAAAGAAAAACGCAACGTTTTATTCATCAACGATTGAAATGCTACGCTAATTTAAATTATTATTTTTAGATAATAACAATAATACAAGTAGAATATAATTTGAATTTCAAATTCAATTATACTACTACAACATCAAATTTTAAAAATGTTAATCCAAGACTTAATTCAGTTAATTTATATAATTATTTTTAAAAAATAACATTTAATAAATTTGATGATAAAATTTTAACATTTATAATTTCTTGATATATTTTATAATCAAGATTTGTTTTGCATCAAAAAAATATTATCAATGCAAGTGAGTTTACGTTGATTTTGAATTGAATTAAAATAGTTTTCAAATAAAAATTAAGTTAAATTTGATGATTTTAATATTTGACCAAAATTTTTTTAATGCTTACATATTTATAAGGGTTTTCAAGTTTAATTTGATATATATGTATATACTTGCATATATTTAGTGTTTTTCTAAAACCATACTATATAAAAACGACTGAGTCGATTCAAATCAATTTTATGATTACTATGAATTGTATTCATAATTTAGGCAACAGAAAAATATTCAGTGCAACAAAAAAGGAAAAGCAGAAACAAATAGATGTCCATTCAAACTAAATGGAGCTTCCATAGTATGTAAAGCAAATTTTCCCTAACCAACTAGGGCACAATTTCATTGATCAACACTGACATTTCAAAAGGAAACAGGGGATCTATTGAAGCTGTGTCTTTAGGCTAGATACCGATACAATTTCCTATCATTGTTGTCCCTTTCCAAGAAATCCCGCTCGATAAGAGACTCAATCCGTTTCTTAATCTCCGTTGGATTGGCAAGGAACCGTGACTGCAACTGCTTTGTAACCTCAGCTATTATATTGTTGTGATCCAGCACCCTCCTTGATTTCATGATCCTAACTATTGCAGCTTCAATCTGCGGCTTCCTGTCCTCCTCTACTCTTTGTCGGGTCTCCTGCTTTTCGGGTTCTGATTCCTTTTGTGCAACCACAGTTCCTATCTTCACTTTGTAGAATTTGCTTGTGAACTTATCGTTGACAAAAAAGGCATCATCCTCACCAATGTCTTTACTCATGGGTTCTTTTCTAAGAACGTTCTTTCCCTTTACACATGCCATCGATTGCAAGCACCTTTTCAAGTCTGAAGCAGGAATCCCAGTAGCTTGTTCAATCTCCTTGTAGCTAAGCCTATCAGCATTGTTAAAAAGCATCAATACACACATCTGGTAAGTTGAAACATTCAACTCATGCTTCTGACCTTTCCCAAAAATTGCTTTTATATCAGCTGTCCCCATGTTAGTATGCCAGGACAATCTCCGACCAGTATGGGTTCCAAGATAATATGACCGAAACTTCTCACACAGTGCTGACACTTCAGCAGGCAGGTTGCAAGTAATACTAGGCTGGGTGGGCCAAGACCCTGTTGTTAGAACCTGAACAACTAGGGTAGGTCCATCCGCTAGCTCAGGATGGCTTGCATAAAACCCTTGTGTTGTGTCCTGGGAGGTCTTCATGTCGGTAAACATGCCTTCTAACTTCGAAGTAAATTGATATCCACATTCCGTCTTAAGCTTGACTATCAGACTTCTCTCTGCATCATCAGATGCGGTTTTGCCTGACAAGAGCCGCTTAGCTAAGTGCTGTTTGTAGTACTTTTCAAACACATCCTTCTCCTGCAGGTAGCGGAATAACATCATAACTTTGTCAAGAATTATCTCAACATCCTCCTCACTGACTCCTTTCAAACCTTTACGAAGCTTGTCATCCACAAATAATGAAATGAACTCAGGAGAACGGGGATTCAAATTAATGAAATATTCAAAAGAGGAGTTCAGAGCATTCTGGAATGTCTTGTCATTGCTAAATGCTAGGCTAATGATATTATCATATTTGTCCCTTTCATCCAACAGCCGCTGGACAAATTCCACAGGATCCTTCAACCTTTCTGCATCAGTAACTAGCTGTTTACCCGTTTCCCTGAGGTGAGAAGTCATCACACCTCGTATCATTGAGAGACCGTTAGGAACTCTCTTAAATAAATTATACATTCTACCCAAGTCTTCATACTTGTCGTTAAGAAGCATATTTACCAAGCCAGAGTTCTCCATGTGGACTAGTCTCGTCATGTGGTTAGCAATCATCTCCTTCTCCACCACATTAGTTATCTTGGCTTCACTCTTGACATCCAAGTAGTGGGTAACTCTGTCAATTTCTTCATTTAGACGTATCTCCGCTTTCTTTAGATAGTCCCCACAATCACAGCACTCAATGAATTTCTGAGATTCGCCCCTGTAAAACTCAGCAGAAACCTCAAGAAATGGCTTTTCAAAATCCTCCTGGTAAACAGAAGAACCCAAATCCATAAGCATCTTGATTATGTTCCTCATCAGCCCACGATCTATAACTTCACCAGTTCGCTCTCTATGTACTAGTTCAAGAAGCATGCTCAGAAGCCTTGACTGTATTTTGCTGGAATGTATAATATTATCCCTCCACAAGTTAAGTCCCAGCTCGTGAACGGGGGTTTTACGGGTATTTGGAATATAAGTCCTGTCCATGTACATCAATATGTCTCGAATCATTTGCAGGGCCTTGTTGTGGTCATTCCATTTCCTGTTCAGCTCTTCAAGAAAAAAATCACCTTGAGCAGCCTCTATAGATTTTGATATTTCTTTGAGGTGTGCAGTCATAGTTGTAACAAGTCCAGAGTACAGCTTCTCACCAAATTTGTGCAAAACCATATTGTATGCATTCCTGAATTCATGTCAAAAACCCAATATCAACAAGAAAATGAAATCCATGTATCCAAAAAAAAAACAAAAAAAATGGCAACCAACCAAGAAACTTTGGCATATTCTATAATTAACATATGATAATCTTGAAAACTCAGCAACATGTATGGTTCAAAAGTAATAAGAAAACTAGATGCAAGTGCAACTACTTGATTTGATCAACTACAACTTCATAGAAAACTACCATGGCAGCCCATTACTAATCCCTATCAATAGTCCACCAACATAAACACAGTCCACCTTAATCGTCAAATATGCCACATGTGCCCAATACAAAAACATTAATGGCACTAAGATCATCCAGGGACCGACAATTCATTTGTTCCCAACATATAATTTACTAAACCATCCCTAAAACAATTTGATTAAATCTCTCCAAGCTGATTACCTCCATATTCATGTTTAAAAAGCATTTTCAATAACTTCATAACCTGAATATAACAGCGTTGAAAATCCATGTATGATAAAATCAAACAGATGAGAAACTCTTCATCCATGCACCAGTTAGGAAAAATAAGCTTCTAGATTTAGGAGAGACCAAAACTTCTAGAGATAAACCACGAAAGACGTGGATGCAGGTGATAAGAAATGATATGAGGGTTAAGGAAATAAATGAAATAGTTGTTTTTTATAAAAAGGAGTGGTGCAAAAATATTCAAAACTATGACCTAACATAATTTTTTTTTTGGCCTTTCATACAACCGACCCAGAGTTACGAGATATAAAGCTTAGTTTGTTGTTGTTGATGAGAAACTCTTCATAGTTTTAAATTATTTAAACACGATAAAACCCTAATTCAACTTGCTCTATAAATTTATGAAAAGTTTTCGATAATCCAAAATTATTTACCAAATTAACAGCAACAAACGACGTAACCAAAACATATAAAAAAGGAAATAATTCATAACATATTAGGCAGCGATAACTAATCACGTAGTAAAATAAAATAAATTAATTGAACATTTAAATAAAAAAAAAAAGCGGAAACCTGTAAAGCTCTTCAAAACTGAGGCCGCTAGCGTTATGATTGTAAATCTCATGGATTGCATGTTCGAGAATGTTCCAGGTCTTGTCTGCGTATTTCGGATCCACCACGACCCGGTGCTTGAACGCTTCTATCTGGAAATTCCTTTTCTTTTGGTTACTCATTTCCTTTCCAACCTTCACGAACCGAACAAATACCCGCCCGAATATAAACCGAATAAACAAAAAAAAAAAAGAGGACCGAACAACAATTAAAACGATCTATAAAATCATCCGATTAATAAAACCTTGTATAGGGCAGAGAAGCGATTGACCGATCAAATTTGTCGTGCGGACTGTCGCGCGGGGTTAGGGTTTGAAAATTAAAAGATATAAACAAAAAATAGGGATTTGAACAGCAGGCCCTAAAATGAAAAATGAAATTTATTCAGATGAAATTAAAATAAAAGAAGAAAAAACAGATAATAATTAGATATATAAATATATATATAATATGTTTGTAGTTGTTAATTAAAGACTATTTATTACGTTTGGAACAAAAAAAAAATTTTAAGAATTGAAGACGAGGAGAGGGAAAGGAAAGGAAATTTTCGCCCTTTTTGGTTGGTTTTTGGTGGAGATCAAGTTATTACCAAGAAACGTTTCGCTTTTTTTTTTTTTATTATTAAATTAAATCCACAGCTTTTTTTTTTTTTTTTGCGACGACCGACTGCAACCAATCCACGGGCTACTCCACTTGTACTACTGATCTTTACGTCACATGTTTTTTTTTTTTTTTTTATCATTTTAATTAAATTAAGTATTTGGTAAAAAATTTATTAAATACATTCACAAATTTAATCATTCAACAATGAAAGGATTTTCACGTAACTCCAAAATGAATCCTTAATCTATTTTATGGAGATAAATGAGTCGGGTTGATTAAATATAGTAATAAATATAGGTTTGAATTCAATTCAAATTTCGTTATTTAAAATTTTTTTAAAATTTAAATAAAGTTTAATTTTTAAATTTAAATTTAATTTGAGATAAAAATTAAATTATTTAAATTCGTTTGATTAGTTTTATTTAATAAAAAATAAAATTAATTATCATGTTTGAGTTATGTTTGATTTTAAATTCAATTATATGTTTAAATTTGAGTTCAAAACTAAATTGATATACATAAAAATAAAATAATAATTTTTAATTAAAATAATAAAATATATTAAAATTTAAATGCTTAATCTCATCAAATTATTTGAATAAAATATTAAAATGTTTAAATTTATTTTATTTAATAAATTAAATTATTTAAATTCAAATTTGATTCTATAACAATCAAATATAATTTAAATTTTATTCAAATTAAATTTAAATTATTTACAAATAATAATAATGTATCATTTATGCATCTCTTAAACAATTTTAAGTACTTTGTGTATTCCAGGTGAGCTAAAAAATTGAATCTCAATTTCCTCAACGAACATTAACATCATCTCATCTTTTTTCTCTCACGTGAAATGTTGACTCACTGATTTAAGTAACAATTAATCAATTAAAACATCATGTTACATGCAAATATTTCATGTACATCAATTTTATACAAATTATTTTTCATCAATTTTGTTCTTATATTGTCAAATTTTTATATGTGTGTAAATTCTGTGCAGTTATTATGTGTATATAACATTTCCATTCCAAAATTTAAAATATAAGTAATAAAAGTATACGTACTTTGTAGTATGAAATTATAATAAAACTTTTTTTTAAAAAATTTGGATTATTATTTATAATTAAATAATAACATATTTAAAGTAATTTACACAATTCAAACAACAACATCAGAGTGGCGCAGCGGAAGCGTGGTGGGCCCATAACCCACAGGTCCCAGGATCGAAACCTGGCTCTGATAAATTGTTCAGATGCAAGCTTCCGATATCCGCTTTTTATTCCCCAATTTATATCACCCAGAAAGCGACGTCGTTCTTCCAAAGCCTAGCCGTTCTAATTCAAATTCCCCCTTCTACCCCTACCATTTATCTTAAATCCAGAGCAGAGATGGCGTAACTTAAACGCTCATTCCCAAAATAAACTCTTCATATTCACCTTACAAAAACCGCGCCTTGTACAAAATTTGGGTACTCTTTATTTTTGAATTTTTTGTTTATTTAATTTCTTTTTTGGAATTTAAAGGAGGTATTCGTGGATCCTGCGCGTGATGAGAGCTTGATCTTAGAGTTATTAGATTACAAGCATGAAATTGCAGATGATGGGGGTGCTGTCTGGTTTCTTAAAGACCTTGCTATTGAACAAGATGGTGAAGGTTTCATGGTAATCTTCAATTCTTCATTTTTTTTATGGCATTGTATCAATTTTATGGTAGTTGTCTTTATATTGAAAGGATTGAGTAATTATTATCTGTTTGAATTAGCTTCCTTAAAGTATTTGCTAGTATAGTGGGTTTTACGTTTATCCTGATTTTTTCAGCTGCGCGTGGCTTATCCTTTGAGAATATTAAATTGAAGAAGCTTTAATCTTATATTATGAAAGATAGAATGTGTTGGTTTATTATATTACCATGAGCTCTACAGGATTTTCATGACTAGGATTACAGTTCTTTATGCATTGGCATGATTGTCTTTTTATTTACCTAGGTCCCATTGATGTTGAAGACTTCCAGAACATGGTTTCTGCACTTGGCAATTGTTTGAGACTTGATATGGTTGTAACTTGTAAGTATAACATTTTCTTTTTCGCTATATGTTTGAGCTGCTTGAGCAGTAAGCAGTGGTTGAGGCCCCTGGATTGTGTTACAGAAACATTCCAGCTATTGTTACAGTTGCAGTTGGCCAAATGGTATGAGTCATATAGAAGGCATGCGACTAGATTTTCATTCTTAATAGTTTGAACTTTCAGTTCTCTGCTGCCTACAGATCCCTGCTTTACCAAACATTATGTGATCATGTTGTGCTCTTCCTTGAGTCTCAATGTTTCTTAAAATTAGCATTCTATCATCTTATTTTACACGCTAGGTACAGTAAACTTTATCTTCTGCCTGATGATGTCAGATTGTATACCTTATGTTTACTGTTATTTTATCTATGTTGGACTTTTCTCTTGACAATACCAATTTATGATTTTTCCTTTGAAAGACAATTCAAGTACAAGGCTTATTGAGGTAAAAACTAATTTTGTGTTTCTTCTTTGTATGCACTAGTATATGTATGTATATTCTTGGGGTAAAAGCTAAAATCGAGTTTGGAAATTTGTTCTTTTAAGCCTCCTTCTTGGACCCATTTTATGATTTCAGCTGTGGCTCATGTTTTCGTATGGATCTATAGTTAGTTTTTAAGTTAAAAGGAAGGAGATGCATATCTGATACTTACTACCATTAAGTAGTCTTACTGCTTGTTGTGATCATTCTTTCTGTTCTGTAAATGAAATGGCATAATATTTTGACTGAGATTGTAAGATTAGATAATTTTAGCAAGTTCAAAGCGCTGTTGGTTTACCATTTGTCTGAACTTGTTTTATTGAGTTAATTTGAAATGAGGGTATGAATGGTCTATATCAGGTGTGCTTGTTCTTTAATCTTCAATGTCATGAGCTTTTCAGTCTGATTGATCTGCCCCTAGATCAGCCGTGATTCCCCTTGGTTAGAGCAGAACATAAAGTTTTGCTTTATTGTTCTTAGGGTGCAATATAGACTGGCTGGGACAGTAATATGTCTCTTGGTTGTAAATTCTCACTTAAATTTTGTCACCCATCTTTCTGTCATATCTTTTAATACCATCTATCATTAATTTTGTTATTTATGCATAGGCTGTTTCTAAGGGACGGCAAGGAAGAGAAGCATAAAATATTATCAAGGTTTTTTTTTTTTTTTTGTAATTTCAGTTTTCATTGTTTTTATTCTGTTTTTATAAATTGCTAACTGGGTTCTTGATGAATATCCATGCAGGTCTACCTTGCAAGCATACGTCTCAAGGAGGTTGGGACAGATGTTCTAGTAATGCATATGTGCCCATTGTGATAAAGTAAGTGTCCAAGCTACACGGCTGTTCTTTTTCTATGGCAAAAGAAAAAGACAATCATTTCATGGGCCATAAGACATTCTGAAAGCGAAAATGTTAAGCTTTAACTTGTTGGCAAGTGATCTGGTTGTAAATTCCCACTTAAATTTTTTCCCCCATCTTTCTCTCATATCTTTTAACACCATCTATCATTAATTTTGTTATTTATGCATAGGCTGTTTCTAAGGGACAGCAAGGAAGAGAAGCACAAAATATTATCAAGGTAAATTTTTTATTTTTTTTTTGTAATTTCAGTTTTCACTGTTTTCATTCTGTTGTTATAAATTGCTAACTGGGTTCTTGATGAATATCCATGCAGGTCTACCTTGCAAACATACGTCTTCAGGAGGTTGTGACAGATGTTCTAGTAATGCATATGAGCCCATTGTGATAAAGTAAGTGTCCAAGCTACACGGCTGTTCTTTTTCTATAGCAAAAGGAAAAGACATCATTTCATGGTCCTTAAGACATTCTGAAAGCGAAAATGTTAAGCTTTAACTTGTTGGCAAGTGATTTGACTGAAAGCAATACCTAGGAATTTTGTCATTTGATTGCCCAGTTGACTTCGGAATTAATTATGTCAGCTTCCTGTAACACTTGCTATTTATCTATTACGATTGCAGTCCTTCGAGCGAAAGCACCAATACAGTTGGTGCAGGATTAGCTATTCCTGCTACGCAAACTGGATTTATGCCGATAGTTGAAGCCTTTAAACTAGCTGTTACAAACTTCAAAGTAAATGACTGGAGCCTCTTTAGTCCTAGCGTTTGAGATGAGTTAAAGTGTAGGTAAAATCTACGGGATTTTCATCCTTCCTTTCTCCTGAAACAATGTAGATGTTCACGCTCAGCAGCCTTTCACTGTCTCTTTAAAAATTGTAAAACATTTGTTCATGTTTATCATGTTAATTATATTAGAACATTTGTTAATCTTGGGCTGTGATTTCCATTGCCAGTCAGTCATATGCGAGCTAGGGCTTTGCTCGTGGCTTTTAGATGAAGGATTTGTTGATAGAACATTCGGAAATCTTTGAATGGTATCTTTCGAAGGCCAAAAGTTTTTCAAGCGTGTCATCACGTACTTATTGAATTGGTATCTATTAATTAAATTGAATCGATTGTATATTTTACTATTTGTGTATGCATATTATATAAAATATAAAAATTTATATATTTATATTATATTTTATATAAAAATTATGTGTTATAATTTGTGTCAATATAAAAATATAAAATATTTTTTTATTTTATTTGTTTTATTAAATTTATATATAACAATTATTAAAATTTTAAATTATATCATTTTTTATTATTTTTATATTATATTATTATATTATATTTTAAATTATCAAATTTAATCAACGAGTATCAATCACTCTATAACGCTGGAATCTCAATAAATTACCACTTATGTTCGTTTGTCTTCAATATTTCACAATATAAAAATGAATGGGTAAAAAGAATTATAGAGTTGGCCATTTTCTAACGATTGTGAAAAAAATCTAGTTAGCACTGAGGCAAGCAGTCTAACAAGCCAGCCCATTCCAGACGAGACGTAATGTAACCGAAATCACAAAACCAACCATTGGCTAAATGTCATGCCTGATGTGTCCCTGCTGCTCAAATTTACTCTCTTTTATTTTCTCTTTTAATATAAAGTCTAAACTCAATTTTTTTTTAATACAATCACAAGTATCATTTAAATTTTGTTTGAATTTAATTTTTATAAAAAAATATAATGATATTTTTATATTAATACGATGCATTTAAAATCTCATTTTCAAAATTAAAATTTTTTCTCGTTTGGATTTTAAAAAGGGGAAAATTAGGTGAAATTTATTTTTTTTTGTCGTTAAAGCTGTCAAGTCAGCCCAGAGATTTTGGAGGAAAGAGTTAGGATAAATGGTGCCACAGAAAGAATGCCACGTGGTAAAGTTGAATGTGGATAACGTCATCCTTTCAGAGTAAGAAGATTCCAACTGTCGAGAATGACGTGTCAGTGTCAGCCCACCTACCAATTTTGCCAGAGAGACTGGAGAGGGACATTTCATTAACTGATCTGGCGCATGGTCCCCCACTCTTCACCAAAAAACCCAAATTTTTTTAGTTAAAATAATAATAACTCATAGCCTTTTTATTTTTTGTTGTATTTAAATAAATTTTTTACATTCAATTGGATCTAAATAAACATTTAATTTTTAATATGTATTTAAATAAATTTTTAACATAAATTAATTTTTTATTTAAAATAAACTTTTATTTAAAATATAAATAAAAAATAAAAAATTATTTGAATATAATAAAAATATAAGATTTTATTTAAAAAAAATGAAATAATTGAAAGATTTTTTGTAGTATTTTAATATATTTTTTCTTTTATAATTTAATAATAGTAATACCTCAATCACTTGACAAAAAGTTATTTTAACTGTTATCATTGAGGATTAGTTCAATTAATAAAGAAATGGGTTTCTTCTATCAAGTTTCTATTCTTATATGAAGTATTTCAAAAATAAAATCTTGAATTAATCATATCAATATAATAAAGTGTAGTTTTATATTTTTCAAAAAAAAAAATTAAATCTAGATAAAATTTGAGAATACCTCTATTCATATTATCCAAAAAAAGTGATATTAAGAATTTGAGACTTTGTCAAGTTAATTCATACATCCATATTTAAAAAATAACATTTAACATATTTGAAATTTAAAATTTAATATTTACAATTTTTTTTTTGTATTTTCCAACTACAATCTCTTTTACAAAATATACTACTAATTATATTACTAAAAGTAATATAGCAATCTATGTAAAGGGTGGGAAAGGAAGAGGAAAAATAAATTTTAACCCACTTGTGTTTATTATTGAACCCCTCTTAATTTTTCCCTCTGTCTTTAATGAGATGTTTTAGAGAAATGCTTTCAAAAGATTCTAATTGAATTGTTTGCATCAACATCGGGATATAAAAGTTCTTTTGAATTTTTTTTTAATTGAAAATTTTATTCATTACTTTTAATTTTCAAAACGATATTACGTAGTTGATTGATATAATAATTTAACATACTCACCATCGCATATATATATATATAACCATTTGTTAAATAAAATTTATAGAGGAATCCAGCTGATATTGTTATGAGTTACTAATATTATAATGTAAAATATGTTCCTTCGATGGAATATGATGTAGATTTAACGATTCATATATTTGTATCTTATAAAAAATTAAAATTCATGTATATAAATTGTATTTTACATAAAATTAAGTATTATAATTTATATCGATATGAAAATATAATTTTTTTTTGTTTTATTAAATTCATATATAATTATTATTAAAATCTTAAATCATATCATACTTATATATTTTTTAATATTATATTCATGTCATCTCACTGTATCATATTTTAAATTATCAAATTTAATAATGTAAAATGACTTATTAATAATATGAGATTTTAAGTTCAACCTTCAAAAAAGCAAAAAAATGTTGATCCACATAAATGTGAAATGGTCTTGGGGAGTGGTCGATTGATATTTTTCCAAATGCAAATCAACAATGAGGTGGTGATTTGGAGAATGCCATGGTCAACAGGCAGCAATGCACGTCAAAGAAAAAGACTCCCCCCCGATAGGGAATTCATTCAATTCTGTCCAATGAAATCTTTGTCACGTTTACGTTATTACAGCAAACCCTAGAATTTCCAACTTGGGATTTCTTTAGATTTTTCTTTTTGAAATCCTCAAGAATCAGCACACTTTCACTGACTAATCTTACACTATCAAAATTTGATGATTTTTTTTTTTTTTTTTGGAAGCCGACACTACCGACGGGGTCTTAAGGTTGGCCTAACATTTTAATTGCGTTGATTTTGTCAAATATGAAAGCTTGATTTCTCTAGTTTTGTCTATTATAGCTAGGTTGACTTGTCAATTGCCTTTGTGGACTTCAAATCTCTAGTGTCAATTTAGCAGGCGTTTCATCAAGAAAAAAGGTTGTTTTGAATTTGGGTTTCCATCATTTTTAGGATTCTGTTTACACAATACATACATTAAAATTTAAAATTATCTTTAACCCTTAAATTGGTTTTACCCTTTAATAACAAAACTAACATAAGGTTTTTAATAATGTTCTTTTTTCTCCAAATTTTCAATAAAAATAAACTCCATGTTTAAACTTGTTGACTTAGCATAAACCCGTAAAGTCTTTACAAGTGGTTAAGCTAAAATTTTTATTTTTAAGCATTTGAATTCGAATTACAAACCTAACATTTTATGTGGCATATGATCACCAAAGGGCTTTGAAGCTAAGCACACAAGCACTTTAGAGAATATTAAGCATGCAATTATGCAGGGTGATAATTGTTCAAATTAAATTGAATTTGCTTCGATTTTTTAGATAATGTGTAATATTACAAATTTTAAAAATTAAATCCGAATCTAAATCGATTTTCTCTGAAAATTGATCTAATCTTAATCAAATTCAATTGATTCAATTCGGTTTATCAATTTTTAAAATTTAATTTTTTATATATTATTTTAATAGATTTTTGATATATTTAAAATAGATTTATATATAATAATTATTTTTATTTTATAAAAATTTTAAATATAAAATTTAATAAAAATATATTATTCTATTAAGTTCAAATTTTTTTCAATTTTTACATATTGATTCAAAATTCGATCTAACTTTAATATATATATATATATAATATCACAACTTAATCCAAATCAAATAAAAAATTTCTAATATGAATCAATCTAACATTATAATTTCAATTCATTTTTAATTTTTTAATTTTTTCAATTTCTTTCACTCCTGTAGCTGTGAATCAAAGGAAAGAAGATAGAAACAAGCCTTTAATCAGTATGTATAATAATGGCAGTAAAAAGAAGAATAGTGGCTCAAAGGAGATTCGGAGTTAAGGGCAGACAGATTTTATAAAAGCAAAAATGACTACGAGGCAAGGTCACTACCAACAAAGAAAGCAAGGCCTAAAGGGAGCCATAAAAATTTTAAATTAAATTTTGATCTTTTTAGAGCTGGCAGGCTACGGAAAGTGATTTGGATTTTCTGATTGGTTTTTGTCAGCTTTTTCAGAATAGAGCAGTTGACAATATTATCCCTTTGTTAATCTGTCAATTCTCTTTTAGGACAAAAAATTTTTTGTGCATTCCAACCTGTCATTCCCTTCTACTTTTCTTTTTCTTATGAAACCCTAATCTTCCTTATATTCTTCTAATCATTGAAGGCAATGTAGCTAAGGGAAAGCTTTCTTAAGCTATACATATGGTAGATTTTTTTTTTCTTCTTGTTTAACATGCTTTTGCTATATACAAAGTGATCTTTCTCTGCTTTAAAGTGAACAATTTTTTTTAATAAAATTTAAATTCACCATTTAATATATTTATGATGATAATTCAAATTTACTATTTGAAATAAGTGTAAGTAATTTTATTATTATATATATATATATTTTGCATTTGAGAATGTTAGATTTGATTAAGATTTTAATATATTATTAATAGATCACATGTCTGCTAACAAAAATATTAGGAATTTAATTTTGATATTATGAAAAAATTAAAAGAACGTTTTAAAAATATTTTAATTTTGATATTTTTAATCAAATTAATAAGTGCAATATCAAAATTGCATTCGATCAAAGATAACTAATCAATTTGATCCACCACAGAAAATAAAGTAATAAATTTAAATTTTTTTCCATCTTATATTGTTAAAGAATGGGAAAATATTTTAAACTTCATATATAAAAATTTAGCCAGATTTTAATGATTGGATTCATTGGACTTGCCTAAGATTTTTTAATTGGATAATGGGGCAAACATTAAAAATTGGTCAAGTAAAAAAAAAAAAGATAAGATAAAAATAATATCTTATGTTATGTAAGTTAGTCAATAAATAGAAATACACTAGGAAGCTATATGTTGATTATGTACATTCTCAAGTGTGAAGGTATAGGTTAGAATAATTAATGGGTAAAATGCTATATGATTTGGATAGAAAATTTGTAACTTTCAAAGCCAGCGGCCAGCTTGACCAGAAACAGGAGGAAAAAGACTTATTTCTAGCTCAGTAATCGCCAACATTCCGACAAATTTGTTTGAATAATTAGCACAAATGGAGGGTAAGCCATCAGCATCACCGGCAAAAGATGGCAAGATGCACGTGATTTTCCAATGCAAACCATTACGATTTAAATCCAATGGGGGCTACATCACTTCAAAGAGACCTGGTGCCCTTTCATTGCCTTATAGATATGTAGTACCTCTGGACGAGAAGGGATCGATTCTTTTTCTTTCCTTTTTCTTTTGTCCAAAGAAAGAAAATTCGAACTCTACTCTTTGAATAGAAAGATCAAGCATATCAATCATTGAATTAAATGATTCGGTGCAAACCAATGTTATTTTGTTATTGAATTTTTTTCCCAACTACTGTACCATGAAATAGTAAATCTGATTGCTGTGGTCCAAATCCCATTATTATTAGTTCATGAAATTAATGTTAAAGTTGCTTAGATCAAAATTACCTGTTAATGTTAAAGTTGCTTGTTTACCTTTATAGTACCAAATGTAGTGACAGCATATAGGAACCGATGGTTTTCCTGATAAAAGTTGCAGATTATTCAACTTCAGACACAAAAGTAATTGTAATTCCCACATATTTATGTTCAGAGTTCTAGAGGGAACGTGATTATGTCGTTGGCATTATTAATGGTACCTCATCGGAGACAACTTTGAAATTATTGGTTAACTTCATATCAAGAATAATTTGTTTTGTAAAATGAATCTACAGTTTAATTCAATAAGCTCATATAATTATCAAATCAGGATACTTATGTAACATTTTCATCTTACCTTAAATTGCGATCTCTTTTATAAAAATATCGTTAAATGTAGGTTTGTGCTGTGAAATTGAGACAAGAAGGCGGTGAAAAAGGTACATATTTTTTAATATGTATGCTACGGTGCAAGAATGACATGACAAAGTGGTGGCACTGGATCTAATTATATCACAAGTTTTAGTACAAATCAAACTTAATTCAAGGTTGGCGACAATCTTAGGAAGGGTCATTATCGAGATCAAAGCTGCGATTGGTGCTGTTTAGGGAAAATGATTATTAGTTAGGTATGTTGGTTGTTGAAATATATATTTGAAAGTTGCTACATTTTGGCAACGTGCTTGTTTTTGTTCCCTTTTAAGCTACATTTTGGCCTGTTAGGCACATGGGTTAGACGTGCTATGCTCTCTTTTTTTCCCTCTCTCTCATGGCTGATGGCTGGTGGCTGGTGGCTCATGGTGGGTGTTTCTTTTCATTCTTATTAGTTATATGTATATATTATATATTTCACTTGTGTGGCATATGTACTCAAAAATATACCCAGAATGGACAAAGAACTAAACTAAGGTCTGTTCACTGGAAATATATATATATATATATATATAAATATATAAATGTATATATTTTTAAGGAACAAAACACATAACACTCTCCCAATTCTAATTAAAAATGTCATATATAGTTATCACGTTAGTATTTTTATCGGTTAATATTTATCTTGTTAGTATTTTTACTAACGATGTAGTCAATGATGTAAAATATTGGACATAAATAAAGTTTGGGTATTAATCGTGAATTTATTTTTATAAGTACTAAATTATTAAAAATAATATAGTTTAAGGGTCAAATTACATTTTATTCCAAATATATATATATAAAGCATTAAAATTTGAAAAGGATATAACTAGGCTACAAAATTAAATTGATCTTGTAAATGTAAACCCAAATATAAAATATATATATATATCAAAATCATAATATAGCTGTATATAGAAAAGGTTTTGAAAGGTATATATTTTCACCTTCATGAACAACATATGTATTCCTTATGGGTAAGTCAGTTGGTCCTAAGATTAGGACTATTGGTCTTACTAAATAGGTCTCTTCTACAAAAAAATATTGAGTTGGAAAGCCTTTTATGGCAAAATTTAAAAAAAAAAAAGGAAAATTTTGGGAATATGAACTTTTTAAAGAAAATTTAAAAGGACCACATGTCTTATAGACTGTGTATGGCTCACATGTGCAAAGATGGACCTCAAAAGTGTTGGCTATTGACTCAGAAATCTACTGAAAGATTAGTGCATCAGTTATCCTTCTTTTGAAACTAAAAAATTTGATTAGAAGAATTTTGTGACTGAACTAGATATTCTTTGGGATTTCTTCAATTACAATGACATTTGAATAGACGATGAAAAAGAAAATTTTATTATATCATCATGTCGCTGTGAGAGAGATTTTTATTATGTTATCGTGTCGTTTTGAAATTGGGGTCAAATGAGTACCCATATCAAAATCTTGTTTATGAATGTTTGATAGCCAGCAGCAAATTAATGGACATTGATTTATTCAAGATAAAGCCATTGAGAAAGAAAGCAGTTCAAGCACAAGTTTAATCATCTAATTTATTAGCAAAAAAATTATCCATTTTGACAAACTTGTTGATTAAGAGAAAATTAATTTATGAAAAGAAAAAATTTTAAAAAATTTTAAAAAATAATAATATTTTATTTAAATGACTAATAAAATTTAATAATAAAATGATTTAATGACACAATAAAAATTTCTTTTCACCGATCAAAATAACATAAATTTAAGAAACCATTTAATTCGATTTTTCACTTGATGAGATACTACCAAACATATAGTAATATACAACTATCACTTTCATCTACTATATGATAATTAGTTTTTTAAGTTTCATTAACACATAAAAATCTTGCATACATAAAAGAGAATCCCAAAAAAATTCTAAAAAGACATCATTATATTATATCATAGAGCAAAAGTCTTGAAATTTAATTGAATAAAATAAATAAGAATACGCTTTCATGGATTAAAAACACTTTATATGCATCAAAACGAGAAGTATAATCCTCATCTTAAACCTAGACAATGGAATTGATTGTGGCAAAAGCATATTTAAAAAAAAAATTAAGGGCAAAAGGTGAAAAAGGGCAATGATTGTAAGAATGGGATGGGAGCCACTTGATTATATATCTTTTTTTTTTTTTTTTTGCTTTGTTTTTCTTTTGTTTGGTTTTAATGAGAGAAAGATATCTTCTTTCTTTCATTTCATTCAGTTTTTTTGACTTGAGGGGATGGGGCCCCAACGCAGGCCACCACTGTCTTTTATAGATTGAATGATGAACAGCACCGCACGTGGAGTCTTAATCAAGGGACTGTCCAACCACAATAAAGAAGTTTAGGGTTTTTTTTTTAATTTTTATTTATTTATTTATTTTGTAACAAAAATTAGATATGCATGTAAAAAAAATTTAGAAAATAGAAAATTACAAACACATCCTCAATGAAAGAAAATATTTCCAACCCCAAAAGAATCATTGCTTTTCTTAGCCCACCCTTATAATTCTCACTCATTGTATTTGTTGCTTAAAGCTTGCCCTCTTCCCTTATCCTTTCTCTTTCTCTGCTGAGAGAAAAGCAAAGAAAACAACTCAGCTGCCAGCTTCACCATCTGAAGGGAATTCGAAGCTACAAAAAATATTGCAAGAAAAAGTGATAGAAAGAGAAAAGAGAGACCCACTAGGCCACCAAGTCACTGAATTGAGGGTCACCTACAAATTATGTACTAGTAGGAAAAAAAAAGGGAGGGAGTGGGTTGGAAAGAGGAAAAAAGACGTATAATCCCACGCATGATCATGGATGGTGAAACTGAAAATGGGATCCGCAGGCCAAACTTCCCTTTACAGCTTTTAGAGAAGAAGGAACAAGAACAAGAACAACCTTGTTCCAACACCAGCAACGCGGAGACAAGCTCCAAAACAAGCTTGGAACCTCCCAAGAAACCCCCTGCTAAGAGGTCTTCTTCCAAGGACAGACACACCAAGGTGGATGGCCGAGGCCGCCGCATCCGCATGCCTGCCACATGTGCTGCTAGGGTTTTCCAGTTAACAAGAGAGCTTGGTCACAAATCAGATGGTGAAACCATTGAATGGCTGCTTCAACAGGCTGAGCCTGCAGTTATTGCTGCCACGGGGACAGGTACTATTCCTGCAAATTTTACGTCCCTTAATATTTCACTCAGGAGTTCAGGTTCCAGCATATCGGCTTCCCACTTGAGGAATACTTATTTCAATCCGAACTTTTCTACGCAACAATTGAGGATAAGAAGTGATTGGGAAAGGACTGTGCTTGACGACTCATCTCAGCAACAACGGAGGATTTTATTTCCTGGGGTTGCTTTACCGTCAGAGGATTCATTAAACTTTCCAAGTAGTAGTAGTGTGAACGCTTTCTTGCAAGCTAAGCAAGAGTATCGGGACGCTAGTTTGGATGTCACGCAGGTGGCGGCTGATACTAGCATAGGGAAGAAGAGAAGGCCTGAGCAACAAGAATTGTCACAAAATCAAGTGGGGAGTTCCTTGATACAATCAAGTACAGGTTCAATTCCGGCGAGCCATAATCCGATTCCGACAACATTTTGGATGGTGACAAATCCTAGCAACCAGGTGGTCAGCGGGAGTGGCACTGGGGATCCTTTGTGGACATTTCCTTCAGCTAGTAATACTAATCTTTATAGAGGTAATATGTCTAGTGGGGTGCATTTTATGAATTTTGCAACTCCAATGGCTCTCCTGCCTGGACAACAATTGGGTTCAGGAATTGGTGCCGGTGGTTTAGTTACCGACAGCCATTTAGGCGTCCTCACCGCACTAAATTCATATAGGCCGATTCCAGGCACCAGTGTCTCGGAGTCTTCAGCCAGTGGATCACATCAACACCATGGTGGAGAAGATAGGCATGATTCAACTAGATAGAGTCTCGCCATGCCTTTAGCTCAAAATTACAAGTGTATGGCTTGATCATGCTTTATTCTTTTTTCTCTTATTTTTATAGTACATATATTGTTCAATTTGCAAAACGGCTGAAAGTTTGAATGCTATGAAATTGAGTGTGATATTCGATTTGGTGTGAGTACTGAGTAATGAGAAACTAATTAATTAGGGTTTGATATGAATATTATAACTATATTAGCACTATTAATAGTTTGATATCAATGATAAATTGTTAAAATCTTCAACATTAAATAAAAAATTAATCTTTATGTTCAAGGGAAAGAGGCTAGATACGCATGCGATGTACTGCATAGCTAATTAGTTTCATTACAACTTTGCGATTGATATCAGGTTAGGTGTAACAAACTCATCATAGCTCTCTCTCTCTCTCCCTGTTAACATTAAAGCTTTAATCCTTCACTAAAATGGTGAGAATAGCGATTGGGGGTTTCAGGGTTTTAGTGCATTACTTACTGTTCACCATTTGGACTGATCTGATCTCCACAATCCACGTATTGCTTCCCTAATTCTGCATTATTTGAAGCTGCCACGGGCATTTGTGATTCATGATGCCATTAGATGATCAGCAAAAAGTTCAGTCAATTTGCAAGAATAGAGAGGGAGCCCACAGGTGATCACATTGAGCCTTTGAGGTTTACTTTCTCTCTCTCTTTCAGGTGGTGACTGGTGAGTCCCCCTTGTGGGTATGCAGGTCACTAAAAACAGTAAGCAATATCACTAACTAACAAGAGGATCAATCCGCCTCTTCTTCATATAAGGAAGTTTTCTGGTGATATAGAGACTGATTGGTTGGTTTATTATTGTCCCTACCTGTCACCATGTATTTATTCATCTCTGAACCTTTCATCAAGCTGTGGGTCATTCTGATTTTGATGGATTTCTCTCTTATAACCCTTTTAACCGGTCACTGCATAGCAGGTAATTCAAGTCTTCTAGGCATTTAAGATCATTGGCTGTTTCTTTTTCTGTAAGTGGTGAATTATAAGATCATCAGCTATTTCTTCTTTTTCTCTACTTATATTTCCAAGGGCAGCATTGCTGCAATGGTGATTCTCTTTGAGTTGAACAAGGTTTTCTGAATTGGGAAACCTTTTCTTTTGGACAACATTTCAATTTCCATGCAGGTTCAGGCATTCTCAAAAAGAGTGGCTGATAGATTTTCCAAATAAGGTAGTCACACTTAATCACTGCCCTCTCTACGCAAACTAACAAGCTAAATACCAGTCACATGATTTCAACTCAAATTGCATGTTGTTGGTATGCAAAAGCTATAAGGGATTAATTAATTCTAGACTTGCAAGAGTTTCCATTCCAAGAAAAAGTATCAGATGGGGCTTTTAAGAGCAGATGTAAGCTTATGAAATAACAAGGTCTGATGACTACTGTTTAGGATATATCAGTAATACTAATAAACATTGGGTAGTGTCATCAGCTACCTACTTCGTACTCTATAAGAAGAAAAAGATTGGTTCATGTTTTTCATTAATCACACACTCCGCAATACTGATCAGGTAGGACTTGTACATGATCGATTGCTCTTCATGTTTCAACATTAATGCTGAATTATAAAGTGAGAGAGAGAGCGAGAAGGATGCTGATATAACACATTTTCAAAGTGCTATGTCATGACTTTCCACATGCTGTTAATTAATCAAGTGGTGGCCACCTTTTGATCGATCAATAGTAAAAACCTTTTGATCGATCAATGGTATTTACTAGGCTTTATTTGAATGGTAGGTAAGAGTCAGATTCAATTTCAAAACAACATAATGAAACGGTGAAAATTTCTTTTCATCATTAATTTTGTGACTTTGATTAATTTTTTTATATTTAAAATTACATATAATTAAAAATTAAAATTAAAAATATATCACTTTATCGATAAGCATCCCTATCAGCAGATCACCACATGGCCCTGATCAATTGCTTTAGTCATATAATAGTATGTTTTCTCTGTTACTATTTTTTAAACCAGTACCATTGTAGAGCATTAAATGCAACGTGACACTCTCTCTTCCGTACCTTTTTCTGAGTCATATGTGCATGATCTAACAGCAGGAATCAAAATCAAGTTCAATGGCCATGACTCGTCGTTAGTGCTTAAAGCTAGTCTAATCCAAATGTTAAAGTGGGCCTAGACCTTAAATTCAATGTTATGATCATGCATGGCTGATCAGTTTCTATTTCCAGACCATTCAACAGAAATTTTCTGCTGAGCTGGTTCTGCTAAACCGAAGAAAAAAAAGGTAACATGATACAATAAATATTAACAGTACAAAACTCAAATGCAACTAGATGGAAACAGGTCAGGTTGGATAGAAATAAGTTTTTATTTACTCACTCGATTTTATATTTATTATATTTTATTAGATTTGATTTTTTTAAATTATTTTATACTTAAATTTGATTCGAATGATATTATATAAAATCGTACACGATTGATTCAATTAAAAATTAATAAAATATTATTTTTTAATATAAATTTAAATCAATATAAAAAATATATATAAATATAAAATTAAATAAATAATTAAAAATAATTTTTTATAAATATATATAAGGTCGGATCCAAACAGATTTACCTAAAATTCAACCCTAAAAATTCTTTTATTATTATCCAACCTAAAATCCAATTAAAAAAATTTTTAAATAATCGAAATCCACCGGTGATGCAACGTTTTCCTACATGAAAAAGCCTCCTCAAAGGCCCAATTTTACTACAAATATCAATCAAAACTGGAATCGGCATCAATCGCTTTTTTCAACGATTTGTAAAATTTGAGAACTCCATTAATGAATGTGATGATTTCTCATATATATTCCGATTATTTTCTTCTTTGTAAGAATTTCCTCTAACATAAAATGAAAATTACAATCATCATCAATCAAACAATATTCTTCAACAGTTTACAAATTAACTCTTTCAAAAATCATATATAGCTGAAATATCAAACATATGTAAAACGTTTTTCCGATTCCAATAATTGAGCTATGTATGAAATGTTTATACTCAATTGCATAACTCAATAATTGGATGAAATTATTTTCGATATTCCTTCTATGATTTTTTTTCCTCCTTCCTATGAAACATATCCTACAAATTTGTAAATATGAAAAATATGTCGGACAAGTTCAAAAGAATCATGCCCCATGTTCTAAACCTTTTGCAATGATGTGATAAGATACCACAAAACATTTGAATTGTTTGGACCATCAAAGTAGAAACACATGTTATTCAAGTTGTCTTGGTACCCCAAAATCTACGGCTGTTGCTAAGGACTAAGATCATGCATCGTAAGCAAAAACAAGGGCTGACTGATGGGTTCCCAGAACGTCCTTCAAGTTGTTGCCAAGAACTTTGATGTGTTCTTGCTTTGTATGCCTCTTTTTACCACCTTTCCCTTAAACTTAATGCTTCTGTCACTTAACAAAGATTCTGTCATTTTGCTTCTTGTCTTCTTTTAAAAGTGAGATTTTTTTTTTCCTGGATTGCAGGCCTTTAGTCTCTCTTGTTTATCCTCTATAAGTGGGATTATCCTTCTTTGAACAAATTAAGTACAACCTTAACATTATCGGTATCTGTTTTAACACTTTCAAAGATTGTCACTTTTTGTAGATGCGCTCCAATTAAGGCTACTGAGACGAGGTCTAGAAACAATCAACAACAATCGCTGACATATTGGGCCCTCTACTCTATTATTACAGTTTTTGAACTTACATTTGCCAGAGTCCTTGAATGGTAAGTAGCAAAAGCAAGCTGGCTTGATGCATACAGCTCTTAATTGTTTTTATTAGAATGATAGCCATTTGCTTTGCCTTTTTCGTAAGTGTCAAAGAGTTTGCTTTGATGTTTAAGCCTCAAAACGTCAATGGGTTCTTGAATTTTCAGCTTTTGGCTTGGTAGATTCATTTATATTACTGCCTAAGAACGTCAAGCACTCTGCAAAAAATGTTGTAAAAAATGTTACTTCATTCCGTCTGTCATCTGTTCTTAAGTTTTCTAGCAAAAAGAAGCTACTCGCATGAAGAGTGTAGTGTATTCAAGTCTCTGTGCATTTATACATAACAAGAACTTGAATAGCTTGAGAAAGGAAATTTTGACTCAAATTGTACTTAAGGATTTTATGCTCTTTTACAGTCGCAAAAAATTCACAGAAGAACAAGCAGAAAAGTGGTGGGCTGAAAATGGAGCTAATGTGTGTGAAGGGCATGATATCCAAAAATGCATATCAGTTATGAAGCTTCAACACCATTGGTTTCTCTTGAAGAAGAATGGGTGGGTACTGGCATTGCCATTTTACGTAGCCCTCTTCCTATCTCCTGGAAACTGTAGATTTTCTCAGAGGCCATACACATTCACTTGCACCCTCATTTTGGAATCCACGAAATTAATATGGAGGACTGCCAAAAGAAGCTGCATTTTCCAGCAATTCACTTAATTCAATATCCTTGTTTCGTCTAGAAAGAAATAAAGAAACATTTAAGGCTAACTGGTTCATCCAGGTTAATTGTGTCAGGTCTGTTGGCAATTAAGTTCAAACCCCTCACTATCCATCTCAATTGTGCTGCATCCAGCTTCCTTAATCATCTTATCTTCCTTCTTTCCAGCTGGTCTAGTTCCAGCGTCTTTAAACAAATCTTTTTCCATTGCCTGCATTCTTGTCTGATATGGCAACATTCCTGCAATAGCATAAGTACTAGAAAGAAGGATTGAATCCGTGGGATGTTGTTCATTATCAAATCCAGCCAATACACCCTTCACACGTTCCCCCAATTCAACATTCCCATAGACTCGGCAAGCTGAAAGCAATGCTCGCCATGCAGTAGCGTCACCTTTAATGGGCAACCTTTTGATAAAATTATGTGCTTCTTCTAGCAATCCAGCACGACCAAAAAGATCAATGATACATCCATAGTGTTCAATCTTCGGTAAAATACCATATTCTTTGATCATCCCGTCAAAACAATTCATCCCCTCTGTGACCAACCCTCCATGACTGCAAGCACTCAAAACTGTTAAGAAAGTGACTTCATTAGGCCTAAAGCCTTCTTCCTCCATTCGATAGAATAGTCTAATGGCATCTCGCGCCAAACCATGAATTCCATAACCTGAAATCATCGCTGTCCATGATTTTACATCTTTGCTCTCCATCCTCTCAAAAACATCAATAGCCTTGTCTAAAACCCCACATTTAGCATACATATCAACAAGAGCTGTCCCAATAATCACATCCAGCGGTAAACCTTCCTCTTCCACATAACTACCGATGCACTGTCCTAGAGTTATAGCTTCAGAGGCAGCACAAGCTGACAGCAATCCTACCAATGTACTCGAATTAGGCTTTACTTGCTTAACTTTCATGAGCCGTAGTAAAGCTAAAGATTCTTCAAGCAGGCCACTTTCTGCATACTTACTAATCATGCAATTCCACAATATAACATCCTTTGCAACAACCTCATCGAAAGCCCTACGCCCTAAACAAACATTCCCAGTTTTCGCATACATATCAATCAAAGCAGACACCAGATGTGAATCAAAACAAAATCCAACTTTCAGGCAATGCCCGTGCAGTGACTCTCCTCCAAGTGAATCACCTACTTCACCAATAGCAGACAAAACAGTCAAAAATGTAGTAACAGTCATTGTCAAACAACTCCAACGCATTTGTCTGAACAAAGTTATGACAATATTGGGCTTTGAAACATGAAGGTACCCACCCATCAAACTGTTCCAGGAAACCACATCGTTGATATCAGGATTTTCATCAAACAATTTATGGGCATAAAAAATTCTTCCACAAACACTGTAAACATACAAAAGGGTATTCTTAACATTGATGAAAAACAAATGCCCAGATCTCAAAGCTAGGCCATGAATCGTTTGACCATTAAAGATTGCCAATTCACGGCTACAGGCTTTAAGAATTGTAATGAAAGAGAACTGGTCTAGCAAAATCCCGTTTTTGGCTCTCAAGTTATTGAAAATACTAAAAGCTTGTTTCGGGTCATTGCTAATTGAGTAGCCTCTAAGGATAGAATTGTACATGAAGAGATTTGGGTCTTGAATTTGCTTGAAAATGGAGGCTGCATATTTTACGTCTTGCAGTGAAGAAGCCAGAACAAGCTTACTTAAAATGAAAGGGTCACGGTCAAGGCCAGCTTTGATGATGCAGCCTTGGATTTGAGAGATTTCAGAAGTCTGTTTGCATGATTTTAATACAGAAATGATGGTTGATAGATTGGGGCCAAATTTTGAGGGTTTGAATAACATTGGCTAAGTTCATGAGCCAGGGTCAGGGCTCCTTGGCAGACAGCTTTTGGATTGTTAATTTGTTATGGTTTGTTAACTTGTTTCTTTATTTTATTCACGGTGGGTTTGAACTGTGCAAAATCTTTTCAACACCCTGTTTTTGTATTCATCAGTTAAACTTGGTACTTGCAGGAGGCTGGGTTCACTTCACACGTACATCATCTTGGCTCTTGGAGCTCAATTACAAAATCTCATGTCGCATAAGTAATTTCACATTGAACTTGAAGATGCTTAATTGATCCAGCAATCTGTTACAACCAGCATCGAAGAATATGCAATGGTCTTTGAATCTTTCTGGGGTTAACCCTTCAAGTTCAAGGGGGCCAGATTGCTTCCAATTTGTAACTGATCTCATATAACAATACCATAAAGTATAGCAAATATCCATTCAAACCTGTGGCCAAAAAAATATAAACAATTGCAAGCTATTTTCAAACAACTCAATGGTCAGTTCTTTGCAGCTTGCAACCTACCCAAGCTGTAGAGATTGGTGCACACTAGCCCAAATTTTATGCAGAAAGCCAGAGCTTTCCTTTTGGGCCAACCCAGCTTTGTATTAAAGGACTCTGGGAAACAGATAAAAAATTCCATATTTGAGTTTGCATTGAAATTTTTCAGTGTAAGAAATGGAATTCCTCACCAAAATTTGTCTTTGCTAAATGTTGTAAAAAGAACCAATAGGAATTAATTTATGGTGCCAACCAACTGGTAAAACTTTAAATCAACAGTAAAGCTCCCCAATAATGATCACAGTTGTTGCTATGCAATATGAAAGATATCCAGTTTTCTTTTATAAGGAATCTCAAGGGTTGAAAATTTTATATAGGCTTGGTAAACGATAAGGAGGAATATTTTTAGAGTTTCATTCCTTCCTTCTTTGACAGAAATAGAGTAGCAAATTCCATTTCTTTTCCATGTCAGTAAAGGGATTCTGGTACTGTTTTTATGCTGGAAATTCCTAAATTCTTTGGCTTTTGGAAAACAAAATTATATGAAAGATGGTGATTTATTTCAGATCATGTTGATGAGTGACAAGATTTTGGGAGACATATTTCACTTCAAAGAGTGCTCAAGACATTGTTTTTGACCTCTGAATTTATGGTGCAATGAATGGCATGAAATCAAACAATGGAAGAAAAGAAAAAAAGACAGCACCATTTTCCTTGAATGATCCAAAGAGTTTATATTCTGACCCTTTTCTCCCCTCTTATTTTTCTTCAATGATTGTGTAGCATTGAACAACCAATTGCTTATGTAAAAGATCAAGAAATATAGTTGAAGAAAAGGTGACAAACTTTCAGTTTCCAGTATAAATCTTATCAACCAAGTTTACAACCCCTTTAGCTAAGCAATATTGACATCTTTTCCACACCGACGCTCATGTTTCATGCAGAGATAGAAATGGACTGACCCCCAACAGCTTATCACACTGATTTTTTTTATGTTTTTTCCAAACCAAAAGGACTGGTTTTTCATTTTTAATCAACTATGGCAAAGATTGCCATCAAGTTCTTGTTGATCTCTCCCTCTTTTTTCCTCAATCATTGACAACATTTGTCGTGGTGTTGAAAATATCTTTGGCTCAAAGCTTGTGTTATCAAGTTGCTAATACAAATATTTCTTTTCCTGAAATCATTTTTGGCCCCTCATGAAAAATCTTTGGCTTGCAAAGGATGATCAGAAATTTTTACCTTTTTTAGAAGAGACGTGTCAATAAGAAAACATTTAGCCACCATATATTGCCTATGTTAATTGACATCTTTTGATTTATTCATTGTTATAGTCGTAACATCCAAATGACTTGTCGGTGTCAATTTGATCAATTCCTAACTCAAAGCATACTAATCAAATGAAAGTGCTTGATTAAACCAAAAAAAAAAAGAGGAATTCATGGCAAGGAAAGTTGGCAAAAGTGATAAGGGATGAGATTTTGATATAAATATCAGGATTCGAGTTTTTTCACAGTTTCTTATGGATAGGTCATTTGTAAATCCAAAAAATTCACATATAAAATTTTAATAAATCCGTAATTTTTAATTAAGTTGATGATTTATTTTAATTTTAGATATGAGTTAATCACCCTTCTTCTGAACTTTTCTAGAAAAAATAAAAAGAATTGATTGCATCAAATTCAGATTCAAATGTTTAAAAATATCTTAAGAAACCAACTAAAAAAACAGCCATAATTTGAAGAAAAGAAGATCAGATAGAGAGAGAGAGAGAGAGAGAGAGAGAGAGAGAGAGAGGGTCCATGCAAATGAAAATGCAACTAACTGCCATTGGTGGGGTTTTTTTGTATTCATTTTGGGATATTTTGTACATGTGCAGATGTGCTGGAGCCAAAGGCCCAACAACAATTTCATGTTGTAGAAAGCAAAGGAAAAAAAAAAAAAAAAAGGACAAATAACTATCAAAGCCAGGCTGTATAGAAAAAGCTCCAGATCTCTTAAATGGCAATGTCGTACACGTACTTCGGTTCTTTTCTGTGGTTTTTGGGAATCTGATTTGGACACCCCAACCGACCACTTTCTTTCCCCGGTGTTTTATCCGTCATAGTTGCTTTGCTTGGGCCAATTGCCCCCATTTTTTAATTATTTAATGATAATGGCACGCTTCAATCATTCATCACCTAAAAAATGTACTTTGCCCTAATGACTAATGCCACCCAACCTTGATAAATCTTAAAAAATTTTGGGTTAATTTGAGATATTCTAATATCGTAATAAAATATTTTAAAAATTTTTATAATATATAAATTGATATTTAAATTTAAACATATAAAATAATTTTTATAAAATAAAATTAAAAAAATTTTAAATTAAAACAAATAACATATCATAAGTTGATCACATCAAAACTCTAATATTTGAAATAATTTTGGTTCTGTATGTATGATTATATGATTTTATGTGTATTTTATGTTAAACTTAACAAAAACATCAAGTTTTAATAAAAAATTTATAACACTTTAATTTTATATTAAAATATTTTAAAATTTTGCTATAATATATAAATTGAAACTTAAATTAAAACTTGTGATATATTTTTTAAGATAAAATTACAAAATTTTTTATTTAAAGCAAATAATACCTAATAAATTTGAGACGAATCTTCACATAATTTATGCCTTTCAGGGAGATATTATGAAGTATTTCTTATGAAAATATTTAGAAAATAAAAATTTGAAATATCGAATTATGTTTTTGAGATTATTTGAAAAAAGAATTAGTCAACAAAATTAGAAGATATCTTTGATCATGATATTACAATTGACAAGAAAAAAAAAGTGATATGCCGTATATGTTTGTGTGATCACAATATGAAAAGAATTTGAAATGGAAATTAAAAAAAAAGAAAAAAAAAAAAGGGTAAAGTAGCACAAATTCAAAGTGGTGTAGTTGAGGGGCGGGGAAAGAACAACCTTAAATTGACCGAAGTGATGGGAAGGAATGCATAATAATAAAGCCATGGGGGGATATTTTGTGTGTTTTGTCCACCAACAAGTATTTTTTTGGTTAGATGCCCAGTTTGTGGTGCAGCTGCTTGATTCTTGCTTCATACTCTCAAAAACAGTTGACATAATTGCTATAGCCGTACCCATTTACTCTATTAAAATTGACAACTCCAATTGCAAATTTTTTTTTTTAATAAAACAGATCGTTGATTGAAAATAAATAATAAAAATTATAACTATTAAATTTTAAATGTAAGTTATAATTATAATCAAATATTACGTTAATAGTCTTTTATCTTTTTTATTTAATGACTAAGAAAGTTTTATAGAAAACATAAAAAAATTTTCTTTATTTTTTAAAGGTTATGTCCTCCTTAATTAAAAAAAAATCACGTTAATTATTAAAAAATTATTAAATAATTAAATAAACTAATTAAAATTTTATATTTAATATATTATCAATGAATCAAATAACGATATTTTATTTGTGAGTAAATATTAATATTTAAAATAATAAATTAAAATTTTTTAAAAATTTTATTTATTAATTAAATATTATCATTGATTTATTTTATTAATAAATTATCATTATTTGATTTATTGACAGTATATAAATTTTATATATTAATAATATATCAAATATAAACTTATAAATTAATCAACAAATTAAATTATAATTAGGCAAACCAAATCAAGTACAACGGGACTTAAATTTAAAATTTTAGGATTTTTTTTTTGCCATTAAAATAAAATTTCATTGATACTTAATATTGTTTTCAAAGTATCATGTAATTGAATTAAATATCAAATTTTAAATTATAGATATTTTGAATAATTCTATGGAGCAACTCCTTCAAAAGTGGAATAAAATTAGTTTTCTTTCGTTGTCATAGACAAAGAAATGGAGATAATTGAGATTTGAAATTAAAACTTATTAATGTTTGACTCCTCCAATATTTATGAATTGGCATTCAAATCGTAGAAAATTCGAAACTTTAGCAGTTTGGAGTTAATTTTACTTAAAATTTTGTTAAAATCAACGTTGAAATACCTGATTTGTTGAATTTACTGCCTCAATGAAGACCTAGAGTTTGGATAATGTCATTTATTTTTAATTTTGAAATATGAAACCATGCTATTGCTGGTCTTGTAATTTTCCACTTTGAGTTGAGACGTGAAAATCACGCACACAATCGTTCACTTCACTTCAACTCCTAAGAAATATCAACAAAGAGGACTCCAAATTAACCAGAAATTGTCTAATTCAGTAGCTTTTTAAGCCACAAGAATGATCATATCGGATACGGCACGGCCCCTCCAAAGTTGTCAAAATGCAAACTTGAAAAAATAAATAAATAAATGTTCACATTTAACATTTATTTCATCATCACTTATAAAAAAGCTTGAATTTTTTTAATTCGTAACTTAAAAATATTATGCAATTATTCATAAAAAATAATATTTAATAAATTTAAAATCAAATCCCTATATTTAATCATCGATAATTATATTATATTTTCAGATTAAAAAGTCAAAATTTAAAACTTCTTCCTCCAAAATTGAAATAAAATTTTGTAATTTTAGTTGTACATGAAGGAATATGTTATCTTTCTTGTTGGTTTATGGAAAATTGCTTCTTCACGAAGCAAAAGTATGAAAATATCCAAAGAAAGACGCCTTCAACTGTAATTCTCCCTTCCATTATTTTTTCTTTTAATTGTAATTTTCCCTTCTTTCAAAGGGCAAAAAGAAATAAAAGAAAAAAAAAAATCAAAGCTGGCGGGCATCTCATTCGCATGATCTTCAAATCATCACACACCGCACCTGTCCCCATCTATTATCATCCATGATGATATAACTGTTCATGATTTGCACATCCCATGCCAAATGCCATCCATCATCATTATTTGATTTTATCTAAAAGACATGGCAAACAATGCATAGCCCCATCAGCATCTCACATCAGTGGTGGGTCCCCATCTTTTCTAAAAGGGTCCCATCACTGTACAAAACAGCGACAAGAAGAGTTTTTTTCTCTGTCCCATGTGGCCCCACCTTGTCCTTCCCAGTTGCACTCTTTTTTTATTTAATTATTATTTTTGAATCTTCATGCATACGCCTCGCCATTTCTTATCATCATCCATCATGCTTCACGCGATGTCACGGACCAATAATTAATTAGTTTTTCGTATTTTATTTCTATTTTTTAAAAAAATTTAATGTTGAAAAGAGTTACTGTTACAACTACCCAGTCACCTCCAATCGGAGAGGACTTAGTTCCTATCCGAATCTGATAAATGTTTACCTTTACCTTGGAGCGTGGGCCACGTCTTAGGTTAGCGAGTGAGTGAGTCAGATCATTCAACCAAGAATAAAAAATGAAAGGGTATCCAATGAAAATACGCAGGGCTGTAAACTATTTCATATCTTTGTTAACGTTTGTTTGGGGTCCGATATTTTATAAATATAAAAATTATTGGATAAATTTAATATATTGAATAAAACTATTTTTATTTTTATTAATTTATATATATTTTTATAAAATTTTAAATTATATCATTTTTTAATTGTTATAATTATTTTCCGTGAGTAATTTATGAAATTGTTTCCATCCCTAGACTATGAAATTAACGTCCCATGTAAAAAGCTCTTTTTACCGTTCGAAGTGAAAAGAGCTAATAAGATGAGAAGTAGAAGTAAATGCTTTAAGTGTACTTTTTATGTTTTTCTTTTTCTTTCTATTCTTTAAGTTTATTTTCTTCTTTTTCAATTCAACTGTTAAAGGCGTTGCAGTCAAGAATCATGAAAGCAAGTTGGGGGGTTCTTAGGTTTTAAGAGGTCCATGTTGGGATGCCCATAGCAATATCGACATTGGATTAAAAATTTTGGGTCAAAATATGAATCAATCATCTTTTTTTCTACAATTTAATTTTTTAAAGAACAAAGAAACGGAGGGAAGGTTTTGATATTTTCAAACAGAGGGAGGTTTCAAAACGAATTAACCCAAAAACCCGCCTTCATTTTTTAAATTTTCCTCCCACACCCCATTTTTTTCCCTTTTCTCTACTTTTTACCCCTACCATTTCTTTCTGCGTCCTATTTTTATCGTCACTACATGAAGAGTTCAGACTGCAATAAAGTATAGTAATTAGCAGCCTCATCTTCTAGTTCCCATAACCCATCACATAAAGCAAACCCATTTCCACCATTGTTAAATCCTTCTTCAAACCCAACAACTTCAACCCCCACACCATCTTCTGATCTATTTGGGATCCCAAGCTCATCATCAGAAGCTTCAAGCAAATGCCTTATAACACGCTCTTTATCATCCTGATTATCCTCATCTTTCAAGGAAGAAGTTGCTGAGGTGTAGTCTTCCAAGACTGTGCTGGTGTTGGTTGCATCAGCTATTATCGTTGTTGTTGTAGTAGGGTTTTCTCTGTCCCCTTCTAAGGTGGTTGTTGGGCAAGAAAGAGGGTCATCTAAAACAGAGTCAGATGAGAGTTCCTGTTGTAAACTTGAGATGAGAGAAGACAAGTCATGGTTTGGCTCATCCTCATCTGCCTCAAGCAAAGAGAGTATGTGGTTGTATGACTTATGGCGTTTTGTTTCTTCAACATGGTCTTCATCTGAACTCTGGGCTTCTTCCCTTTGACGCTTTGAAGGCGTCTGCTCAGCCATTGCAGTTGCAGACATAGCAGTAAAGGGGAAGGAAACACTCCTCGAAGAGAAAGCGAAAGAGAAAAAGAAACAAGTAAAGCTTGAGAAATACAAGACAGACAGCGTTACGCAAAAGATATTAGGCTGATGAGAGAGAGGGAGGGTCGAAAGGATTATATAGAGGGGAAAGGAAAGTGGAGTTCGGGTCAAAATGAATGAAAAATCAAAGCAGGAATATTTAATAGAAATAAAATACTACTCTTACTGAGTAAGTATAAGAGAGAGATGGTTGGTAAAAAAAAATGAAAAATGCAAATAATCCAGAGGCTACTATTGGCTTTCATGAATTGGTCTACCTTTATTCTAAACCGTTGGATTTACTTTTTGTGGTTCCCCAGGGAAAATCAAAGGTTGATGGTCAAGGTAAACATTAGCCTGAAAAGAAAGATATGAAAATGAAGCACCCAGAAAAAAAAAAAGGTATGAAAATGAAAGCTCAAAGATAAAGACAAAAGCCAATGAGAGAGAGAGAGAGAGAGTTGTAATGTGTCTGTATAATGAAGCATAGTTTACACAAGTGGGGCGGATCTCATTTAAAAGTTTTTTTTTCTTCAGTTTGATGGTCCCGCTTTTTTCGTTTTTCTTTTTTTTTTTTAATTCTAAATAATTAAAAATAATAAAAAAATATCAATATTCATGCTTGATTAAAAAGTCAAAAAAATATATATATTCACTTTATTTTTTATAAAATAATATATTTAGATTACAAGTTTATTATTCTAATGTTACGTTAGATTTACAATGAAAAAAAATATAACAAATATCAAAATTGTTCGTAACAAATTATTTTAAATAAAATTATAATTAAAAAAAAACTTTAATTAAGTATATATAATATTTTTTAAAAAACAAAATTTGAAATTATTTGTGCATAACTTTTTTTTGATGATATATATATAATAAATTTAAATTTTAAATTTAACAGTTATAATTTTTTAAAAATAAAAATTGAACGAGGAGGCGATAGATTACATCACTTAGTTTGGGTCATTTTGAAATTGAAAATTTTTGAAAACATTTTGAGTTTGATCGTTCAAATATGACACTAGAATTATTCAGATGGGGTCACAATTATTTTGAATTTAAATTATTAAATTATTAGATAAAACTAATTTAAATTAATTTTCTAAACATTCAATTGATTGATTGATTGAGGTGGGTGTTAATTAGCACATAAGAGTAAGGTGTACCTGCGCCAGAATCGTTGTTACAATCGGCTGAAAGAATTCTGACCTTTGATTGAGATTGGACGGTGTAGATTGGTTTGTAAGTGCACATCAATGTGGATGGTGATGCAGTGTATATCATTCTTGAATCTGATGAGATTCATCTGGGAACCAACCGGGAGACGAAAATTTTTAAGAAAAATTCACCGGTGTTCCATAAATATTTGTCAGATTAATTAAATTATTTTTATTTAAAATATCATTCATTATCATCAAATTAAAAAAAATAATGTTTGAATAATTTAAAAATAGTAAATAAAAGGGTAAAAAAGGCCATGCAAAATGACAAAAACGGGAAAGTGTTTGTTTTCATGGGCTAAGTGGCCACTCATATGCCACCAAATCCCATTTACTGGCTGTAGGTGATACTCAGATGCAGATGGAGTTTAGGGTGTTTCTGTCATTTCAGAAGTCATATACATAATCTAACAGATAAGATTTTGATTATTTGGTTGGAAAGTTATTGAGTTCATGTGCAAAAGCAAGCATTTTGGCTTCCAACTCCAATCCATATGAAACATGAACATGGCCTCTTACATGTATGTTGCAAACCATCATAATACACATTTCAATGAAAATTTTGCAACAGTGGAATTTTTTTTTATACCCAAACTTTTGGTTGATTTTATTAGATAAGATTATATTTAATGATTTATGAATTCATATAATATAAAAATTTTATAAAATAATTTATATCGATATGAAAATATAAAATATATATTTTTTATTTATTAAATTTATATATAATTATTTTTAAAAATTTAAATCGTATCATTTTTATATATTATTTTTATATCATATTTATATCATATCATTGTATTATATTTTAAATTGATAATATCATTTAATTTTTAGATTATAAAGCAAATATATAATTTGTTTAACATAACGAGAGATTACTTATGTTTGAATTCGGACTTTTTATCATCAATGTTAACAAATTAACCAACTCTCTATGATATTTTCATGTCAAATGTTTAGATTTAATTTTTTAAATATTTATATATGTATAATTGCAATCAATTAATCATGGACTCAACAATTTTCTTTTAAATACATGTGAACAAGAAAAAAAAAATCAGATTTTAAACTTTTAACTTTCTAAATAATAACAATCATTAAATCAAAATTAGATTTAGATAGACTGGTAAGAGATAGCGTCACGCAATAACATAAGATTGGGGGATTGTAGAGCGGTTTGGATTTGTCAATTTTAGGGTATAGATGATGGGGACTTGAGGTTGTCCACGACAATTGGTGATATATAGCTCATAGCCACTTTATCTTTTAATGGATGTGGAGTTTAGGAGGATTGTACATGCAAAAGGATCCTTTGTGTGTTTATTTCTTATTTCAAAAACTTATCATTAACACATACACAAACAAAAAAAAAAAATTTCCACTTATGATTTTAAATTCAAACTATAATTCTTTTTTCTTTAATTAAAAAAAATATAATCAATTTTTTAACTAAGTGGATACATGCATTTTATAGAACTAAATGTTCAGATGCATTCATTCTTTCGGGAAATATTAATTAATGACTGACCAGTGACATCGGTTAAAATGATTTTTACAAAATGTAATTAATTAACTATAAAATCCTTTTTAAAATAGTATTTTAATTATCTTTAATGAGTATCTATAAGCATCCGTTAACTGAATTTTGTTTATCCGAGAACATGAGTGGATTCAATGATATAGCATACACTATGAGATGTTGTGAACATTAATCATCTAACATTTTTAACGTTAAAAGTAAGCCATCCAATTTTAAATGACAATTAAAAAAATTTAATATTATAGGACCATTGACTTTTATCCCTTACGAGGGGCTAAGGCTAATTTTAAAATCAAATTAGCTTTTTCAATGACTTTGAATTTTACTAAACAACAATAAGAGTAGATTTGATAATTTATTATATAAAATATTATATTTTTATTATGTTTTATATAAAAAATATGTGTTATAATTCATATCAACATAAAAATATAAAATATAATTTTTTTATTTTATTAAATTTATTTATAATTTTTATAAAATTTTAAATAATATTATTTTTATATTTTTTATATTATATTACTGTATTGTGTTTTAAATTATCAAATTTAAATAATAATAAAAAAAAAGATTATCCAATCGCTTATAATATCTTGAAGTATGAAAATATCTATATAGTAAGAGGGAAAAAAAACGAGGTTTAGAAGAGAATAAATGGGAAAAGGATTGGGTATATCCATATATGGATAACTTCTTTTTCTTTTTCTTTATTTCATTTCTATTGGTGGCAAGGAATTAATCCAACTTTAGTTCACACTATGTTTTTATGAATAATTATTTGGATTAAGTTGCTTTGTATGATTTTTTTTTTGTCTTTAATTAATGTTTTACTATATTTTCAAATTAAAAAATATTAGTGTTCTACTCTAAGGCTTATTTGGGTTTTCTTTATGCCCTCTTTTTAATTTTTTCTGTATTTTTTTTTTTTTTGGATTATACATCAAACAAACAAAGGGCAAAAAAAGTAAGAAGTGTAATTTTAGATAAATTTCTGTCAAGAATTACATATATATATATAATGTTGTATAAGTCAAGAAGAAAAAAATAATCAAACTAATTAATTTTCCCTTTTAATATTACAAAAGGAGAATGACTTTGAACGAAGTGTTTGTTTACTTTTAATATAGATTAATCAAACAAAAATTTTCTCACTTTTTTCTTTTCTTTTAATCAAAGTGTTAGAGTAACTAAACAAAGGGAAAGTTCATGCTTGACTGCTTGACTGCAAATGAACTTTTAAAAAAAGAAAAAATGGAAAAACCCATTTTTGATCATGGAGTTTTGAGATCTAAATCACATGTGTTGTTGTTGATGTTAACAATAAAAATTAATTAATTACCTGTTAAAAAGTTTTAAAAAATTTTAACTTTGAATATTTTTGTTAGAGGAAGGATATAGATCGCATGTACGAATTAAAAATTAAAGAATTCTTTGTATATATAAAGTTTTTTTTTTTTATTTATTGCTTAGTTTTTTGTACAAATCAAGAACCCTAATATCTTTGGCAATGTTTTATTTTATTAGGAATTAGGGTTCTTAAAAGGGATTAAATTTTTTAGAAGTACCCAACTTGGAAGTTGCAATAAAATATTATTAAGAAATGGAAACACATCATCCCCGCTGTGGAAGTTGCAGTGTCTTGATTATGCTGGATCTTGCCAAATCTCTTGTTACTATTATTAAACATGTGCATTTGACTGAAAAAAGGAAAACTTGTGATGATCATCATCAAGTTCCATAAAAACTTGTTTTATTTAAGAACCTTGTTAGTGAGAGAGACGTAATTGTGTAATTTACATTGTGTTTGGTACGAAGGAAAGGGAAAGAAAAGAAAGAGTGTGAAAGGAAAAATTACTTTTTTATTATCATTTTCTTTGTTTGATAAGAAAAACAATGAATTTGCATATTTTCAAATCAAATATCTTCAGCCATGGCCAAAAGAAAGAAAAAAAACAAATTTCTTAAGCAATATTTTCAAGGGCCCAAAGGATCAATCAATCATTTTCATGAAGAGTAAGGTTTTATTTCACAAGACAAAGTATATTACAAAACACCGACAATAAATATTAATATAAATGTTTAAGATTTAAATACGAAGCATTCAAGTTTAAATTTTTATGATTTTTTGTTAATAAATAATTTATAAGTAAAAAAAATATTAAAAAATTTATAAATTTTTTTATAAATTAACAACTTACCTTGATCTTGAAAATAAATAATCTCATAATTCTAATTTTTTTTATAATATATATTACAAAATACCCATTCTCTAAATCAAGAAACACACTCAACCCCATGTGCTAATTTGCCTAACGTCATGAAACAGAGGTCCATGTGGGTTAGGAGGCCCGGGGAGTGTGGTGTGGTGGGAGCTAGCTTGGTGTAGGGGTTGGATGCCTTGAAAGTGCCATGCACGTGGCTCTGAGGATCTAATTTTTAAGTGCTTGATCTTCCAGGCAACATGGACCTATGCTTGGCCATTTAATTATAGGGCTGCAAACAATTTGTACCACACTGTGCCTGTAATGTTTGAGCTGTCGCCGCTACCATGATTAATAGATTTGAATATTAAAATTTATATATTCATATTTTTTTATATAAAATTATATATTATAATTTATATTAATATAAAAATATAAAATATAATTTTTTATTTTATTAAATATATAATAATAATTATTATTTTAAATTATATTATTTTTATATAATATTATTAACCTATGTATTTTAAATTATTAAATCTAATAATTAAGTTTTACAAAAAGCTTAGCTTGAAGTCATTCCCAAAGGCAATGAAAAATTAAATAAAATCTATATTTTGTGCTGTAAGGTTCCATTATGTTATGTGCCTCAACTACTGGGCAGACGGACCATACTATCTGGTTTGGTTGCATTTGCTTTTGGGTTATATTTATGTTTGTTTGGCTTAATGAATGATTCAATTAAGGGATCATTACCGGCGACAGTTGAATCTTTAAATACCTTAAACATCGATTTTTGATTAGCTAAGCTTCACGTCTGATTTGTTTTTTTCTAGGATGCTTATATGTCATAATCAACCTGGGGTAATCAATTGAAATAATTTGTTGTTCTTGAAAAAGCATTAAATGAAAATTTTAAAATTTAATTTAATTGTTTCATTTTTTTATGATAATATTTAAATTTTAAAATTATGTTTTTTTTTTTTGTAAAAAGTAAAAATGTGTTGGACTATTTATGTAAAAATATATGATCACGAAGGACATGCCTAAGGAAAGAGAGTCCAACTCAAAATCGTGTTGAAATAATGGTTCAAATAAAATTTTTTTTTTTTAATGAGGGATGATAAAGAAGAGAATCAAGTGGACTGAAGAAAAAGTATGAAACAAAGCAAATTTTTAGCCTATGTTTAAATTTCCTGACAAATTAAACGACAAAATTTCCTTTCAAATGTTCAATCTTTTGGGATGATGTCATTTGCACTAGCATTGTTAGATGACAGGTCCACACAACTACTATCTCAAATTCATTTGGAAGAAAAGATTAATAACAATCATAAGAATAATGTAATCTTAAATAAACGAGTAGATAAAATTTTTTAAATAAAATTTATTTTTAAAAAATCATTTAATCAAAATTTAAATTGATATATTGATAAAATTTAATGTAAAAATTAATAATATATAAAAAAATTATTTAAAATATTGTGTATAATTTAAATTTGATAAATATTTATTTAATAATAAAAATTATATCAAAATATTTATTTAAAAAATATATCAATATTTTTAAAATTTTACACATTTAATTAATTTATCGATTTTAATTTTTAATTTTAATTTATATTTAATATTTTTAATAAAAAAATTTTACAAATTTCATTTTTTTTTTATTTTCTTTGCTTATCTAAAATGGTATGGACTCTACCACCTGACATTATAAAATCAATGAAAGTAACATCCAAGCACAGATTAATTTCTATCATCAAATGTATTATCGGTGCCAAATCAACCCAACCCAATAAGCCAAACAAAGAAAAAAGTTTAGACACGTCATTTGATGTGACCATAAAAATTGTTCTTGAATGACAAAAATTATTCAATCTTCTCATTCAAAGCTTTGGAGCAAAGCTCACGCCAATGTACAAACAACTTAATGGTTAAGTTGGAAGAGATTTGCGTATTCGTATAATATAAAATATTAAAAAATATATATTTATATTATATTTTATACAAATATTATATGTTATAATTTATATTGATATAAAAATATAAAATATATTTTTTAAATTTTATTAAATTTAAATATAATTAAATTTAAACATTAAAGAAGACATGATGAAGTAATAGTTTTATTTAAATTTGATATTTAATTTAATTGATTTATATAAATATTTTTAAAAAATAATATTTAATAAATTTAAAATTTAAACTCTCATTTTTTATTTCAGATTGAGACATATTTTATATAAAAAAATTAATAATTAACGTATTCAAATTCAATTATATAAAACATATATCATCTAAGAATCCTCCCCTCTTTGGAAATTAAAAAAAAAAAAATTATGAACATAACCGTCGCCTTAATCTTTTGCTCACGATCAATCAAGGTACTTTGTTGCCTCATATTATAATCGAATATTTTAATTTTCTTCCATTTGCAGACTCTATCGTTCCAGTCAACTTCATTAAATTCGACTTTTTTTTTTATATATATATCTCTTTTCATTCGGTTTTAAAAATATTTTTTTAAATAAATGGAAAGCTTTAAATATGTATTTTTAATTCATAACCATTACCCGAAGGTACCGAGAATCCGCTAATCAGATCTCACGAAAACATAAAAAATTAGAGAGAAAACAAAAACCAATGGATAAAAATTGAAATGCAGAATTAATATGCGCTTTCCATCGCAATGAAAAATCATAGATACAAGAATTTTTGTTAGATTTAATAATTTAAAAATGATATAATTAAATAATATAAAAATAATAAAAATTTTGGTTTAGTGACTAAGAAGATTTTATAAGAACATAAAAATCTTAATTTTGTCAAAAACTTTTTTGTAAGGGATATATGTCTTCCTTTGAATAAAAAAAATGTAATACAATATAAAATTTTAGTAAAATTTATATATAAATTTAATAAAATAAAAAATATTTATTTTATATTTTTATATCGACACAAATTATAATATATAATTTTTATATAAAAATATGATATAAATACATAAATTATCAATATTTTATATAACACTAATAAAAAAATTGTTAGATTTAATCTCGAATATGGGAAGCCGGTGCCTATATATTTTCTAATAAAAGTCTATAGTATATGTTGTTTCCAAAGTTGGGGATCAAATTTAAAGAAAGAAATTTGATTCAAAGATTTGATTAAGCTGCAATTATATAAACATATCTAAAACCCACTTTTAAAAAAAATATATATTGAATCATGTTGTATTATAGTTGGGTGAAATTTCAATAATGTTCCTTGATAGAGTGATGGTTTTGAGGGAGACAAAGAAATGAAACCCACCTTTCTTTTTTGTTGTTGCAAATTAGTGGAGGATGGACATAATTCATATCCATTATTATTAAGGCATCAAAAGGAATTTCAATCCCCCACTAATTGCCACTAATGTTTTCACTTTATATGCTGGCTTGGGGCTTGCCTTGGGGCCACCAGAAAAAAAAAAAAAAAAGCACTAAGCAAACAGACATTTGCTCTTTAAAAAGAATTAAAATAAATAAAAACCCAAGGCTTTTTGAAGGGTCAATTTTGATATCAATGGTGTGTTGATTCAAAATACATGCTCCAAACTAATGAATGAAGAGCAATTTGGCAGTTTTAGATTCTTAGGAGATATGAATTCAGATATAATTTGGCACCTGGGTTTGATTTGATTATATATATTTATATATATATATTTAAAATTGATAATAATTAACTTAAAATTAAAAATTTAATATTTTATTAACAAATCAAATGTCTAAACTGTTACATTTAAATTTGTAATTCAAACTTGAAAAATTATTATTTTACGTGTTTTAGAATATATGTAAGAGATAGTGGATACCACGTATAAATAAATATAATCTTTAGATTAGGGATTTGAAGGAGTATACAATTTATACATAGGCTACTAATTGTTCTTATCATTATAGAATTTGGTCAAGAATTTGATCAAGTAATAGCACACAAAAGTTGATGGAGACAGATATTGGTTGATAGAGTAGATGATCAATTGCATAAAAGAATAAATAAAACTACTTTTTAAAGCTTGCTCGATTTCAAAGTTTGCTACAAATAAAAGAAAAATTCCAAAAAAAAGTATGAAAATTCTTGGGTAGATGTAGAACTTGGAAGAACTAGAATGGTAAAAATTTTCTTTTTAAAGTTGCCATTTTTCTCATTCAATATAATATTATTATAGCTAGGGGTATACATATGCTTAGACAATATGAGATTCATGCATTGGACAAAAATGTTTTAATAATCTAATTAATTTGAGTATTAAAAAAATGGACAAATCTAATTATTTATTGTGATTCGAAATTTTTTTTTTGCTTATATCTAATTTTGTTTGAGCGATTTTAAAATTATATTTTTTACATCAATTTGATGCATTAATTAAAATTTTCACAAAAATTCAATCCTAATTGATAATTTAATATATTATTTTAAAAGCAAATGTATAATTTGAAAATATCTTGGATAATTCTATAGAATTAACGACTACAATAAGTGTCGGCTACAGAATTTTTTAAGCACTTAAACTGTCCTATATGTTGGACAATTGCCCTGGGTGTAGCAATTAATTCTAACAGAATCCTTGAAGAAAGGACACTCATGTGTTCTTTGGGATACTCACCCTTTCCAACTCTCATAGCTCTGGTCCATTGGCAGCTTTCCCAATTGTCATTCTTATTTGTTTAAAGGACAAACATTTTGATTACAGCCATTAGTTCCAGCCAGCCCTATGCCAAAGCCTAGAGCAAAGAAAATTTAGATATGAAGGCTTGAAAATGAAAGTTGTGGGGTTTATAAGAGGGAAATTTCATAGAAAAAAAAAAGCATAAAAAAACTCCATTTAATGTTTTTTTTTTTTTAAAGCAAATTATGATATAGTATTACGATGATAATATGATATAAATATAATATAAATAAAAATATAAAAATAATATAATTTAAAAAATTAATAATAATAATTTATAAATTTAATAAAATTAAAATTAAAAAATAATTTTATTTTTTTATATCGATATAAATTATAACATATAATTTTTATATAAAATAAAATATTAATATATAAATTTTAATATTTTATATGATACTAATACATGAATCATTAAATTTATTTTTTTTCAAAGCCAAGAAAATGGGGTGGGATTTTCTTTCTAATCTTGAAAAGATAGCAGGATTCACTGTTTTCAGCCCTGGATTTGATACGAGCCCCTAGTAAATATGGATTGGATTTTGTAGTTGAAAAAGATAGTACTTGTTTCCCAGCCTAAACCCAATTTGTGAACCCAAAGGTAACAGGTAATTCTTTCCAATCAATGGAGTTGCAGTGAAAAACATAAGAAAATCTGAGCTGGGTTTTAGTTTTTACAGCCCATAAATCCATGTCCTCTCTGAAATTTACAGCATTGGCAACAAGAAGTAGCAAAACCATTATTACTTACAAAAAGTAGCTATAAATTTGATTTCTCAGTGAGCTTTTTGGAGTAGAGTGAGAGAAACCCAGGACCACTCACTTGGGAAAAATACACGCACTTTGCATTTAAAAAAAAAAATAAAATTTGAGATTGTCCAAAATAAATACCACCAAACACATTGTTTTCGGCTATCTGTCATTGCATTTACATGCATTGAAGACACTTATTCACTGTCTTAAAAGAGTACAAACATTCTTCCATACCATAACACAACCAAAGGACAGTAACTGATGACTAGGTTTTAAGGGGTTCTCTATGGAGTTTAGTCTGAGAAACAAAATTACTTCATTGGGATTTAAGCAGAGCATTGTACAATCAATTCAAACACGTGTGTAGCTGAATATATGTTGAATTTATTCACATTTTATATGCTCATATCAGAAGTACAGCAAGATTTACCTGCTTTCCCTTAAAAAATGATATTGGTAGGCCTAAGTGCCTGAACCTTGAGAGGCAGGCCAATGGCTTCATGATGATGAGCCAATCAAAGATTCTGAAGCCCACATGGTCCAGGGCAAGTTCCAGGGGGTCAAACTTGCCAGCATAAACCAAGGGCCTTTAGTAATAGACTAACAGTACAGTTAAAAACTCAAAAAAAAAAAAAAAAAAAGGATGGGTAAACTGCAAAATAAGTTCATTCTGGCAACTGATTGACAAATGCTGCTACTGGGGACAAAAATTAATACCTACAGATTTCTAAAAACTGAAGCAGAAATTTGGTTTTAGAATATTCACAAGACAAAAAACCATAAAATGGAAATTAAGAATCACAAGCATCACCAAAGCTCCAAATAAAAAGGGGTGCATCACTGAACAGAGCAAGGCAAACCAGATGCAAGTGTCACGTGCCGGGAGCCTAAGGCCGCACATGCAGCACTTTCCTCTTCCATATGAGCTAATCAAATGAAAAAAAACGAAGCTCTCTCAACTCTATATTTCCAGATACTCAGTGGCTAGTTTAAATTCTAGCAAATGAAAAAGACAAGAAAGAGTAAATTCAAAACCACTATGGGTTGAAGCATACAGACAGAAGCAGATAAGCTCATTCTCAATAGTAACTTATTTTGCAGAAGGGGGTGGTTTTTCCTGCTTACCAAACTTCTCTACATTGTCCCTATTGTGCAGCAGCTTGATTTTAATAAATGGACACAGATTATTTGCTTAATAATCCCTGTAGTTACATGGCCTCACTATATTCATAATTAAATGGACGATTCAACGTCCATATACTTCCTATTCCATAGATATAAATAATTGGTAATCTTTTTAGAATATAATATTTGATTGTTTTTTATTCTTCCCAACTAATAAAGAAAGAAAACCCTACACTATTGAGGCACAACACAAAAAGTCCCCAACTATAAAGATGACAAGAGGACTATAAAATTGTATAGAAAAATTATAACTAAAGATACAGGACCACCAACTGATTTTAGTATGTGTCAGCACACAGAAAACAGCAACAGGAGAAAGAGAATTTAATAGAATTTCGCGGGACTGATTGAAATCGGAGTGTGAATTGGATTATATACAGCAGGAAAAAAATGGTAAAGGGAACTGTTACAAAAACACAGGCCAAACAGGATAGCAGGCATTGCAAAATTTTCCTCAGCTAAGTTCTCTGGTTTCAAAGACATATCCAAACATATATGCACAGTAAAAAAAAAAAACTCGTTTTCAAAGTAAACTAACATAGATAAGATACGCCATATTCCCAAGTATAGAGCAGAAGAAAAGAAAGCACACAAACACATGCATACAGAGAGACTAAGTATGTCATCCTGTAAGCCCAGACAATTATAATGACCTCCTATATCTAGTATCAACCACACAAAAGCCAAGAGTTAGATCCTATGAGACTCTCTATGTAAAGGAAGAACAATGTTTCGCGATTCCCTTGAATAGATACATATATATTGCTTTATAGATAAATAAAATAGTTTTTTGGAAACCTAGCATCTAAAAAATACTTCCTTTGCAGCCACTCCCAAAAAGAATATCATGGGAGAAATGTCAAATTTGCAGTTGATCAGTTATCATACTGTATCTAATGCTATTATTGCTGGTTTACTTCTTTGTAGGTTCACAACACCAAGTGAAACCTTGATATTTGCTGAAAACCTTGATACTATGAGACGCTTTATGACATATTCTTTGACACATGCGGTCTTCCTAAAGCCATGAACACTGAGATTTTCTGTCATTGCAGAGCATGCTCTTAACTCCATAGAGATGTTTCATACAATAGATTGTCGCCATGCTAACGGTATATTTACGAAGAACAAGGCCGGTAGCATCCACTGAAATAGAATACTGAAATTGTCCAACCCTAAGCAAATATCAATATTTATCATTAACAACATCAGGTTGACTGGCTGATGCTTTCAACTTTATATGCAGAATGATATTTAAAAGGACAATTTACTATTTCAAATCTGATTTATTACACAATATCATTCTTACAAATTTAAGAAGCAAGAAAAACCATCCACCTAGCTTGCACTTTTATATTCAGTATTGCCTTAAGAAAAGAAACATATAAACAGGACTGAACAGTTAAATTGAAGAATGAACAAGTTTTCAATTAGTAATTCTACCATGGCAAATCATAATTATATGAATGTAATTCTATTTATCAACTTGTCCAAGTGAAAAAGAAACCTACGTTTACAACTCGTAAAAATTCCATGCTTGTGAAACAATTGAAAGGAATAAGAGTCATCAACACCATTCAATATATCAGGCTAATTATGGGAAGGTATGCGGAAAATAAAACAACTTATGAATTGGGGACTATTGCAAATAGAGCAATTAGAAACAATAAATGATTCCAAAGTGTACATAAGAAAAAAATCTGGGAATAAGTAAGCCCATCAATTGCAATGATCAATGTAATCAGTACATCAGCCAACATCCAAGCTAACAACCTCCAGAACTTATTTCCTCCATTAAAGACAATTCCAAGAAAACTAAGGATGAAGAAACCCATATGACTAGTTCTGTGTTCTTAAAAAAGCTTCAACAAACTCTAATAGCAACCTACCAATGTGCTGGTACTTCAAATTATTAAATCTATTCCTGTGCTACAAGACGCCAACCTTTGCAAGTTTTCCATGTCACTGAAAACGGGGGAAGACACAAATTTAATGGAAGCAATTTTGAATGAAGTTTGAAAAAGGAAATAAAAACTCAAGATGTCCTATCAATAAAACATTCTATTGAATCTTGAGTAAAATCTGAAACTCTTCCCCATCATCCCCCATCCAAAAGGGAAAAGATATAAAAAAGAAGGGGAAATTACCATTAGCAAGAAATCAGAATTCTGTGTTGAAGGAGAAACCAATCATGTAAACCCCAGTGGCAGTGCGGCACCATTCCACTGCACATGATGCCACCAAAACCCATCTCTTAGCATCCCATCACAGCACAATTATACACAAAGTTACCCGATCGCCTTCTGGCAAGCAAGTTCCATTCTGGAGGCCCTTCGCTTGGAACCCATGAATTGACCTCTATAAAACCTTCACCCAAAGCCCCAGGTCCACCAATCACTATAAGGCGATCTCCACATGCTCTGAATGCAAGACCCCAACCATTCATTGAAACTGCTCTATCAGGCAATCTTCCAATAGCCAACCATGATTTGCTCTCCTTATCATACTTCTTTACCTCCATGTCAGCATGATCAGCAGCATACAATTGATTATTTACTACTGCAACCAGAGGGGGTGCTCCAGCTGCCGGCACCGCAGGCTGACTGAATAATCCACTCGTTCCAGGAGCCATGTTAGGGATTTCAGTCCACTTTCTTGTCTCTAAATCATACTCCTCACCACAAGTGAGAACCTGTGCATCATTCCCCACTCCTCTGATTCCCCCAATTACATAGAATTTCTTATCCATAAATACCCCACTACACATCTTCCTTGGCTTATTCATGCTTGGGAGAGTCTCCCATTTCTGAGTCTCAGAATTGTACATTTCTGCAGAGCTCAGGATATTACCACAAGAATCACAACCACCAGCTAAAATTGCAATCTCTCCAAGACTAGCTGATCCAAACAAACACCTTGGAACATTCATACTGGTCCCAGAAGTCCATGAGTTCGTCAAAATACTATATCTATATATCACCTGAGAAGTCACCTCCTTCCCAAATACAAGCAACTCAGTTCCCACAGCCAAGGATTCCTTATCAGAAAAAATGAAACATTCATTGGGAGGCATACTTGGCAAATTCATCCACCTATCTCGAATTGGATCAAATGCCTCCCATTGAAGGAGTTGACGAGAAAAGTAAACCCAATGTTCAATCACACTATTCTGCCTCCTCAACTTATAGATCTCTCCACTCCTAATTAGGGAACGAAAACTCCGGTTCAAACAGGCAATGGAACGATAATCAGACCTTGAGCACTTAATTAGACAACTGATGGAGTTGTCTCTCCCAATTGGTTGGATTAGCTCATCCAAATCTGACGAGGAATCACCAGCATGTCTCCAGTATCCATCCCCTTCCTCCCCCTCCTCCTCCTCCTCCTCCTCCTCAAGAGAATCCGAAAAGCCGGTATCATCATCATCACCAGCATGTCTCCGGTATCCATTTCCTTCCTCCCCCTCCTCCTCAGGAAAATCCAAAAAGCCGTCATCATCCAAAAAATCATTAACATCATCATCACCAACATGCCTCCTGTATCCATTCACTTCCTCCCTCTCCTCCTCCTCAGGAGAATCCAAAAAGCCGTTATCATCATCATCACCAGCATGCCTCCTGTATCCATTCCCTTCCTCCCTCTCCTCCTCCTCCTCCTCCTCCTCCTCAGGAGAATCTAAAAAGTTGTTATCATCATCATCATCACCAGCATGTCTCTGGTATCCATCCCCTTCCTCCCTCTCCTCCTCCTCCTCGGGAGAATCCAAAAAGCCGTTATCATCATTATCATCATCGTCTTCCTCAGACCGTTCCTCCGGTGATTCCTCCATAGAATCCGACAGGCTGTCATCATCTGATTGGTTATTCAGATCTGTTTTGCTTAGTCCAATGGGGTAGCACTGCATAAGTGAAGAATCCAAATCCGAAGAAGAATCAGATTGCTTACTATCATCGTCGGATTGATCACGTGAATCAGGCAGAAGGAGGTCACGTGACTCTTGTGGGGAAGAAGTATTAGTATCGTTATCGTCGCTGGAGGAATCATCGGAAGATTGCTTAGACAACTTGGTTTCTCGACAACAACCATCGGATTCGGCGAATTCCAGTGGACGCTTCCCATTGTACTTGTAACCCGACTTGGTTTCTTGTTGACAAGAGCTTGCAAACACCAAACACGACTCGCAGGGTCGGTTCTCCACCATGACTCTTTTGCCCCCCCTTCCGATTTCAAACTGGCAAAAATCCCAAATTAACAATGGGAAATTTCAAAACGCAGTCAAGATTAATAACACATTCAACCTATTCAAGAAACAAAAATCACCAACAGTTTCAATTATTGTATTCAAAACGATAAAATAAACTGAAATCTAAATAAAACCAAACAGAAATCTGAATCCAATAAAACGACGATCCAATTTGAGTTTTACTGAGAAAAAAAAACGAATTTTCAGAGGCAATTCTTTTCTCTGGCCTGTATTGATTATGAAAAAATAAATAAAAATAAAAAATAAAAGAAAAAGAGAATTCACGATCAAACGAGCTGAGGAGAAATAAGTACCAGATCTCAGAATTTCAATGAACATAAACACGAACCCAAAAAAATGAACTGCTAGATCTGTTTATCATTTCATTTATCTCATTTCACTAATCAGCAGAAACACAAACTGATTAAAAACTTAAAACATAAAGTGGAAAGAAGTGACAGAGAAAGAGAAGGTTTCTAATGATAATAATAATGTTGAGAGAGACTTACTGATTGGATAACTAAGAAGAATTGGAATTGGAATTGGTTTTTTTTTTTTCTGTCAAAAATTAAGACACTGTTTGTCTCTCTTTTTTTTCTTTCGTTTTTGTTGGTTCCTTTGGATTTGCTGTTTCTGTTCTTCGCGTTCTCGTTGTTTCTTCGTTTAATTTTTTCCTTTTTTGGGTATTCTGTTTCTCTATAGGCTGCCTGTTTGTCCTTTGGATTCTCTCTGCAAATCGGAGGGAGCTTTGGTTTTTGGCTTGCCAGCAAAATCTTTGAGACTCCCCCTCCCCCTTCTCTCTCCCAAAAAAAAAAAAAGTTTTATGAAATTAAAATTAAAATAATATTTTTTTTGTTTGAGTTTTGTTTGTTTTTGGAGTGTAATTAAAAACATATATATTGGGAGGGAGGTGGTGGTGCGGACAAGGGTAGAGGGGCGAGGCGTGGCGTGGCGTGGCGGTGGTGGTTGTGGGGTCCACGAAATAGAGTAAACAACCGGTCACCGGAAGCGCCGGTTGAGACACGTGTTGACTAGTGCGATATCGCGATAGAATAAAAACTGTCCCTCTCTTTTACTTCATTTTTAAGTTTTTGAGAGAGAAAGAAGACTCCGTTATCCCAATGTCTTCTACTGTTATAACGCCCGAAAAATCGGCTGGTCAATTTCCTCTTCCTTGCCAGCTTCCGTTAGTGGAGTTTTGATTCCCTGCGGTACAGGAACCAGGGGCGTTAAGTGCAATCATTTTTGGGAAAAATATTAAAGGTTAAGACTAATTAAGTAATTATCCAATTGACTAGTCAATTACACATTAACATTATCCATTATCATAATCCGAACCATAATCATAATTATCACTGACTTTCCTGATTTGACTGCTCAATTTGCTAAATTATAGTTCATTAAGTGAAAAAAAAAAGCTATAAATAAAAATTAAAACCTAAAATTTCTTTCATTATTTTTAAATTGTGATTTTATCTTAGTAGAAGCTTGAAATAATTTGAAAATAATATATTAAAGTTTTATTCTTAAAATTTTTATTATAATTTACATAAAATATTATTTATTTATATTATCAAATACGAATTATATATATATCCAAAAATAGAAAATGTTGACGACAAAACTAAATTATTGATATACATTATTTACTATTCAACAGTTGAATTTTCAAACTATTATACGGTACATATATTTTTTCTTGGGTCCGGCATGATAGGGTTAGACAACTTGATTGGATTGATATTGATGTATGTGGACTTATAACTCTCAAATTATCTTTCGAATCCAAAAGAATTAAATAAGTTGATAATAATGGACCGTCATTAGGTATATATATTCGATATAATAATTAATTTTATTATTTAAATTAATTTTATCATATACATAAATAAAAGACCCTTAAACGTGTGACAATAAAATGACAATTAATCACCTGGCACTGAGTAGCATGCCTGGCAAAGCTGGCAGTCGCGTTTGGCATACTTTCTGCTTTGCTTCCCTATTGGGGAAGAGAGAGAGAGAAAAAAAAAAAAAAAGGAAAAATCTCAATTAATTAATTAATAAGATCATATTTTCAACAACTTTCGCTGTGCCAAGATTCTCAATAATCATTTCAACTTTTAATTATACATACTATAATTTGTAGGTTAGGGATAGGGGTCGCTTCGCACTTTCCTGCCTACAAAAACCTTCAAAAATAATTATCACTCCCACCCCCCCCCCTTCGGCCACTTTTCTTTATTTTCGGAATCAAACAAATTTTTAAATTTTCTCTAATCCTTCTCCTAGGGAGATAATATTTTAAATCAAATTAGATTTAGTTTAATTTTTTAAGTAATATGTAATATTATAATTTAATTTGATTATAAATAAATTTTATCAATTCCATTTAATTTAGTTAATTGATTTTTAAAATTGATTTTTTTATTTTTATATATTATTTTAATAAAATTTTACATATATTTAAATAAATTTATGTATAAAAAATTAGTTTATTTTATAAAAATTTTTAGAATATAAAAAATTAATAAAAATATATAATTCAATTCAATTTAATTTTTTAAAATTTTTATATCTTGATTCAAAATTCAATCAAAATTTAATATATATATATATATAAATTTTAAATTTGATCTAAATTAAATATAAAAAAATAATTCGAATAGCATTCAATATTATAATATTGAATTAATTTTTTAATTTTTTCACCTTTATATTCTCTCAATTGAAACAAATAATTAATAATTTTAATACTTCAATTCAAATATTTTTTTAATACATGTTGAGATCTACGGAGATCTATAAAAAAATTTTGGTCTATTTGCATAAAATGAAAAAAAAAAAAACAAAGAATTTGATCAAATCATAAAAACATTCCAACAGCAGTCAATTGAACAAAGGCCAAAAAAATCTACTGCTTGTGTTTGGTCAAATCTGATAATAAGCAATTTGACTCCTTCTTTGGTCCTGAGTAACGCTGTTTATATTTGATTAAAGAATGCGCCACTTAGCTATTCAAAAACAGAAAGGACTTTCGCCTACCCAAACAACCCCTTGCCAAATCAAAGCATCCCGACATTTTAAAGGGGCAACAATGTAATTTGGAATTATGGAGCTCCGCGTTTTGAAACACGGCCCAGCTGGCTTGGGGGGGCGGTAATGTTGATGATGTGATGAGACGAGGTCAATTTTAATCACGTTTCAATTAATTTGATTAATTTAATTTATCTTCCTTTTAAAATCAGATTGATGAATAAGATGGATGTTGGCTGTGTCAAATACTCCATCAGATAATGAAAGTGACCACTATCCTCATTCAGTCTCGTCCCACGCCAATCACCAAACAAGAAAAAAAAATATAATAACTTTATTAATATTAAAAAAAAAAGGAAAAAGCCAAGAAACAAATTTATTTATTTATTTATTTAAAAAAAGGTAAAGCAAAATCTAGCTGTATTCGTTTCTGAGTCAGCTCGTTGGTGGTCGATGTGGCTCTAAACCGTCAAGGCTGGTTTTGAGTGGTCCCACACCGACTTTTTTCCTCGCTCACCGTTCACATTAAACGGCTCAAAATCACCCGCTGGATCACGAGTTTTGACCTTTTTGTTAATATTTTCTTTTTTTTTTTTAACTTTTTCCCCGCCCGTCAAATATTTTAATAATTTTGTTTGATATAAATGGCAAGGGTGAGAATTTTGTTCCTTCTAATTGTGGGCAATGTCATCGGCAGAGAACGAAATGACTATTTTAGCCATGGAATTCAGATTTAATGAGGGGTGGCTTCGGGTTTATATATATTTTAATTTTTATAAGATTAGCCATTAGTTTCCGAATTTTGGACCGTTGTGTTTTTTCGTGTATGACTTTGACGGCGTCGTGGAGGAGGACCGTCGAAGAAACCAACGAGTGGCTCGTGCGGCGCACGTGACTGACCAAAGGAAAGAGTAAAAACTATAAAAAGCTAAAACACGCACACACACGTGTACACACGTGCCGATGATAGATTTTTTTTGGGGTAAGCGCGCGACCATTGAAAGGCAAAGACATCGATCTTGAAAAACGGGCCACGTGTCGGCGCACATGGGACGCTCTAAGTGGATGATAACGTTTTTATTTTGAGTGTAAAAATAAAATACAGCCCCTGCACTTTTGTTTTCTTTTTAGTGAAGGGCCGCCTCCAACACTTGGCTATGGGAAGAAAATATAAGAAAAGCATAAATGGGAGAATGTCCGTCTGTGCCGGCATATGCTTCCAACTTGAACATATTTTAGTGTAAAACGATAATGATGATGATGATTCGTCTCTTTATCATTATAATGACTTTAATAATTATTATTATATTATAATTATAATTATATAGTATAAGTTTTGATTTTTTGTAGTAAAACTAGGTAGAGCATGATCAAGGGTAATAAAATAAGGTTGGGTCTTGCATGGGGTTGATTAATAAAAAAATTTAATGATTTGGTTGATATTTGTTTTTTATAAAATAAGTTGTAATTTGGGTATAAAAGAAACGATTGTAGTTGTTAAATTTTAAATTTTTAATATGTTAAATATTATATTTTAAAAATAATTATATGAATTAATTAATTAAATTAAATTAAAATTTTTAACTAATATTTGTTGAATTAAAAGTTAATAATTTTAATTTCATAAAATAAAAGATAGAAGATTTATTTTCATTTTGAGTAAAATTTGAAGATTTATTTATGTTTTATTCCTTTATAATTATTGAATCAACACCCTAGCGTTAGTGCCTTTTGATTTATCACTATAATAAGAACCTAATTGACAATAGTTAAATTTATTAATCAAATGGTTTTTCTTCTACATTATTGTTGGTAAAACTAGAATTTCAAATTTGATTTTCGGTTTTTTTTTAAAATGTTTTTGACCCAAATTTTATAATTATTCATGAATTTAATTTGGATACCAAACATATATGAATTAGTATTCTAGTTTGAATAACTTGTCAATAAGATCATGATCATGCCCCAGCACTAAAAAATCAATTCGAATAAAAAAAAAAGGCAAACTACAATAAGATATGAAACTTATTTGATCTTCTTTTACTTAGTCTTGGTAATTGTCAAAATTAACAAATATTAATAAAATATTATACTCTTAATTCTAGTGATGAAAATCAATCTTTAATAATTTTAAGTACAAAAAAAATCTTCAAAATTTGGGCCATTTTCAACGGTCTATCACAAAGTTGATACCATTGGAATGATTAAAGTAACTATCTAAGGATAATATAGGATGGAACACAATTGGATGGGAGAGTTACATTAACCTTGCTTGGGAAAGTTTTCACTTGAAAAAGATGGCAAAGAGGTTAAAAGGGGTAAAAAGTGGGGTGGAATTTTCAAATAGCACATAAAGGAGAGGACTTCATAGCAAAAATTAAATTTAATAAAATTTTTTATATAAATAAAAAATAAAAGTAAAAATTGTAAAACATGGCCACGTGCAAACATCATGTTTAAAGGCTTTAAAAAATCATAATGAAAATATAAATATGTAGAATACACAATTAAAAAAAAAAAAAAAGAACTTCAAAGCCAAACAACTCCCACTATCCTCTCCAAAACCCACAAAAAAGATTCTGGCGTGCACTAATTCATGAACCGAGGCAACCCTTCAATCCAATCTTTCGTTGCCACGTGTTGTTCACTTGTCTGAAGACATGTGTTCATGTGAAGCATTATTGGACGGTGAGAAAGGTGCTAAATTACTAGCTAATTGCGACTCATTAAACACACCCACACACTTAACTTTGATTTTAAGCCCAAAAAAATCCACTCCATTGACTTCAAATTTTATTCTAAAAATTGTGAAAATTATGGGCTCGATTTTTAAGTAATAATTTTTAAAAATTAAATGAAAAATTTAAAATATATTTCAATTAAATATTATTCGTATTTATTTTATTTTATTTTGTTTTACATTTTTAAAGGATGATATGGTAATAAAACATACAATAATTAAAAGGAGTCATGGCAATAGTTAATGCGTAATCTAGTTATGAAAAGAATTGTGGGCGTAATTTGTCCGATTTGTCACACATATAATATCTCTTCTTATAGTACTAACTTTTCTAATGTTTTGGGGTACGATGAGCTTGAAATTTTGTATTTATAAGTTTCATATGTGGGTGTGGGGATGATGGGAGGTGAGTAAGAAGCAAATGCAAAGGCAACTAAGAGATAATAATTATGACTAAAATATTAAAAAAAGTTTTTGAATTTTCTATTTTTATTATATCTAAATAAGTTTTAAATTTTAATTTGTGTTTAAATAAATTATTAATTTTTAAATTGTTATAAATAAATTGTTAAATTTTAATTTATATTTAAATAAAATTTTAACATAATACATAATGCACATAAGACATTAATTTCTCAATCACAAATGCTAGAAGTAAAATCTTTACTTATATAAAAAGTTAATTTTTATATGATTAAAGTGAATTAAAAAAATTACAATGGTTAGTTTGAAATAAAAATTTATTTGGATACAAATAAAAGCATAATAGTTTATATGAATGTAATAAAAATATAAAAATTTATTTAAATAAAGTGATTAAATTTAAAGATTTTTTGAATATTTTAATGAATAATTATTGAAGGGGAAGAGGGATGAACAATGACAACTGGTGGGAGGGGATGATTACTATAAACAAACAAATAATGTAAACGAAGGAAAATGTCACTTTCTTACAACTAAGGTGTTTTCTTTTTCTTTTGCCCTAATTTTTTTTTTCTCCTCTCCCCCCTTAGGTCATAGTTGGTGGGTATTGTTCCTTGTTTTGGAGTGTAAGAGAAGTGAAATTTGGGGAAGGATGGGGGGCTACTACCCATGTGACATGTATGGTAGTTTACATGACATAAATTGCATATTAGTTTAGGGTTTATCTGGCAAAGGTCCCATTCCAATACCATAAAGTGGGATTAAAACCAATGCACCCACATCAATTAAAATAACAAAAAGATTCTCTTTATCATTAATTTTATAACTTGGGTTTTAGGTTATTGATCTTAAAAAGGAAAAAAAAAAAAGCATAGATTTTAAAAGAGCCTTAAAAGAATGTTTCCTCACCACTTTTCTTTTATTATAATTTGTAATTAATTAGCTCTCCATCTTGCTCTTTTATTTTCATTGATCTTTTTCTATTAATAGAGATAATAATATTAAGAATGGGAAAAGAGGCCAATTTGTTTGGCAATTAGCAGTGAAGTTAGTTGTGATGTGGCAATTATTCATGCATGCTTGACATTTTAACATAATTAGAAATAATTAACTGTTATTTTTTTTAATACAATCAAATGTGTTTGAAAATTTATCTGAATTTAATTTTTTTACCTATTAATTTTAAAGATGTATTTTTTATATCAATCTAGTACATTTAGATCATATTTAGTGCACAAGATAATAAATAGAATATGATGATAATTATTTTATATTATATTTAATTGTATTTAACATTATATTTGGATTGAGGGAAGGTGAGGAAAAGGAAAAGAAAGAAAGGGAAATAAGAAAACTTTTCCTTTATTTGGTTTATCATTTACATTTTAATAAAGGAGAGAAAAGAAAAGGAAATTGAACATCCCTTCTTTTCTCTCAAAAACTCTAATTTTTAATTATCCTAAGTTAACGTAAACATAATTAGAAATAACTGTTATTTTTTTTTATATCAATGTTGTACGTTCAACATATAATGATACACAAATTATCAATCAATTGAAGGGATCAATTTCATCTGAAAATTGGATAGCTTGTGGGTTTGAAAATCCAAAAGAAAAAACAAAATGAAAATTATGACAAAATTGGGAGAGTTAAACGTACACATATGTATATCTTGGACTTGAAGTTTGGGTTTGATGAGGAAGTCACAGGGGAGTGGGAGAGTTGGAGGAGATAATATAACAAGGTGGATGGAAGGGGACAATTTGATTGGAGCAATTAAAGTCAATAAGCACAAAAAGCCAAGTGGAAAGGTCAGCAAAGGAGAGACGTATTTCTTGTGCCCTCCCCTTTCCATTCCATTCCCTGAAGAAAGAATATTATCCCAAGGAAAACACATTGTTAGGCAAACGTCACCTTCAAATGAACCCATCTCTTAAAGCTTAAGAGGATTTTTTTTTTTTTTTAATTTTTCTTTTGATTTTTGATATGCAAACACCTTCTTCCTTCTATGCCAGATGATAATTAATCTTGACCTTATGTCGTCTTCATTCATAATAAAGACGGGAACAAGAAATCCGTGTATTTTGCATAACCAAAGCAATCCGACTTTGTTAAAGAAAAAAATTAAAAATTAAACGAGAACAAAAGTACCCAATCTAAAAACAATTATGTCCACGACAACAACTTTGCTATTTTAAAATGTAAATTAAATTTAAAAATAATTGTATGAACTAATTAAATTAATTTTAAATTAAAAAAATGTATTTTTTTTTTTTTTTTATAAAAGCATCTTTCGAATTTTCAATCTTAGCATGGCATTTGCCTAGCTTTCATCACTTGTAAAAAAGCCAAAGGATTATATGCTTTTCTTCCTATTAATGACACATAACTTGGAACATTGGTTAAATCAAATTAGAATTGACATTTCCTAAGCACCTCCCTCCCCCCCCCCCCCCCCAAAAAAAAAATGCTAAAAGAAGTGAGAGGATTGATTATTCCAATCTTGCAGCCTAAAATGAGTGGCCTCTCTTAATCATGGCATTTGCTTTGTAATAGTAATAGTAATAGTAATAGTAATAGTAATATATATATATATATATAAAGTGGGGAAGAATCTTTAGGTGTGTGAGTTGGATTTGGTTCATGTTATTGTAAGAATGGTTTCTTGTATTAATATTCTTTCGATGGCTTGTTTCTATGAAAGAATATTGAATGTTCATGTATGGGGCACTTGTCAATGGAAATTCGTTTATTTTTCCTTTATTTTTTCTTAGTTTATTTAGGGTAGTTTGCCAATGGATGGATTGATTAGTTGGGGACGGGACCCACTTTTTCTTCTGCATTTTTTTTTTGTAATTTCCCACAATTATATGATTCTTTTACATAAAATTTAAAATAAATAAATTATTCAACCTCCCTTAAAAAACAATATATTATATCTAATAGGAATGGTGTATTTGACATTAATGTCAATAAAATCTTAATTAAGATTCAAACTTAGAACTATTTATACGAAAATGACTCGAACTTATCGATTGAATCAATTTTTTGTTAATTTCCAATCAATCATCTTATAGGTTCACTTGTCATGCATTGCCTTTAGGTTTCCTTTCTCATCTATTTATTTTTAATAGCTTACATACAGCTATACAAGGCTATTAGTTATATGACTTGAATTCTTTTGTTCCAATGTGAATATAGGCTAATTTTTTTGGGTTTTTTAGGGTTTTTGAGATTTCGAGATTTTTTAGAGTTTTTGGCGGTTTTTAGGAGCACACCATGGATACTAGGTTGTGTGCAAATTCTTTGCAGTTGTAATTTTTTGTTCTTGAATTATTATGTAGAATGAAGTGATTCTCATCTATCCCATAAATCACACATTCACTATTTTTATTTGTTTATTGGGCAATTTCTTCCTTTTCTTTCAGAACTCCAACTTTTACAATGAGAGGAATCAAACTGTTATCTGGAATTAGAAATAATCGTTTGTAATTGCTAAAAATTCCAAGCAGACAAAGCCTGAGGAACAACATTAATTTTCTTGAAACACAGATTTAACATTTCCCAAACAAAATTTTTGAAACTTTGACTTTACTTCATTCCCTTTGCTTCCAACTTCAATATTGTCTAGCATTTGTCACTTTCTATGGGTAGCTAACTCAGCTAATTTGCTTACAGTTTGGACAATTCTGAACATAAAGTTTAAAAAAGGTTGCAAGGAAATGAGTATGTCTTGAATATAAATAAGCAAATAATAAATAATAAAACCATACCAAATTTTTTGATGTAATAAAAATCTTTTAATCGGCCAATAGTTATATGATTTATTGATAGAGGATTAACTTTTTAATTTCAATGATATTCAAATCTTGACGGCCTTAAATATATAAAAGAAAACTCTTCTATTGAACTTTAAAATGAACCATTAATATGATAGAGAGTTGAATAACTTTTTCTTTCTTTTGAGGGCATCCATGTTCTTAATTTCTTCATTTTCTCCCTTCTAGAAATATATATGCATTTAATGTAAATAACATTATTGTAAACATATTTTGACTTTAGATGTTGATAGCCCAACAATAAAGCACTGTGCAAAAACAATCAAGGGATAAGCTATAAACCTTCGCAGGGTTTACTATTGTTAGCAGTACTTAGCCATGTTCAGGTCCACTGTGAACATGAATGAGATTAAAACATTAACATAAATTGATTTTTTCTTGGTCTGGGGACCAAGAAATTCCCTTCGGGGAATCTGGTTCTGTAAGGAAAAGAACACGAACTCTTCATATTTGATTGACGTCGAATCGGGGCTTGCATGCATGTATGCATATTTCAATTACAGGGTTTGACATATAGCTGTTGCAATGAAATGAAATGGAATAAATGCTACCTTTGCTTTCCAATTTGCACCCGTCATTTTGTTGTCTAGAAAGAAATCTTGCTTCTAATCTTCTTCGTGAAGCGATGTGTCGTCATGGGAAGTTTCAAACCTTGTCTATCTAGCTGTTCTTTCATAGAATCTCAGCCACAAGAAATCAATGATCCATGATTGTTGCTCAACTGTACACTACTCTTTCTTATCAATATGAAATTGCACGCAGCTACGTTTTCGTGAGTTGCCTGTTGAAGCTTCAGAAAGTTTGCAAAACTTAATTAGAAAGTGTAAAGGTGATTATTTGGACTGTTTAGTTAAATTTAAAAATGATTTAAAATCAAATTATATTATTTTATTTTCGTTAATCGAATTAAAATTATTAATTTCAAAAATTAATTTATCGAAATTTCTTTTGTTGATTCCATTAATTTTTTTAATTAATCGAATAATAAATATATTTAAATTAAATTATATTTTAAAATCTTAATATCTCATATTTTAAATAAATTAAATAAAATTATCCAACAAAATATTCATATATTAGTGTATTATATTAAAAACTTTAACAATTTGTAAAATAAAATAATTTATTTCATATATTTTTCATTTTATATTTAAATTTTATTACATTTCGGTTAAAATTTTAGTTAATTCAATTTTCGAACCTAATTAATCAACAATCAAAATTTTTTTAAAATTATTTTCGTTAATTGATTAAAATTATTTCGATAACCAAATGATTAAACAAATTAAATCGATTTCGTCGGTTAGTTTAATTAAAATCAAATTATAAATACCCGTAATCTTGATATATACATATATATATATATATATCCATTATTTGTAATATAATATAGGGCAACTGATCATAACCAACTTTTGTAACTAGTTAAGGAACTCTCAGTTTCTATAACTCAATCATGGGTGATTGGCCAGTGGTTGGTGTGTGTGTCCCATATCTTAAAGAGCCAGCTAGTTTTTTTTCCCTTTCCTTCAAAATTTTTGAAGGGTTACCCCCAACCTAAAGCATGCATTAATTAGTGAGACTAAGTATTGAAAATCCAATGTATTATAATATGAAGAACATGCATGTTTGCCAACTTTCTTAATTAAAATTGTGAACTTTAAAGCTAGTTTTACTAGAAAAATACTTTAATCATCAATATAAATTGATGAAATTATCTTTGTATCTTTATTTATTTATTTTTTTAAATATGGAACAACTATTAGGTTAAGTCTGAATTTTATCCCAAAAAAAATATAAAACAAACTCTTGATTCATTGAATAGATAATAATCATTAGGTGAAGTCTAAGTTATATTGATGTGAATTTGTTATTGGTCAATAAAGATGATTAGAATTAATGAACAACATGGTCCCAAAAAGGAACTTAAAGCATGGGCCATGCACTATAAGCCAATTAATAATCAGCATTTTATATATTAAAAACGTTAATGTTATGATGATCATTTCTTTAAATTAAATATGCTTTCTAAGCAATTCTTTATTTTTGGATATTAAATTTCATTGTACTCTTCATTGACATATGAATTCTCTTATATCTTTTCTAGATTGGGCCCATTTACCATGAGAAAGGCTTTGCTGATCAAAGGCTAAGCTATGGGCCATTTGTCCATCAGCCTCGGACACGACCCAATACAATGAAAATACATAGGACCAAGGACGTTGGGTAGTTGGAAATACGGCTGAAGTAGGAGATTTTGGGAGTTGACAAAAAAATCTGAAGGGAAAAGAACAGATGAAGATCTTGTGTTGGGTGTGTTTAGTGTTGTAATTACTAATGTTGGAGCTTTGTCTGAAGAGCCCCAGCTAAGCTCTGCTCGTGTTGTTTTCCAGGTTCTGTCTTTTGTCTTTTGACTTCACTTTCACTTTCACTTATATCTTTTTTGTTTAACTCCACTGTTACTTCTGCCATTCAATTTCAGTAAGATCTAAATGTTTTTCTTTTGGGGCTCTGGGACTTGAGTCAATATGGTTTTTTTTTTTTTAAATTTTCCGTCACTTTGACTTGTTTTACCATATGTTATATAGTGAATTATGGAATGAATGAGATTTTTTTCTTGTTGCTAATGCTAGTAGCTAAAGGGTTTATAATTCTATGAGTTTGTATAATGTTTTCTATAGCATTGTTTGTTGCAATGCAGACAAATTATGGAGACATTGAATTTGGATTCTTTCCAAGTGTTGCACCCAAAACTGTTGATCACATTTTTAAGCTTGTGCGTCTTGGTTGCTATAACACCAATCACTTCTTCAGGGTAAGTGGTGGAACTCAAAAAAAGCATGGATTCTGTCTGCTAATTTAGTCTATGAATGTGATTTTGTGATGTGGGTAAGAATAATTTTTTTTTTTTTAAATTTGTTGCAGGTTGATAGGGGCTTTGTTGTCCAAGTGGCAGATGTTGCAGGTGGAAGATCAGCTCCCATGAATGAGGAGCAAAGAAGGGAAGCTGGAAAGACAATTGTCGGTGAATTTAGTGATGTAAAACATGTGAGAGGTGTTCTTCGATGGGGAGGTAAAACACCTTATTATTTTGTTAGTTCATGTTTAATTTAATTTTATGCAAAATTTGTTGCTTCAGATTTCTCAGTTTGGTCATATTAATTGCAACATGAAAAGGATTAATGATGACATATTTTTGTTTCTTTTTACATATACATGTTATTTCTTGTTAGGAAAGAACATAAATAGGAAGATTTCGTAATTGCTGGTTCCTTTTTTTTTCATGTGCTGCTCTCCCTTTGTTCCTCATTTATTGGATGAATAATGAATGACTGTTGGTATTGATCAGCTTGATCATTAAATTTCCATATTACTGGAAACTTTAGTTTTTTTCTTAGTGGGATTTGGAACAAGTGACCAACTGCATGTTGAAATTTACAAAAGTATATTTTGTTTTATTGGTTCTTTGGCTTAATATTTTATTAATGAGACTTGGTACGATCTCAGCTGTTCTGTTGATAAACTTATGATTGTAAATTATTTCATGGGGAAACGAAGTGACCATCTTTTACATTAATAGAAAATAATAATGGTTAGAAATCTTCTTGGGATTTCCACCCCAAATTTGTTTCTTGGGCAAGAGATTTCCACCCTGAATTATGAACCATGTTCCAGAAGTTGTTTGTGTGATCATTACTATTCTCATATTTCACATAAAACTCCTGTACCTTGTGTTAGGACCATAGAGTAACTTGCTATTTGTATTGAACTTTTCTAGCCGTGTTTTTCTGTACTTTCTCTGCTTGTTAAATTTTTTATGTATTTATAGGACACCATGTTACTTTGTTGCAGATATTCTGATCCAGATAGTGCGCAATCCTCATTTTCAATACTTCTTGGAGATGCCCCTCATCTTGATGGGCAGGTATTATTCTAGTCATACTTGCTGAGTATCATTGCAAATGATTGTAATGATTATGTCAGAATCTTATATGACAAGATAGCCTACATAATTGCTTCTGTTTATCATTTCAGTATGCTATATTTGGTAAAGTCATTAAAGGTGATGAGACTTTGAGAAAGCTTGAGGAACTTCCTACACGTAGAGAGGGGATCTTTGTAATGGTATAATGTGATACTTTTTCTGTTTTTCTTTGTAATGCAAAGAAGGTTTAGGATGCCTTTTACCTCTGAGAACTGTTGTTTTGGTGGATGCATCTCTTACCATCTTTAACATCATAATATATGTCCTTGCTTAACGGTTAAAATTTCTGAAGGCCGTTCAGTTTCCCTTAGGAGCAGGTAATTTTTATTCCTTTATGGCATCATTTCATTCATTTTCGTGAAGAGGGGATTTACCTCTTTTATTTTATTTTTCAAATAATCCATCCTACCTGTAAAAAGAGGGAAAATAAAAAGACAAACCAAGAGGGGAGTTGCTAAGTCATGCAAGATACAGTTGTATATCACGTACTTGCACTCATATATAATCATACGACTTCCACCATTTGATGTATACATCTTGATGTAGCTAGTTAAGAGGTTAGTTATCATCTTCTTATTTAACACTCATACAGCTGAAGGCAGGCACAGACATATCCCCATAAATTATATCTAAAAGTCTGACTTTTGCTGTAAGCCTTTATCCGATCAGTCTGATATAGGTATTTAGAGTACAAGCAATGGTTATTTCAATTGGTGACTGACTTTAATTGATGCCATTTCTTTCTTTACAGTGAACACTAATTTATGTCTATTTACTTCTTCCAGCCTGTGGAGCACATCACAATGCTGTCATCCTACTATTATGGTGAGAATTAAGCAGCCTCTTATGACATTTTGTTCTCGAAAACCTGCATTTCCTATATTGAAGTCAAGGATGGACAAGGATGCATTTATATTTTTAGTCATTGCTTCAACATTTCCTTGCATGTATTCTTTACAGTCACATAAACTATTCCCTAGACAAATTTTGATCACTATATTGCCTTAAAAAATTTGACTACTTGAGCATGTCAGGAGATTGTCAAGCAGGTTATATGATATAGTTATCCCGGAGTTATTCAAAGATGTGAAATTAGTAATTGTTTAGTACAGCATTGTCAAAATATTAGCCTATTAGGCAAAAAGGACACATAATGACTGCATGTAGTGATGTTCTTTGTTTTCTTGATACCACCAGCACTTAATGTACAACAAAATCACTGAACTCAGTCCGTTTTTTCCCCAGTATATTTTTGGATGAGGTATGAAACCTATCATTTACACCATCTACTACCCTGCACCAGGAAAGGAACCAAGCATCTTCAGTTTACAAAAACATATCCTAGTATCATAAGATAAACCATTATGGGATCTTCAAACAACCCACTATTTATACACCCATTGATCCTTTTATCAGCTAAAGAAAAATCAATTACAGTGTACTTATGGAAAGCCCATATTTGGTCGCTAATTTGTGTGATTGGTTCCAAAGAAATGGAGAAGTATAGCAATTTGATGAATGTAAGAAATAGAACATGTTCTTGATCTAATAAAACAACTTTTTGGAATAGTGAGGCACACAATTTTGGATGATCTGTGATGAGTAAAGAGAGAAATTCTTGATGACATCAATATGGTTCAGTGGAGGATGAAGGCTAACGAGAAGATTGAAAAAGGTTTGATGGCGTATTGGTGTTTTCTGGTTTAAGCAATCTTGAAAGTCCTTGGACAAGTGCTAGGGACCTGACTGGTATAATTGGATGGTCCAAAATGATGGGTTTTACACCTCATCTGTAGAGAATTTAAACGCACACAGACATTCAGAATAGTTTTCCTTTTCACCTTCTTACAAGAACTATTACTCCATTCAAAGATTTGGAGCTACACATGATGCATTTTAATGTTACATTCAAAGTAGTAGTCCTTTGGGATCTTAAAAGCTATGTTTTCCTAGCTACAGCTAGAAGAATCCTAAGACAGGAAATTGCTTAACCTAGTTGATTCAGTGCATCTAACATGTGAAACATTCATTTTGGAACTCGACTAAGTGGTTTCTAGAAGTAAATTTTAGTTCATGGACCAAGCCAATCAACTAGCTTACATGGCATGACTTTTTTTTCTTTGTCCTTTAATTTGTTCCTTAACTGAGCAATTTATCATATATAACGTAAAGTTTCTGATAAGATGTAGTATTGATATATGGTGTGGTTATTAGTATGCAGGGATGACAATTGCTATTTGTTGGTATACAATGTTGTTACCCTGTCATTTTCGATACCTTTCACCTAAATGCTCTGGGCATGAATAATATTTTTTTTTCATTTGATTATAAGAGTAGTATTATGTGTTTGTGGCCTTTTTTTTGGGGGGGTGGGTGGGTGGGGGGCTGTTGTACATAGAGCAGTACTTTTTACATATAGCTATGTCACATTACACCACCTTCAGTGCAAAATTTTAGGAGTCTCACCTGATAATCTAGGGTTGCGTTATCTGATCAGAAATTTTATAAAAGGGTTGGTGCAGTGCATGAGGCTCCCACTTTATTGGATCAGCGATTTCTAGATATACTCAGTCTTACCTCACTTTTAGAGGCTTGTGACCTCTATGTCACAATGGGGTAACCTTGCTTTTGCACCAAGACTCACTCTTCTTGTCAGATATTGTGGTCTGTGTAATAATTTCTAAAGGTGAATAGCATCATCCATGACTTTTGGAGAGCAGGATTATTAAAATTATTATTTATAACTAATTGACAACAATACCACATGCCAATGGAAAATGTTGCTACTCATAGCCTACTCATAATATTCTTTCTGCTTAATTTTCACATGAAAATGGGAATGGCAGTAATATTGAAATTATGTTATTACACATTGTATGTCTTGCTGTTATTCTAATTGATTTAAGATACTGAGTTGGAGGACTGTGAAAAGGAGAGAGGTATCCTGAAGCGAAGGATTGCTGCATCTGCTGTAGAAATTGAAAGACAGGTGATTAGAATTCCTGATTAATCTGTATCTAAATTGATACCATTTGGTTTTCTCTTGGTAAGCTTGGACTAATCCTGTGCCAGTGCAGCGAATGAAATGCTTCCCCTGAATTTCTAAGCAACAGCTGGATTGGAAAATGAGAAGGCTATGATTCACATAGGTTGCAAAGACCTTCTTGCTGTTGTATAAAGTCAGAGAACAGCATTGCTGATATGATTTCTGGTAGAAAAATGGTAACCAACAAACGTTCTATACTTTGTACCTACCCGTTCAGAAAGAAACACGATAAAAGAGGGAAAGTGTGTCTTGAGTCTTGACCTTAATTTCTTGATCTTGTGCGGATGATTTGCTTTGTGATAATATGGTTGTTGACCGAGTGAAATTCTGTCACTATCTGGCTCCAATAAATAACAACCCTATGATGGGTTACTGTTTGTGATTGAAATCCATCCATAAATGTTTGAAACCAAAGAGGGCTGTTTGTTGTATTATCCCGGATGTGTAAATCCAATTAATGGATATTTGGGAAAATTTCAAAATATGTAGGTCAAGTTCTAGAAATGAATCATAGCAACCAAATCTGTAAACTTTTGTGAAGGACTTCTCAGCTGAAAGAGAAGCCATCAAGTAAAAAAGTTTTGAGTGCCCTCCATCCAATTTGTTCAGATTGGAGGATCCTGGAAATCTAAAGTCCTTACATGCATATGTTGTTCTTGATACAAAATATGTCTTCCTTAAGGTTCTGTTTGGTAGGAAATAAAAAAAGAAGAAGCATAAGTTACCCTGGCTGTCACTACTCTTGAGATTGGTTTGAGTCATAAACTGAATTTAGTGGCAGTAACTTCATTGACATTTGATGGGTATTAAAAAAATAATATTCTGTGTCTTGTGTTATTGCATATATAAGATTGAAACCTAATCTTTTGCTAAACCATTTAATGTCTTGCTCAGACCAGAACCTTCCTTCACAACTAAGTTACCATTTTACGTCTTGCTCTATTTCTACATGTTGAGAGGAGAGACCCCTCTCACCAGATAAGACGGTGACATAAATCAATGCAGACCTACTAATGGGTTGACAATCCATGTTCAGAGCAAGGTTTATTTTCACATTTGTTTCTTTCATCTTCTCAAGGGTGGAAAGCATGTGTTAATCATTGTACTAAATGTTTGGGTTTGATTAGAGCTTTACATTTGAATTTTGCTGTCACCAACATTACTCAAGTACCATTAGAGGCAAAGAAAAGATCAAAATATGAACAGTAAGAAACCATTGTTGAAATTTTTTAGTGATCCAATGTACTATGTTAAGAGCAGCATTGACTTTTGATAAATAGATGGGCCTACAACAATAGGGATTCAGATTATAATCACATGTATGATTGACTAAGCTATAATTTTGAGACAGCGACTTGACTGTGCATCTAGTAACCGTTTCCGTCGGCTCTCTGCACTTTCATTTGTGCCACATTTCTATCAGCACAACAAGCTGAAAAAACATTTTTTTAAAAAACTCCTTCAATTAATTCACTGAAAAACATTACATGTGCTGCCAGGAACATGCATTCACTCCCATTATTCATCCTAATTCATTGGGTTTCTCTTTCAATTTTCATTTTTGATCTTTTTTTTTTTTTAGGTTTCATTTCAACATTGTTATCAGCTGATGAACTTTGCTAAAGCAAAAATGCTATAAAATCCAAAGCAGATGGTGTTTCGTATAAAACAAAGGTCACCAATTAAACATGAACAGGCTTCAGGTTACTGTCTTGTCATATAAAAAACAACTGAGGGTGCAAGAGGCAAATAAAATCACATGGTCCGAAAACATGGGGATAATTTTCCCACCATAATATCATCATTCCAGAGTTGAAACTTGAAAGGGTGAGTTAAGTCCCATCTGAAAGCAGTGTCGACGACTTCAAAGGTTGCCGCTGTCTTAGGATGCATCGGTACTTAAAGGATTCAAGATTGATGCCTCAAACAAGGCAGAGGGAAATGTCCCACATGGTTGAATTGCAAAGACAGTGGCACGAGGTTTGATTTCGGCAGATCAATTTGGACCACAAAGCTTAGTTTCATCATGGTGATTTAGGCTTTGCTTCTTCCTTCTTCGGCTTGGGTCAATTTTAAGGGGATTGACTATTAATTATGAGACAACATAGGAACAGTCACATGAATATGGAGCAGAAACATTCACATTTTAATGTCTGGTTATCCATATCGGTCCAAATACATCATGGGCTATTGTAATGTTACTGGTCAAAGTTGCAATGCCATGGAAAAAAAAAAAAAACAAAATACAACAATATTTTTCTCTGTTTTATTTTTTCTTAACTTCATTATTTCGAATTTGTCATCAGTACTTTACGACAAGTATTTCGAAAATAAAATATTAAATGTATTAAATTGATGAAAGAGAATATATCTCAAAGATGGTCTTACAAAAAAATTAAATTAAAACAAAGCTAAAAATACATTGATCTCACTATTAAAAACATTGCTTTAAAATGTAGATATATATATATATTAATTTCATTATACCACTCTCACATTTTCAATTATTTATATCATAGTATACCTTAAAAATAACAAAATTCCAAGGATAATATTATATATATATTATATCATAATCTAAAACTTTTTAGTCCACGTTATATTATTGATGTAAGCCTTTTCTCTATAGGCAAATTTTGTGCTAGAGGGGCAAATTTTGTGGTGATTGGCAACATTGCATAAGGACCAGGAAATAAACATGTAACAAACTGAGGCTGCGTTGTCTGGGGGTTGAACTACATCAATTGGTCAGCCATTGGTCTGCAAATGGCCAGTCTCGTGGCTTGCCATGCTTCTAATCGACAACGTTGGCCATCCTATATAAAATTGTCACATGCAGGCTCTGCCATTATTATTACTCTCATTCCATGAATCGAATATCAAATTTAATTACTTTGTAATAATCATCTGAAACTTAATTTCGCTTTGTTCTGGCAACCAGTTTAAGATTGCTAGAGCTACGAGATTGTGAGAAACAGCTCATTCATCAGCTCTTGCTTAACACTGCTGTTCAAATTCCAGGTCCCTTGAGTACATGAATGTTGTACATCTTTTGCTTAATCATATTATGTATAACTATCTACATTAATTTCAAATTTTCAACATATCGGTAATTTCCAGGAAAATCGCCGGACCTGAAAAAGGTGTAAACCCTACTAAAAGAGAATTGGGTTCGATTTTTTTTTAATAAAAATTAAGGTTAAATAGTTTATATTTGGTAGGAAAGCAAAGAAAATGCATGTGAAAGTGATTTTTTTTGTACTTCTCCAAAGTCCTTGATGCCAAACATAGTAAGGTTGGCCAAGGCCAGTAATTCAATGGTCGAATGCCTCTTATGACCATGCAAGGACTTGACTCAAATGAAAAAAAATTAATTTGGTCATGAGAAAATTAATTATCATGTATATATGAAGTTCGATTTTTTCTTTCTGCAGGCGCTTTGTTTTTCCATGGAGCATATGTTTTGGTCAATGGTCATCCAACAAGGTTCAAAAGATTGTGTAACATGGGCAATTGGACTGATCATCACAGGTATTAAGTTGAATATTTATATATATTTAAAGATATTGTAATTATAACCATGGAAGATGGGTCGTACAGTTTACAGCTCTCTCCTTCTCACTGATGCCATGCTTACACGTACAATCATGGAGTCTGAGAGCCAATTAACTACTCTTGGAGATCTCGATGAGGAATCACGTTCCAACCCTGATGATAGTTTACTATTATCACTTGAAAGATCTCTCAAGAATCTAATAAACTAAAAATATAATTCATTGTTAACTGGCAGAAGAGAATATTGTACTTGTATTTTCAACAATTCCTACTCACCAAATTACCTAATTTATAAAATGTTGATATGACAGACTTAAAGTGAAAAATCTGAGGTCATGTGGCACATCGAAATTGTGGGTTTTTCTTTAATACAATTTTTTTTTAATGTCAGTTTGCAATAAATAAATAAATAAATCAATCAATCAACCAATAAATAAAGTCTTCCATGCATGACTTGACTTAAAATTAACATTAAAAACATGCATGTGAAGAAACATCTCCTTCCTTGCAATTTCCTCAATTAATGTATTATACAAGAAAGATGTTGATTTTGTTCTTTAACGTATGGATTGCATGTTTAGTAGTTATATTTAATGAGCTGAAACCATATTTCTCAAGAAGCCTTGCCATTAATTAATGATGGGAATTAATTTTTGGGGCCAGGTGATCGATCGCTTTCGCTACGTACCTAATCAAATTTGGTAACAATGTATTGGAATTCAATACAACAAGCAGTCCTTAAACTATTTGAGCAAGAAGATTTGGTTTGCGGAGTGTCATTCCTAATTCCTCAATGGTTGCCTAGTTGTAGGCCGATTATGTTTGCTCAATAGTATTCAAGGTGAAGTTCCTTAAATGAAAGTTTTTATTAAAAATGATTCAATAAAAATTAAAATCAAAAGTCAAAACCGATAATAAAAATATCTATTATATAGATTAAGCGTGTAATTTTTTAAAAGTAAAATTTAATATATATTTTTTAGATAATTATTTTCAATAAAAATTTTAACATTATTTTTACTATTAAATAAATACTCACCAAAATTTGAATTACAAATGATAAATTTAATATATATAATTTTTACATATTATTGATCTTTTCATTGAATTCTTTCAATTCATTAGTTTTATTTTTCGATTTTAATTTCTATTTAATCTTTTTTAATAAAAAAAATCATAAACTTAAAAATTTTCGTAGAAATCTTTCTCGTATTTAATTAAGACTTTTAGAGAGTGTTGGATTTTTAAATGAATTCACATGGCGAACTACAACTACACCCCAACCAGCAAAAAAAAAAAGAACGATTACAGCTAAATGGGAAGGACCACCTTCTTGCAATGATTGAGTAAACCAAGTAAGTGATCAGTGATCTTTTTGATATTCGCTTACAGAAACAGTTTGCAAATATGTAATTGTGTCGTGTACGTAGCTATAGCTTTTCCTTGAGACCGTCACTGTGTTGTAACATGCGTGAAGTTTAGAGGTCACATGGGAGATCATGTGATATCGTTTCCAAAACAATTGACTATATTAATCCCCCGCTCCCCTTGAGGAAGGTACGATAATTGGTGATTATCATTGTTGTTAACTCTCGAGATTATGCTGGTAATCAAGCTTTGATAGTTCCTAAACCATTAGAATTTAGATGCAATTAAGTTGCTTGTCGTTGCTAGGAGATCATCATGTTTCATGGCACATGATCATGCAGGGTGCCGACGACTCTGTCCACAAATCTAACTTCTACATGCAGGAATCTAGCCGGAAAAAGGTGCAACATATGATATCACGTGTGGATATGAAAAACCCTCTTTTTTACTACTAAAATACACTATCAACATATACTATATATTAAATCTAAGTGAGGCAATGACCATGCCCTAAATAAGCAAAAGCTAGGAAACTTTGAAGGGAGATTCTGTATGCCAAAAAAGTTGTGTTCTAACCGCTCCCAATCTTGCTTCATGCCCAATAAATATATATTTTTTATAAATATAATATTAAAAAATGATATTGAAATACAAAAAATGTTGTCAAGGAATCGGGTTAAGTGCGTAAAGCAGAGGATACGAGACAACACGTGCCATGTCGTGACCAAAATTATGGAAGAGATTACGGGGATGCGGAGATGTGATAAAATCTGACTGGTCAACAATGTCGCCCTTCCTACCTCCCAATTTGCTCATGTTTGCGACTTTCAGATCCGAACTATGAAGACTGATTCAAGTACTCATTCTATTCCATAGCTATAGCTATAGTTATACCTTTCTCTCCCTCTGGCTATGCTTGTCGTAATGAACAGATCAGATAAAATAAAGAAGGGGAACGGGGAGAGAGCGTTGGGTTTTTGTTTCTGTACGAACACTGAATATATATATAGAGTTTATATTTAATATATGATTAATATATAAATTTTATATATTATCAATTGATATTATTTTATTAATAAATAAATATTAATTTTTAAAATAAATATATAAAATTAATATTTTTTATAAAATTTATTCGTTAATAAATTAATATCATTTAATTTAATTTATTAATAAAATAATATTATTTTATTTATTGATAATATATAAAATTTATAATAATGCATCATATATATATATATATATAGTGATATTTATAGGTATATAATTCAATGACAGGAAGTAATAAGATAACGTGGGCTTGCGTGCTAAACTGACAGAAGGGAGGCCCGCGTAGTTGGGTGATTATCGAGCACATTTACCCTTAACCCACTTGCCTGCTAATCCCTGTTTGTGGACACCCAGGGAAGGACAGTATGGCATATCTCTCTCCCTTTGGTCTTTTTTTCATTCTCTCTTTTCTTTTTCTTTTCTTCATGCACAGGCACGCGCGTTCTCGCACAAGCAATAATTAAAATAAGGAAAAAATGGGGAAAAATCCGCTTAGAATCAGAACCCTATTTAATAAGCAGAATATGCCACTGGTTTCTTCCATGCAAGTGTCTCTTGTTCACTCCCAAGCATCACTTCATCATTCTCTACCTTGATTTCTTGCTCTTCTCTTGGTTACCTTATCTTTCTAGCTCTGTCCCTAACTTGTGTCTTTTAACACTTGTTCCTCCCAATCCCCATTTTTCTTAGGTTTTTCTTTTCTCTGACACAAACCATCACTTTGTTTTCCCACCCTCTCTCTCTCTCTCTCTTTATCCTTAAGCCTTCATTTGTTTTCTGACAAGTATACTACTACTAGCTAGTAGTTTTTTTAGCACAATGTCAAGCAGAAGATCAAGTTCCAGGCAGTCAGGTGTTTCCAGGATCACAGATGATCAGATCACCGACCTTGTTTCTAAGTTGCAACAGCTTATCCCTGAGCTTCGCGGAAGGCGCTCAGACAAGGTACCAAGCAGTGGTCTTTTTACATTTCTCTCCTTCCTCCAAACTTCCCACCCTCTCTCTCTCTCTCTCTCTCTACTGGAAATTAAAAAAAAAAAAATTCTTCTTTTCTTTTGTGTGGACTTCGTTCGCTTTTGTAGATAAGTCATATTCACAGCCTCATTTATTTTCATGTGGTGCATCTAGCATCAAGTTGAAGGTGTGGGACTCAATCTGTTCCCTTTTAGCATGCATCATGTTTAGCCGTCACACTCAAATGCATCACCAAAACAATTTAATTTGATGTTCTTTAAAAAGCATTAAAAAATCCCATAATTATTCTTAAAAAGTCATGTTGTTTAATTAATCTAATTTCTCTTCAGGTATCAGCTTCCAAGGTCTTACAGGAGACTTGCAACTACATCAGAAGCTTACACAGAGAGGTGGACGACCTAAGCGACCGGGTATCCCAGCTATTAGCTTCGATGGACACCGATAGCGACCAAGCAGCCATTATCAGGAGTTTACTTATGCAATAATCAGCCTTTCTCATTCTCAGTTTCTCACCCTTTGTTTCACTATATTAAGTATTACTTACCAGCTTTCCATATCTAGGTTTTGGTGACCATCACTAGTAGAATGTTGAAACAAGGGTCACTACTCCAATATCATAAAACAAAAATACTATATATATTTTAAGATTATCTTGGTTTATTGATGGTGACGCTTCTCATGAATATGGCAAAATTTTCAAAGTATAGAAGAAGCATGCTAGCCATGACTGTTTTCTTATGTACTTCAATCAGCTTTCTGTTAATGAACTTGATTAAGACTAAAGAAAAAAGAGAGAGGGATTTAGATTTAGGGAGTGGAGCCAGAATGTCAACTTCGAAAGCTGATGACAATCGCTGACACGTGATTTACCGTACAGCAATTCCATCTTCACTGTTTGGGTGTGCGCGTGTTGACACGAAATTTCGCGTTAACTCGAAATAATTCATTTTAAAATTAAAGACGTGTTCTGCTTTTGAAAAAAAAAAAAAAAGAATATTCTATCTTGATTGTAGCATTATCGATTTTTTGAGATGGGTTTCATTTGGATGGTTTGAACCCCCAAATTCTTGATACTCAATATCGATTTTGCTCACATAATTATTTTTTAAAAAATAATATTTAATATATAAGATCAAATTTTATTATTTGCAATTTTTTTATTTTTAAATTATAAATTTTTTATAAAAAATTAAACAAATTAAAGTCATGAAAAATTAAAACAAAATATTGGTTTAAGTCTATTGCGAAGCTGTCAATTTGTTGCTTTTGCAGTCATTTTATGCTGATTGCAGCCAATTAGATTAGAGCGGTCGAGATGAATTAATAAAAATTGAGAAAATTATGATTTTAGCGTCTTATTGTGGAGGGCTAGCAAATAAAACTAGCTTTATTTACTAAAGCTTTTAGGGTTATTCGGATTTATTTTTATGCATTCTAGAGACTCTTTATATTCTTAGTATACTTATTGAAATATCCAAACTTTGAGGACTTTGATATGCTATTCATATCAATATATATATATATAATTTTGCATCTATGATCATGTGTATATTTAATTAGATTTAAATTAAGTTCATGTATGTAATTATAATATAAAGCCTTATTATTTGATACATTATAAATGTAAAATTTTAGTTACACAAATAAAATTAAGAGGATAACACATATTTTTTAAGATATATTTAGACAATAATTATTTAATTAAAAAATGAAATATATGTTAACCTTTTAACTTCGTTTGTATAATTAAAATTTTACAATAACAGTTTAACCTAAACGAACGAAGACAGGTAAAGATTTGGGATAACATTATAGCTGTACGATTCGAAACAATTAATTTTGGCTGGTTTCCTCTGCGCAATTTGGATAGCAAACAACATTGATGGATCAGTTTTGTCTCCAAACACAGTAGTTGGTGAGACTAAGCAAGTTGTGTTTGTATTCTTTTTTGTTTTAGGGATTTTTATTAAAATCTTCAAAAAAAAAAAAAAGTAAAAGAAGCAATTTTTTTGGGTTTAAAAATGTCAGTCTTTTATTTTTCTTTGTAAAAAAAAAAGGTAAAATGGTTAATTTATTAAAAAATAATGGATAAAAAATAATAGCAGAAATCAAGCAATCAAAAACCATAATGTAGGCTGTAGTAAAGCCCAAAAACAATGTGGGCTGCTTCTGGTTAACTGAAAGGCATTAGACTAATAAAAAAACCGGTTTCTTCTATCTCTAGTCCAGTCCAGTAAACCCGGTCCACTTGGTTTCCTCTGTCCAGGTGTTATTCCCGTTTCACGCTCTTCTGTCAAAGTCAAAATCTCCATCTCTCATCCAATCAGCTTCATATTTTCCCTTAATTATGTCAAAAATCAATCAAAATTTTTTTTTTTGCGCGTGATTAGTCGTGAACCGATTCTTGCATTCTCCTTGAATTTTCCGTCAATTTTTCAGTTGCCTGACGCGAGCATTGGTACATGACAGCAGATCCTTCAGAATTAGGACGAGGGAATATTCCAAGTTCTTACTCAAGCTACAAGAAAAAGCATTCGTGAGCCAGAGTTCTTTTTCCACGTGTCCGTCAATCTTTCGTTATTTTTGTACAAAGTCTCTGCTCCGTGGATGTGACTACGGCATTCCCTTGTCGGTGGCCGTTTCCTGTTCCCTTAAACAAACGGTCGTGATGGACCCATTCTTTTTCCCACCTTAAACAACGCCACCGATTCAACTCCTTCTTTAACGGATTTTTCCATGATCGTCAACTTTTGTTCTCACAACCGAAACGTCTCAATCACTAGTCGAAGCACCAGAAAAAGTCAAAACACAAAAAAGAGAAGATTTTCATTTTCATTTTATATTTAAGAGTTTTAATGTGAAGTTTTAATTGAGTTAACTCGTTGACGATAACCGGCAACCGAGTCAAAAGGGGGCATGGCCGGAATGAGTGACTCAGTGTCGATCAGGGTTTCGTACAAGAAATTAAAAGGGAAATTGGAGGTTGAAATGATCAACGGGCCTCATAATCGGATCGATCTAAATTTATCTTCTGACTCTCCTTCAACTTCACCCTTGTCTCCCAACGAAAACTCTAACTTATCATCGCCGGTCCACGTCAAATCTAAGGATTGTAGATTGCTAACTCTGGTTCTTAGTTGTACGGTCGCCGCTGGGGTTCAATTTGGTTGGGCTTTGCAACTATCGCTCGACTCCATACATTCAGGTCTTTCCAATGCTTTTTTTTTTCCATACTTGTATTATATGTTAGTTTAAATAAAATTTAACAGAAAAATTATATTTTTGACTATGAATTTTGTGAAATTTGAATTCGATGCAATGTTTTTGAATTACGATTAGTTTTATTATTGGATGACTTTTTTGGCTCATTTTTTGTGCTTTTTTAAAATTATTTTTAAGAAATAGAAAAAAAAAAAGATTAGCACAGTGTACTTTTGTTGGCATTCCTTAATTAGTTAGAAATTAGGCACCTCAACACTTTTCCATTGTTGTTTAATCATTAATTTAGTTTATCTCATGGATTTTAGAAAGAATTTTGAGTGTATTTGCTAGTTGGAAAAGAGAGATCATGGTGTTGAGAGACAAGTTATTCTTTGTTATCCTTTTCTAAAAATTCTTCTAATAATTTGTAGAAATACTTAGCATCTTTACCAATATCAAACAAGATGGCCCTTTCAGAAGTTGAAAAAAGAAAAATGATAAATTAAGTTTTAGAAATAGGGAGGGTAATATTTACTATCAACTAGATAGCTGATTTTTTTGCATGTTGATTATTGGCATGCGTGAGAGAGAGAGAGAGAAGAATATGATGGCCATTTTTTGAAGCACATTTTTGGATCATAATATAATTCTCAAAATCTTTTGTCAAAATCATGCTCATGCAAGAATATCGCTTCATTTATTTATTTTATTAGCCTCAGCCATGGTTTCTTTTCTACTGCTCTGAGCTTCTCTTGAGCTTATGATGCTTTCCCTTTTTTTTGACTGCGTATATTTGGCTGATTCATGCAGACAATTGGAATAGAGCATGCTTTTTCTTCATTTATTTGGCTCTGCGGTCCAATAACAGGTCTTGTGGTAGGTGATGGGAACCATGTTACATAATTTTATATTATTGTCCATTTCATTTTTATGGAATCCTTATGGTTGTACCTTGATTTTTAACGTGGTGACTTGATAAATCAGATATAACAGATTGTGCTGCATTTTGAACTGAATTTAGTTATTATTCACAAAAGGGTTTGGGGTGGCTTTGATGTATCCTAGGCATGAAGGGGGAGGATGGGGGTTACCTGGAATGTATGATTGCATAATAGTAAATCTTTCTTTATTCAAAATTTCATTTTCTCCCTTCATACCCTAGGGATCTTGTGGTCCTTTTATCCCACTGTAGGCAGTGGATCTGTTCTCTCTCTCTTTCTCTCTCCGTGTGCGTGTGCACAAATTAGGAGGCAGGCTACCTTTGTAATTGAATGCCTCTTGGCTATGGATGTGGTGGCGCTTAACAGATGTAAATGACTATAGTTGAAATAAATCAGAGAAATAATGCCTATCCGTATTTGTGATTTATTGAATTGCTTGCATTTTGATCTTAGGTTCAACCTTGTGTTGGTATTTGGAGTGATAGATGCACTTCGAAATATGGAAGGAGACGGCCTTTTATCCTTGCTGGATCGCTCATGATCTCTGTTGCTGTAAGCTTCGAAGAAATTTGTTACCTGTTAAATAATTCTTTCTTATATACTATGTTTTCTATGTTTTATTTCTGCTAAACTAGTTTTGTTATTTAGGTGATAATAATCGGGTTTTCTGCAGACATTGGATACATATTAGGCGATACAAAGGAGCATTGCAGGTTTCCTTTTCTGCTTTTGGTTCCTTCTCTTCTCTTGTACCCCTTCCACGCACACACCAAACAAAAGAGATTCACCTAATATACGCAATGCAGTACATTTAAAGGTACACGACCAAGAGCAGCCTTTGTCTTTGTTATTGGGTTCTGGATATTGGATCTTGCTAACAATACGGTGCAGGTATGTCTTCCATGGTAATTATTTCTTTGTTACCAGTTTTCCATTGTGTATGATTGTGAGCTAATAGTAAAAATTTTTACCTTTTTAGGGACCAGCTCGTGCCCTTTTGGCTGATCTATCAGGTGAACTCCCTTCTTTCTTAAAAAAATAGAAATATTTCTAGTCTATGCATTACATTGTGATGCTTAGGTATAGTGCCTCTCATTTACGAGGTCCTATAATACCACACGTTTCGATCCTGTGCATGACAAGATGTTGGATGGCTATGTTTTAGGTCCTGATCAACACAATTCTGCAAACGCTATCTTTTGCTTAGGGATGGCTGTTGGAAACATCTTGGGATTTTCAGCTGGTGCTAGTGGGAGTTGGCACAGGTGAAAAATTTTCACGTGTTTTTATTGTGATGAAACATACAATAACGGACAGACACAGTTATTTGTTTCATTGTTTATTGCATTAGATATTAATTTATTCCTACAATTATCTTGACACAGATGGTTTCCTTTCATGAAAAGTAGAGCTTGCTGTGAAGCGTGTGCCAATCTTAAAGCAGCATTTCTTGTTGCTGTAGTAAGTAGTATTATCCATTGAACTTTCACACATAAAGCTTTCTAGGATGTTAAAATTGAAATTCTTCTCCTAAATGTTCCTTCAATATATTTGATTTGTCATTTTATGGCTTGAACTATGGTACGTCACTTTGACATACTTAGTGATTCTTTAGATTTAGTGATTCTTTAGATAAAGTGTATTAAAATGAGCATGACATTTACTAAAATTTTGATTGAAATTGTTGATCTGAAAAGCCATTTACTTGGTTATGTTAGTTGCATCTATTATTATCCTGCTGATTCCATGAGCTATGAAAATGATTTTCTTTGTTGTTGGGCCATATATTCTCATGAGTTGCCCTACAAATAGTTATTTCTGCTAATGTCTGAGATTAACAATGGAGACTCGTAGTATAGCTTCTTTAAACTTTGAGTGCCTTTTCAGTAGCTAGTTCCTCTGTTCGAATGCTAATTTTGTGCATTTTGTAGTTGCATGTGTTTTCTAACACTTTATTAGATGTCATCCTGTCTATGTTTAAAAAATTGTTTGGCATGTGCACAGGTCTTTCTCTTTTTTTGTGCTGTTGTGACCATATGTTTTGCTAAGGAGGTTCCACTTCCGTGGCCAGCAAATCAGCCAACTCGTTAATCAGATTCCGCTCCTTTGTTGAATGATTCCACACAAAATGGCTTTCAACACTCAAAATCAAAAGCTGATGTGTCCTTTGTGGCCGATGCTAATAGGAATAATGCTGAAAATGGATATGAACAAGTGTCAAACTCCAAGCATGCTAACTCAAAAGATATAAATGTTCAAATTGAAGTTTTCAGTGATGGTCCTAGAGATGTACTGGTCAACTTATTGACCAGTTTAAGGCATTCACCGCCTGCAATGCACTCAGTGCTTATTGTTATGCCTCTCAGTTGGGTAAGTCTTACCATTTTGTTCTCTACACTTTGATTCCTTGAAATTGGCCTTGAGCCAATTATCTATAGGCTGATAGTAGACATTTGAGGATTGTTAACATTTTTATTTAATGGTTGGCTACAATTTCACATTCCCTTCTCGCCATGAGATATAAAAAAGGAAGAGAAAGGGATGCAATCATTTATTATTTTGTTTTCATTTATATTTGGGTATTATTTGCAGTTTTCTTGGTTCCCCTTCTTTCTATTTGATACGGATTGGATGGGAAGAGAAGTATATCACGGAGATCCAAAAGGAATGCTTCTGAAATACAATTATATGAACAAGGTGTGGAGAAGGTGCATTTGGTTTGCTATTAAATTCTGTAAGAACTCAAAATTGAGCACTAATTGCTAGTCTTTCTTGGATTTCTTTTTTCTCTCCATCAGTTGAAGTTAATGTAATGATATTATTCCTTCTACTTGAGGGCTGTAGGTGATTAGATTTCTTTTTTATTCATTTCAATAGTTGTTTTATTTCTGGTAATTTTTGGTGTAGATTGTTCTGGGCATTCGTTCTTTCTTCATTGAACCAATGTGTCAACGGATGGGATCAAGACTTGTTTGGGCAATGAGCAACTATGCGGTGTTTGCCTGTATGGCTGTCACAGCTATCATTAGTTTGATATCTGTCAGAGAATATTCTTAAGGGATCGAACATGTAATTGGAGGAAATACATCAATCAGGATTGCAGCCTTAGTTGTATTTGCTCTTCTTGGATTTCCTCTAGCTGTATGTATCAAATGACTTGCAGCAAATTTCTATATCCTTTAGTTTTTGTTTACAAAAAGTTCTTATTTTTGCACCTAATTTGTTTTGTACTTGCAGATTACCTATAGTGTTCCATTTTCTGTTACAGCGGAGTTGACTGCTGATTCTGGCGGTGGCCAAGGTTTATATCTTAATTATCTTCTGTAGTGTATGGTTCTGCTTTATACAGTTGCTAAATTCGGAAAAATTGTAACAATTTGTGTCTTTGTGCAGGATTGGCAATTGGAGTTTTGAACCTTGCAATTGTTATTCCACAAGTACAAAATGTGATATGTTGTCATATTTAATTTATTTTCTATTATTTCAGAAGGTTTCTTACTACGTCAGAAGATTGGTTGTTCCTTTCATAGCTCATACGGCCTACCTAATTTGAGCTCCAACTATCTAAGTATTTTGGGTGCCTTGTATTTAAAAAAAGTTTGAATTTTGGTTAACTTTTAGACATAAAATAAAATGTTGATTGTTAATTTAGTCAAATTTAGTTAAAGCTGATTTTTAATGTATTGTTGGTTTCTTCAGATGATTGTATCTCTCGGTGCGGGTCCGTGGGATGCTCTATTTGGTGGAGGAAATATACCAGCCTTTATTTTGGCTTCCTCCTGTGCTCCGGCTGCGGGGTTTATTGCAACTCTTAGGCTGCCTGATCTGTCAAGTTCCTTCGAGTCATCTGGTTTCCATTTTGCCTAATGACCAAAATGGCCTTAATAAGGTGACAGCCACTGTATATATGATGCTTGGCAACCATGGAAATGCTGTCAGTTGCTTTCAGAGGATGGTTCTACCATCATGTGTACGTATAATTTTCATATTAAAAGATATACGTATTACATATCCAAATTCATTCATTTTTTCCCCATTTCATGGATACATGTACTTAATGCAGAGTGTAAATTGCCAATTATTATATTGAAAAGAACATACGTGCACAAGATGATTAGTGTCTTTAATTAGCATCCTTTTGCTTGATTCGTAGATTAGATTTAAGTCTCCTCTCTGTCTAAGTGGGCAGCATACAGCAGCTATTTTGGCTTGGCATTTCTGGATGGCATGTGATGATGTGAGGCTTTCGCTTGATTCTGTGAAGGTGGAATGTCTTCTTCCTGACTGCCAGTTAAGTCTGACACGGTTTCTAGACACGTCCTTAGACAATGTTTGGTGCACTTCTCAACTGATTCCTTGTAATTACTTTTCTTTATTGTCTTTAGATATCTCACTGGCCTTAACAGTTAACACCTTCGGTTCTGAGGATACACATACATAAAATTTCCTTGTAATTGTAAGAAAGAATATATGATCAACCATACTACTCTTGTACTATCTTCTTTTAAATGGTTGAACTATTTTTCAGTCTGAATTACTTATTAGAGCTTGATATAGGATGATTGTGCCTTGACATTGTGTGTATATGCTCTTTTTATGCATCATTCCCAAACAGATTTGGGGTTGTGCATGTTTATTAGCGATTACCCATGTTACTTAGATTCGGGTTGAATATTGAATATGGTATGTATCAGACATGATACATTCAAGTTTTTTGATTTATTTTAGAGTATCGAATTTTCATATTATGTCTAGCAGATACGTATCATTTCAGCCTGTGAATACTACGTTTCAACGATATTGATTGATTTTAGCTTAGAATTAACTTCGGTGAATACTAGATTTCATATCAAGGGAAGTATTCTTTGCCTGAGATATTAAACAAAAAAAATTCAATTATCGATTAAGAATCGAATGCATATGCTTCTTTCCAAGCTAAAATAACATGAAATTATTATAATGGGATGTTAGAAGTCATATATAAATATATGCTTTTCTTGTCAAAATTAAAGAAGCAGCCGGTGATGACATTAGAATAGTTGGTGGGTCAATTCTTAATTTCCAATTCTTGTCTTTTGTTTTAAAAGATCCTGCTCCTTCAATCCTCACTATGCAATTTCATTATACAATAAGCACTAAAATAAACCATGAAAATAAGGGATAGTGTGCTTTTTTTTTTTTCTTCTCAACCAAAATTCGATAAGAAATATTTCAAAAATAAAATTTTATATTCAATTAAGTCTTTAAAATCGTTTAAATTAAAGAGAAATTGGGTCAAACTATGAAAAAACCATATAGATTGCATTATAAAAAATAATAATAATAACATTGATTGTATTATAAAAATAAGAAAATGTAATAATGTCAATGCACTAAATTTTGAAAATATAATGGAAAAACCAAATATATATATATATATTATATTAAAAAGATAAAAGGGTTGACCTAATTATCCTGATTCTTCGAGCTATTATAGCTATTACAACAATTTTATTTCTGGTTTTTGAAATATATTTTCTCGTTTCCTTAAATTTGTGCTAGTGTTTGATTCTTTCCTGATATAACATAATGTTCTGATTTGAGGCGAATCCGAGAAGAATGCATTTGAATGAACGGTTGCTACGATGGGCCATCTCTCATGACAAAAAGTTAAGCATGGCCAAAGACGAATAATAATAATAATAATAATAATAATAATAATAAACGGACCAGTGGTTCACAAATCACAATCAAATCGCATATATATATATATATATATATATATATATTCCCCTTTGGTCCAAAAGTTTTGAGGAAAAAATATTATGAAATAAAATCACCCAAAAAAAGCAAAAGCAGAGAGGGCAGGTGACGTCAAGCAAAGACTAGCACATGGGATGAGATTGCAAGCTGAACCAACTCCCCCATAACAGAAGCAAGAAAGATGGCATGTGGAGTTGTAGGTTCAGCTCTTCTGTTTTATTTATTTTTCTAAACTTTACAGAATTTTTTCCCCTAACTATATATAATTTTTAAATTTTATTAATTATTAATAGTTGTAGCAAGTTATAGGAAAAAAAAGAAAAGAAATGGGGGATAACAGGTTTGAGAACATGGATCCACCCCAGCTTCCAACTAATAAAGTCATGTGAAGGCAGTGGGAGTAGCTTTGTCTTTGCCCAAAAATTTTTTAAAGCACTAGTATTTTAGAAGGACCCCCAATGGCTTCCACCATCACCGATATGCAGATTGGTGGGTCCTTTGCCATTCCCCATTCCCTTCCTTTAGATACATCCCTAGCTCTAGAATAAAGCAGCTAATCATTTTTCCAATCAAAACACTGTCTAGGGTACAAAAACCATAACAAAAACCCATTACTTGTTTCTGATCTTCTCCTCCCATGCATGCAATCTATTTCTATTTGCATCACCAAATCCATGGCCTAACCTCTTTTGCTTTTGTATTTTCAAACCCTTATATCTATGAAAGTAATTAATGTTAGGGATATAATAAAGTGAATAAATCAGCTTACATGCTTGAGGTTTTAATATCTTCACCTTAATAACCATTTATCATTTAGATTTAATCAAGGTGCATATATATTAATATATATAGTTGGCACTTAATTTGGCAATTGTAATTACTATTGAATATGATATTACTAGGGATCAAGGGATGTTTTTTACATGCGTACTATAGTGTGGGAGCAATGTTTACAGAAAAAGAAGGAAGTGGATCCTGGTGTGATCAGTGATGACATTAGCTTTTTTTACTCAACGTCAAGATCAAACCCTCAATTCGAACCTTCAAATTTCAAAATCACTTGAAAGACTAAACAGAAAATTGCCAGCCAGTTGCCTCATCTATGAATTTTGTGGGAGTTGTACGTTTGTGATGATTTTTAACTCTTTTGGGGCCATATGTTGGGTACTTAATTCCCTTAATGGTTTCTATATATCTGTCCATTTTTCTTTCCTTTCTGTGACAAACAATCAAAGGAAGAAAGGGATTGAACAATTTAAACAGAAATAAAAAACAATGAAAACTTGAGTAGATTCACGGGTCACCCTCTGAATAGAATGCCAATGCTTCAATATTATTCTCCATCCAGGAGGTAATTTTGTGCAAGTCCGCTTACAGGTTATTACTTGAGATCTTTACATCTTTCTGCAATTAACAAGTCAGAAAATTACAATGCTACATTCAGGGCCAGATTTTTTTAGGTCCTCAGCTAGTAAAGATTTGCCGTAGTATTTATCTGTAGCACTGATAGATTCTGGTTTGTGTTAGAAGAGGTAAAAAATTGTGGGCTGTTGGACCTTGCAGAAGCACAATTTTTTTTTTTTTTTTACTTTTCTGTTCATAACTCATTATTGGTGTGGTACTGTGGTCAAAGGAGGGATTCACTGTAAGGGTGTTTCCTAACTTTTAATATCTACTTTTGTCACCCCTTTCATTGACCTTTTTACAAACTTTGGTAAATAAACAGTTACAGAAACAAATTTTTTTTCTACTTCCTTATTCATATGTTTAAGCACTTGTGTTTCTTGTATAAACATGTTAGATTCTTCAAATATTTAAGTCATGTCTCAAGTTCAACACTTTAATCCTTGTTTTGAGTAACTTATGGTATAAAGGTTTCTCTCTTTTCTTATAAAGCATTAGTCAAGATCATATGTAATTTCATCATCTAATGCAAACATCTTAATTCTAAACAAATTCAATTTAAGCTCTTAAGAGAATTACACATGTTTTCTTATGCTAACAACATGAACATTCATATATTTTTTTGGTTCAAGAGAGAGATGAGGTGAATAGTTCATGATCGTGATAGGAGCCATAAATAAAAGCTAAAGCAAGCCAAAGAAAGCAAAACTATTAACACTAAACAGTTTCTTCAAATGTATGTCCACAGTGCAATAAGGTTAAAAAAAAAGGATCAAAGAGAACATTCAAGCAGCTATAGTCATATAATTTTTGAAGAAGGCGGGACAATCTTGTGATGGTATGAAAAAAAACATATATAATTGGCTTTTTTTGGTAGCTTACGAATATATAAATATATATATATACACACACACACACACACACACACACACACTACTCTCGATTATTAGTCTATATGAAAGTTGATGAGGGTAAAAAGAAATAGGCCAGCAGATATGGATGCAAAAGTTGGTTTCTGAAAGGGAAGAACCTGCCTTCTAATCCAAATCCAACCCCCTCATGAAACAAAAAATGATCATGGAAGCATCTATGTCTAATCAGATAACCTGTGTAAGTTGGTTAAGTTTGGAAGTTCAGATTTGGTACTGATCATTGCAGAATCTTGCTTTAGCATGGATTTATGGGATTTTTTTTTTGTTTAATTTGGGAAAGCGGATTCAAACTCTATTTTTTGAAATAGAAGAATCATGCGCCGAACTGAGAAGACGAGGATAGGACATGAAATGGGTGAGTGCATGGGATATTGGGGGGTGTGGCAGAAGAGAGAGGAGCAGTGGGATAGAGATGGACAGACGGGGCTCAAAGACAAAAAAGACCAGCTCTTGTAGGGTTGCAAACAACAAGAGTTTTGCTTGGGCTTTTCAAACCCCTCTCCTCTCTCCTTTTTTCTTTCAATTTCAAATACATACACTCCAATTCAGAGCCAATTGCACAGGCACAGAGGACTGTAACTGATTAAAGGATAATGGATGGGAAAGAGGCTTGGTTCTCCTAATGCACGATACATGTTGGTGGGTTAGGTAGCAGCCCCTGTCCCCCTCGTTGGACCCATCCCTAGATTCCTGCCCCTTCTCTCTCTCTCAGCTTCAGGCCTCAAATGTATAACCCTTTAGACCCTAAACAAAAGATACATCCAAATCCAACTCATTTCTCTTTTCTCTTAAGTAAACATAAAATATCACATACATCACAAAGTTTATTTTTCTAAGAAACCCTAAACTCCCTTTCACCCATCTGAACACTCTGGTTTTTGTATTTGTTTAAACAAAAAAAATCAGATTTTCTTTAGGAAATAGTAGTAGTATTGTTTTTTCCCTATCAAAGTCACCCACTTCACACTATAGGGGAATATTAAAATATGAAATACACACCATTGTCTATATATCCTTCCAGCTATGGAATCAAGCTTCTCGAAAAGTGGCTTGCTTCCCATCCTGAAAATTTTATTTATGTCTAAAGACAACTGTCTTTATTGAGAAAACACCACCATTTGTCTCTCAAGTGTGGAAAAAGACTAATACAATGAAAATGACCCTCAAATTATTGAACTTGGATTCGACTCACTCCATGGAAATGTTTTCATATTTACTACATTACCAGGTTTAGTTAGTAAGCCTTTTCCATTTTTTTTCCCAACTTTATTTTCTAGCTGTGCCCTTCTTTTTATTTTCTCACTTTTGTCCTGAACATGCAAATGGGTGTATCAACAATTATTTAAACAAAATTTCATGAAATTTTATTTATTGTTAATCAAATTTAAAAGGAAAAACCCTTTTTTAATGAAATAAATCCCTCCTCATATAAAGAGACCAAGTGAAACTATGGAGTCATCTTTCATCTCTCTCTCCTTCTCCGAGAAATAGATAGATATATATAAATAGTATAAAAGAAAAAATAGTTTCTTCCTAGAAGTTGATAAGGTATATAAGCTATCCATTTTCCACAAATCTCAGCATCACCTTCCAATTCAAGAAATTCTAGTTTTCCCTTTCGTCTGATATATGTTCAAACCTCTCTTTTGCTTTTCTTACAATAAACTGATCTGTGTCTACTCCGAGGATCTGCTGCATATCCTTCTTTCCTTGAACAATCATTCATGACAGTCATCAGATTATGAAAATAGAGTTTTCTTAATACTATTATTGGAAGCTTATTAAAACCTGCCTTCTGGGTCATGTCTTGCAATGGGATGTCTTTTTTCCCAGCAAATTTCATGCTCCAAACTCCTCATGAGGAAGATCATCAACCCCCAGATTCCATCAATCAAATGCTTCCTTCATGCACACCCCAAAACTTTCATGGTACTCCATGTCTTTATTCTTTCATCTGATCTTACTGGTTTATCACTTTATCTAATCTATGATAGAGTTTGATTTCTTTTTTTTTTTTTGGGCCATAGGTGTTGCATCATTTCTAGGGAAGAGATCAATGTCATTTTCAGGGATAGATGTGTGTGAAGAAGCAAATGGGGAGGATGATTTATCAGATGATGGTTCACAGGCAGGAGAAAAGAAGAGGAGGCTTAACATGGAACAGGTAAAGACTCTAGAGAAGAGCTTTGAGCTGGGTAACAAGCTTGAACCTGAGAGAAAAATGCAGCTGGCTAGAGCTCTTGGTTTGCAACCAAGGCAGATTGCTATTTGGTTTCAAAACAGAAGAGCTAGGTGGAAAACCAAACAACTAGAGAAAGACTATGATCTCCTTAAGAGACAGTACGAAGCAATCAAAGCAGATAATGATGCACTTCAAGATCAGAACCAAAAGCTTCATGCAGAGGTAATCTTAACCAAAAGCTTTGCTTTTCCTTTCCGGTATTTTTCTGATGTATCAAGTCTTTGTTTTATGCTAAGAAAAACTTTAAAGTTTCTGTTGCCTTAATCGAGTATGTCTTGAATGATTTAGTTTGAATATTGTTATCTTCTTCTTCTACTCTATTATTCATGCTTTATTGACTTTCTATGGAATCATCAATCATGATTTTCAGAACTTTATTTCTCCGGGGTACTTTCTAGAGCCAATGGTTTTGAATGCCAAACCTCTTTTAAGTCACATGTTTACTTTCGGATGGGTTAATTAATCATAGTTTGAAGTTCAGGATAATCATGACAATGAATGAGAGATCTCTCTTACAAGTTAATATAAATTCTGGGATAGTTTTTTCTTTTGGGTGGACAATGATCTTATTATTTTGTTTGGAAGATTATAGTAGTATCAAATTCTCAATTCAACCTCTTAAAATTGACAGTAACTAGGGAATATTTAGTTATTTAGTGTAACATGCTTCATCTTTGATTGGATAACTTAATTTTGTGGGTGCAGATAATGGCATTGAAAAGCAGAGAACCAACTGAATCTATCAACCTCAATAAAGAAACAGAAGGTTCTTGCAGTAACAGAAGTGAAAACAGCTCAGATGTCAAGTTGGATATCTCTAGGACACCAGCAGTTGACAGCCCCTTATCTACTCATCATCCAACAAGCAGAACCCTCTTTCCAACATCCATTAGGCCGCCAACAGGAGGAGGTGTTGCACTTGCACAACTATTACAAAACGCATCGTCAAGGCCTGATCACCTTCAATGCCAAAAGATGGATCAAATGGTTAAAGAAGAAAGCCTCAGCAACATGTTCTGCACCATCGAGGATCAAACCGGGTTTTGGCCATGGCTTGAACAACAACATTTCAATTGATAATTTCAAGTTTGAACTCATCAATCAAGGTGCCAAATTTGGAAATAGTTCCCCCATTTCCACGGTTACAAAGTTTTAGAAATCAAGAGGGCGACCAATCATCATATCCAATGTTTTGGTACCTAGAGATGGTGTACAAAGTAGAATTTGATATCAAGTGAAAAAAACTTTTCATCAGGAGGGGCTGACGAGATGATTATAGAGGAATAAAATGTGTCTTAGGGTTATATATCAGGTTTCCTAGGCTTAGAGAGAGATGTTTGCTAGGTTGGATCATGCGAGTAGAATTTCCAAGTTAAATTATATTCCAAGTAATTTGCTGGTGATGACGAGTTGGTTTGCAGCAGCTGTAGCTAGCATGGGCCATGAAAACATAAAAAGGGGATTCTCTCTCGCTACATATTTTATTATTCTTTTTTTTTTCTTGCTTTGGAATCATGTCTTTTGTACTGTTGAAGAAAAAAATTGTTTGCTGAGTTCATTGAAGAGAGTCCCTGGTAATGAATTTGTTGCTGATTTCATCATTCAGTACTAACGGGTAAACGCCAATGGTGAACAAAATCTACTTGAAGTTAATAAACTATTCCATCCCTTTTTTCTTTTATAAAATTGAAGAAAATAAGAGAGAGAAAGAGAGGGAGAATCCAACACACATTCCAAGGAGAGAAGATGACAAACAGATGACGAGGAGAAGCAAACAAGGAGAGTTGGAAATGGTCATTCTCGTGAAGGAGACGTTGGCAATCTTGTGCTGACAAACAAGGAATGGCATCAAAAGCCAATGTACCCACATTTTCGCACTAGGCAGAGTCTGACTACATTACTGCAGCAAAAAAAAGGAAAAAATCATGTGACCCACTGTCATCCAATACTCTTTTTACCCCACTTTCATGAATCTTCTTTTCTCAATCTCTTTTTCTTTCCCTCCTCTTCCACTTCGTCAAACCCATCTTTCATTTTTGGTCCATTTCATGTTTTCAATGACAGATACAAAGTAATTGTCAATTGCATCAGTTCTTTTGCTCAGTCGATCCAAAGCAATAATGTTCATTCATATATATATATATATATATATACATATTGTTAAGAAAATGGGGTCCAGTCCCATGTAAGTGGTTTTGGACCAAGTAAAGGCCATGGGCCTTGATCTTTTATTTTACACAGAGCCCTAGCTACTTAATAAAAAAAGAGGTGGGGTTGTTTTGTGTGTGTGTCGACAACCAAGCAGAGAAAGAAGAAAAGCCAGGAAAAGAAGAGAGAGAAAAAGGAGAAGGGAGAGTTGATTAAACGGAAGTCGATCCGTTTCCTAAGAGAGAGTTGTTTACAACTTACAAAGCAGGAGACTTTGGTTGTACCAAGATGGGAAACAAGAGTGTGTCGCAGATTGTTGGGATTGGTGATATTGGTGTACAAACTAGTACAGGCTGCATGTTGACTTTGAGGGATGTCAGACACATTCCAGATATGAGAATGAACTTGCTTGCTATTAATGTCCTTGATAAGGAGGGATATGAAAGCCGACAAAAGAATGGACAGTGGAAGCTTCTCAAAGGATCTATGGTAGTTGCAAAGGGAAAACTATGCTGCACAATGTATAAGACATGGAAGCAATTGAACGGTAACCAGGTAAATACCGTTGAAAATGATGCTTCAGCAAACTTGTGGCACAGGAGGCTGGCACACATGAGTGAAAAAGGGTTACAGGTTTTGGCAAGGCACTCTCTCATTCCCTTGACCAAAGGTATGTCTCTCGATTCATGTGATTATTGTTTGTTTGGTAAGCATCATAGAGTTTCTTTTCGTAAAAGTTCTCAGAGAAAAGAAAATAGATTGGAATTAATTTATTCTGATGTATGTGGTCCCATTGAGGTTGAGTCATTAGGTGGTAGCAGATATTTTGTTACTTTTATTGATGATGCTTCACGTAAAACTTGGGTGTATATGTTGAAATATAAAAGTCAGGTACTGCAGTATTTTCAAAAATTTCATGCCATGGTTGAAAGGATGACAGGGTTACCCTTAAAGTGTATTCGAACTGATAATGGTGGGGAATACACATCTAAAAGCTTTGAAGAGTATTGCTCAAAGCATGGGATCAGGCATGAGAGGACAGAACCTGGAACACCGCAGCATAATGGTATAGCTGAAAGAATGAATCGCACCATTGTGGAAAAAGTCAGATGTATGTTGAGGATGGCAAAATTACCAAAGCCATTCTGGGGTGAAGCAGTCAACACAGCTTGTTATTTACTTAACAGGTCACCATCAGTTCCTTTGGGCTTTGACATTCCAGAAAGAGTGTGGACAGGAAAAGATGCTTCATACTCTCACTTAAAAGTTTTTGGGTGTAAAGCATTCATGCATGTACCAAAAGAGCAGAGGTCAAAGCTTGATAGTAAAGCTACACAGTGTGTGTTTGTAGGATATGGTGATGAGGAATTTGGCTACAGGGTATGGGATCCAGTAAAGAGAAAGACAGTCAGAAGCAGAGATGTGGTCTTTCATGAAAAAGAAACCATAGCAGATCTTGAAAAAAATGAGAAGACTACACGAGTTACTGTTGAGTGTGATGTTTCAACACCGACAGGGATTTCACAGGAAAGAGCCACAGATGGTGAAAATGAGCCAGAAACAGAACTTGGGGATATGAATGAGCCAGCCATAGTTGGTGATGAGCCAGATGCTATTAGTTTTGAGCAGGGGGAGCAATCCTCTCTACCTGAGAGTGTTGAGCAGGGGGAGCAATCCTCTCTACCTGAGAGTGTTGAGCAGGGGGAGCTACCTTCGGCATCAAGTGATGTAGAGTCTCAGCCCAGGAGATCTACTAGAGAGCGCAGGCCATCTACCAGGTATTCAAGTTCAGATTTTATTTTAGTTACCAGTGAAGGGGAGCCAGAAAGCTTTCAAGATGTGCAGGCTACTCCGGATAGAGAGCACTGGTTAAAAGCAATGAAAGAAGAGATGGAGTCATTGCGAAAGAATGGTACTTATGATCTTGTTAAACTTCCAACAGGAAAGAGGCCATTAAAGAATAAATGGGTGTTCAAGTTGAAAAAGGATGGTGACAAACTAGTGAGGTACAAAGCTCGATTGGTAGTAAAAGGTTTTTCTCAAAAACCAGGCATCGATTTTGATGAGATTTTTGCTCCAGTTGTAAAATGAGTTCTATTCGAGTGGTACTGGGATTGACAGCTAGTTTGAATCTTGAACTTGAGCAACTTGATGTTAAAACTGCATTTTTGCATGGTGATTTGCAGGAGGACATTTATATGAATCAGCCTGAGGGTTTTGAAGTGAAAGGGAAAGAGCACTTAGTTTGTAAATTGAAGAAAAGCTTGTATGGCTTGAAACAAGCTCCACGACAGTGGTACAAGAAGTTTGATTCTTTTATGGTGAGTCATAGCTATAAAAGAACAGCAGCGGATTCTTGTGTGTATGTTAAACAATTCCCTAATGGTAACTTCATTATCCTATTATTATATGTTGATGATATGTTGATTGTAGGACAAGATGCTAGTATGGTTTGCAGGTTGAAAGAACAATTGTCTAAGTCTTTTGATATGAAAGATTTAGGTCCAGCAAAGCAGATTCTTGGTATGGACATTATCCGGGATAGGAGAGCTGGAAAGCTGTGGTTGTCACAGGAAAAGTATGTTGAACGAGTGCTTGGTAGATTCAACATGCAACATGCTAAATCAGTTAGCAGTTCACTTGCCAACCATTTTCATCTAAGTAAGAAATCTTGTCCAGTGTCTAAGGAAGAGCAACTAGCTATGTCTAGTATTCCTTATTCTTCTGCAGTCGGTTCTTTAATGTATCTTATGGTTTGTACAAGGCCTGACATTGCTCATGCAGTTGGTGTAGTGAGCAGATTTCTTTCTAATCCAGGGAAGGTTCACTGGGAAGCATTTAAATGGATTTTTAGATATTTGAGGGGTACCTCAAAAATGTGTTTGACTTATGGAGTTTCACAACCAATTCTAGAAGGGTTTACTGATGCTGACATGGCAGGCGATCTTGATGGTAGGAAATCTACTTCAGGGTATTTGTTCACTTTTGCAGGAGGAGCTGTATCTTGGCAGTCTAAGTTGCAGAAGTGTGTTGCTTTGTCAACTACAGAAGCTGAGTATATTGCAGCAACTGAAGCATGTAAAGAAATGCTTTGGATGAAACGTTTTCTTCTTGAATTAGGGTTGAATCAGAAAGAGTATGTGGTATTTTGTGATAGCCAGAGTGCTTTAGATTTGAGTAAGAATACCATGTACCATGCTAGAACAAAGCACATTGATGTTAGATATCATTGGTTACGTTCAGTGATTGAAGAACAGCAGATGCTATTGAAGAAAGTCCATACTGATAAAAATGTGACAGATATGTTGACTAAGATACTTCCCAGGGAAAAGCTTGAGCTTTGCAGTAACTTGGCCGGAATGAGTTCCCTGGCCAAGGTAAGTTCCAAATGAAATTGCTATGGTGATGAATCTCCTTCTAATGGGACTGGAGGGGGAGATTGTTAGGAAAATGGGGTCCAGTCCCATGTAAGTGGTTTTGGACCAAGTAAAGGCCATGGGCCTTGATCTTTTATTTTACACAGAGCCCTAGCTACTTAATAAAAAAAGAGGTGGGGTTGTTTTGTGTGTGTGTCGACAACCAAGCAGAGAAAGAAGAAAAGCCAGGAAAAGCAGAGAGAGAAAAAGGAGAAGGGAGAGTTGATTAAACGGAAGTCGATCCGTAGTCCGATTGAGTTGGAACCTTGTCAGGAGGTTTATGATTCAGAGTTATACATTCTGAACGGTGAAGATCGGGTTTGAAGCTCTCTAGGAACAAATCCAGGGTGTATTTGTTGAGTCACTTATTTGGTGAGATTTCTCCAATTGTTTCTCTAGTTGTTGATTAGCTCTAGTTTTAGCTAGAGAAGAACTTTGTATAACTATTATTTGATAGTGAAGATTTTTCTGGTGGCCCGTGGTTTTTTCCCTCTACACTGGAGGGTTTTCCACGTAAATCTTGGAGTGCTTTATTTTTCCTGCGCATTTGATTATTGATTGTTGTCTATTGCTTCTGTATTGTTGTGATTATTGCTTCAGGCGCAACAAGTGGTATCAGAGCGAGGGTTATTTTGAGACATCGATACAGAAGCAACCCAAGATAGAAGTAAATTCTGTTTGAGATCATGGAGGGTGATACAGGTTCCATGATAAAATTGACAGCATCGAATTATTCAATTTGGAAGCCTATGATGGAGGATCATCTATACTGTAAAGATTTGTATGAGCCAGTATTGGGTGATTCGGCTAAACCAGCAGATATGAAAGATGAAAGCTGAAAGAAGCTAGGTAGAAAGACGCTGGCTACAATCAGAAAATGGGTTGATATCAGCGTGTTCCATCATGTAGCGCAGGAGTCAGATGCTCACATTGTTTGGGAAAAATTGGCAGCATTGTATGAGAGAAAAACAGGTATGAATAAAGTTATGCTTGTTAAAAAGATTGCAACTTTACAGTACAGGGATGGACGATCTGTTACAGAGCACTTGAGTGATTTTCAAGATATATTTAATCGGATGACTACTATGGAACTTAAGATGGATGATGAAATGAAGGCATTATTTCTTTTGGGTTCATTGCCAGACAGCTGGAATACTCTAGTTGTGACTGTTCTTAATTCAGCTCCTGATTATAAGGTGACATTGGAGATGGTAAAGGACAGTATGCTTAATGAAGAAGCGAGGCGAAAAGATGTAGACCCTGGGAATCAAGCTTTGGTCACAGAGAACAGGGGTAGAAACATCGACAGAGGTCAGGACTCAAAAGGCCGTGGTAAGTCTAAACATAGATCCAAGTCTAGAGGTAAAGTGAAGTGTTTCCATTGTGGTAAGGCGGGTCATATAAAACGAAACTGTAGAATCTTAAAGCAAGAGCGAAAAGATGAGAAAGGCAAGAGTTCAGATGATGGCAATGTTGCAGCAGTGAATTCAGATAGTGATTCAGTTACTTTGATTTGTACACATGGTGATTGTAATCATGTTAGTGATCCCGGCATTGAGTGGATAGTTGACACAGGAGCGGCATATCATTGTGTTCCTAAGAGAGAGTTGTTTAAGAAATGTGTAAGAAATGGACACAATGAACCAAACTAGGGTTTGAATTGAATTGGAAACATGAAAAAAGAATTAAACCACCTTGGTAGGCTTCATCTAAATTTGCATAGGATTCTTTCCTATATAGATCAGTGATTAAGACTAAAACAAATTAAATAATCAATAATGAAAATAATTAGCCACCCAATTTGGTACAAACAAACATATGAGATAAAATCTGCAAATCTTGATATTTAAGTTACCATACTGCAAGATTAAAGACGTAATTAAATTAATAGCACCGCTATATGCTTGTTTATTAGTGCATTTTAAAAATTATTTATTTAATTATACGTTTTTATGGGATCATCTGCAAGAGATTTAAGATAATATTCTGGCAACATGGCTGGAAACTTTGGCATTTGACGAGTACAGTTTTAGAATGGAAACATGGATTCATGGTTTTAAAAAATTTTAGTGCCAAAATTATGAAGAAATTGCTAGTTGAGATAGAGCTTGTTTGGTGGCCACGTGCATGCTAGTTTAATTCCTTTGAGCAAGGATCTATCAGAACATGAAAGGACAGAAGAAGAGGATTGAAGATAACATGTGAGCAGCAATAGCATAAATGATCATGAATTAATTAATTATTGCATTTCTTAATGTTTGTAAGTGATTTTATTTTCTTCTATAATGTTTTGTAACATGAATTTAGGTTGTGTCAACGGCCAAAAACAATATTTTAAGGACCAACTTTTGAGTTTATCAATCGAAACAACTAGATTTGGAAAGTTTTGTCTAGCTATTGCTCAATTCATACACGACAAACAAATTTTTTTTTTTTTTTAAATAAAGAATCGAGGTTGATACCGATTAATTCTTGTTTCATGCATTTGATCTCATGTTTAGATAATGATTTTTCACATTTTTGTATTTGGGAGACCTCACGTTGAAGCAATGAGGGATTTCTTCACCATTAAAATGTTAATTATAAATTTATCATATTGGCAGGACAAGGACAATAAATGAACATAGAATCAAAATGCATTTGCTTATTTGCACCGGGCAAAAGCCGACCTAGCCTGCCCACAACCCAAACCAGAGCCTATAGTTGCAATGAGGCCTGGATAATCCAACCTGCTGGTGGTGGTGGCAATGTTCAGGCCAGTTTCTTTTTCTTACTTTGTTTCTCACTACTAACGGCCCAATATTTGGCCCAAAACCATTATCTTCTATAAATATCAAAATCTTTTCTTTTGTTCCCAATTTTTTTTCTCTTTTTTTTTTTTTCATCCGCTGTTCAATGATCAAATTATTCATTCTAAGTCCAAAGATTCATCTAAATTTTAAGAGAATTTGAATTAAAATTTTAAATTTTATTGAATAGGATTGAACATAATTTTGAAGCTTTTTTAAATTTTAAGTTAGATTTTAAAAATAAAATAAAATTCGAATACAATATATAATTAAAATATTATAATTATATAAATATATATGTAAATTTTTATTTTTATATTTTATATTTTACAAAATAAATTTTTAATTTTTTTATTATATAAATTAAATTTACTGAATGAGTTTAAAATTTATGTTTTTAATTTGAATAAATTAAAAAAATTTAAGATTCAAAATATTAAATTAGATCAAATTTAACCAAATATATAAATTATTAATACAAAAAATAAATTTGAACCGAACCGGCTCAACTTGGCACGTGAACATCTCTACTTCGCCTTTCATCTTCAAGAGAAAGGAAAATTAATTGTATGAAAATTTAAGATATTAGCCAAAGGGGAAAAAAAAAAAGCGAATGGTGATAATCTAAGGAAAAATAAATAAAATTACGAAAATGAAAACCTACAATCCACGTGGCAAATACATGACCGACAACGGCTCAACTGAAGCTGAACGACCTCTCGTTTCCGTCTCCCTCTCCAATGGATAAACCTTCATGGCCTCCACCTCTCTTCTTTCACCGACGGCCACCGCCACGGCCACCGCCACCGCCACCGACACCGCCTCCGCTTCCAAAACCCACCAGTTCGTCCACATCTCTTCCAAACTTCCTTTCCCTAACCTCCACTTCAAATCCATATCCAGAAACAACAGACAGTCCACCAAACTCCACGTCTCTTCCCCAACTAACCAACCTACCACTACGAGCACTCCCTCCAAACCCTTCTCCAAAAACCCCAAAGAAGAAACCATCTTCTTCGATGGTGGAGCCCACTACGATGACCTCGTAGCTAATGTACTTCTGGGTTTCACTCTTCTGTGGCTGCCTTTGACTCTAGCTGCAGTTTCAAGGGCCTTTTTCCTGAGGTACAGGTTCACCAACCTGCGGGTGACGGTTATTTCAGGGCTGACGGGTCAGGATAGGAGTGACTTCTCTTACAAGGTAATTAAGGACGTCCAAGTGGTGCCACGTTTCATAGGTGAGTGGGCTGATGTTATCATTACCTTGAAAGATGGAACAAAGGCTGATCTTCGGAGTGTGCCTAGGTTTAGAGAGATTGCAAAGTACTGTATCTCTATGGCTGAGAAGCCTGTTGTTTTGAAGGAAACTGGACCCAAAGGGTTCTAGGTTAAGTTTCCTTTTTTTCTTGTCATATGTAAATTTTTGTGTTTTGTTTGATTTTGATAGAATGTTGGTGTTACATTAATTTATAGTTTTATTGCCAAGATAATTTAAATTGAAGCTAAAAATGTATTTATTTCAATTTTCTTTTAATTATGTGTGTGCATTTCTGGGGTTCTTTGCTATAAATCATTTCACTAGCTGATGGCAAAATACTACTACTATTTCTTAATTTTTGCCAAAAAAAAAAAGAAAAGAAAAAGGAAAATCCCAATGAGAAGTAGTAACATTGCAATCATAAAGAATTCATGTCGCTGGTTAGAAAAGATTCCCATTTGCATCAGGTCCTTATTTATTGCCTTCATCATCAGTAGTTCACTTGCAGATAACTTCCTTGCTTTATAGAGTCAAGGAAAGGCAAAGGTGTAGTTGAAATTTGCAAGTTTTAGTTAGCCTTGTTGCATAGCATTTTTCAGCAATTGAAATTTGTTGCATTGCACTGTTGATTGAATGAAGAAAAAACATGAGGAAATCGGTCTTTGACATGAAATTGAGCATGCATAATTCTGAATAATTATTTCGGATGCTCTTTATGGTCTATAAGAATCTTCATCTTCAGGACCATCAGAAACTTTGAGGATTGTCACTGAATTAAAATCTCACTTTGAATTAGTGATTGCAAGAGTTGTCTGTATACCTTGTGCTTCCAGCAATAGGCCATCTTGAAGCATATAACCAATTGAATTGCTGTCTTTGTTAGAGACTGGAATTAAATATATATATATATATATATATATATATATGACTTGGAGGTTTTGCAATGTTTCATCTAATGAAAGGATAATCAAATGGTTTTCAACAACTTTTCAATATTTTCTTGCAATGGGAATGTAGTTTTTGAAAATGCAAAATTGTTTTTCTAATATTGGGTTGGATAGTTGATCATCCATCTTGATCAGCATCCCCCCTTCCAATATGTTATTATTAGAGTAACCAGCATTTGTTTCTTCTTTTTAGCTGATTTTGGGTTATACTTGTACCCACCATGTGCAAAAACAACAGAATTATGTTGATATCCTGTGTTTTATTGCAGTCCCCTTCATTAAAATTTGACAAAAATCTCCAATTTCCACCTTCAACTTGGCCAGCCCTGCCAACAAAGTTGAACTTGAAACCCCATGTGAAGGAATCCTATACAAATTAAAGATGGATCTCACTTTTATGAGAGGAGAATGGTGGCAAGAAAAATATTGATTAGTGGTATTTCTCAATTGTTGATGGGTCATAACAACAACAACAATTGAGGCACAGGAATATGCAGTGATTTATTTGGTTCTTTTAACAACAATTAGGCCTTTGTTTTTCAAATAAAAGGTCATTTTGTGCCACAATTGAGAGACTTCCTTCCCTTGTGTATGTCTCTACTCTATTTGGACTTCTAATAAACCTTTAACTTACCATAATTAATTTCTTAACCTTGAATTTATAACATATATTATATGCTAAATCAAGAAGGTCAAAGTGTTGACTTGATTTGGGTTGAACAAGTATAAAGCCCAAAGAGAAAAGGAGTAGATAGGCCCATATGTGTACTGGTTTTGAACCTAAAGAGAGCAACAAAGTAGTCTAAGGATTAGACTTGATTAGACCAATGCTGGCCCATATGCATCTCAGTGAAACAAAAAGGAGCCCAGGGACACAGTTATCATGACAAATGACACATGGGGTTCGACCCTGGCTCCATTCCAGTTAAGCTTTATATTGAATGAAATCTCATTATTTCAAGCAGGTGAGTGCAGGAAAATGTGGCCTTCAAAACAAGCTCCCCCCCCAACTTGTTTATGTCATTGAGTGGTGAATGGTGTCCCCGTAAGGCTTTGAAAGTGAATTTATTTGACAACTTATTTGACAGACATGAACTTCAGTTAAAAACCTTTGAAAAGCCCAATCAAAACATCCTTGCTGTTTCAATGATATATGTGGTAGGGAACCAATGGGATTTACTCATTAGAATCTGACAGATAGTGTGAAAAAAGTTCACTATGAAAAGTAAGCAATCATGTAAGAGAAGGACAATTAATTTTTCCTCATCCATTGAGACCAGCACCAGACTCACAGGGTAAGCTTGCCTGTACAAGCATCCTAACATAATACTAAAATTCTACTCAAATTTCTATTCTGATATAATATTTCACTAACAATTTCAAGTGTACAAATGAAGGCTTTAGAGCTAGAGGGTATAAATGTACAGCATTTAGGAGACAGACTTTGATAAACTGAAACTTGGAAGAGAGCTTCATAGAAGTTTCTCAACACAATCATGAGATTTTTTGGAAGGGATAATTTCTTTCTTAATTTCTATTTCTTTTTCATTTTTGTCATATTATCAAACTAGAGGGTAATTAAATCATAATCCTTTGTCTTTAAATCTTTGAAATACATCTTAAATGTTCAATATCTGTAATTTAACATTGATAGAGGAGACTACTGCTATCTACAATAAAAAAGCAAATTAGGACCATCAACCAACTTAATTTACTTCCTGTCGACATCATATATGCATTAACAATACTAATAGTGACAGAAAGTATAATGATGACAAAATAAAATTTTCAGTCTGTGTATGGAGAAAGTTAAATGGTTGGAGTGGTAGGATTTTGATTGCTGCAACTAGCCATACTTTGGTTATATTATACATAGTTGCCTAGCCCCATGCTTTTTGGTTATCAATGTAGTGATCCCTACTTCACTTGGGCAGAGTTAAAGAAAAGGAAGAAAATGGCCCAACCTCTCATTCTCAAGGCATATAAAAAAAAGAGAGAAACTGTGAAGCTGGGGTTATCAATTCATCAAGGGAGAGGAGTATACTTTTGACCAAGTTTCAGCAGTCATCACCCAAACTTCTTTTTCAGTTGCTATTTGTTTATATAGTCATCAGGAGAAAAAGCAGAAACAAAGGAGGCAGAAGAATATTGGCTTGAGGGCTGAGGGGGGGGATCAGAAATCAGAAAGAGGTGTCAAGTCATAGTTTTGATATAGGGTAGGGGCTTGAAACTTTGCAATCTTTGCATCTCGTGTTAGGTGAGCTCTTCTATAAACACATATATCTTTATTTAAAGTAACTAAAGAGTGAGACCCATCTCAGAATGACTGAATGTAAATTCATCTTCAATTCCCCTTTGCCAGATGCCACTTTGCAGGTTTCTGTTACAAAACCAATATATAGACATAAACACTTATGGTGTTACCAACTACTGAATATAACAGTACAAAGATTATTAGATGATTGGGAGACTAAACATTTGTCCCTTCAAATTGCAATGAGAATTCTAGAGTATATATATACTGTATTATTAATAGGAAGGCCCCCTATTGGGCAGCTAATTTAATTTCCATGTGACACTCCACAGAGTATTCTGTATGATTAAGTCAAATGCTATTTTTGACCACCCTTAATTCAGGTATAGTTTTGCTGCAAAAGTCCCATTGCCATTATATCATTTTGCTTTTCAATAAAAGATTATACCTATACCTTATTATATATATTTGACAGACAAAATCTATAATCAATTCAAACAAACAAATCAATATAAAATTGAATGAAATTCGTAAACGATAAATTTGACTATAAAACCTTTAAATTTCAAAATTTCTTCGTTGTCATTCTAATACAAGTTTTCATCGAACGAGACTTTGAAGGTTGGAAACTAAATTTGGAGTGATCAATTATAATTTGCCGGATCCTTGTAAGAAGTTCGCGAAGGGAAAAATTAGCAAGAGTGATGATAACATATAAGAATCTAGCCATGGGAAAAAGGGGTTACAGCCATAAGAAGCAAGTGATATAGGAATATACATGGAGGAGAGGTGAAGAGGGCATAGGATTCCCAAAACCTTTTCCTTTAACAAAAGCGCGCTTTGTAGAAAAGATAGGGGGAGAAAGGGCATGAAGTGAAGTGAAGATCCGGCCTAGTGTTGAAAAGGTGGCTCATATATCAAACAAAAGTGCCCACAAAAATGTAGGAATCCCAAGCAAAGGGAGCCCCAACATGCACATAAAGTTAAATATGGATAAAAATAGTGCTGCATATGCTCCACTTTTTGTTCCACGCTTGGGGCCTTTAATTTCCTCTCTACTGTTTCCTTTTCCTACATGGGATCAAAGAATATTTTCTCCCACTCAAAAATATGGTTCAATAAGAACAAGATTTGTCATTTCACAGAAAAGAAAAAGAAGGGGAAAAAAAAAATAAAAATAAAAAAGAGCAAGATTGTAGCCTTGACTATGTTACATTTTAACCAATGCTTCATATTAAGTTGAAGAATATCTTGACCAACAAAGCTAATATTCAATGCACTTTTATCAAACCAATTTGATAGATTCCATCATGTATAACAGATGTGTATCATATAATGTATAACAGACATGTATAAAATGGAAGAATGATCATAACCTAGAGAAGATGGGAAAAAAGAATGGAAAAAGAAAAAAAAAACTAAATATAACCAAATGAGATTAATGGTTTTTCTTCTTCTTTTCATAGTACTATATATATAGTAATATTTGATATTCTAACCTATTCATAGTATAGCATAAAATAATGAAAATTTAATCTTTAGAACCCCAAATTCTTTACTTGAAGTCATAATAATTGGACTAGTAGTACTTCTCATTGTCATTGTTTAGATAAGTAAAGAGATGGATTGATTATTGTTTTGGTAAAAGGTTAAATTATTAATGGAGTTCTGAATTTTTAATTTTAATAATTAAAACTTAATCTCTAATAGCTTCAATCATAGACCCTTTCAATTAGAAAAATAGCAAGTAAAAGTGAAACTTTTTTCGCCCATGTATAAGGCAAAAGAGGCATTAGGAGATGTACCCAAATTTGATTAATGACAAGATGGCCCCAAAGTAAACAAAATTTATCAAACAATGTACGCTATGAATTAGAACTTTTGAAATTGTTCACCACTCAAACAATTAAAGCATCAAAGCTTTATGTTTCTTTAATTTTTCCAAAGCTAAGCACTACTTAAGATTATTAAGAGGCTAAAGCAAAGCAACAAAAAACATGTTATCATAAGCTCATTGAATATTTAGTAGTGAATCATTCATACGTTTCCTTTTATGTTGAGAAATGGGAGCCTATAAAAGGCCCATGTTTTGCCTGTTATTAAAGAAAAAAATAAAAGAAAAAGAAAAGGCAGAGAGAAAGAATGAGCAGCAATTAATGCCCCATCTCATCTAGTATCAATCTCTTTGGGAACTTGGGCCTCTTGTACCAAAGCTCCACTACCCCATCATTCGTTTGTATCTTTGTTTAGATTTTCATCAAGGATTAGTGGAAATTATCATTACATCTTGAACTATGTATCGTGTGCTAATGTTTTTGTATCTCCCTATTTGCCTAGAAATTAAATAGAAATAGAAATGCATGATTTCGGAGATAGTATTGCCCTTGTCGACCTTTACTTGATGATCACCTATAAACTAATTATCAACAATGCTATATTAACTATATCCTGTCATGAATCTAGTTCTTTAATTTCTTTTATGTTGTTAGTTTTATGTTATTAGAGGAATCAACTATAGTTATTTGCACACAGTCGTTTCAAGGCTGGCCAATGGCCATAGGCGTTGGCCATGGAAAATAAATCTGTAAGCGTGATCTTGTGGGGATTGAGGTTGGCCCTCAGCCCTCTTCCTCCTCAAATCCATCCCCATAAAACCATGGCCGCTATCTCTCTCCTTTTCTACCTATTTAATTCATCCATGGACTTTTTTAACACGTTTTCTGGGACCCTGGAAAACTGCTGGCTGCATAGATCTAAAATTATGTTTTACGAAAAACCAATTGTCAAGGGTTACGATCATGCACCAAGAATTTTACAATTATATATCTTCTTAATTATACAACAAACAAGGGGAAATTATAAAGTGAAAATTAGATAAAGTTCGAGCCAAGACGAGACAGATGAATAAAGTTTGATGTGTTTCAACTCCCAATCAAACGCCGATTGAAAACTGACAAAGTTTAAGGCATAATGGGAGGGAGTTTTGCCTTCTCCTTTTGAAAATTATAATGAGGTGCTAATAGGACAGCTGATGATGTATCTGTGTTTTGTGAGAGATGTGCCAATAAAACGACCAATGAAATTGCAGCCACTTCTAAGTAGATCTCACAATTTCATTATATGATATAAAAATAATATAAATAAAAAATATTAAAATAATATAATTTAAAATTTTAATAAAAAGTATAAATAAATTTAATAAAATTAAAAAATATATTTTATATTTTTATGTTAATATAAAATATAAAATATAATTTTTATATAAAATATAATATAAATATATAAAATTTTAATATTTTATAAGATATAAATATATAAATTACCAAATTCCGGCTCCCATCACCCTTTTTCGACTCGCTTGTCATGCAATGTCTTTGTCCACGTGGCTCTCGAAAACAAATAGTAGTTGTTATAGTTTGTAGAATTTTCAATAGGCTTTGAACTCCGACAAGAGGGCTAGGTTTGTTAGTAAGTGAAATATGAATTATTCATCGAAGAAAGTTTGGTTTATCGATTTTGTGGATTCTAATTTTAATAATAATGAGTGGGCGGCTGGCCAAGATCAGGCCCACACGTTGTTTTCTTTATTTCTTTTTTCAACTTTATAATAAATTTAATAAAGTTCAAATTTTAACTTATGGGTTGAACATAGTTAGGTTTGGGTCACTTCATTGACTTTGATTTTGGCATGGTTTCGTGCATGTGTTTCCAAGTGGAAGTCATGTTTTGCTAGCTCACATTAGTGTCGGTTAAATAGGATGATTAGTATATCTGTTTTGTATTTTTTTTTTATGTTAAATATATATAAAATATAATAATAATGTTATGAATATTTTTAAAATGATAATGAAATATTTAATATAATATTTAAATTTTAAAATTTTTAATATGATATTTAAATTATAAATTTATTAATTAATATAATATTTATAAAACTATTGATTTATTACGTATTATCATTTATATTAATCATATTATTAATAAATATCATATTAATTAATAAATTTATAAAAATCAAATATTATATTAGAGATTGTTAAAGTTTAAATTTTTTATTGTAATTAAAATATTATTTGTGATATCAATTTTAAAATATAAAAATTATTGTATCAAATTCGTGTTGACATACCAAACACAAAATTTTTTTTTAAATTTTTATTGAACTTATAAAAAATTTTACTAAATTTTAAACTATATAGCATTTATGTTTTTTTCATGTGATGTCATATATTATATTTAAAATTATCACATAAAATTGAAACTATGTCTAAAATATGTGTAGTATATATTATGCAATATTTTTATAAATAGTGATAACAATAATAAATATTATAGCTTCCTATGAAGAAACGTAAAACTATTTTTAATAATGTTCTAATATAGTATGAAATTCCACCAAGTGAAAACTGAAAACTATGATTTAAACATTTTACTAGTAATTTACTTATAAATACATCTTTTTTAAAAAAAAATTTAATTCAATAATAATGTTCTCGAAGGAACAAGATTATTTCGGTGATAAAAATTCATTACAATGATGATATAATGGTCCACCTTTTGAAATATTAAAACTAGTTATTTCGGAAAATCTAACTCAAGATAATTAAGTCTAAAATCTTTTTAATTTAATAGTGGTTAGAATATCAACATAGGCATTAAATGTCAATTATATTTAAAAAAAAAAACCAAAAATAGTAAATGACAATTTGGGAAAACTTAAATTTTGCAATATTTTTGGACAATAATTAATCTTTATCATTTCACTCTAATTTATATTTTTATTTATCAATAATTATTTTCTCGTTATATCAGATAAAAAATTCATAGATTTTTTGAAGGATCATTATATCAAATAATTTTTGTATAATAATAATATTTTCGGAGGAACAAGTTTGGGTGGTTGATTATAAAATAGATAAAAGACTTAGGTTTGCATGATTATATAATAAATATGTTTTAAAAAAATTACAATAGGGTTCAATAACTTATATTTTTGTGCCATTATTATTTATTATACAAATCAAGTTGCTTCTTTAATTAAATGATACATGATTCAAGGTTGAAAAAGAAGAAAATGATGAAAAATTTATTATAATGACTTGTGTATTATAATGAGGTTTAAAACTTATTTATATAGAGATAAAATATTATAAAATAAAAAATATAATAAATAAAAATAATAACTAAATCAATTCTTATAGTTAGGTAAATCAATATCTAATATTCTCTAAATTAATATCAAATCAATCTAGAGTATTACTGAAATATTACTACAATAATATCATCAATCTAGAATGCTACTAGAATATTACTAGAATATCATTGATACCCCCCACAAACTCAAGATAACAATATCAAAGCCAACTTAAGTTTGAAAACTTAGACAAGAAATTGACCAGATAGATGTGATTTGGTGAAGATATATACTTTTAGATCAGCACTTGTAACAAGAACAAGTCGAAGAGCTTAAGCAAGCAAATGGTGACGAAAGAAGTGACAGTCAATTTCAATATGTTTAATACACTCGTGAAAAATATCATTGTGAGCTATTTGAATGACACTTTAATTATCACAAAATATAAGAGTACTAAAGTGATGAGAAGTACCCATATCTTGAAGTAGCCATCGTAACCATAAAAGTTCTTATGTGGCATCTGCAAAAGCTAAATATTCAACTTCAGTACTAAAACGGGACATCACAGTTTATTTTTACTTCGTCAAAAAATTAATAGAAGAATCGAAAAAAAAATAGTAGCCGGTGGTAGAACGACGATTAATAGGATCCCCTACCCAAACAGCATCACAATAATAATGCAAGTCCAAAGAGAAACTAAAAAAAAAAACGCAAACCATAGAACATAGTACCCTTGACATATCATAGGATCTGAATGACAATAACAAAAATGAGTAGATCGAGGAGCAAATAAAAATTGACAACTAGATGAACAACATAAGCAATGTCCAAACAAGTAATTGTCAAGTATATGAAACTACCTACTAGAGTTCGATACAAAGAAGAGTTTGAAAGTGGTGTACCATTAGAAGGAGAAAGCTTCAAATTCTTTTCAAGTGGTAATGATGCAATCTTAATATCAGTTAAACTTGTTCTAGCAATAAGAACAGAAGCATACTTTGTTTGAGACAAATATAAGCCAGTAGAATCACTAGTGACTTTAAGATCCAAAAAATAATTCAAATGAACAAGATCTTTCATCTCAAATTTAGAATGAAAAAAAGTCTTCAGATTTTAAATACCATTTGCATCATTACCCTAATGATCATGTCATCCACATAAAGTAAAAGAAAAATAGTACCATTTTCAGTGGTTCAAATAAAAATGGTAGAATCATGATTACTACATGTAAAATTAAGTTGTATAATAGTGGTACTAAATTTTGAGAACCAAGCTCTAGGGATTTGTTTAAGACCATATAAAACATGTTAAAGATGGTAGAGCATGTTGAAAGGTACAGATGAACCAGAAAGTGACTTCATATAGTTTCTTTAGTGAAATCATCATTTAATAAGGTATTTTTAACATTCATTTGAAAGGTTGACCACTTTCTAGCTATAGCAACAGCTAATAGTGAATGAATAAAGTAAGATGTGCAATTGAAACAAGTTTTTTCATAGTCAATGGCATATTCTTATGTAAATCCTTAAGCAATAAGACTAGTTTTATAACATTTCACTAATCCATCAAATCTAGTATTGATCTTGTAAACATACTTATAATCAATCACTGACTTATCAGAATGTCATTCAATAATATTTCAAGTATGAGTTTTCTCAAAAACCTAAAACTCATCTGCCATTGCTTGCTACCATATAGGATTAGAGATAGCTTCACAAAAGTTATGAGGTTTATATAATGTGACTAAAGCATAATAATAGTGAAAAATATGAAGTTGAGTGTTGGTTTCTCTTACTTGGGTGAAGCGATAAAGTGGAGGCGGTATGAATAATGAAGGGATAATTGTATTAATATGAGTTTTAATTAGATCAGACATAGTAGGAGTGAAAAAAGATGAATCACTATTTGAGTCAGAAGTACTTATAATAGTCTCTTTATTTGAAAAAAAAATTAAAAAATGAATTTGTAAAAATACATAGAGAGAACATAATGAATGTAATGAGGACACACTAGTGAGCTTTTTATACTCCAAAAAAACTATATGTCTTGAGATGCGAAGACATTTAGACACTAGATCATAACACTTATACCCTTGTATTCTATGCCATAACCTTAAAAACAACACAATCTAGCTCTAGGTTCAAGTTTAGTCCTTTCATAAGTAGAAAGTAAAATAAAACAAGCATATCCAAAAACTTTGAGAGAATGGTAATCATGTATCTTATTGTATAAACATTCACAGAGACACTGTATGCTTAATACTAGTGTGAGAACACGATTAATAGTATAAACAACAGTGAGAGTAGCTTTACCCCAAAAATATTTAAAAAAGAAAGAAGTAATGAGAAGGGCATGAACTGTGTCAAGAATATGACAATGTTTTCTTTCAGCTTGATCCTTTTATTATGAAGTATATAGGCAAGACCTATGAGAAATAATTTCATCATCTTTTAATAAGTTATGAAACTCAATTTATGTATATTCAGCAGCATTGTCAGACTTAAAAATTTTTATTTTTTTAGAAAATTGAGTTTATATCATGTTATTGAATTCACAAAAAATAGATAAAAGTTCAGTTTTTTGTTTGAATAAATATATCCAAGTATAATGAGAGAAATTATCAATAAATACAACAAAGAAGCGTGAACCTTCTAAGGTTTGTGTGAGAGCTGGACCTCAAATATCAAAATAGACTAAATCAAAATGAGCAGATGAAATAAAATCACTTTTATTAAAAGGTAAAACACTTTGCTTTCCAAGTTAACAAGACAAACAATAAAAAATATTATGAGAAATATTAACTAAGACATTAATGGAAGCAAGTGATTTTATTTGAGAAATAAATGCATGTTCGAGCCTAGAATGCCATAAATCTAAAGAAACTAAAGAGTTGATTGTTTGAGATATAGCATCAATAAGCAAATGTTGTGGACTTTTCAAAATTTCAAGTTTAAACAATGTTCCAACCTTACGCTTTATCCCAACTTTCTGACTTATTTGAGGATTCTGCACAATATGACCATATCATTATGAAAATACAAATTAAGACTAAGGTTATAAAGTTGGCCAACAAAAAGTAAATTTAAAACAAGATTAGGAATAAGGTAAGTATCAAATATATATAGTTTTGAGGTTTCAATATTACTAATGTGGTTAGCTTTCAAGACAGATCCATTTGCTATTTTAATGATTGGACTATTAGGTATAGGTATCTTGCTTTTGAACAAAAAAATGTTAGTAGTCATATGATTTCTACAGGTAGTATCAAATAAGCAAGCATTACTGGATGTGACAACAGACATGACGGGAATATGAGATCAAGATAATACTTGGTTGAACAAAGTTTGAAGATCAGTGGTGGAGATTGTAATGATTTCAAAAAAAGACTCAGAAGTGTTTGGGTTAATGGTTGTTGACGTAGCAATTTTATTAGTGTAAGGATCATGAATTAGACTACCATTATAATGATATTTAACTCTACATTTCTGAATAAGATGATTAGTCCTCTTACATCATGAACAAGACTTGTGAAAAGTAGAGCTAGTACTTTTCTGAAGAGTAGCAGCAACAATAATATCAACACTATGAGTCTGACTCATTCCCAACTGATTTTCTCATATATCAATTCTATAAGAGCATTATCCATAATTGGTAAGGGATGTCGGGGCAAAAGTAAAAACCTAATATTCTTAAATTCATCTTGAAATGTCATTAGAAATTGAATAAGACGAATTTGATTTTGATAAGTAATAAAATTACCAGCATCACTTTCATCTTTGAATTTTGGCTCAGAATTTTTAAGCATGTCCTATAAATGTTGCATTTTAGAATGAAAATCATCAATCAATTGACTTGGTTCTTGACGAAAGTGAGATAAAATGATCAAAATATGATATTAATGTGTAAAGGTAGTAAAGCTATACCATGTGGTAAGAAAATCGCAAGCATCTTTAGTAAGTTCAAATCACCTAATATATATATTGATAGAAGAAACAGTGGTGTTAGTGAACCATGTCAAAATTTCATGATTCTTACTTTCTCATTCCTCTAGTCGATCTGTAAATTTATCACCAGATTCTTTTTCTTTACTTTCTGGTGCTTTATGTTCTCTAATAATAACAAGCTATAATTTCATTCCCTTTAAATAACTATACATAGCTGTAGTCTACCTATTATAGTTATTTTCATCAAAAAAATTAAAATTGGTTGTATATTTTCTCATTGAATACTTGCTATTAAGCTTTTGAAAAAAAAAATGAAATGGAGATTTGAAAATTTATGAGTATTGATATAAAAGATGAATATTGAAGATGAGAAGAGAAACCAAAAAAAAAAAAAACGTGGAAGCAAAAATAAAGTTCGAAATGAGAATAAACCAAATATGAAAATAAGCAAATATTGGTTATTTTAAAGTGATTCACATTCAGAATAAACCATAAAATCACTTTAATACCATGAAAAAGAAAAAAATGATGAAAATTATATTGTAATAATTTGTGTATTACAATGAGGCTTAAAGCCTATTTATACACGGTAAAATGTTACAAAATAAAAAGCACCATAAATATAAATAATGATTAAATCAATTCCAATAATTAGCTAAATCAATATCTAATATTATCTAAATTAATTTAAAATATTACCATTGACAAAGGTAAATGCATGCAAAACAACATTCCATTTGGAAGATTATCATTCTCTAATTCTTCACGAAAAGACAAAAGATCTTTGTGTTGTTTTTCTTTAAATGTTCCAGGACAATAAGCAAAATAGAAGTTTCCTATTTTGATTTACATTTTGGATTTTGGATTTTTCCCTCTAAAATCTGAATTATTTATATACTTCACATGTATAAACAAAACAAAAGAGAAATGACAAAAATGAATGAAAGCAACTAACCCATTTAAATAAAAAGCAAAGAAAATGCCATCAATGCCCTTCTCCAAAATTAAATCTAATAATTTAAAAGCATAATATGAATAAAATATAAAAATAAAATACGAAAATAACACGATTTAATATTTTAACAATAATTATATGTGAATTTAATAAAATCAAAAATATATATTTTATGTTTTTATATTAACACGAATTATAACATATAATTTTCATATAAAATATAATATAAATACTTAAATTTTAATATTTTATAAAATATAAATACATGATTTATCAAATCTATCCAAAACTCAAAAAAATATTTCAATTTTGAAAAATAAAATTAACCCTCCAAAATAAAAAAAAAAAACAGGAATTTAAATGGAAAAAAATGAGCTGTGAATAAGAGTGCGTTAGGTCACGAAGATCGTCACGTTCCTTTTAAAATCATCATTATTCAGAAAAAAAAAATGGAAATGAAATAATAATGATAAAATAAAATAAAATAAATATATGTGGTTTGCTTTTGGAGCACAGTGGGCTTAGTCTCCAAAGGCATTCATTAAAAACACAACATCATGAAATTCAGCGTTATTTATTTATTTATGGATTTATTTTTTTTCTTTTTTAATATTTTCAAACTCTCCTTCATACCCGCGCACCAAAGCAAGAATCTGTTGATTTAAATTAATATATTTTAACAATATTTTCCATTTTTTTTTAAATTAGTAAAGAAATCCTATAAAATCCCAATTCCAAAATCCTTGTAAGACAAAGGAAGTAATTTCATAAAGTTTCTTTCTTTGAAAGAGAAACCTTCATTTCTGTCTTTTTTTCCCGTCAAAAGTTTTAATCTTTTTTCCATTTTAGATATACCCTTTTCGGTTCTACGTATATACATGTAAATTTGAATCAGAAAGTCCAAGCTTTAGTAGCATTTAAATGGTGTGGTGGTGGAGACTTTGTGATTCTATTCTCTAAGTACAAACATAGAGAAAAAGTTAGAATCCGAGGAATGGCGTAGAAGGGACAAAGCATAGAGTTATTGAGAGTAATATGGATTCCGTTTGAACCCAACAGTAAGCTTTGTTGTAAAAAAGATAAAAGAGAGGGAAGTGGAAGTGTTGGTTTCCATTTTCAGGGATTTTTGTGTATTTATTTTTTTTTTTTATAAAGGGTTGAAAAGGGGTTGGCTTTTTAGCATGCCACTTGGGTTTTAATAAAAGGGAAGGAGCGTCAAGGAAAGCCAGAAACTGAGAGAGACAGATATTAGAGAGAAGGGAAGCAGAAAAAAGATATGCAGGAAACAAAGAAGAATGGTGGAGGAGGTCGCAATGAAGATTCCAAGAAGAAGGAGCGTCACATAGTGACATGGACTCAGGAGGTCTTCTTTCTATTTATTTATTTATTGATTGATTGATTCTTCATTTTGGGGTTCTTATTGTTGTTTTATCTGAGGGTTGCAGGAAGATGATATACTTCGTGAACAAATCAGTTTACATGGAACTGAAAAGTGAGCCCTTTTGTTATTCAGTGTTTCTTTTTGTTTTCCTTTTCATTACGAGTGTTTGCTATTTTGAATGATGAATGAAATTGAAAGGGGTATGTTTGTGTTTTTAATCTTTGAGAGCAGCTGGGCGACCATTGTCTCTAAATTCAAGGATAAAACCACAAGGCAGTGCAGAAGAAGGTTGGTGAAACCATAATCATGCTATTGCTTTCAAAAAGTTTATCGATGATCTTCTATTTTTGATCCATTTGATCATTTATTCTTTTTGGACTTTTTGTTACTACTGATTTAATCTAATCTAATCTAATCTAATTTAATGCCTTTGTTACATTACAAACACAGATGGTACACTTACTTGAATTCTGATTTCAAGAAGGGAGGATGGTCACCTGAGGAAGATATGCTTTTATGTGAGGTAATTATATTCTATATTTCCGCTTAATTTAAATAGGGCCAGGTTGTCTTTCAATAGAAACTTCAAAATTTTTCAAAAACATATATTCTGGTGATATGTTTGGAGGAAATGTTACTTTCATTGATCAGTTGTACCAGGCTATTGCATGTTACTGGTACAACAGGTGTTGAAAATTTAGAGGTAGGCCAGACCTTAAACTAATTGACTCAGTTTCTGTCTTTCAAAAGTGGGGCAAGCAACAGTTCTTAATTTCAGTTTGGATAAGTGCTATTCTAGATTGTTGAATGTGAATTCTGAGCTGATGACTTAAGGTGATCTGCAGGCTCAAAAAATATTTGGAAATAGATGGACAGAAATAGCAAAGGTGGTTTCAGGCAGGTAAATATTATATATATATTAAAAAAAAAAAACTTTGTGGAAAAGGTTCTCTTTTCTACATGCATTTCTTCATTTTCTGTTGTAGATTTTCAATTTTTACTGATTATGTTATTAATGCAGAACGGATAATGCTGTTAAAAATCGATTCTCTACACTCTGCAAGAAGAGAGCCAAGTATGAAGCCTTAGCAAAAGAGATCACTACTTCATGTATAAACCCAAATAACAAAAGAATTTTACTCCAAAATGGGTTCAGTACAGATGGAACAACTGAATGCACTGCTCCTGTTAAGAGAATGAGGTGCCATAGCATAGAAAAGCATATATATAGTAATGATCAAGAGTTATGTTACTTTACAAATTAAAGTCTTTTCTTTTTCCAATTCAGGAGATCCCACATCTCTGATCTCTCTGAAAATTGCAACTTTGGAGATAGAGCACATATAGTACCTGGAACAATAATCAATCAGCAGCTAAGACATCCATTTGCTGTTTTGGGTCAAAATCTCCAACATGTTGACAATGTGGTGGTGCAATCTCAAGTCAACAATGTTAAGGATGTCTTTAATGATGGTAAATCACCTCAAGCAACAAATTCTTGACATTGGCACTTGTGTTTCTCTTGCTTATTTTACAATAGAGTATCAGACCTGCGAAGAGAGTATTTTACGATCACTAATCACTTTGCAGTTTAGCCAAAATTGTGCATGCAGTTATCTATTATTTTCTATTCTCCTTTAAACTTCTTCACAATATAACACTTACATTCTCTTTCTCCTTTATTCATTAGCAGCTCAGAACAATAGAACTCAAGGAACGTTTCTCAATAAGGATGATCCAAAGATAACTGCTTTGATGCAGCAAGCAGAGCTACTGAGCTCACTTGCATTGAAAGTTAACACAGACAAAACAGAACAGAGTCTTGAAAATGCTTGGAAGGTGAGAAATAACTTTTAGTTTCTATATGTTTATGTGTTATCGACATCCAATACCATACATAGTTGCTTCACAGTTGGTAAAGTTCTAAATCTTAAATATTGTGGGGCTAATAGTCCATTCTATACATTGAATGTCCCTAATCTTCATCTTATGTCATATTCAGGTTCTCCAAGATTTTCTGAATCAGAGTAAAGAAAATGTCATCTTCAGATATACAATCTCTGATATTGATTTCCAACTTGAAGATTTCAAGGACTTGTTAGAGGATTTAAGGAGTAGTAATGAGGGAAGTCGACTATCTTGGAGGTAACAGAAAAATCAGTTGACTTAAATTTAGATTTTGTAAGGTTTCTTACTTTCTTACTTAAAACTAACTGATGATTAATATGGTCTAGGCAACCTGATCTGCATGAGGAATCTCCGGCGAGTTCTGAATACAGTACAGGGTCAATACTGATGCATCATCTGGATGGGGAGAAAGGAGAAGAAACTGAAGTTAAGATAGATGCACTGCACCAGGATATACCGTCGAGTCATATTGGAGAGCAGAATTGCAGGAGTGAAGAGGCGAAAAGGGCTCTTTGCAGTGCAAACACAAATCATGGTAATGAAATCCTATATCTGGTAGGCCTAGAATACCTTGTTGATGACTATAAAGTGGATAAATAAGAAACAATGATGTTTCTGATGAAATATCTTATGATATAACAGTTGAGATAATCCCTACTTGTGATGACCAAACAAACATTGTAGTTGCTTCTACCTCATCAAGTGCAGAGCTCAGTTCCCCGGTCCAAGTTACCCCACTTTTCAGTTCTCTAGCAGCAGGAATTCCCAGCCCAAAATTTTCAGAAAGTGTAAGTTATCTTGAACCGTTGGTTCTACCAACAATAAATCCAATTTACTAGAAGTAGGAGCTGTAGCAGATAACAGAATTTGCACTAGCAGGTAGTAGCAATTGTATTATCTTTCTTCAGGCCTAAATTCCATCTTCAGACATAGTATAGTTGTGAGCTTACAGTGTCTAGCACTTTGGGTTAACAAACTTGCAAGGCAAATTTTAAACAGGTCAAATTAAACTTCCTGCTATGACAGAAAAGAACACTATCGGTAAGGAAAAAAAAGAGCCAGGCAAATCAGAGAATAACATATCCTCCAGAAAATGCCATACCAAATATTAAAAAAGAAATTCAAAAAAAAAAAAGTAGATTACAGAGTGAAGAATGAAAAAAATGGTAGATAAGAGCATAAAAAGGACTGCAAATGCTTTTCAAAAACCAAACTCTATATGAGCTTTGTTTCTTGTGAAAAACTCTCTCTCTCTCTGCACTGTCACATTTCTTCTTCAATGGTTTACTGCTCATAAATATTTCTCATTATTTGTAGTTATCCACGTTTTATGCATTTAACAAAGGAAGCAACCACCAATTGACCATGCTGTATGTGCAAGTTACCATTAATATTAATAACTAATCATTAAAACTTAATTAATAGTCAGATGAGTATATCCTTCAGGTACTCCCCAAAATTTCTGAGTTGTTGCCTGGATGTCAACATCTCAAGACAATGAGCTAAGCCTGTCTTGGCTCTATGACATATGTTATGAAACTAAGTGAAGCCGAGTAGGGTCCTGGTCATTGCCTAATTGAGCTTTGATCACAGTGCTCCTTGATGGTCAAAGAAAAGTTACTTTAACTGAATCATACTTTCCTACATCCAGCTAGAAAATATAGTCGCGATGGTAGTTTTTCTAATAGTCTCGATGGTAGTTTTTCTAAGTAATGGAAAGGATTTTACTAAATGGAATTAGAATTTTATTCATGCTCAAGTGGTAATTCCTTATATTCTTTCGCTCTAAAAATGTGTTCATGTGAAGCTCAAAATAGAGTTCTGCAGTTACTTTGCTTGCATTGTTTCTTTTTTCTAATTTAACATAGAAATGCGAGCATACACACATATATGCCCTATCTCAAACTTAAATATGAGACTTACTGCCAGGTTTTTGTTCTTTTTCAGGAAAGGAACTTCCTACTTAAGACACTTGGAATGGAGTCCCCTTCTCCTAATCCAGGAAACAATCTTTCTCAACCACCAACTTGCAAACGGGTCCTCCTCCATAGTCTATAACAAACCTCTGATCATTTCTTATACTGAAATCAACATTGGTCTATAGTCTATATATCTCATCATTGATTCCCCTGAGCAACATAGCTCTTGTTGAGTTTTCATCCATTTTTTCACACTAGGATTGCAGCCATCTTGGCCTGGAATTTTATGAAAAGGCATTTAATGATCTGCTGCCCTAGCTCCCTGGCTTAGAATGTTTTGTTGCATTCTAGCTTCTCAGACACATCAATAAGATGTCCTGAGTTCCATTAATTTTTCTCCTCCAATTCTCTATTTTGTACTACTAGAGAGTACTACCTTAATACTCGTACTAAAACCAGTGTGTGCTTGTTAGTGTGTATCATTCTTTTGTTTGTCATCTCATCAGAGCAGTTTCCGGTACTCTTCTTCCATCCTTCTGATCCAGTTTTTGTCCTTGATTTGTAATTTTGTACAGAACCTACTATATAAAATCCTTAGTGTAATTATACATTGTCAACTTGCCTACATATGATAAAAGAAACAGAGGAAGGAACAAGAAGGGAAAAAAAAGGGAAACAGCAAAGGAGGATTAACCACTTTACAGGATTCGTATTTGATGTTGTTGGGTGTGCATAAGGTATGGAATAAAATTTTTTGTGGTTTTCTATCCTGATTTCTAATGTAATGAAACTCGATATGATTTGAGTGAAAATGTGTTTTGGCTTTGGTATGAATTAAGCTCTTTACTCTTTTCTTATATAACTTAATTTGAATTTATGCATTATGACATCTAAAACTATGATGCAGCAGGTAAATGGAATCAGGAATTTGAATTATTCTGAGCTACACTATACTCTCATTTAGAATCTTTGGGAAAATCGAGCACTGAAATGAACAGAAAAAATACCAGAAAACACATGAGACAGCAAGCCTTTTCAGTCCAATAGTTTCATAAGTTCTCTTACCTACAGAAACTAGATCATGTCCCTGTTTTTTTCTCTTTCCTTCAAAGAGGAGAAAAATGAAGGGAACCTAAGAAAATACGAATATAAAGCAGCATACTTACATAGAATGCAGAACATCCATTTTGTCTGACCAAGCATGGAAATGAATCACCCCCTTTCTTTCCCTTCTCTATTTCTTTCTAAAACAATCTCATCTCAGTTGTGTTAGTGAGGACAGTGTTGCAGAGAAGAAGAGTGTAGGAACTCTGTTATTGAGGAAGATCATCCGTAGGTGGGGGTAGCAGATCATATAGTGGTGGACAAGTGTAATTATGACAAACGCAAAAGCAAAGGGTAAAAGAAGGGGGAGGGAACCTCATATAAATTAAAGTGAACTTACTGGCCATAATCTTTCTCCATGGAAGGTGAAGTTTTAAATGTTTTGACCTGGAGATCCGTGCAAATAATGCAAACTTTTGGCCCAAATATCACTCTGAACCGCGCTGTGGAAAAGTCTGTTATCATTGCAGAGTGAATAGGTCAATTCATATGCAACAGTTACCTCTCTTGCCCGCACTTTACCATAAAGCAGAGAGGCTTTTGCTAATGGGAATAATGAAAAAGAGATACCTCGTGGCATTTGAAGGGGGCTCGCTTCTCTATCCAATTTCCTTTGTAACTAAGTATTACTTTTCGTTAAGATCACATTCACATCCAACTGGGACGGGGAAAAAAGTGAGCAGGAAAAGCAATTACATAGATTTTGGTTTTTGAAATAGGGCACTTAAAACTTAGCACTTACGGATACAGATCATTCTTTTTCTCAAATGAAAATCTATTCAATTACATCAATTTCTAAGCGTTGTCTTAAATTCGGGATCATTGAACCTTAGGGCTGCAATGATAGTATACCAAGGGGATGGTTAAGCATAAAGCTCAAAACTGTTACAGGCCTCCTTCAGGTCTTTCTCTTCTTCTGCAGCCTCTGCAACTTCCTCCACTTGAGGTAGATTTGGTATGACAACCCAGAGAAGACCATGAGTACACAACCCCATTGCTTTGTGGACAGTGGATTGCCACTCAGCAGAGAAGACACCACAATGCTGACAAACTTGCGTGTGGTGGTAATGGTTGTGTTTGCCAAGGAGCCAAATTGACTTATTGTCAGGAAAATGAAATTCTGGCCAACAGCACCGCAGAGACAATAGAGGAAAATATCCCAAGCAGCCTCTGGATGCTGCTTGCAAAACTGGACTGCCTCAAAGCCACTACCATGTGGCCAGCCAAACATGTAAATTATGTTGTATATGGTACCCCATAGATTCATTCCCAGCATGATACCCCAAGCACTTGTCTTTGGATACCTATGCAAAGGAAACCAAAAAGGTTTGAGTCATACAAATTTGAATTAACAAGAGAAAATCAGTTCTAACAAAAATATCTACAATGCTGGCATTCGATCAACTTATAAAGAATTTTAAAGGTCATAGCAAGAAAATTTTGGAACGGAAGTTTGATGTATCAGCAAGCTGGTCTGTTTTGTTCTCATAAATCTTGCTCATACAAAAGTCATTCCTTAAGATTACAGAGAAAATAATATCCTGAGGTCAGCTAGTTGCTGCAAGCCTCAAATTTTCTCCCTCTTTGTTGAAATTATCTTCTAAATACTAGGTTTATTGTCCAAAAAGTGATGCACATTTCAAGAAAACAATAACAACAATGCTTTAAGAGAAAAATACGAGCTGACATCTGAGCAGAGAAAGAGAAAGAGAAAAAGCCTTCAAACTAAAATATCCACAAATGTTGCTACCATTTCTGCATAAAGATGATGACATTTTGCAATAGATGAACCAAACTTCTCCATTGGAAAAAGACTACAAAGCTTTTGTTCCTAAATTTACTATGAAAAGCTTATTCAGTTGAACAACCAAACAAAAAACTGTACTAACAAGCATATTTCTTGGATTGTTTGACTATACATTGACACTAACAAAGGAATAAGGGGATAAAACAGTGACCCTATCACAATGCATGCATTATAAGTCCATCAAAATAGCCAAGCACCAAAACTAAAGTAGGAAAATGTTTTCCACATACCTTGCAGTTATTGAATCCTGAGTGGCGTTTGTAAAACCATCAAATGCAAGGTTCAAAAAACAGAGCCCATATCCAAGCGGTGCATTAGGATGAGCCAACTTGCTAATTGTTTTTGAGCTAGTCTGGGATAAGATCAAAGCAGACACAAGAGCAACATATGACTCAGCATTGAAATTCATAGGGGGTGTGGTTAACGACATTTAGTCCTCCAATATGCCTTTTGAAGAAGGAAGATGGCAATTAAGATCCACAAGAACAGAAGTAGCATTGTTATAAAGCCTAACAAATAACACATTTCTCACCTTCATAAGTGCAAATGTAGATACCCCTCCAGCCACAAGGGAAGTACAGATATACTCGGGAAAAGTGTATCGAATACCATAAACTAGAGTACCCATCAGCATGACTGCATAAAGGTAAAATACACTATTAGTTATTCCTGAAACATCATGATACAACTAGCAATTCAAAAATTACTAATGCTTTCATGATAACAACGCTATACCAATCAAGGAAGATCCACGAGGAAAAGAGTTTACAGAAAATAAAGTATTATCTTACCTGGAATCATTTTTGAGGATTTTGCCAGCACCTGCAAGTAAGATGAACAACAGCAAATGTTCAGACCAATCAACTTAGCTGTCACTGGAAAATCAACAGTAACCATAACAGTAATGAATAAAGCCCCATCAGGAACCAGAAAACATTTGGGTCCAACTATATTCATGGCATTAAATTAACAAGTGTTAATAGTTTAATTTTATGCATAATAAAAACATTTTTCCAATTAACAAAACTAGAGTAGAAAAGGCATCATTAATTAAGAATTTAGGATCAAAGACTCCAGCTACATGTCCAACTTCACTAGCATATAAACTTAAAATCTAAACAATTTGTCAATTCAGGTTACATCTAAATGGTCAATAACCAGAGCCTCAAGGTACTAAAATTGGTGGGATAAAATGAGAAAATATATAAAAGAATGGAGGATTGTGGACATACTTGAGCAGGGTAACTGATGTATTTTAAAGCCTCTATACCCATGGCTGGACCAATTGTATTTGTGATTCCGGCACTCCAATAAGTCCACCAGGGAGCACCACGATTGCTGCTACTGGACCAAAGCTTTATCACTTATATGAGGCACAAGAACAAACAAGTTATTACCCCTACTCCTTGCCAGTCAATGTTACACAAATAGTCAATTGTATCAAATAAATAGTATGGTAGAGGGAATGGAGAAGCTTACTTATGTATGACCAAACTAAGCACACCACATTTTGCGCCAAGTTAAGGAACGCAAAATGCTCAAATCTTTTCCCATCTGGACCAAATCGCTTGGTGGACCTAAATAAATAATATATATATATATATGATTAGGAAACAAAAACCAACTATATATCCACATGAGGCTAGTCCAGTTGGTAAGGGAAGGAGTTCATTTGTCAGGTTCAATTCTTGTCGGGAGCACTCCAATACGGGGGAGTGCAGATTAACGGAGGAAAGGATTAGAACCAAACAAAGCTTGGGATATCCCTGACCTTATTATAACTGCAAATTATTCTAATTCAAGCCAAATAACTGCCATTTTTAAAACTAATTTCTAAACCAACGGTAAATATTCACTAAGACACAATCTTTTTTTCTTTGCATCTAAATCCACTTTCAAATTAACTAAGAAATTACTAATAATTTGTTGCAATTTTAAAAATCAGATGCATAATTCAGAAACTTTCAACTATAGATCAAACGAAGCAACAATTAATCGAAGAAGTCCAAAAGAAATCAAACTTAACAAAAAAAAGAATATAAAATAAGATTGCTTACAGAGTTTCCTGAAGAAAGCCCTGGTAAATATAGGCAGACCAAATCCCGGCCACGCAAAATGCTAACACCAACACTCGCCGGAGTCCAGAACCATGTTCTTCCATTACGACGCCGTTTGATGATTAAACCAAAATAGAAAGGAGGTCGAAGAGCAGGACCGTCTTCTCTTTTGTTATTAAAAAAAAAAAAAAGTGAATTACAAGTTATGTAAGAGTAAAGAAGAGCCAGCCGAGGTTGGCTGTCCACGTGTATTTTACTGGTTGGATGGGTGACTTAATGACTGTTCTTTGATTGGTTACTGAAACGCGGACTTTTTCTGGTTCTCCAATCGGGGGACCGACCGTCCTTTCGAGCTCAAACCCTCCGACACCCTTAAACCCAACCAAAACCAACACTACCCTCGAAAGCCCATTGACTTGAAGGAATGAAGGAATCGAATAAATAAAACAGATGAACGGACCTAGCAAGTGAGAATGCTTATGGATCAGGCTTGGGCTAATATATTATCCACAAGCCCAATTCGGTTTTTCTCAAAATTTCAATTCAAAATATAAAGTACAAAAAAATATTATTATAATTGAATTCAAGACTTAATCTATTTGGTTCTTTTAACAATGTTTAAAATTTGATATTCAACTCGTTTTAAATATAAATCCCAACACATTAAACCCCTAAATGAAAATGCAACGAAATAATACTACGTCAACAATGCTGTATCCATGACCTGGCCAGTGAAGGGAACAAATGTGGCCCATGATCTTGCCAGGCACGACCATCACGCTACGCAACATGGCTGTTGTTGGGTCATAGGCTGGAATCTGGATACGGCACCACCTTTTTCTGAAAATGATGTAGATCGAGCACGAAGAAAGTGTTCTTCTTCAGCTGTGAAATCTCACTATATTTCTCATTTGCCAGCTACTTTGGCCTCCGTTTCTTTTTGAATTTCTTTAGAAAACTTTTATATACCCCAATCACCTGAACCCATGCCCACCTGTATGAGCATCTTCTGCCATTTGCTATGATTTCACCCGATCATTCATGAGATGAGATTTCCACAGTATTTTCAGTTCTATAAAAAATTTGGGCATCTTTGAAATAAAGCGATTTTTATATTTGACATCATAATAGGCATCTAGATATATGGTTTTGCTGTTGTTTTTCCTTTTTGGTTTATTTAAGAATTTTATCATGTCTTTCTCGGATTGCCTAGTATAGATTGAAAGAGTAATAGCATTCCAAGACTAGTGGCTGCAATTCAAACCCCAAGTCCAAACTGGGCTAGACGGATGCCCCTTTCTGGACCCCATGGATTCCGTAACTTTCCCAGTTCGACAGTCCTCATTTATACATGTTTCTTGTTCATGACTTCAGACATGGAAGAAAAAATTTATGCTGAAAAGTGAAAAACGTCCCTGTTTACATTGAATAAAAAGAAAATGATATCACAAACATGTTGAATTCATCTTTTGAACAACAAAATACTAATTAGAGTTGAAAAAACAAGCCACATTGTTTATAATGGACGGTGGCATTTCTTCTGAAGAAACTGATAGTCCTGCCAAGCTTGTCTGGGTACCCACTAGGCAGTTTCAACTGGGCTTCTGTCAATTTTCTGAATAATTGCAGCTCAACCTACGGTCCTTTACTATTTCAGCTTCCCTGTCTCAACTAATCAGAAACTTCTCAACGTGCTATTGACTTTTGAATGAAACAAAGCCGAGGATTGAGCAGAAAGGAAAAACCTGGATGAGAATTATGGACAAACAGAAGGACTTTTATGAGAGATAGAAACATGGGGATATAGTGTGGACAAGGTTTTTTTCAAACGACATGGGGATATAGTGTAGACAAGGTTTTTTCAGACGTCCCTTGCACGTTGAAACAACTGTTAAGTCACAAGTGTTAGGACTAATGGGGGTTGTGCCGTGATAAAGGGGAGGGGCGCTTGGGCCCTTCTTGGCAGCATCAACACGGCTTTGTGTTAAACTTTTTGAGACTAGGAATTGCTGTTATTAAAACCCATAATAAGGTCAATATCGGTAGTGATCACATTGATTTATGCAATTAATATTTTATTTTCAATTTTTTATAAAAATTAAGATAAATAAAGCAAACTCATATCATCATTCTTGGAAGAACTTGATATATTGATGATATCTTCTTTTTCCTTTTTCATTTTTCCATTTTTTTCTCTTAATGAATGAGGCTTTTTCTCTGGTTATTTCATTTTCATTTCCTTGAGAATTTCTTTTGGGAAAATTCAAAGAGATGGTATACTAGTATGATTTATCTGAATATAGGGGGGGCCAGGGGATGGAGTGTTACAATGTCAACTCATGTTTTTTCGATTCGGTAAATGATTGTGAAACTTCTTAATAGAATCTTTCCAAAAAGATTTAAGAAAGGGACTTTGTTATCATATCAAAACGTGAAACAGTCATTAGCATTACATTGGAATGAATTAGATTGGTTCCCTTTTTTTTAATATTATATAATATTTTAAAATTTTAAATTTTAATTCTAATTCAGATTAACTTTTTTATGATATTGAATTTTATCAGTTTAATTTAATTTTTTAATTTAAAATTTGATTTAAATATAATATATATTTAATATTTAAATTTAATTTGAATTGAATAAAAAAATTAATTTAAATCGAATTAAATATTATAATTTTAAATTAATTTTTAATTTTTAAAAAATTTTTTCATCCTACTATTGGAAGAAACCAAATTGGGGAAGGGAGAACGAACCAGATACTACTAATTTACAAAATACTATTTTCGACTTTTGCTTGCAGTCGATCAATGGATTAGCGACGATGGTAATGAAAAAAATTATTTTTTATTTTTTTATTTTTGTTTTGTTAATCTTTTCATCTCATTAAAATGAAGATACGCGACAGAAAGAGAATTGTCAACAATGGAGGACTTTGTAATAAGGATAAACATATAGACTTGTAGAAAATCAAGCCCAAAGAAGGGGAAAAGGAAAAATCAGATGAGTCATGAAATTAAAAATTGTGATAAGTTTATGTCCAAACTCCAATCAGCTGCTGCTGCTTTGCCTCCAAGCAATACTTTATTTTTTTTTAATTTAAAAATGTTGATTTAGTGTAAAATATTTTATATTACATAAATTTTTTTTTTTCAAATTGATACAAATAATGAAAAGAATGACAAAAATTAATAGATTTGACTAACTCTTTGAATTTAATTTGTAAAATATTATTAGTTTTAATTTAAAAAATTTATGATGATTTTTATGAAATTTTATATTTAATTTATAAAATATTATTTATTTTAATTCAAATATTTTATCATTTTATCTCATAAAAATATTTTATAAATTTAAATTTTTATACTTATATTATATCATATTAATATATTTTTTTAATATGCGATTATAAATGTCACACGACTCCTATTAAGTAACTGAAAATCAACACGCAGTAACAATCCTCACTACATTCTCAGAACCGTACCACTCATGATTTCCTTCCTTCCCCACATTTTACAGAAGAAAAGATAAAATTCTACAGTAAATATTTAATACTTTTACTCAAAGGTATTAATGGCAAGTATCATAAAAACATAATTAAATATATTCTCTACTCAATGATCAATATTTATCGATTTAAAAATTTTTATCTGATTTTAATTTAAATCCGAATTAATCTCATGAATCAGTCAAGTTATGAATAAATTTAACTCAGAGTGTTGTATATACCAAAGCTTTTATTAGTCATAGTACAATCAAGGTCCATGCCACCATGATTTTGGTCATCTTATATGTCTTTTATCGGCAAATTAATTTTAGCTTTAGGAAGGGTCCATTGCCAATTCTCAATTTATATATATATATATAGTGTTTAATAAACCCGTGTTCATAGTTCATACATAGCTAGAAGCTTAGAAACCATTCCAAATGGAAATGGTAGGTCCAAAATGTGAATAGAGATTGCACATGGAAAAGAATTTTTGGTCAAATGGCATTGAAATATTCTAAATGAGTTGAGTTGATGAATATAGTAATGAAATTAATTATATATGGACATTGGCCACATGCACGGTATGACCCTTCAGAATTTAGATGCCCTTTCCCAACCTTGTTTCGTTTCCAGTGGTGAAAGACAAGACGGGCCTGGCCCTCTTTGGTCAATTGACGTTACTTGCTTACCTAATCCTGACGTTTTGTTTCATCTCTCTCTCTCTCTCTCTCTCTATATATATATATATATAATTTTGTATAGTTTTAACTTTATTTAAAAAAAATTTGTAATTTCCGGATAAAAAATTAAAAATTAAAAATAAAATTTATTAAATGTAATTTTAAGAGATATTGCTAAATTAATTAAATTAAAATTTAAAATATCTTTTAACCTTATCTAAATTTTCTTTGCAAGTTGTCGGATATTAGAAAAGGAGAACTTAATAAAGCTAAAATGATTAAAATAGAAGCCAAAATGTAGCTAGATTTGATTAATAAGTTATAGATAAAATCATGTAAGGACATTATTGAAAGTTGGACATTCACCTTTATATGGGAAAGTCTCCTTCGTTTACTCTCTTTTGTTTTTTTTTTTTTTTTTTTTTTTTTTTCATATAAGTTTCCAACAAATTTAATCAAGAAATTGAAATTTAACCGACACTTACCAAAATGTGTGTTGGACCATTAAAAGTTCCACCCACATGCATTCATTTGATATGTCCACACCAAAACGATATTATCTTGATCTATATTAAATAATTAATATAAAATATTATAAAATTTATATTTATATAATATTTTATAAAAAATTATATGTCTTATATATAAAAATATAAAATATTTTATTTATTTTATTAAATTCATTTATAATTTTTATTAAAATTTTAAATTATATTATTTTAAATTTTTTATTCATAATATTTTAATATTATATCATCATATTATATTTTAAATTATTATATTTATTTTTATTTATAAAAAATAAAAAAAATCCCATGAGAGGATATTGTAATAAAAAAAAAGCACAAATCCATTCGATTGCTATAATTAAGAAAAGTAAATAAAGTAAAAAAAAAACATAGAGAGAGACATCATTTGAGGTTGACTTATTCGAGAAGGGAGAATTCAGTCATTTCACAAAATAATGAATTTCTGTCAAAGATTAAAAAAAAAAAAAAAAAGGAGGCCGTTGAAGAAGTGAAGTCATGCTTGCCAGTTACCACCAAACACCAAGCCAACTCCAAGCCAGCAAGCAAGCAACGAGTCGATTTGCCTTTGTGGGGCGCACACGTCATAGCTGAGGCCAAGTCCCCCGCGGCCCTCCCCACACGTTTGTTGTATCTTGTCTTTCTCTCCCTCACCAAGAGACCAAACTGCAGTTTCTTCTCTGAGCTTTCCTTCTTTTGGTCTCTTCTTCTGTTTCTTTATTGTTTTTTTCCTAATTTCTCCTTATTTTCAGCTAAGAATATTGTTCTTTTTCCATGTAAAACTTGTCATTATCAAAAGTTGTGCAGCTTGACCGACCAAACCAAACCAAAGCTCCACGTAAGAGAAACAAATTCCAATCCAACGAGAGCCGTTTTTCAGTTTCCTTTCTTCTTTTAGAATCTCGGAAATTACCATGACTGGTTGAATTGTTAGCTCTTATAAAAGAAAAGAAAGAAGAAAAGAGAAAATTGGGTTCTTTTTTTTTTTTGGTGAAGTATTTGTTTCTCTCTGATGGGCAACTGCTTATTTTCTTCTTCTAGAGTCGATTCCAGCCAAAGCCCCCAAGCAACTTCTGGTAATCATTTCTTTCCTTTAAAATTTTCTTTTGATGGTACTTGTTCTTTTGGTGGATTATTGTTTTTTTCTGAAGATTTTTGGATTTTTTTAGCTATAAAGGTTGAAAACTTTTTATGCTGGGCTTGACTTTTTCTGGGTTTTTTTCAAATTTTTTTTTGTTCCTTGTGAAATCGTATCCTTAATGATTTCATTTACTTTATCCTTTATGATATTCTTGTCTTGTCCCTGGGTTTTAGTTCTCCTTCCAGGTATAGACAGAGGTGGTCAAAGCTAGATCCTTGATACTATTCTTCAATTTCTTGAGTTTGACGAATTGTGTTGTGTTACAATGTTTAGAGTGTTCATGTCGACATGAATACGAAGGGTTCTTGTAGGAAAAAGATATGCTACAAATTTATGTTGTGAAGGAAATGCAATGGTAGGCACAAGAATTGTAGGTGCTTGCTTGGAGTACTATGACTTTTGCATAATCTGTGATTTTTTACCTAATGATTGTTGCAGGTTTTTAAAACAGGGACATATGTGGCAAACCTCTATTGAAATGAATTTGTTTGGTTTACTTAGGTCAATTGCGATTTCACCATCAACATGTAGTGAGGATGGACAAATTTATATCTAAGTCCTGAGTTATTTTATCATCTATCATAAGCCAGATGTAAAAGAAGTTGGCTTCTAAAAATTAAGGAAAGTTTTATATGGAAATACAATAATGTGTATTCTCCTATTACATGCTCCATAAATGAAAATACCTACTGAGTTGGGTGGTTTCGGGATGCATAACACTCTCATGGGAAGACCATTGATGTTAGATAACTTTATGTTTGAATTTCTCTTGCATTTGATATGGTATTATGTTCTCTATTAATAACTGGACCTTAGGAACTTGTTTTTCTCTTTCCAGCATCAGGGGGCTCAAGAATTTCCAGCAAAACCAGTCGTTCTTCAGCTCCTTCAAGCTTGACCATCCCATTCAGTGATACAAGTAGTACTGGATGTCTTCCAACACCAAGGACCGAAGGAGAAATATTGTCATCCCCCAATTTGAAACCTTTCTCATTCAATGAGTTGAAGAATGCTACCAGAAACTTTCGTCCTGACAGTCTTCTTGGTGAAGGTGGTTTTGGTTATGTTTTTAAGGGATGGATTGATGAACACACATTAGCTGCTGCAAGGCCTGGATCAGGAATGGTTGTTGCGGTCAAGAAGCTTAAACCTGAAGGTTTTCAAGGCCATAAAGAGTGGTTGGTAGGTTTCATTTCTTTAAAATCTTTATCTTTTTATTCCTTCTGCTTTTCCTTTGTATGTGTGTGTGTGTGTATGTCCTATTTACTGATAGTTAGTTGATTTCAGACAGAACTTGATTATCTTGGCCAACTTCATCATCCAAATTTAGTTAAGTTGATTGGATATTGCTCAGAGGGTGAGAACCGACTTTTGGTCTATGAATTCATGCCTAAAGGAAGCCTAGAGAATCATCTTTTTAGAAGTAAGTATCACATCCTACGAATTTTTTCAGAGAATCATCTTTTTAAAAGTATTGTGTCCATGAATTGATAAGGAAGGTTTTTGGAATCCAATTCCATTGTTTTATATGTTGTTGCTCTCTGGAAATTAATCCTTACCTTCAAATAGTTGCCAAGAAAACAAAAAATTGGAAACCTTTCCTCTCATATTTTAGTTTCAAGGATAATGAAGTACCGAGCTGCTTTACATATATTGGTCTTACCTGGATGACATAGAGTGAAGTTGATTGGCTTGTTCTGGTTCCTTTTTAACTTTAATAGTTAAGAATGAGGATGATTTCCTTCATACCTGTCCAGTTTTTATTTTTTTTTTACTCAAGGCTTTGACAGCATGCCTGTTCTGAACCCATAAACCTACATACAGTTGCCATGGCTAGAACTATTGATGAGTCCTGATGGACACTTCCCATGTACTATTGTATCTTAAACAACAGAAAAATAGAACATCTGGATATTGTGTAACTACTAAGCATTTTGTAACCTTTGATGCTATGTCTTGTTTTACAGGAGGGCCACAACCACTCTCTTGGGCAGTGAGGCTTAAGGTTGCCATAGGTGCTGCTAGAGGACTCTCTTTCCTTCATGATTTAAAATCCCAAGTCATATACCGCGATTTCAAAGCTTCTAATATTCTACTGGATGCGGTATGCTGAGTAAAGAAAAAGAATAATTTGTGCATTTCAATATTATGTCTGAAATTGTATGTTTTATAAATTTTATATATGTTGCTGATGGTAATAATCCATTGGATGCAGGAATTCAATGCAAAACTTTCTGATTTTGGATTGGCCAAGGCAGGGCCTACTGGTGATAGGACTCATGTGTCAACTCAGGTCATGGGCACTCAAGGCTACGCAGCACCTGAATATGTTGCTACAGGTACGAGATTTAGTGAAATCCATAATAGTGCTTGCTGTTTTCAAAGCCTGCTGGTAAATTCTTAGTTATCTTAATTTTCTGTCAGATATATTTGTTTGCTGAAAAAATTTAAATCTTACCATAAAACTGAGAAGGTATCTGCTTTACATTGTTCTTTAAGAAAGAAAGCTTCAAAATCAATGACAAGGAAACTTATCTGGTTGAACATGGAAATTCACGTTTTTTTGTCTGCAACTACTGATGACGTTCTTTCTTGACTCTTTCTTACTCCTCTGGGTTTCAATATTTCATCTCTTTTAGTGGGAAAAAGTGTACCGAATGACAAAAGTTACAGTCTGATAGTTGGCAGTACCAATCATCTAATAATTTTTCTAGTTGCCATGGAAGTATCTAAAGTGAAGGGAACTTATTGTCTGTTCTGTCTTTTATAAACACTGCCTTCAGTCCAAAAGTAGGATGCTTAGGCAAAGTAACCATTTTCTGGGTCTCCAGTAAATGAAGCTTCCATATAATATCTTGTCAGAAGTTACATGTAATGAAGCTTCCATTGTTGAACAGGTCGCTTGACGGCTAAGAGTGATGTATACAGCTTTGGAGTCGTGCTGCTTGAACTATTGTCTGGACGACGTGCTGTTGATAAAATGAAAGTTGGTGTGGAGCAGAATCTAGTGGACTGGGCAAAACCATACTTGGGTGACAAAAGAAAATTATTTCGTATCATGGACACTAAGTTGGGGGGCCAGTACCCCCAGAAAGGTGCTTATACAGCTGCTACCCTTGCTTTACAGTGCCTAAGTAGTGAAGCTAAACTCAGGCCTAGAATGTCAGAAGTTTTGGCAGCACTGGAGCAGCTCGAAGCGCCTAAAAATGCATCGAAACACTCTCAATCAGAACAGCACTCAGTTCCACTTCCTGTTCGGAAATCTCCAATGAGACAGCATCGATCTCCTATGCATCTAACACCCAGTGCTTCTCCATTACCAGCTCACAGGCAATCCCCACGAGTTCATTGATTTCATCTGTAAATTTACTATGTGTCTGTATATCGATTTCATTGCTTATAAAAGGTAATTTTTTAGCGTGTTTTTTTTAATGCAATTTTGCATTTCATATAACAAATTAGTACCTCCTTTGTTTCATGAGAATTAGAATTTCTCATTGTGGTAGTCAGCTTCTCTCATTAGTGTATCAGTACCTTAATTTCAGTAATGCATATTAATCTTAACCTTTTTCCATTCTATGAATTATGATCACTGTTTATGAATTATGATTTATCCCAGCATTTTATCCATGCGTTTATGAATTATAATCCTGATGCATAATGTTTATCATATTGTAGAATATGTTTTTCTTTCATATGAAGAAGTGCCTAGCCTGCATATAATATCATGAGTTGGGTTATTTTCATGAAACAAACTAATTTTACCGAAAGAATTTCAAAGGGGTGGACAAAGGACTACTCAACTAGGACATCTGTTACTTCTTGGTAACTTGTTAAAATATGTCTCCCCTTCTATGGTACTTGGACAATCCAAGTGTGTTCAAATTGCATAGTAACATATCTTGCTGCAATTGCTCTAGATTTGCTAGTATTTCACCCATTTTAGGTCGATCCTTGGGGTCTGAGCTAAGGCAGTGGCGGATGATTGAAGCAAATATATGAGCTTCTTCCATCTAGATGTTCCATCTAGATGTTCCTTGGTATTTTCTTCTCGATGATACTGTGCAGTTCCATTTGGTTGCTTAGATGTGGTTTAGCTCATATAGCTAGATCCATCATCGGGCCATTCGTATATTTCTTGACCGCAACACAGCCAGAGAATATTTCTAGTAGTAGCACTCCAAAACTGTATACATAAGCTTTTAGTGTCAAATGCCCTACCAATTGTACGTAAAATTTTGCTCATATTAAAGGGTGTCAAACCTATTTGTTCTCCCATATACAAAACTTTTTCTGGCTTAGAATGATAAGATGAAATACATACCCGTTGTAAAGTATTGCGGAGCGAAGTATCCCTTCGTGCCAAGGACCCTCGTAGTAATATGTGATTGGTCGTCTTGGGGTCCGTACCTGGCCAGTCCAAAGTCTGACAGTTTTGGGTTGAAATCCTGCAATGTGACCCTCATAGCTGTTCATATTGACAAAATGAATGCTTTGTGCAGGGAGGATCAATGTAAGCTTTTGAGGATAAATGTTAGTGTTTGTGTAAATCAGAAGTGTCGAAATTAGTGTCAAGGTAGAAACTGACAGCATCAAGGACACTGGAGCCTTTGAGGTCACGATGAATGACTGGCCTCGCACGGTTGTGAAGGTAATGTACTGCCCTGGCTGCTCCAATGGCTATTTTGATTCTCCTACTCCAGTTTAGCTCTGTATCGTTTTCTGTATGCCAATTCACAGCTTGTTAATGTTACTTCCATCATTGTATCAGCACAGCTCGGCATTTTTTTTTTCTGTTTTAAGTATTTGTCTATGGCGCAGAAAGTACAGTGTTGAGCTTTACCACTTAAGAGATGGGCATCCAAGCTCCCCTTGCACATATACTCATAAACCAACATCCTATGATCTCTCTCATGCCAATACACCATAAGCTTCACCGCATTTGGATGGTTTAATGTGCTTAAAAATCCGATTCATTCTGCACTCAACAGAATATATATAATTCTCAGATATGTGAAATTGACGAAGGAAGATAATTAGGTCAGAACCAACTAGACCTGCCATTCTTAATCGCTCTGTATCCCTCTTCTTCCAAGCGTCTTGACAGCAATGGCCTTGCCGGTGTCTGGTTTTGCGTCATTCATACTGCATGGACTTATATATCCTATATACACAAGTCCAAAACCGCCTTCGCCAATTAAGTTCTGATTGCTGAATTTCTGGGTGGAAGCCCTCAAGACACCGTAACAAAAGCGGTTGATGTTCCGAGCAGGAAGCCATCCAACCTTTTTCACCTTTGAAACTGGCCAATCTCTTGGAGTTGTTGGAGAACCATGCTTTTTGTTCTTCCTACGCTTTTCTACAAAGGAAATATAATAGAGGATTGCGTTATAAAAGAAAATCTATTTACGGTATTGTAGAATTCAGTAGTTTTTATACCTTTACGTAAATTTGATGAAACATGCCTGTTTCTCTCCTGGCGTGAGACTCCATATTGTTCATCCCTACAAGGCTTTGCTGCATCAAGAATGAAAATGACATGAGCGAATCATTCATGGTTAAAACAGTTCTTAAAAAACAATGGCAAATTTGTGATGCAGCGATTAACCTTTTGAAGATTTTGAAGGACCTGACTAAGTCTGCTGTGGAGCTGATGATGTAGAGGTCTTCTTGGAACGAGAATTTTGAATGGCACCAACTCCTTGAATAGATATGAAACACCAAACATATTTACAATACGCGAAAACAGATTCATGTCCAAATCTACAATACTTTTAAATTGAAAATTTGACCGATAGAACTAGAAATGAGAGACAAACCTGTCAGTGGGTGAGCTGGTTGAGGTTGGGGTTTGTTGGGGTCTTGAGTTTTCTTACTAAAACAACTTCCCATTATTATCCAACTGATGAAAGCTGAACTTAGAAACCTCGGTTGAAGAAAGGCATTGGAAGCATGACTATAACATATATCGATGTTCTGTAAATGAACAATGAAAATAGCAGAGACAATCACCTAGTTAAAGCTGGCCTAGTGAAGTAAACCACGCAACATAGCTTAGTGGTACAATTAGTACATGTTCGAAGTGATTTAATTTTGAATAAAACAATAAAACAATGTTAGCGGTAATTTCAAAGCTTTAAAAGATGAGAGCAATCATATCTATCCTGTCAGAAACAGTCACTTGATATATCATAAACTTTGATTAATATAAAAAACGAATTATTACTCAACATAAGCTTACCTAATTATTTTGTGTCGGAAATATAATAAAAAACTTATTCTTGTCTTTCCAGACGGAAAAAGTTGTTCGGGATAAGGCAACCCACTATACGAAGTTCCAAACATCCCCAATAAGAAGAAAATTCCACAAACATTCCCGGTTTTTATTTTGACAACATCGACTTGACGCGACGAACTGGAAGGAATGAGTCTGGTTTTGTTTTCAGTTAATCGGTAATTAAAGATCCTTCCTTTAGAATTTCTTTATGATCTCTTCAATAATTCCTATTCATTGACTTGGGATTTGTAGTTTATTGGACTATTTTTTTTTTCCTTTTCTGGGTTTAAAAGCTAATCGTTGCCACGTGAAAATTTCAAGTTTTCTTTTTTTTTTTTTTTCTTATTATGGGTAGTCTTGTTTTATCAATAAATTGCTGAGAAAAGATCTGGGTTTACGCAGGTTTTGAGGATGATTGAGTATTGAGAGAGAAAAAGAAAGATTTTTTTAGAATTGAATTAAGGGAAGCTATTGACTTGGTTGGTAAGAGAAGGATGGTTTTGGTGTTAGCAATAGGGGACCTTCATATTCCTCACAGGGCACCTGATCTGCCTCCAAAGTTCAAGTCCATGCTTGTTCCTGGCAAGATTCAGCACATCATTTGCACTGGCAATCTCTGTATCAAAGTAATATTACCACTTTTTATTTTAGCCTTTTCTTTTTTCAGTTAATGATGTTAAGAATTCCCTTTTGTTCTATCTTATTATATTTATTTTTGAAAAGATTTTTGTTCTTGTTTATGCTATTGGGCTCCATTACATTACCAGTGGTGTCACAAAAGACAAATTACGAGAAAGAACATAACTATGCCGTCTTGAGTGCCCTTATGTTGTGAGAACTACCAAATGATGTCTATGTTGAGGCCGGATGATGTAATAGGGATAGTGATACATTTAAGATTAACTACTGTAATTTTACAAAGTGTTGCGTCAGTTGGCCTTCTGTGCATCTATGCGGTTTGTAGTTTATAGGTTTAGCCTTAGTTTTATCTTATATAGATATGTGATAGATTGCTTATTATGAGCACCAGAGTCTAGTGGCCTTGTCTAATTACAGAACTAAGAAGGCATTAATGTACAAAGCACCTCGAATAGTTCCTTGGCTGGAAACTTATTCTGTTAAAATCTTTAGTAGTGGAAGCAGATTATCTATCAATGTCATAAATATTTTGTGCAATTCCATGAAGTCTACCAAATATAATTTCATTAACTCTGATTTACATTTTTTCGTTTTTATGTGGCATCAACTTAACCCATTTGCACGAGGATTGACGTTTTTATTCTGCCTGCTTTCAGGATGAAACTGCCATTTATCTATAAAATCTCAAATATTCAATTTAGCATTGTAGATTTGTTTCTAATATTTTCCTTGTAAGGCCTCTTTTGCAAGTGCCTGAGACTGAGTAAATTATTATTGTATTTGCTTTATATGAGCAGGAAGTTCATGATTACTTCAAGAGTCTTTGTCCTGATTTGCATGTTACTCGAGGTGAATATGATGAAGATTCCCGTTATCCAGAGAACAAAACACTGACAATTGGTCAGTTCAAGCTTGGGATTTGCCATGGTCACCAGGTTTTATGTTCATCCCCTGTCTGTACTTTCATTTTTTGTTTGTACTAACCCTCCATTTGATGTAAAAGAATTTGACATCCCAATTTATTTTTTTGGTTTGGGAGTACTGTAATATATGATGAAGTTAGATCCTGATTTGCTGTATATGTAGTGGCAGCAGAGAATATATCTAGGTTCCAAGCTTTTTACATTTACAAGCATCTTGAATTTCTTTTGTTTTTAACTTTTTACTTCTTTTTTATGAAGTGGACAATAATATTATATCCACTTGAGCATTTTTGTAATCATCATATGGTTGTATCAGTTTCCATCTATGGAGCGATAATAATGGGATGAAATGTGAAGAGCTTTTCATTGTTCCTTTGTTGATGTTATTTCATGTTTGATGCAAGAATAAACTAATGTTTGGGATTGAGGGGCAACTTAGGGTGTGAAGCTATTTTACTGTGTCATTGACTTGTCTCAGTTTTCCTTATAACGTCTGGTGTACATGCTTAACCAATAAGCTAAGTACTCTCTCAGCAGATATAAGGTTGGATCCAGTTGCTCCACGGGCATTCTGAGATGTGGGAACCTTTCCTAGCTAGTTTTAGATACCCTTCTCCATGTTAGATGCAGAATTCCACCCATTGCTTTCAATCTCCCTGTCAAAAAGAGAAAAAGGAATAAGCTTTAAACTAGGTTACATCCTCAGTTGGCCATAGGAGATTATTCTGAATTTGTTTAATGACAAGCTTTTAGTGGTCTTTCCAACTTGTTGTAAATAGATCTTCGTATGATTATAACAACAGTCGGCAATCATTAATATTTCTTTTTGTTTTTGTTTTCTTTTTTACTTTCGACAGGTCATTCCGTGGGGGGATTTGGATTCACTAGCAATGCTACAAAGGCAATTGGATGTCGATATCCTTGTGACAGGACACACCCATCAGTTCAAAGCATACAAGCACGAGGGTGGTGTTGTCATAAATCCTGGCTCTGCCACTGGTGCATATAGTAGCTTCACATACGATGTGAACCCAAGCTTTGTGCTCATGGACATAGATGGCTTGCGTGTAGTGGTATATGTGTATGAACTCATCGATGGTGAGGTTAAGGTTGACAAAATTGATTTCAAGAAGACTGCCACCACTAGCTCAGCACATTAACCAATTCCCTTAGATATTTGCTTTTACCGTTGGACTTTGCCCTGCTCTATTTGAACCAATTGTGAATTCATCAGTGACAAACGCTTAAAGAATATAGTTATTTTTTTTCCTATTTTCGTTTTTCCTTTTATATAATACTAGTTTTATAAATTAAACCCTTAAGATGTAAATTTTTATTAAAAAAACTATATTATATTTATGTATGTATAAAAAATTTTCAATGAACATATAAGCATTTTTTAACTAGACAAGTAATGATCATTTTAATTTCCTAATTAAAAAAAAAACCATGTTTAAAAAAATTTGTTGCATTAATTCTTTTAATAACTCAATTGCATCAATAATTTAATATTGACGAGTATTAAAACAAACAAGATTTACTATTCCTATTAGGTATAAGATTTGACTCTGCCGCCTTTGCCTTCTATAAGTACGACAGATGAAACTTACAATACAGATTGTTAGTGATTGTCTCAGAGCTTTCTCTCCAAAAGTTTCATGGCTTCCTTTTTTTACCAGTATGGTCACCTACGCCACCGTGTTTTCCAACCCCAGACTATACCAGAAACCCACCCACCTCCTAGTCTCGACCAGGTTGACTTAACCATCAGCATTCGTCTCACATTCGTTCCCCATGATTGCATAACCAACCAAATCGGCGACCTCAACATCAACCGTATCTTACAACAAGAAACTCTTCGTTTCGATCTCGACGTTTTGAAAAACCACGACCAGGTTCACCTAACTCTTGGTCCCGCTTTAACAAGACTCGGAGTCAACCCAATCTCTCGTTTTTCTGTCAATTTCGCCCATGAAATTATAGAACGTGGACTTGCATTTGGAAACTTGGCGTCCAACAGAGGGCGTAAAGTCTTGCCTTTACGTGCAGAGTTATGGGGAACACTTCTGGTACATGTAAGGGCTAATTCCATCAGAAGAGCTTTGACAGAATGGGCATCAGAGTTTCAAGCACGAAACTATGGCATGGTTCCAGCTAACGAATCATCGGTTAAGAATATGCTGAAGAAGGTTTGCATGGAAATTGGAGACCAAGATTGCATGATATGTTTAGAGGAACTCAAGGTCGGATCAGATGTTTCTCGGATGCCTTGTTCTCATACTTTTCATGGCGATTGCATCGAAAAGTGGCTGAAGCAGAGCCATTATTGCCCTATTTGCCGATTTGAGATGCTAGCATAGAGGGATTTAAGAGCTTTACATTTTTTTTTTCTCTTTTGTTTCTTATTGAAGATCAACTCCTAATTCTAGGATAAGTGGCTTTGGAAGAGTTTTTGTTATTAATTTTATTTTATTATTTTATTAATTATTTTTATTTGTCTTAAGTAATTTTTTTTTACTTCTTTTTTATTTTTTACTTTCCAATTTTAAATTTAAAACAATGGCAAGAAAGTGAAACTGTTATGTTTTTAATTTTAATCAGATCTTATTTTTTATCTAATAATTCGATTTGATGATATCAAAATTTATACATGGAGAGTAATCCATTACAGGATTAAATTTTAATCAATCAATTTTGAAAATATGACTTAAAAATTTTTATGGTTGGTTTACGATTTTGGTTTTAGCAAGTACTTTGATGAAGTCAAATTTTAAAATTTATGAGGTAATAACTAATTTAAAATTATCATTTATCAAATTCATAACTAACTAACAAAATAGTAATTACTTATTACTAATCTTATCAATATTTAAATTCTTATCCAATCAAAATAAATAATTTTTTATTGTATTAACAAATTATTTAATAAATATTTTTAAAAAAATTTCATTAATTTCATTGTAATATTGCAGTATCATGCAAGCATGCAGCTTGTAATATATCTACAGCAGAATAATTTTCACTAAGAGTTAGTTTAGCATTTGGGTTAGAAAAAGTTTGGGTTTAAAAAATGTGGTGAAAAAATTGTGCTTAAAAATTTTAAGTTTTTGATATTATTATTAAAAAATATTGTGAGTAATTAAAATATTTAAAAATATATAATAATAATAAAATATTATAAATATAAAAATAGTAAAGTGATTTTTTACTAAACATATTTTTTTCACTATAAAAGCATTTTTTTGATAAACTTTATTGCTCTAATTAAAAAAATAAATCTTTAAATTAAAAATAAAAATTTTTTTGGTTGTTTATCGTTGCATTTGAAATCAAAATAATTTTTAAATGCAAAAATTATTTTTAACAACAATATTAAATGATGCTTAAATATAATTTTTTTTTATTTGTGATATATATACATATATATATATATATATGAATAATTTATTTTCATTGACACGCTGTCATGAAAAATTCAATGATCAAAACTTAATATATGAAAGTGGTTTCCAAAATTTATTATACATAAGTTATTTTTTATTAATTAAATAATATATTTTAATTATTATGTTTTTAACTTTAATTACATTTCCTAATTAAAACAACCAATTATTAAAAAAATTGATTGCGTTAGCATTTTTTAATCCCTTAATTTCAATAAATCAATATTGATATATATTAAAATTTATAGCATACAAGAAAATATATTATTATTATCTTAAAAAATTGTCTCCAAAGCAAGCCAAGGCAATAACTATTATAAAATTATTTTAAAAAAATTGTCTCCCATAATTTTCCTGTCCACATAGATATACTAAAATTTATTACTAATAGGATATACTAATCCTTTCACGAATAGGATTTTCCCTATTCGAATTCGATATAGGATTTCACTCCACCGCCGTTGCTCATTTAAATACTATTGTGAGTTCGCAACTTGCGATCACGATTCTGATTGTTTCAAACAGAAACTTTCTCTTCAAGTTTCTCCAATGGCTTCGGTTTCCTACCGCTGTAATGGCCTGTACCACGAAGTTTTTCAACCCAATACTATACCAGAACCCCATTACCCAGCTCCTCGTTTCGTCCAAATTGAAGTAACAATCACCCTCGATATCCTGATTGTCCGCCATGATTGCTTAATTGGCCGCTTCACCGAATACAGCAACAACTTCTCCCAAGAAACTCTTCGTTTCGATCTCCATGTTTTGAAAAACCAAGACCAGGCTAAGCAAATTCTTGGTCCCATGTTAACAAGACTTCGTATCAACCCAGAGTCTCTTACTTTTGACATTGTCATTGATGAGATTATCCGACATGGACTTAGAATCGGAAACTTGGCGTCCAACATGGGACGTAAAGTCTTGCCTTTACGTTTAGAGCTATGGGGAACAGTCGAAGAACACGTAAACAACGAGAGGTTTTTGGTCAGAAGAGCTTTGGAGGAATCAGCATTAGAGAGTAACTATGGCATGGTTCCAGCGAAGGAGTCATCGGTTAAGAAGATGCTGAAGAGGGTTAGAGTGGAAGATCGAGATGAACGTGAAAAGGGTGAAGAAAACATCAAGAAAAGGAAGGTGAAAGGCGAAGATTGCGTTATATGTTTGGAGGAAATCAAGGTTGGATCAGGTGCTTCTCGGATGCCTTGTTCTCATACTTTTCATGCTATCTGCATCGAAACATGGTTGAAGCAGAGCCATTATTGTCCTATTTGTCGATTTGAGATGCCAACTGAGAGTTAGGGGTTTCGTTTTTTATCTTTCTTGTCGTAGATAAACATCAAACCAATTCGAATTCTTGTATTATTTGTGAATGTCTTTCAAAAAAGATTTTGCTAGTAATTTGGTCTTAATTATTTTATGCTTCAAGTAGTAGCTAATTTTTATTTATTTTTAGAGTTTACTGTTTAGGTTTTTGTTTTTTCATAAGCAGTATTTCATTATCTAAAGAAACAGGACATAAGGATCTAATGGAAAGACTTGCTGAATTTTTTAAAAATTTGGATAAACAATTAAAACCAATGCCTAATAACTACCAAACTTTATAAATTCTTAGCATGCCATGTATGATAAATGCTTGATGTCCATACACCTCTCAGAAGAATAGCAGGGAAGTTTTCCCCGCCTGGAACGGTCAATACTCCAGCTAAGCTCTTCTTGCCAACTTCGAAACCTTCTACCAATGCCACACCTTTCTAGAACTAATCTCCAGGAGGTTACAGGAGAAGAAAACATGATCTCGATTCTCATCCTCAGCACTGCAGAAATAGCAAGTAGTTTTTGACAGTTGAATACCCCAACTTCTGATACGAGAGAGGGTACTTAATCTATCAAAAACAGCAAACCAAGTAACAAAACTAAGCTTTGGAAGAGAAGAGGAGTTCCCGACCAGGTTAAGCCAAGCCACTGAAACGTTTATCCTTGATCCAAACCCAAGTATCTGAAAGTGCAAACTTTCTAGACCTTGATGCAGACAACAACATCCTCTTCTGCATTAATTGTAAGATCAGTCAAAGCCTGATGTACATTCCTCAAGTCTGGAGAGGTGATGAGGGATCAAGTCCACTGTCCAATCTTCATTGAAGAGAACAGAAGCCACAGTTGCATTCTCAGCGATGGCAATCTGTGATGGAATGCCTCTGCCATAGGCAATAAGTGGACCAGTTTCAAACCTGTTGTAAAACAAGAAGTGTATTCTCTTCCCATCCCCAATTCTATGCTTCAAAAGCTTATTGCCTAAATTTCCCAATTTAAGGAGTTTCCTCCAATGCCAACTAGAATCTTGGGGGCAAGCAAGATGCCAGAAATTTATATCCCTCAAAGGACAGGCTTTTACCCAAGCTACCAAAAGAGAGCCAACTTGACTAAAAAGTAACCACGTGTTTAAGAAGGCATGCACCGTTCCATGATAGCATGTCTAATGCACTGTTTAGTTTAGTTGTGGCCTGTTTTTTATAGCAAGCAAGAAGGCAAGAAGCAACTTTAGCATACAACAAAATCCTTAACAGTGAAAATCATCCTTTTACTTTTAAATCTATTTGAAGAAGTTTCACGTCACATTAACACAAAATAAATTAAGATATTCTCTCAAAAGTCTCATGTATTTCTCTAAATAATACATTTTTTACTTCAAGTGCCTTCTTTTGCCATCTGGTATCAAAGCTGAATGCTCACAAGTCACCTGGAAAAATCTTTTTCATTCATCATATGCTTTATAATAAATTATTTATTAGGCTCTAAACATTCCTTTGAAATAAAGTAAAATCTTTTAGCATGTATGTTTTCATGGAGTTAATGTCTAAAGTGCATTCTTCCCAGCCATTGAGAGAGAGAAAAGCAAATGCTGATCTCAAAAGAAAACAGTGTACGATACCTCCGATGTCATATGAAATGAGAAAATGAGCAAAAAAGAGCATTTGTAGACTCCAAATTGATGCAGATACCACCCAAAGGAAAAGGGAAGCAGCCAAAATAGGGGGAAAGGAAAAATCACAAGTCCCCTGGGTCCATATACATTCTCAATGCAGGCAATGTTGGAGCAGTAGATGATAATTATGCAAGATAAAAATAAAAATACAGCAAGAAAAAGAGAGATTGAAGGCATTAGAGTATCTGCAAGCCTATGAAAATTGAAAGTGGAAAATCAAGAGAAACCACTATGAGCAAGATAGAAACCAAAAATGATGTTTCAGTTTACCAATGTACTTGTCAGTGGATGGGGAAGGTACAAGGGAAGGGGAAGACAGTAGAGAGCCCCTGACTATGTCACATGAACAAGTGTGGAAGAGATGGTTTCATCAAACAGCATTGAATAACATAAAAGGATGAACTAGTTTACATGTTACTAGAAAAGCCTGCCTATCCATGAAATTAGCCTTCAACAATATTTCCTGCTAACCAGTGTCAACTATCAGCCAGAGTTCCCCCAAACACTTCAGTGGGGCAAAATTTTCCTCGGTAAGGGTCTTAAAACAGCCCTAGTGAAGTGGTCAGGGGAACAAACTGATTAGCAAGAAAGGTCTTTTTTTAAAAGCTTTGTGTGCATCAAGGAAACCTCATTCTCCAGATGCCAACCTTCTTTTTTATATTAAAGGGCTATAAAATCTCCACCCATTTTCTTTGGAGAAGTAAGAAAGAAACAGTCTCTACTTTCATCTTGTCAAGAGGCAAAGCTGAAATGATTCTATGACAATAGCCTAACCTTACTAGAATACCTATAAAGGATTGCCAACTAGCCATGAAATTATGCTTAATGATAGAACTGATAAAAAAAGCATAATTTCCTGCCAATTTAAAGTAGCTAGGTTGTTTACTTACCACGCAAACAAAAAACCAGTTACTGCGATCTCGATTAACATGCCCATACCATGCTGCTTGAATGCTAGCTATCTCATATCAAATCTAGCAGCGGCAAGCCATTTGAATCACCATTATAAATAAATGCAGAAAGAAGCACATTTTTGGCATTCTAATTAACCTTTTTTCCATTGGCTTTAGAGCTGTTTCCGATCCAAGGAAAGCAGTAGTTAAGTTTTTCTCAGTCAACTTTCACATTCCATGGAAGATTGAAGATATTGCATCCATAATTGTCTACAATGAAGAGAACAGAAGCACTCAATGAATTCTTGTTAAACAGTGGTTATTCATTTTACAGTGCTGTAATTTATATTTTAACTACATATAAGACTAGTTAGTTTCTGACACAGCAACCCGATGACAAATCCATTTCTTTATGTGTTTTAGCCTGTGGTTTCTACCAAAATTGAAATAATTGCTTTCCTCTAATTTGTTTTGTTCTAATCTTCTTCCTTCTAGTATTAAATTATGTCAGGACTATCTGCAAAAAAAACTTCAGTTGGGAGTTACCCTTAGTTTTGAAGGAGCACCTTCAAACAGATATCAGCTTGCTTCACGTGGAAACATCTGCAGACTCACCTCAAATGTTGCGTGAGACTTGCAATTAGTCTCAGTATTGCTGGTTTTTGGTTTGATTCAAGTGGGAGATATGTGCCAGGATAATTCCTCTAGGCAAAATGAATCTAGGCACGATAACAGGCCAGATGGATCCTTAGGAAGGAATTTGAGGTCAAATGTCACATAAAATTCTGTCCATACTTTTAGTCTCTATCCAGCATTTTCACCCGCATAAAATCGGAGCGGCTATTAATTGAAATCTAGTATTCACAATGAAGCTTTTCTGATTGTCATCTCAAAAACATACATATAGACAACTTCTAATTAAAGATAGTTTGGACTATTAACGACACATATATCCAAGTCGATTAAGGGCAATCTCAGGAATCCTTTTGCTGATTTACCTTTGTATAACACTTTTTGAACTATGAGAAGGATAGAAGAGAAAGCAAGATAGAAGTGTAGAAAAGGTGTGGGGAGAGCTCAAGCCCACTGACCTCAAGAATATTCTCTACCTCAGCATCTCTAGTTCCCAATGCCCACAATTCTGACTAGATTCAATTTCAGAAACTTCCCATGTGTGGAATTTGTTTCATATCTAACGCCCCCCAACCGGCCAAAAGGCCACAATTACTGAATTACATGCACATAGAGCCTTCACTATAAATAGGTAGGCTGGCTTTCTATTTCCTAAACATCTATCGACAAAGAAGAAATAGAGAGTCAGCTGTCTTCTGGAGTTCCCCTGATCACTTCATTGGGGGGTGATCTTCTTCGACCGTTAATAGTAGTAAGGTCCCTGACCTAATGAAGTGCTTGGGGGAGCTCTGGCTGGCGCCTGACAATGATTTGGAAAGACAATGTTGCCAGGTGATTCTATTGATCTTCAGCTTCAAGTTACTCTACAGATTACAGTAATAAGAACTTCCTTGAGATGATCATGAAGGCAGCCAGAAGGCCGGTTTATTTCTCTTTCTCTATCAATATAATTGCAGTGCCATAGCTGCAATGCATTCCAAAATAAACAGTCAAGAATGAGATATTACTTGTTCAAAACCTGAATGCCTCTATATTTGATACATTCTTATCATTTCAGAGAAGAACCCAATAGAGGCTTGCTAGGGCTTGTAGTTAGTATTGAATGTTCCCTAGTTTGTTTCTCCAAAACTTTGTTTCTATAAAGAATGATCATCAGTTTGCTAATAACTGAAATGTTACTTTGGTCATATCAATCAAGATATGGTTTAGAAATACTGCATTTTCTTTTGATTAAAAGTAGACCTAATATTATATATTTATGTAAACAATTTTTTGGATATGGTCGTAGACACCTAATTTAATTTGGGATCTAAATCGATTGGGTCTGATTTAATTTCATGAGCAAAGGCTCAAATTAATTGAGCTCAAATTTGATCCAAACTTGATCAAAATTGTGTTTTTACTTTATTTCTCTCTTTATATGTTTATTTATCTTTTTTATTTTATTACTTATTTTATTTTGATTATTTGTTATTTATCTTTAATTATATTTCTTTATATTTATCTAATTTTTTAAAATTTATTTGTTTATTTTTAAAAAAAGATAATTAAAAAAAAAGAATGAATAGCCATAAATTAAAAAAGAGTGACCGGTGATAATATAATTTTATCATGATTAAATTTGAAGTTAAACTTTTTAAAAATAAAATTTTTTTTATAATCCTAATTTTTAAAGTTGGAATCAATATGAAATTCTCTTTATTGTACCTTATAAATAGACCTTTAAATCACAGAATAAAAAGACATAACAATTAGAGAGAAATTGGAAAAAAAATAAAGAAAAAAGTAAGAGCAAGAGTTTGACAATAATTGAACACGACATTTCGACGTAATTACCAAGATTTTGGCGATCAATCTTAGAATCCGGCAACCCACACCTAAATTCATCGAGCCGTTTCCTAATCCTTTCTATCCAGTTTCGTGCTTGCAACCGAGCTCTACTTTAACCACCAAGTCGAGTCATGGTGTTTTGGTATTGTTTTCTTTTTCTTTTCTGTATTTTATTTATTTATTTATTTATGAGTTCTGTTTATTTAATTATTATTTATTTATTTGTGATATATTTCATTTGATTTTTTTTAATTTTAGAAAAATTGTTAAAGGAGTTAATTTTAAATTATAACAAATATAAAATAAAATTTTAATAAGATTTTGAAAATAAATAATAATTATCCAATAATAAATTTTAAAAATTACAAATGGTTAATTTCTAGAAAATTTCTAGTTGAGAAATTTTTTTTTTCTAAATTTGACTCAAATGAAAGAAAAATTTAGATAACATTTCAATAACAATAATTAATATTTATTTTCAAATTTAAATAAAAAATATAAATAAATTTAATAAAATTCTTGGAAATGACTTAACAATTATTCCAATGATGAGATTCTTAAAATTTTCAAATGATAAATTTTTAAAGAAATCTCTAAGTGAGGAATTTTTTTAAATTTAACTTAAATGGTGAAATAATTTATATGAAATTTCAATAAAAGTAATTTTATTTTTTTTAAAAATTAAAAATTAAAAATATGACTTTAAAAAATCTTGGTGTTAAAATATATGATGATTATCCAAAGATAAAATGTTAAGAAAAATCACAAATTGTTGAATTTTCATAAGATTTCTAAGTAATTTATTTTTAAAATTCAACCAAAATAGTAGAAGTATTTAGATAAGACTTCAAAAAAATAATTGTTATATTATTTTTTTTAAAAGATAAATGATGAATAAATGGAGACTAAATTTTAGGAAAGATATTTCTAAATTAGGTCCAAATTGTAAAAAATTTAGAAATGAAACTTGTAAAAATAAAATAAATTTTGAGGATAAAATTCTTAATAATTGCAAAATGAATGATTATCTAAGATATTTTTAGGTAAGAAATATTTCTAATTTTGGCCCAAATGGTGGAAAAATCATATATTTTTTCAATAAAAAATTAAAAAAAAAATGATTAAGTTAATTTCCGACAATAGAGTATTTTTAAGAAAACAAATGAGATTTTTTAATACTCTTAAGGTGAGAAAGTATTTTTAAGGATTATGCCAGATCAATGGAGAAGTCTTGAAAATTATTTCTAATATGTAAACATTAAAGTAAAAACTGTTAGAACCAAGATGATTATTAAGATGGGTATTGTGGGGGCGCTATAACTTTCTTTACACATAACTAAATTTCTAAATTTAGTTTTGAAATTCATACTAGAACATATATTTTTACGGATCCTTACTTAAGTTTAGGATATCCTTAAGATGATAGATTCATTAGGTGGCTAATCACACCTTAAAAAAGATTGGTGGTGACTTTTTAGGTTATGTCTAGCTATAAATTTACGAATTTATACGTTATGACAGTTTGACGACTCCACTGAGGACATAGAGAGTCAGTCCATTATTTAATTTTAAATTATCCTAACTTTTGGTTTGGTTGATCTTAAATTATTGATTATTCTTTGTTGGCATTTACTTTATTCTTTCACTTGGTAGAATTTTGAATAAAGATATATGTGTTTCTTCACACACATTATCATATGTATATGCATCACATGAGCTTTATACCCAAGCTCCATCCCTTTTAAGAGGGAGTAAAGTATTTACGCTATCTGAGATAATAATATCTGCAATGGTTAATGAAATACTTTCACTCAAATTGAATCTTTTTCGTTGGTAGCCTGTGATGGGTGTGGATTGAGATTGTCTTATTAGTCTGTGATAGACAATGATGTAAGGGACAATTTGGGAACTTGTAGAGTTAATCCCAAACCACATATAATAAGTCATAATGGACTTAACCTATAGGTAAAGCCATGTTCTTCCTTTTTGTAAAAATGATCCAAAATTAAGTTGTATACCTTTTGTTATACATGAGTTGTGCATTAACCTATTTATCTTTTTCTTTTTTCGTATTGGATGCTTACTTTGTTCTTATTTGGTACTCTCTGTTTATAAGAGTCATATGTAGGTTCATAGTTGTTTTACTTGTTTGTTTATCTATTTTCATTCATTTTATGCATCACATTAATTTATGAAGCATCATCATTCACGTAATGCATCCATTATAATATTACATAATATAGAAATATTTTACTTTATCTGGGGTAGTAGTTTAGTAAAAATAAGTGATCAATTAGAAGTGCAGATCCAAGCCTTGGAACTCATCCAAGAAAAATTGAGGCATGACTTACGAGAGGTGAAAACAAACTTGCCAAGTAAGTGAAAGGGGTTAAAAATCTTAAAGTGACCCATTCTCAAAAGTCCTTACCAATTCATGTGTACATTAAGCAACCAATTTGCCAAGATCAAAATGTCTCTCAAAATACCGATGCTGGTCTAAGTCGTGCCAATGCATCCAATGGTTTAAGAAAAGATCAAGTCAAAAAAGAGATAAAGCTTTCTAACTTCGTGCCAACCCCACATATTAGCCTATTCCCAAATCCTTATCCCCAACCTCAACAATCTTTTTTGACACCATAAATAGAACTTGATCACATTCAACCCTTACAGATTGGCCCAAACCCATACTATGGCCTAGTTATGAATAATGCTTATCAGCCTATTCAACAATCAAATTTTCCAATGAACCCTTAATCATATATACCCATTTCTATTCCAAGACTACACCTATAAGTCCACTTATGGCTTAACCCAAGAAATCATTGAGTAAGAAAAAAGAGAGAGCTATCATTGATCAAATCTTTGTGACATACAATGAGCTATTCTCATAAATTTTTCAAAATCTTTTGATCGCACTAGTTCTTTTAAAACCATTAGAATCTCTTTATCTTAAATAGTATAATGCTGAAGCTTGGTGTGATTATCACTATAGGAATACAAATAATTCGATAGAAAATTACCTTACCTTCAAACACAAGGTGCAAAGTTTATTCAAATTTGGCTTATTGAGTTTTAAGAAAGATGGAAAACCCAAGATTGTTGAGAGGTCATTACCTAATCATAATGGTTGAATTTATTTATGGTAGTACAATAATCTTAAAGTTGAAATATAAGACCAAGCAATAGATTTTAGGATTTTTAGGAATATTTTGGATATTTTGTTAAAACAATTTTTTAATTTTTAATTCAAGATTTTTTTTTCTTTTTTCTCTTTCTTATTATGTGTGATAACACTCAATGTATCCATTCATTCATATAAATCTTTTTTGTTTGCACACATTTATAGTTAGACATCATCCTAATTTGATAATTATGGTAGTAAAGGTTCAAGTGCTTGATTGTCAAGATAATTTATTCATTGAGCTAGAACAACATAGTTGAATTGAGAAAATGGAGAAAGCTCAAGATGAAATAAGAAAAGATCTAGCACAGATAATAAAAATGTTGGGAAATTTGAAAAAAGTGGAAAAAGCTCGCATACAAAAATCTCAAAGAGCACAATCACAGTAAGCACCACTTTTTAGGGCATACTCTTATCCCAGAATACTATCAAGAGCTGCACCAATTTTAATTCTTGATGATCTTGAAAAGTCAAAATAATTGAAAAAAAGATCATTTGAAACAGTAAAAAATTTAAGTTCTAAAAAGAATATGGATCTCATAAAAGAGAGGCTTCGAGCTATTAAAGAAATCAATTTTTATGGATCTATGGACGTATTTGAGCTTTGCCTGTACCAAATGTTATTATTATGCCCAAGTTCAAGGTCCCTAAATTTAAAAAATATGATGGGACTAAATGCCTAATGACATATGTCATTGTGTATTGCAAAAAGATGTCTACCTATGCTCGTGATTACAAGCTTTTGATTTATAGATTCCAAGACAATCTTACGAGGTCCGCTATTAGGTGATATGCTTAGTTGGATAGAACTCGCCTCACTTTATGGAAAGAATTGATTAAGGCATTTGTAACCCAATACAAGCATATTGTAGAGTTGGCTTCTGATCGGTTGTCTTTACAAAGCATGAAAAAGTAAAATGTTGAGGCTTCAGAGAATCTGCTTAAAAGTGAAGAGATGTTGCTGCCCAAGTTTAACAACCTCTAATAAAAAAAATTACAATTCTATTTGTCAACACTCTTAAAGTTTCATATTATGAGAAGATAATTGAAAATACAACTAAGGATTTTGTTACATGGTCATATCTGGATAGATAATAGAGAATGTCATAAAAAATGAAAAATTTAAAGAGAATAATATAGCTAGTATAAAGGAAGTTAATGCACTTAGAATGGAAAGAGGAAATGTTCAAGCTGTGATTTATAAAGGCGAACAAGCTAAAGACTTTACCCAATACCATATTTACCAGCCTTGTTATCCTGCCATAAATAACTTTTTTTAGAATCCTTACTTTCACCAGCCAGCACAACAATGAATTCTTTATACAAGTCCTTATCTTTCATCTACTATTCCATCATTAAACAATAAAAAGAGATCAAGAAATATTTTTTAAAAAATTTTAATTTTGATTTATGATCTTTTATCTCTATTGGTAAAGTACTAGTACCCCATCCCAGTTCTTTTAAAAATAATTTTTAATCCATCAGCGAAGAGTTATGATCCAAACAGTAAATGTGATTATCATATGGGGGCAATTAAGCATTCAATTGAGAAATATAGGTAGTTAAAAGAGAAGATTGAAAGTCTCATTCATAATGGCACTTTGACCCAAGCACTTTTTAAGTAATGAAAATTTGCTTTGTCATAGATTGATGTCTTGAACATGTATTGTGGGAAAATTTTAAAAGTTTGTAATAAGTTTTTATTTTTTTCAATATTACATAATTAATTTTTCAAATACATGTGAAAAATCTCAAAAAATTTTAGTGATTACTGTTAAGAATGAGCATCATGAGTCATTACCCTGAACATTTCATTCTTTTTAATTGGATGATTAAGAACCTTGAAAATCTTTAGCAATGAAAGCTTCACTCCACTTTACTATGATGAACCTAAAAAATCATTAATTTTCATTTGGGCTATGAGCAATTAGATGGTTATTTAATTTGTAAATCTTTTAATGCACTTTCCTAAGCTTTTGAATTTCGATGATTTAATGAGTATCAAGGCTATTTCAAACTCTTCACCACCCAAATCCCAAATTCGCACAAGCCATATTTTTTCAAGTTGTTCAGCATGTTGATTTATGCAACATTTTTCTCTTTGTCAGTCTTTCATCAAGTGATCTTCTGACTTCATCTTGGGACAAATCTACTGAAAAAGCTAAACTTACTTAATGTCCTAAATAACTTTTTTTTTTATTGTTTTGATTGATGAACATTCGAATGGATTATGAAAAAGAAGACTATTAAGCATTACTTGAGTAAAAAAATGAAAAAATGCATTATGAATATGAGTAAAAAAAAGTAAAAAAAAAAATGATTATGATATCATGCATGTGAGACATTTAAATGAAGCTAAAATCAATGAGACAAAAAGTTATCTCTTGAGAATTATTTTTCAATGGAAGTATCCATACTTGAAATGAGAAATGGCTATCTTCTCAAATTCTTTTCATGAAAAAAAATCCTTTTGCTACCCGTTTTAAGCCTATCAATTTTTTCTTTTGAACCCAAACCAAGAATCATCCTTCAAATTTAAGGGCAAGTTCAAAAAATGGGAGATCTTATTAAGAGGGCATCTAATCTTGTTAAGGGGCTAGCAAATAATGCTTTATGCTATGGGGCAAGTTTGAAATAAGTTGAGTTTTAAAGTTTTTGAATTCATGCAAACAAAAAAGAAAAAATGAAGAAAAAAAATGCATATTTTGATGAAAGGAAAATGTCCTTTGGGAAAGAAATGATCATTAGTTCAATTAACCTTAAACACAAATTTTGGGCTTGTTTTTCTTTTCTTTCAAAACCTTAAACCCCAGCCCACGTTATGTCTTTTGAAAAGTTCATTTTGATCATGTATGGATACCTAAATTGAAAGGTTTGCTCATCAAAAAAATTATCAATTTGGTTTTAAATGAATTTTGCGTGCTTAAATGCATGATGGAGTAATCATAAAAGAATGAAAAAAAAAAAAAGGCTTTAGGGTGAAAACCCGAAAAGGCAGTTTAGAGCAATAGTGAAAATTTGAAAGTAACTCATGAAACTGATTGATGCAATAAGTATTTTTTGATGAACCTCGATGCATTAAAGACTTTGATCAACCCTATTTTTAACAATTATTCTAAAATCTAAACCTTTTCTTTATTTCCCAAAACTTGGAGCCTAGTATAACTAGTCTTGGCATTCATTAAAATACTATATATCAAGAATTGAAAAGAGTACCAAAATAGATTGTACTTTAAAAGATCATATTCATTTGTGAACCTAAATAAAAAGACACTGACAATCCCTTTCTTATTTAATGGTCAAGTTTTCTTTAATAACTAAGATCATAATATGCCAAACCATTGCATTCTTTTAGAAAACCAAGTTGTAATTCATCACATTCATTCTAAATAGTAATCACCAATTTTTAAAAGATTTGATCTCATGTGAAAAATTGATATTAGAGTGGGGTAACATCCATTACTATTGGTGAAAATTTTATGAAATGTTCAAAATGTTCATTTAAATCTCAATACTAATTGTGGGAAATAGATAAGTACCATGTTGAAAGAAATATTTATAGGGCAAGGTGAACGCTAAAAGTAAAAGATTGTTAGTGAGAAAGATGGGGTTTGAATTTAGAAAATTTTGAAAATGTTTGCTTTAGTTTGTAAAAGAACATGCCAGCTAGTCCAGAGGTTATATCATGGAAAGAGAGAAGAAAATGTGGGTTTCTATAATCATATTATCATAATTCAGAACATATGGTATAGATTTTATGCATTGCATCCATTACATGCATTTCATGCATTATATCATCACATTCATTTCGAGTGTTGCACTCATTGCATATTTTAACAGACAAGAGAAAAATGTTTAAACTTAAAATTTGGTAAAAAAGAAAACTTTGATGTGGAGATTGAATAAGATTTTATCTCAAGTATTTGTTAAAACTTTTGAGTATCAATTTTCAAAAATTTTAGATAATACTTTTTAAAACCTCCGAGTATATCCTATAAGCTTTCGAATGCTTTTTCAAATACCTTTAGGCATAATTTTTAAGTCTTTCAAGCATAATCATCAAGTTCTCTAGGCAAGATTCATAAGTATTCTGAGTTGAATCTATTATAAGTCTTTCGAGCATAATCATTAAGTTCTTCGAGCAAAATTCATAAACCTTTCAAGCTGAATCTGCTATTAGATCTTCGGGCATAATCACCAGGTCTTTTAAGTAAGATTTATAAGTCTTCTGAACTGAATCTATTTTAAAATTGAGATTTGTAATATCTTTGGGCATGATCTTTTAAAACCTTTGAGTATTTTTTCTAAAGTTATGGAGCCTTTGTTCAAAGAAGTATTTTTCAATATTACGAATGATTTGTAAGACCTCCGAGCCTAATCGCCTAGTTCTTCATACGCAATCTATAAGATCTCTGGGCATGATCATCAAAACTTTTGAGTGTTGTCCTTATTTTTAAAGTTATGTGCCTATATTTTCGAGAAGCTTGACGTAAAAAAATAATAAAAACAAAAAAAAGATAAAAAAGAAGGGTGAATAATCTGAGCTCGGACGTAATAAGCCGTCTATATTTTTGCACAATTCCTGTTATACAAAAAATGTGCAAAAAAGGACAGTTATAGACACCCAATTTAGTCTAAAATCTAAATCAAATAAGCTTGATTTAATTTCAAGGCCAATGTCCAAATCAATTAGGCTCAAATTTGATCAAAGCCTAATTGTCAAAATTATGTTTTTACTTTGTTTATCTATAAATTTTTTATTTATCTTTTTTATTTTATTTTATTATTTATTTTATCTTTCTTATTTGTTGTTTATCTTTAATTATATTTTCTTATATTTATCTAATTTTTAAAAATTCATCTAGTTATTTAAAAAAATGATAATTGAAAAAAAATGAATGGCCATAAATTAAAAATGAATGGCTGGTGATAATGAAGTTTTATCATGATTAAATTTGAAGTTAAACTTTTCAAAAATAAATTTTATTTTTTTCCTGATAATCTTAATTTTTAGAGTTGGAATAAATTTAAAATTCTCCTTATTGTGCTTGGACATATGCATGAGCTTAATTTGTTATAAGTTCTTTGGACATAATCACCAAGTCCTCCAGGCAAGATTCGTAAGTCTTCTGAGTTGAATTTGTTATAAGACCTTCGAACATAATCATCAAGTCTTCCAAGTAAAATTCATAAGTTTTTCGAGTAGAATTTGTTTTAGAATTAAGATTTGTAAGATCTCTGGGTATGATCTTTTAAAACCCTCGAGTACCTTTTTTAAAATTGTGGAGCCTTTGTTCAAAGAGGCATTTTTCAATATTAGAAATGATTTGTAAGACCTCCAAGCCTAATCTCGTAGTTCTTCAAACTCAATCTATAAGACTTCTAGGCATGATCATCAAGACCTTTGGGTGTTATCCTTATTTTTAAAGTTATGTGCCTCTATTTTTGAGGAGCTTGAGGTAAAAAATAATAATAATAAAAACAAACAAAAAAGATAGGTGAATAATCTGGACCAAGACGTAATAGGTTGTTCATGTCTTTGCACAATTCTTATTGCACAAAAAATGCGTAAAGAGAGATAGCTGTAAACACTCAATTTAGTCCGGAGTTTAAATCAATTGGGTCCGATTTAATTTCAGGGTCAAAGGCCCAATTCAATTAGGCTAAGATTTGATTGTAGACACCGGGTTTGTCCGGTATATTTTATATATATATATAATAATAATGATTTTAATAATAATAATAATAAAATTGGTTTAATTAAAATTAAAAATTAATTAATTATTTAAAAAAAAGGACAAAACAAAAAAAATAAAAAAAAAGGATGGCATTGATCCATTCCCCGGCACTACTGTCACCATACACTACCACCTTATCACACCCCTCTAATCACCCATATCACTGCCCGTTTACCCTACTACCCATGTCCTATTTACTACCCTCACTATCAAACCTATGCCACGCATGGTCGAAGCTTTATAAATAGAGCTCCTGACCGAACAGTTAAAGGAAGAAAAAAGAGGGAGTGACGTTACAAAAAAATACTGTAAAAAAAAAAAAAAAAACAACACAATATTTCCTGTAGGGAGGAACCTTAGCGTCAAAGCTCCCTGCAAGAATAAAAAAATCATATCAGTCTTCGTTTTACAAAAAAAAAAAAGAAACAAAAAACTCAAAAAAGTTCAAACCCTGATCTACGTCGATTAGGGCTTGTTCTCCCAAAAAAGATCTCGGATCTGAACTCAGGAGGTCGAGATGAGCATTACGGTGAATTTTAATAATTTTTCGATCACCGACGGTCGGCACGACAGCCTGATGACCGGACGGCGAAAGCTCTGGAGCTCTCCCCTCGTTTTTTTTTTAAACAGAAAAATAATGAACAAAATTTTTTTTTTCGTTATATATAAAGGCCTAAAGGCCAAAATGACGTCGTATTGGGCAAGGGAGATCCGTGTGTGGACCTGGACCCTACCTGAGGTTAGCGCAACCGACCTGCCAACCCAGTTCCTCAGCAACCCTGAATCGGTTTGATCAGATCGGCCCGAATAGCTCCCTAGACAGGCTTGAACCGTGCCTCAACCGGCTCAACTGAATTGCGCGTCGAACCGAACCTTTTTCGGTCCAACCAAATCGTCGTTGATCGGATCGTTGATCAATCCAGTTCAGGTAAAAATATTTTTTTTTCAATTTTCTAATTTTTTTATATATCATTATTTTTGTTATTTTAAGTTTTTTTTTATATATTATGCATGATAAGTCTTAAATTTGTTAGGATAAGTTTTTTAATTATTTTAATAATAATAAAAATGAAAATAAGTAAGATAATGATTAAAATATATATATTAAAAATACTTAAAATAATAATAATAATAATAGAATAATTATTATTATTTTTTCTACCTAGATGTTGGAGGGGGATAAAAAATATTTTCTTAAAAAAATAATTTCGCCTAGATGTTGGGGAGTTATTATTAATAAATTTTCATAAAAAGAAATATATAAGATTTTTTAAAATTAATTTTCAAAAGTCATTAAAATCAAACTTGCTTCGAAAATCCGCCTAGATGTTGGAGATTTTTAAAGATGTTCGTATTTTCTTAAAAACGATCCCTTAAATTCAAACCCTTAAATCATAACCCTAAACCTTTCATATCCTAAAATTCAAGCCTTAAAATACTGTAAACCTTAAAACCAAACATTCAAAACCTCTACTCAAACCCTTATTCAAAACCTTCTGAAAATCTTAAGGACACGTGTAAAAATTCCATTTGAAATTATTTGTTTCCGAATGCTACCTAAATGATGGGGTATTTAGGAAATTTTATTTCATTAAGTTTTTCATACAAGTTCTTAATTTGCTTTAATAATAAGATTAATAAATAAAAAGTATAATAGTAAATTGGGATCTTAAATATAAATAGTCGCACCTAAGTTTTGCCTAGATGTTGGAGAGTCGGGGTGGTCTCATTATATTTAATAATCCAACTTTAAAATTACATCTTATCCTACATAACATTCATTGGCATATATATGTTAGCATGTTATTATTAGAGATTATTTGTATTATTCTGTCTTTAATTTTTATTTATTACTTGGTAATAAAATATTTTATAATAAAAAAGAATAATACATTTAAATTTTTTTTTGATATTATAAAATAAAATAAAAATAACATTATAAAAGAAAAAATTCTTAGTACTCTGCCTGGATGTTGGAGAGTCACCAACAATTTTCTATAAAGAGTGTTATTTCATTTTAAGGATTGTTGTGTTAAATCTTAAGTGAAAAGAGTTATTTTAAATTCTGCCTAGATGTTGGAGAATTTTAAGATAATTCTTTAACTTAAAGATTTTTTCAATATTCTAAATAAAAATTTTAGCAAAAATATTTTTTAAAACGAAGCGAATTAGTATTAAATTTAAAGTCAAAACCATTTTTATCCAATATCAAAAATAGCACATAATTAAATGGTACCAATTTATGGGCGTTGTGGGGGTGCTAATCCCTCCCCACACGTAATCGACTCCCGGATCCAACCTGATTTTTTTTTCGTAAACCAAAATTTATCTTTTTGATAAACTTTAAACCCGTTTTTATAGTTTTATTAAAAAGATAAACTTTTGAGTAGTCAATCACACCCTAAAAAAAATTGATGGTGACTCGTTTTTATTTTTCTCGATTTTAAAACCCATTACGTTTGGCGGTCCCAAAACCGTTATGACATTGATCTAAGCCTAATTCTCAAAATTGCGTTTTTACTTTGTTTATCTATATATTTTTTTATTTATCATTTTTATTTTATTTTATTACTTATTTTATCTTGCTAATTTATTGTTTATCTTTAATTATATTTTTTTATATTTATCTAATTTTTTTTAAATTTATCCAGTTATTTAAAAAAAAAGATAATTGAAAAAAAGAATGAATAGCCATAAATTAAAAAAGAGTGGTTGGTGATAATGTTGTTTTATTATGATTAAATTAGAAGTTAAACTTTTCAAAAGTAAATTTTATTTTTTTCATGATAATACTAAATTTTGGAGTTGGAATAAATCTGAAATTCTTCTTATTGTGCTTTGACATATACATGAGCCAAATCTGTTATAAGTCTTCTGAGCATAATCACCAAGTCTTCCAGGTAAGATTCGTAAGTCTTTTAAGCTGAATTTGTTATAAGTCCTTTAGGCATAATCACCAAGTCCTCTGAGCAAGATTCATAAGTCTTTTAAGTTAAATTTGTTTTATAATTGAGATTTATAAGATCTCCAAGCATGATCTTTTAAAACCTTTAGGTACTTTTTTTAAAGTTATGGAGCATTTGTTCAAAGAAGTATTTTTCAATATTAAGAATGATTTGTAAGACCTCCGGACCTAATCTCTTAGTTTTTTAGACGCGATCTATAAGACTTTCAAGCATGATCATCAAAACCTTTGGGTGTCATCTTTGTTTTTAAAGTTATATGCCTCTATTTTCAAGGAGCTTGACGTAAAAAAATAATAATAATAAAAATAAAAAGTATATAAAAACAAAAAAAAGGATAAAACAAGGAGGGGTGAATAATCTGCACTTGGACGTAATAGGTTGTTTATGTTTTTGCATAAATCCTATTGCACAGAAAATGAGAAAAAAATGAGCAGCTGTAGATATCCAATTTAGTTTTGGGTCTGAATCAATTGGGCTCGATTTAATTTCAACGCCAAAGGCCCAAATCAATTAGGCTCAGATTTGATCCAAGTCTAATTTCAAAATTATGTTTTTACTTTGTTTATATATATATTTATTTATCCTTTTTTTATTTTATTACTTATTTTATCTTGCTTATTTGTTATTTATCTTTAATTATATTTTCTTATATTTATTTGGTTGTTTAAAAAAATAATTAAAAAAAAAAGAATGAATGGCCATAAATTAAAAAGAAGTGATTGGTGATAATGTAGTTTTATCATGATTAAATTTGAAGTTAAACTTTTCAAAAATAAATTTTTTTCATGATAATTTTAATTTTTGGAGTTGGAATCAATATGAAATTCTTCTTATTGTGCCTATAAATAGACTTTTAAATCACAGAACAAAATGACACAACAATTAGAGAACAGTTGGAAAAAAAATAAAGGAACAAGTAGGAGCAAGAGTTTGATAGCAATTGGGCACAAAATTCTAGTGTAATTACCCAAATTCCGGTAACCAATCTTGGAATCCAACAATCCACACCTAAGTTGAGTCGAGCCATTTCCCAAACTTTTTCAGCCAGTTTCATGCCTGCAACTGAGCTCTACTCTAGCCACAAAGTTGAGTTATGGTGTTTTGGTATTATTTTTTATATTTTTCTTCATTTTATTTATTAATTTTTTTGTGAGTTTTGTTTATTTAATTTTTATTTATTTATTTGTGATATATTGCATTTGATTTTTTTTAATTTTAGGAAAATTGTTAAAGAAGTTAATTTTAAATTATAATAAATATAAAATCAAATTTTAATAAAATTTTGAGAATAAATAATAATTATTCAATGATAAAATTTTAGAAATTACAAATGGTTAATTTCTAGAAAATTTCTAGGTGAGAAATTTTTTTCTAAATTTGAACCAAATGAAGGAAAAATTTAGATAAAGTTTCAATAACAATAATTAATATTTATTTTTAAATTTAAATAAAAAATATAAATAAATTTAATAAAATTTTTGAAAATGAATTAACAATTATTCCAATAATGAGATTCATAAAAATTTCAAATAGTAAAGTTTTTAAGAAATCTCTAGGTGAAATTTTTTTTTTAAATTTAACCTGAATGATGAAATAATTTAGATAAAATTTTAATAAAAGTAATTGTATTAATTTTTTAAATTAAAAATTGAAAATATGACTTAAAAAAAAATTTAGTGTGAAAGTATATGATGATTATTCAAAGATAAAATCTTAAGAAAAATCACAAATTGTTGAATTTACATAAGATTTCTAGGTAAAAAGTCTTTTTTCTAAATTTAACCTAAATGGTGGAAGGATTTAGATAAGACTTCAAAAAAATAATTGTCATATTATTTTTCTTTTTTAAAGGGTAAATGATGAATAAATGGAGACTAAATTTTAAGAAAGATATTTCTAAATTAGGTCTAAATGGTGAAAAATTTAAAAATGAAACTTGTAAAAATAAAATAAATTCCAATGATAAAATTTTTAATAATCACAAATTGACGATTATCTAAAAGATTTTTAGGTCAGAAAATATTTTTAATTTTGACCCAAATAGTGAAAAAATCATATATATTTTCATTTTCAATAAAACAAAAATTTAACAAAAAAATAAATTATTAAGTCAATTTTCGGCGATAGAGCCTTTTTAAGAAAACAAATAAAATTCTTGAATACTCTTAAGGTAAGAAATTATTTTTAAAAATTTTATCAGATTGATAGAGAAGTCTTGAAAATTATTTTCAATGTTTAAACATTAAAATAAAAACCATTAGAACCAAGATGATTATTATGATCATTTAAAATTAAAAGATATCATCTTATGATGGACATTGTGGAGGTGCTATAATTTTTCTCACATATAACTAAACTCTCGAACTTAGTTCTAAAATACAAACTAAAACTTATTCTTTTAAGGATTCTTACTTAAGCTTAAGATATCTTTAAGAAGATAAATTCGTTAGGTTACCAAGCACAACTTAAAAAATTTTGATGGTGACTTTTTAGATTATGTCTAATCATAGATTTATAGATTTATGCGTTATGACAATGATGTGAACTATACCTAAAAGAATGAATCAAACTTGCAAAAAAGAATATCGTTTGTAAAACAATGCCACCCTTTTTAACACTACAGATCAGCTTATAGCAAATAAAGATGCAGAAATTAACATCTGCATTAATAACGGCTAGTTTATTGCAAAACTTACATATAATTCCAATCTTTGCATCAATGGAAAACCTTTAGAACATCTGCTATCCACAAAAGGTTAAGTTGGGGTTTGAAAACTTATAAGATCAATAAATGCCAAGGGTTGTAATGTACTGGTAACCTTACTGGAATCAACTCAACCTGTAAATTCATATCAGAAATGGAGAACATGTACCAGAAAAAAAATTTAAAAAAATGAAATGGGGAAGTGTAGTTTTGTGAAAGTGCTAGGAAAAAGTTTTCAAGTATTGACCTTCCAGCGAAACAGTACGTTTTTATGAAGTGGACAATAATATTATATCCACTTGAGCATTTTTGTAATCATCGTATGGTTGTATCAGTTTCCATCTGTGAAGAGCTTTTAGTGGTCATTCCAACTTACTGTAAACAGATGTTCGTATGATTATAACAACAGTTAGCAATCATTAATATATATATATATATATATTTTTGGTTCTTTTTTGCTTTCGACAGGTCATTCCGTGGGGGGATTTGGATTCACTAGCAATGCTACAAAGGCAATTGGATGTCGATATCTTTGTGACTGGACACACCCATCAGTTTAAAGCATACAAGCACAAGGGTGGTATCGTCATAAATCCTGGCTCTGCCACGGGTGCATATGTTAGCTTCACATACGATGTCAACCCAAGCTCTGTGCTCTTGGACATAGATGGCTTGCGTGTAGTGGGTATATGTGTATGAACTCATCGATGGTGAAGTTAAGGTTGACAAAATTGATTTCAAGAAGGCAGCCACCACTAGCTCAGCACATTAACCAATTCCCTTAGATAATTGCTTTTGCTTTTGGACTTTGTCCTGCTCTATTTGAACCAATTGTGAATTCATCAGTGACAAACGCCTAAAGAATATAGTTCTCTTTTTTCCTTTTTTCGTTTTTCCCTTTATATATTACTAGTTTTATATACTAAACCCTTAAATATAAATTTTTATTATAAAAGCTACATTATATTTATGTATATATGAAAATTTTCCAATGAAAATATAAGCTTTTTTTTAATTATACAAATAATGACCATTTAAATTTTCTAATTAAAAAATAACATGTTTAAAAAATTTGATTGCATTAATATTTTTAATAACTCAATTGCATCGATAATTTAATATTGACAAGTATTAAAACAAACAAGATTTACTATTCCTATTAGGTATAAGTTTTGACTCTGCCTTCTATAAATACGCCAGACGAAACTTACAATACAGATTGTTAATGTGATTGTCTTAGAGCTTTCTCTTCAAAAGTTTCATGGCTTCCCTTTTTTACCAGTATGGTCACCTACACCACCGTGTTTTCCAACCCCAGACTATACCAGAAAGCCACCCACCTCCGAGTCTCAACCAGGTCGACTTAACCATCAGCTTTCGTCTCACATTCGTTCCCCATGATTGCTTAACCAACCAAATCAGCGACTTCAACATCAACCCTATCTTACAACAAGAAACTCTTCGTTTCGATCTTGACGTTTTGAAAAACCACGACCAGGTTCACCTAACTCTTGGTCCCGCTTTAACAAGACTCGGACTCAACCCAATCTCTCGTTTTTCTGTCAATTTCGCCCATGAAATTATAGAACATGGACTTGCATTCGGAGACTTGACGTCCAACAGTGGGCGTAAAGTCTTGACTTTACGTGCAGAGTTATGGGGAACACTTCTGGTACATGCAAGGGCTAATTCCTTCAGCAGAGCTTTGTCAGAATCGGCATCAGAGTTTGAAGTAAGAAACTATGGCATGGTTCCAGCTAACGAATCATCGGTTAAGAATATGCTGAAGAAGGTTTGGATGGAAGTCGGAGACCAAGATTGCATGATATGTTTGGAGGAACTCAAGGTCGGATCAGATGCTTCCCGGATGCCTTGTTCTCATACTTTCCATGGTGATTGCATCGAAAAGTGGCTGAAGCAGAGCCATTATTGCCCTATTTGCCGATTTGAGATGCTAACTTAGAGAGAGTTAAGAACTTAATTATTATTATTTTTCTCTTTTGTTTCTTATCGAAGATAAACTCCTGATGGCTTTGGAAGAGTTTTTGTTATTAATTTGATTTTGATTATTTTATTAATTCTGTTTCAATTATATTAATTAATTTTTTTATTTGTCTGAAGAAATTTTTTTTTTTTACGTTCCAATTTTCAATTTAAAACAATTGCACGAAAGTGAATATGTTATGTTTTTAATTTTAATCAGATCTTATTTTTTTATCTAATAATTCGATTTGATGATATTAAAATTTACACATAAAGAGTAATTCATTACAAGATTAAATTTTAATCAATCAATTTTGAAAGTATGAAATAAAAATTATTTATGGTTGGTTTACGATTTTGGTTTTAGCAATTACTTTGATGAAGTAAAATTTTAAAATATATGAGGTAATAACTACTTTAAATTATCATTCATCAAATTCATATCTAATTAACAAAATACTAATTACTTATTACTAATTTTACCGATATTTAAATTCTTATCCAATCAAAAATAAATAAATTTTTATTGTATTAATAAATTATTTAATAAATATTTTAAAAAAATTTTCATTAATTTCATTGTAATTATGGATATCTGTACGATGTATTATCTATTTTAATTCAAAAGTCTTACGATTTTATTTCACAAAAGGCACATTACAAATTTAAGATTAAGCCTCTACATATATATTATTACAGATCTTCAAAACATCCCGATATAGGATTAGAGTGTTACAAATTCCCCCAAACTCAACACAAAGCATATAAAAACGTTAAGTAAGCCCAACACAAAGTATACACGAATTATAAGATTATATAAGACGTTGGAATTCTAGAAATAGCTCACATCGTGTAACACTTAACTCTTGTAAGATTATAAAAGTAACTCTCACGGTGTAGCACTTAGCTCTGTCCGAATAGTGATCGCTCTGATATAATTTGTGGAGCCTTACACCTAACTTACAAGATATTATCTGTTTTGATCCAAAAATCTTACAATTTTATCTCATAAAATATATCTTATAAATTTAAGATTAAATCTCTTCATATATATTATTATAAATATTTAAAGAATCTTAATATGAGATTAAAATGTTACAATAATAATGAAGAATCACGCAAGCACTTAGATTGTAATGTATCTACAGCATAATAATATTCACTAAAAGTTGGTTTAACATTATTTTTGCGGTTAGAAAAAGTTTGGATATAAAAAATGTGGTGAAGAAATTATGCTTAAAAATTTTAAGTTTTTGATATTATTATAAAAAAATATTGTAAATAATTGAAATATTTAAAAATATATATAATAATAAAATATTAAAAAATAAGGATAGTAAAGTGATTTTTATGCCAATCGTATTTTTTTCACTATAAAAGCATTTTTTGATGAACTTTTTGGTTGAGTTGAAAAAACAAACCTTTAAAGTAAAAAATCAAATTTTTTTTTATTGTTTATCATTACATTTGAATCAAAACAATTTTTAAACACAAAAACTATTTCTAACAACAATATTAAATGATGCCTAAATATAATTTATTTTTTATTTGTGCTATATATATATAATTTATTTTCATTGCCAAGCTGTCACCAAAAATTCAGTGATCAGAATTTATATGCGAAAATAGTTTCCAAAATTTGTTATGCATAGTTTTTTTTTTATTAATTAAATAATATATTTTAATTGTTATGTGTTTAACATTAATTACATTTCCTAATTAAAACAACCAATTATTAAAAAAAATTGATTTGCATATATTATTATTATTTTAAAAAATTGTCTCCATACCAAGCCAAGGCAATAAGTCTTAAAATTTTTATTAAATCATTTTAAAAAAAAAAAACTTTATAAAGTTTACTTAAAAAATTTTATAAAAATTTTGTCCATATATATATATACACACAATAAAATTTATTACTAATAGGATATACTAATCCTTTCACGAATAGGACTTCCCTATTCGAATTCGATGTAGGATTTCACTCCACCGCCATTGCCCATTATAAACACTACTGTGAGTTCCAAACTTGCAATAACGATTCTGATTGTTTCAAACAGAAGCTTTCTCTTCAAGTTTCTCCAATGGCTTTGGTTTCCTACCGCTGTAATGGCCTGTACCACTAAGTTTTTCAACCCAATACTATACCAGAACCCCATCACCCCGCTCCTCGTTTCGTCCAAATTGAAGTAACCATTACCCTCGATCTCCTGATCGTCCGCCATGATTGATTAATTGGCCGCTTCACCGAATACGGCAACAACTTCTCCCAAGAAACTCTTCGTTTCGATCTCCATGTTTTGAGAAACCAAGACCAGGCTAAGCAAATTCTTGGTCCCATGTTAAACGGACTTCGTATCAACCCAGAATCTCTTACTTTTGACCTTGTCATTGATGAGATTATCCGACATGGACTTAGAATCGGAAACTTGGCGTCCAACATGGGACGTAAAGTCTTGCCTTTACGTTTAGAGCTATGGGGAACAGTCGAGGAACACGTAAACAATGATATGATTTTGGTCAGAAGAGCTTTGGAGGAATCAGCATTAGAGAGTAACTATGGCATGGTTCCAGCGAAGGAGTCATCTGTTGAGAAGATGCTGAAGAGGGTTAGAGTGGAAGATGGAGATGAACGTGAAAAGGGTGAAGAAAACATCAAGAAAAGGAAGGTGAAAGGCGAAGATTGCGTTATATGTTTGGAGGAAATCAAGGTTGGATCAGGTGCTTCTCGGATGCCTTGTTCTCATACTTTTCATGCTATCTGCATCGAAACATGGTTGAAGCAGAGCCATTATTGTCCTATTTGTCGGTTTGAGATGCCAACTGAGAGTTAGGGGTTTTGTTTTTTATCTTTCTTGTCGAAGATAAACATCAATCAAATTCGAATTCTTGTATTATTTTTAAATGTCTTCAGAAAAGTTTTTGCTAGTAATTTGGTTTTAATTATTTTATGTTTCAAGAAGTAGCTAATTTTTGTTTATTTTTAGAGTTTATTCTTTAGTTTTTTTTTTTTTTTACATAAGTAGTATTTCATTATCTAAAGAAACAGGACTTAAGGATCTGATGGAAAGATTTGCTGAAGTTTTTACAAATTTGGATAAACAATTAAAACTAATGCCTGATACCTAACAAACTTTATAAATTCTTAGCATGCCATGTATGATAAATGCATGCTGTCCATACACCTCTCAGAAGAATAGCAGGGAAAGTCCCCCCCCCCTCCGGAACGGTCAATAGTCCAGCTACGCTCTTCTTGCCAACTTCGAATCCTTCTACCATTGCCACACCTTTCCAGAACTAATCTCCAGAAGGTCACAGGAGAAGAAAACAAGATCTCGAGTCCCATCCTCAGCACTGCAGAAATAGCAAGTAGTTTTTGACAGTTGAATAACCCGATTTCTATCAAGAACTGCAAGCCAACAAAACTAAGCTTTGGAAGAGAAGAGGAGTTCCAGACCAGGTTATGCCAAGCCACTGAAACGTTTTTCCCTGATCCAAGCCCAAGTATCTGAAAGTGCAAACTTTCTAGACTTTGATGCAGACAACAACATCCTCTTCTGCATTAATTGTAAGATCAGTCAAAGCCTGATGTACATTCCTCAAGTCTGGAGAGGTGATGAGGGATCAAGTCCAATCTTCATTGAAGAAAACAGAGGCCACAGTTGCATTCTCAGGGATTGCAATCTCTGATGGAATGCCTCCGCCATAGGCAATAAGTGGACCAGTTTCAAACCAGAAGTGTGTACTCTTCCCATCCCCAATTCTATGCTTCAAAAGCTTATTGCATAAATTTCTCAATTTAAGGAGTTTCCTCCAATGCCAACTAGAATCTGGGGGGCAGGCAAGACGCCAGAAACTTCTAGCTCTCAAAAGATAGGCTTTTAACAAAGCTACCCAAAGACAGCCAACTTTAGTAAAAAGTAACCACGTGTTTAAGAAGGCATGCATCGTTCCATGATAGCAAGTCTCATGGCACTGTTTAGTTTAGTTGTGGTCTGTTTTTTATAGCAAGCAAGAAGGAAAGAAGTAACTTCAGCATACAACAAATTCCTTAACAGTGAAAATCATCCTTTTATTATTAAAATCTATTTGAAGAAGTTTCATGTCACCTTAACACAAAATACATTAAGATATTCTCACAAAATTCTCATGTATTTCTCTAAATAATACATTTTTTTTTCTTCGAGTTTCTTCTTTTGCCATCTGGTATCAAAGCTGAATGCTCACAAGTCACATAAAAAAATCTTTTTCATTCATCATATGCTTTATAATAAATTATTTATTAGGCTCTAATAATTCCCTCGAAATAAAGTAAAATCTTTTAGCATGTATGTTTTCATGTAGTAAATGTCTAAAGGTTAAGTGCATTCTTCCCAACCATTGAGAGAGAGGAAAGGAAATACTGATCTCAAGAGAAAACAGTGTATTGTACCTCCGATGTTGTATGAAATGAGAAAACAAGCAAAAAAGAGCATTTGTAGACTCCAAATTGATGCAGATACCAACCAAAGGACGTGGGAAGCAGCCAAAATAGGGGGAAAGGAAAAATCACGGGAACATATACATTCTCAATGTAGGCAATGTTGGAGCAGTAGATGATAATTATGCAAGATAAAACTTAAAAACACAGCAAGAAAAAGACAGATTGAAGGCATTAGAGTATCTTCAAGCCTATGAAAATTGAATGTGGAAAATCAAGAGAAATCACTATATGCAGGATAGAAACCAAAAATGATGCTTCAGTTTACCAATTACTTGTCAGTGGATGGGGAAGGCACAAGGGAAGGGGAAGACAGGAGAGAGCCCCTGCCTATGTCACATGAACAAGTGTGGAGGAGATGGTTTCATCAAACAGCATTGAATAACATAAAAGTATGAACTAGTTTACATGTTACTAGAAAAGCCTGCCTATCCATGAAATTAGCCTTCAACAATATTTCCTGCTAACCAGTGTCAACTGTCAGCCAGAGTTCCCCCAAACACTTCAGTGGGGCAAAATTTTCCTCGGTAAGGGTCTTAAAACAGCCCTAGTGAAGTGGTCAGGGGAACTCCAGGGAACAGCTGACATTCCCTTTCTCATCTTACAGTTTCTTGGTATATTAATACACAGAAGGTTCACTGTATAAATAGGCGAGGTTCAGTAAGCTTAAATATTGACAATGACACAGTTCGAAATGGTGATCTCTTGTTCAAAGTGAGTGAAATTTACAGCTTTAATGTTCCACGAATTGAACCTGGTCAATATTTGAGGGAAAATGAAGGTTATAGAGCAATAGTAGCTAGTGGACAGAAAGATTTCTGGATTTCTCCAACTCTTTCATCTATAAGGTCTATCCTTTTCATCTTTTTCTTTTCACTTTTCAGAAGGAAAAGAACTATTTTCAAGCACAGCCGACCACACCTCATGCTTGGCAACATTAATTTGGATTATTTCCTTCGCCTTGAAGATTAAGTCATTAAGAAGTAGCTATAGTTTATAAGCTTGAAAAAACGGTTATACAGATTTAAGATATTGAGAGGAAATAAGAAATTTTGTCAGTTTTGTTTATTTTAATGAAATCTCTTGTAGCATCTGCCCTACGTAAAAATCCAGTTCCGGTTGGGTTTATACACCAGATTCTGGTTAGGATTAAGCCGAAAAGGAAGGGCTGGAAAAAGATATTTCAGTGAAAAGGCAGGAAGAATGTACAGCAACAGGCAAATGACACCACATGTATTCTTTACCTCCCATTTATCCCATAGTTGCGTCTAGGTTCACTTGCCAGAGACTTCTTTATTTGTCAATGAGTGTGATTATTTGCCAGTACCTTACCAAGCAACCAAACAAAGTTGAAGTGATCTTTCATCCAATGTTCTCTGGAGTTAGGCTTGAGAACTTTATTGAGGAACTTTGAAACTAATGGATGATTATCAATGTTTGGAAGAACTCCTAATGTCATTTGTTGTTTATATTCTGAAAGGAAAGACGGTTAGCTGATACTAATAGTAAAACTAAATGTGAGTCATCTGAAATACTACAGCAAGGAATTCTGTTAAAAACAAAGCTAATTGGCTCAAAAGAAGATGACAAAGTTATCTGATATACACATTGGTACTGGAATTCCCATCAGACCATTAACTTTCTATTTTAAACATTATCAATCATATTGGTCCAACAAAAAACTCCATCTCTAATGTACGAAAGATTAATCTAAAGCAATCTTCTTTTTTGTGTTGGATCTTGCCCTGGTGCAATTTAACTGATTAACAAGAAAGGTCTTTTTTTAAAAGCTTTGAGTGTATCAAGGAAACCTCATTCTCCAGACGCCAACCTTCTTTTTTATATTAAGGGGCTATAAAATCTCCACCCATTTTCTTTGGAGGAGTAAGTAAGAAACAGTCTCTACTTTCATCTTGTCAAGAGGCAAAGCTGAAATGATTCTATGACAATAGCCTAACCTTACTAGAATACCTATAAAGGATTGCCAACTAGCCATGAAATTACGCTTAATGATAGAACCGATAAAAAAAAAGCATAATTTCCTGCCAATTTAAACAAGCTAAGTTGCTTAGTTACTACGCGAAGAAAAAGCCAGTTACTGTGATCTAGATTAACATGCCCACACCATGCTGCTTGAATGCTAGCTATCTCATATCAAATCCAGCAGCGGCAAGCCATTTGAATCACCATTATAAATAACTCTAGAAAGAAGCACATTTTTGGCATTCTAATTAACCTTATTTCCATTGGCTTTAGAGTTGTTTCCGTTCCAAGGCAAGCAGTAGTTAAGTTTTGCTCAGTCAACTTTCACATTCCAAGGAAGAATGAAGATATTGCATCCATAATTGTCTACAATGAAGAGAACAGAAGCACTCATAAATTCTTGTTAAATAGTGGTTATTCATTTTACAGTGCTGTAATTTATATTTTAACTAGATATAAGACTGCTTAGTTTCTGAGACAGCAACCTGATGACAAATCCATTTCTTTATGTGTTTTAGCCTGTGGTTTCTACCAAAATTGAAATAATTTCTTTCTTCTAATTTGTTTTGTTCTAATCTTCTTCCTTCTAGTATTAAATCATGTCAGGACCATCTGCAAAAAAAAAAACTTCAGTTGGAAGTTACCCTTAGTTTTGAAGGAGTACCTTCAAACAGATATCAGCTTGCTTCACGTGAAAATATCTGCAGACTCACCTCAAATGTTCCTTGAGACTTGCAATTAGTTTCAGTATTGCTGGTTTTTTGGTTTGATTCAAGTGTGAGAAATGTGCAGGATAATTCCTCTAGGCAAAATGAATCTAGACACGATTACAGGCCAGATTGATCCTTAGGAAGGAATTTGAGGTCAAATGTCACAGAAAATTCTGTCCATACTTTCATTCTCTATCCAGCATTTTCACCCGCTTAGAATCGGAGCTGCTGTTAATTGAAATCTAGTTTTCACAATGAAGCTTTTCTGATTGTCCTCTCAAAAACATACATACAGACAACTTCTAATTAAAAAGATAGTTTGGACTATTAACGACACGTATAGCCAAAGTCGATTAAGGGCGATGCCAGGAATCCTTTTGCTGATGTACCTGTATATAACATATTTTGAACTATGAAAAGGATAGAAGAGAAAGCAAGACAGAAGTGTGGAAAAGGTGTGGGGAGAGCTCAAGTCCACTGACCTCAAGAATATTCTCTACCTCATCATCTCTAGTTCCCAATCCCACAATTCTGACTAGATTCAATTTCAGAAACTTCCTATGTGTGGAATTTGTTTCATATCTAACGTCCCCCAACCAGCCAAAAGGCCACAATTACTGAATTAAATGCACATATAGTACCTTCACTATAAATAGGTAGGCTGGCTTTCTATTTCCTAAACATCCATCCACAAAGAAGAAATAGAGAGTCAGCTGTCCTCTGGAGTTCCCCTGATCACTTCATTGGGGGCTGATCTTCTTGGACCCTTAATAGTAGCAAGGTCCCTGACCTACTGAAGTGTTTGGGGGAACTCTGGCTGGCGCCTGACAATGATTTGGAAAGACAATGTTGCCAGGTGATTCTATTGATCTTCAGCTTTAAGTTACCCTACAGATTACAGTTATAAGAACTTCCTTGAGAAGATAAATGAGGGCAGCTAGAAGGCCGGTTTATTTCTCTCTCTATCAATATAATTGCAGTGCCATAGCTGAAATGCATTCCAAAATAAAACAGTCAAGGATGAGATATTACTTGTTCAAAACCTGAATGCCTCTATATATTTGACACATTCTTACCATTTCAGATAATAACCCAATAGAGGCTTGCTAGGGCTTGTAGTAAGTATTGATCTTAGATTTGAAGGTTACCTCCAAAACTTTGTTTCTGCATAGAATGATCATCAGTTTGCTGATAACTGAAATGTTACTTTGGCCATATTAATCAAGAAATGGGTCCAGAAATACTGCATTTCCTTCTGATTAAAAGTAGACCTAATATTATACACTTATGTAAACAACTTTTTGCATACGGTGTGAACCATATCTAAATGAATGAATCAAACTTGCAGAAAGGGTTATCTTTTGTAAAACAATGCCTTATCCCTTACCCTTTTTAACACTAAAGATCAACTTATAGCAACTAAAGATGCAGAAATTAAAAACTGCATTACTAAAGGCAAGTTTATTGCAAAACTTACAAATAATTCCAATCTTTGCATCAATGGAAAACCTTTAGAACATCTGCTATCCACAAAAGGTTAAGTTGGGGTTTGAAAACTTCTAAGATCAATAAATGCCTAGGGTTGTAATGTATTGGTAAATGGTAACCTCACTGGAATCAACTCAACCTGTAAATTTATATCAGAAATGGAGAACATGTACCAGAAAAAAAAATTAAAAATGAAATAAGGAAGTGTAGTTATGTGAAAGTGCTAGCAAAAAACCCTGTAAATTCATGTCTCAAGTTGTGGGAAATCAATTGGAAACCTATACTTATTGGTAGGACAAAGAGAATTGTCGTCAGTTGCCATATAGTGTCTTGTATTCCACTCTCTCAAGACCAATACCATTGATCGGCATTTCTGTCAATTCATCCCGACTATACGCCTTTAAGCACTTTAAGCTGACAGGATCTATTCTCTAACTTCAAGTGATAGCATTCATGTAAATTCTAGAAGTGATAGCATTCATGTAAATTCTAGCATTCTAGAAGATGGCAATTAGATAACAAATTCTGAAAATGTTCATCTGCTTTCAAATCCACCCTCTTAAGATCCAAGGTTGTCAAGGTAATGAAACCAAGATATATGGAGTGCTTTGAAGCCAGATTGCACAAGAATGAAAAATAAAAAGAGAAGAAAAGATTAAAAGAAAAAAAAAAGCCACAATGTTTATGTTGGATACAGAAGATTCCAAGAATTTTAATTGCAATAAACTTATCATTAATCATTTTGAAATCTCACTAGGAACTGTATTTTATTTTCATTTTGGAGCTATGACTTTATATACTTTTTCAAGAAAGAATAATATCTCCACCAAAGTATCAAAAAAAAATAATAATAATAATAATATCTCCACCAAAATATACTAATCCAATTGCTAATTACAAGAAGGTTTGTGCTTTTGTTGAATTAAGATACTTGGAAGTCAGAGCATTACATGAATTATGGCCAGAATTGATGAATAAGTCCAGTTAAACACAAAACTTCAATTTGTTTAATGATATGCCATATTAGGTTATTTGCCCTGGTTGTTTCATGTACAAACAGATAAAAAATATAATCCTCAATTTAGGCAAAAAGATGTCCTAGGTTTGTAATAATTAGTTAAGTGTTGTTTATTTGGTTGGATTCAATCTGTGAGAAATATTTGCAATGTTAGCGAACCTAGACACTATTACAGGCAAGATGGATCATTCAGAAGAATTTTGAGGTCAAGATGCCGCATGAAATCATTGCCATATAATTAGATTCTCTGTTCCATTTTTCCACCTACCCTAATTTAGCGTTTTCTGCTGAAACATGGAGACAGCTCTTAATTCAGATCATTTATACACAGGGAAGTAGTGTTTTTTCAGGCACAATGGAAAGAATCCTTGAACCTTTTTAACTTGAATATAAACCTGCGTTCCTCATAAATGCACTTTTCTGTCTTCGAAAATGATAGATGGGGATGTTTGCAAGATTCCAGTACTGTGTAAAAGATGGGAAAGTTCATGGCCTCTTGCCTGAAGAACATTCTCTATCTCATCATCATCTTTCCCAATTCCCACTAGTCCGACTAGATTCAATTTCAATATTTTCCAACATGTTGATATCTTTCATATCTAACGGCTCCCCAACCTGTCCAAAAGCCACAACTTTCTAAACTAGATGAACATACCAGAACCTTAACTATAAATAGTAGGTTGGCTTCATATTGCCTAATTAACCACAACAAAAGAGATCAGTCAGCTGTCCTCTGGAGTTCCCCTGACCACTTCACTAGAGGTTTCTTGGACACTTGACCGGGGAGGATCCTCACCTACTGAAGTGTTTGGGGGAACTCTAGATGGCACCTGACAATGTTTAGAAAGGCAAGGTTGGTCGATGTATAATCTTCTATTCCATGCATCAGGATTTCTTAAAAGTCATGCATTACCATTTTCTTTTATCTGACTGTGAGTGGAGTTTCATGGAATTATAAGGGGTGTGGAATTGCCATGCCATTGGCTTTGACACTTCCTATTTCCGATTACATTTTAGATCCTATTTCTTATCCATTGAGAATTGAGTAATTAACAAGAAGCTGAGGATAGAGTTTTACCATGTGGTGTTCAAAGAATCATCATTTCCACAGGTGGACAAACTTCACCTCTGAGATATACAAATAGCCTTTGTCTTCTCATGGCCCATCTGTAATTTTTCATCTGCCATACCCTTTTGTAATATCTGGTACGGGGGTCAATCACCATCTTCTCAAGTACCATTGCATTGTGTAGTAGATAGACTGCACTCTTAATCTCACCCATATAATCATGTGTACCATAAAAGAACACTAGGTTTCTGTGTTAGAAGTGTGTTATCTATCAATCTTGTTGATGTACATATATGTACACATTGTAACAGCTTACTGTTAAGAGATAGAGGTAGAGATGAGCAGCTTATCCTATATACAGTTTATCTTTATTTACAAGAGCTAATCTTATTCTAGGATTAAATTTGAGCTACAACTACTAGCGAAGAATTTATCTAAAGGAATTCATAACCATTTGAATAAGTCCAATTGTTGAATCAGCTAAGTCTTATCTGAATCCTTTGAGCAGGTGCCTCTTCTGTGAGCTACAGTATTTAAGTCTGGGGTCAGAGCTGCTGCTGCAAGTGTCAGACGTGCAACCATCTTCCGAGCTTGCGCCTGCTGAGCTTGCTGAGTTTGAGTGGCTCTAATACACCAGTAATAAGAACTTCCCTGAGATGATCACGGGGACTACCAGAACGGCAGTTTATTGCTGTTTCTTCATCAATATAATCGCAGTTGTATAGCTGTAACGAAACTCAGCAAAACTAAAGCAGTCAAGGATGAGACATTCCCTATTCAATCAACCATCCGACAAAAAAAAGAAAAAGACATTCCTATTCAACAATAATGAACGCCGCCTTAGATTTATTACATTCCGAGCATTTCTAGAAAATCTCAATGGATGCTGATGCTTACGTAAAAATTGAACTTAGTACTTTAAGTTATGATGAAGCAACATAAATTCTACTACGTTCTTCGCTAGACCCTTCAAACTGATGTTTGCTGTCATTTGTTCTTTCCAAAGGATTGTCAGTTTGTCCTAATGTTCCTTTGATCATAGCAATCAAGAAGTGGATTTAAAGGAGTATCCTTTTCTTCTAATGTTGATTGAAGAGAAAACAATATCCAATCAGGGATTAGACTTGATCTTGATCTTCTGTTTGTTTAACACTATATGTCAGTGAACATCTCATACTAAATTGAAACGGGGAAATTAAAAAGTGAACTGATTAAAAATGCAGAAGAATCTTTACTTTGCCTTTCATGGTACTTTATGTAGATTCAAAAGTTAAGATGAAAAATCTTTTCAGCTTCGTAAATAATTTGAGCAGTATCTTCAATGATACTGCAATTCCAATGTTATGTCAAAACTCAATATGAAGAAGGATAATTACAAACTAATGGCTGCTATCCACATGTATAAGTATAATTAAGGCAATCAAATTACATGGATAAAATTTCCAAAATACCCTTACTAATAATATTATATAAGGATAATTAGGCTCCACACGGCTTAATACTGTAGCCAAATTATCAGTCTAGAATCTTTATACTGGCAGGCTCCCCATTTTCATATGGTCCCGTAAGGCATGCAGAAGGGGGCATCATGCCATGGATGATCTTTATACTTGAGGGGAAAAGGTATATTTTCAATATGAAACGTGAGACACGCATAACACAAACAAATTTTTGACCAATTTCGACTGTTTACCAGCTAAGCAGCTGGAAATCAGTCACTTTAACGCTTGATAATCCCCGCTTCAGTCTGGTATAGCTTACTTTTAAATGTGAAACTTGACATGCTATATTTGCTCTAACAATCCAAAACTTCTAGCATATATAGCACTCTGAAATGAAATAAATGTATAGATAGAAGTCCGTTCCCATCCCTTCAATAATAGTATAATTTTTCCTTGCCATGCTCTATACCCAGACTCCCAGAAATAATGGCATCATAGTCATTCTTCTCGTGGCTATGTGTTCTTTTGCAGCCATGGATTATACAGATGCTGCTGTAAGCTTCATTATTTTTCTCAAACTCTATTCTTATATCATCTTTATTCATTATCTCATTACTTTTGGACTTTGGCCCTGAACCAAAAGTTTATTTACTAACATAAGATTCTGCCATATGATTCTCAGTGGCTAAATCATGGGGGTGACTTAGCTAACAGAAGTTATGCTGCTGGAGAAGTATTTCTCAACCCAATAACTGTCAAGAACTTGGCATTAAGATGGGCATTCTCTGCTGGCAAAGACATATCAGCAACTCCAGCAGTTGCAAATGGAGTAGTCTATTTCCCATCATGGAATGGATATTCGTATGCAGTAAATGCATTCAATGGTGCCCTGATATGGAAGCAGAATCTTAGTGAGTTAACTGGACTAACTGGCACTGGAGTTGTTGTAAATGTTACGGTGTCAAGATCAACCCCAACAGTCGACGGTGACCTATTGATTGTAGGGATATACGGGCCAGCAGTTGTGATTGCTGTTGACCGATCAACAGGGAGACTTGTTTGGTCTATTAAACTAGATCCGCGTCCCCGGGATCTGATCACTGGTTCTGGAACAGTTTACATGGGGTTAGTCACCTTTAGATTCTATCCTTCCAGGGTTTTTTCTTTTTTTTTTGTTAAAGATTTATTTATTTGATTTTCCTGCAGGGCGTTCTATGTAGGAATGTCATCTCTACAGGAGGGATTACCACCAGGCAATGCTGCACTTTCAGAGGCAGTGTTGTAAAGCTAGCCCTCCGAACCGGGGCAATCTTATGGCAGACCTATATGCTTCCAGATAATGGAGGAAGATTGGGAGGCTATGCAGGAGCAGCTGTATGGGGAAGCAGTCCTGCTATTGATATAAACAGGAGATTAGTTTATGTGGCAACTGGGAACCTCTACACGGCTCCTGCTGAAGTTCTAAAATGTCAAGAAGAGCAAAACAATCAGACAAAACCAAGTCATCCTGATCAGTGCATAGGCCCTGATATAAGCTACAACTCGATTGTAGCCCTGGACATCGATTCCGGAAGGATCAGATGGGCCAGGCAATTGGGGGACTATGACATTTTTTATTTTGCTTGTCTAGTTCCTAACAACCCTGACTGTCCTCCGGGACCTAATTTAGATGCGGACTTTGGAGAAGCTCCAATGCTCCTAAGTATAATTTCTAATGGCACATTTCGTGATGTTGCTGTTGCAGTGCAAAAGAGTGGGTTTGCGCGGGCTTTAGACCGTGACAATGGTGATATAGTCTGGTTTAATGTAAGTATGAAACTGTTCTTTTTGCCTTTCTGATGCAAATCATTAAAGTTGCAGTAACGTAGACAGGGAAAATAAAGCGATTCTATTCACAAGAAAACCACGCATTTTTGTGACTAAAATTTGCAGTCGTCAACTCGCAGGACCGGGTGGCAGTGAGGGAGGAGGACAATGGGGTGCAGCCACAGATGGAAGAAGAATTTATACCAACATTGCTAACAGCAACCGCCAAAGCTTCATGCTCACACCATCTAACCAAACAATAACTGCAGGGGCATGAGTAGCTTTGGATGCTAATACAGGAGAAATTGTATGGTCCACCGCAAACCCCAGCAATGACACTGCCCAGGCGCCAGTTACAGTGACCAGTGGCGTCCTTTTCGCAGGGTCCGTAGCCCCTAATGGACCCATATATGCCATCGACGCCAACACATGGAATTTACTATGGACATATAACACTGGTGCTACAGTACGGTGGAATATCGGCCGGCTATGGATACATTTACCTGGGAAATGGATATACAGTTGGCCTGGCAAGGTTTCACCCCACTTGGACTCCAGGAATTTCACTTAATGCATTTTGCATTGGCTAAGGGATGACCTCGGCAAAGCCAGTAGGAAGCAAGAACTATCAACAAAATTTTCAACCTGTGGCTGTACTATGAAATAAAATTACCAAATTCATTCAAACTTCTTTAACAAACCCCAAATAATACTGACAGCATCCCGTAATATGTGGAATTCTACCCCAAGTGGAGGAGATTTTTAGCAAAATGAGGTCAAGCTTTACCTTTCCTAGCAAGCACCAACCTCAACAAGACAAGGAACACAAGTGCCTCCATACTTGGCACTCAGGTTCCATCTCGTGATCTTTTGATTAAGATCACATTCAAGGAGCTATAACATCCTCTGACCTCAAGACATTTATTAATGTACTGAGTCGAGAATGAGTAATAAGACTAACAGTGTTCAAACCAGTAGGTTTGGGCATACAGTAAACCCTACAGAATCAACTCAATATGATGGAACATTAACATCTACGAAATCGAAAAGCATTACATTTGCAGATCAGCACAGTCTCCGTCATGATATTAAATGGAAAGAGATTATCATGTTTGAACTAGGATACAAATCGGTGAAAACGGGAGCTAACGAATTATACAAACACAGAAAAACCAAAAGAGACCAAATAAGCAACTGTAACATCTATAAATATTTACCGATCTACACTCCTGAAAGTCCTAACGAAACTTAAAAATGCACCAAGCAAAAAAAAGATTAGATGATTAATTCTCCTGGTTCCACAGCCACAAATCAGAAGTGACAACATATAACAAAACTTGAATTAGGTTGCATATCCGCTTGAACTCCACGAGAACTTCAATGAAAATGCTTTCTTGTGCAAAATTACCTCCTCCATTCAGCTCTGACCACCTTATCTGAACCAAGCCAACAATAACGAACAGTCATCATGCAGAATAGGCATAGAGGGAGAGAACCTTACTTGACGTGAATATGAGAAATACAGATAAGATAAGCTAAGTAAAATAAAATAGAAAAAAAAATAAAATCTGACACCAAATGGTGGCATGATACTCACACAAAAATCAGAAATGAAGGGTGAAGGAAACAAACAACTAGATTTTGTACAATCTAGCAACCCTAATTCTTGGGCAAGCAGGAGAGTTAAGTGAAATTAAAAGCCCAACTTGAAAGAAAGATTCATAAAGCAGAAATAAGCAGCAAAGACCCTAAATGAACATCAGGTTCAGATACCACACTAAAAATGAAATTTGCATGCTCGATATTACATAGAACTACCAACATATGAGCATGCTTAAGTAGACATATAGACGTGAATGTACATACATTGGTGGGAATGAATTCCCATGTTCTACTGAAAGAATGGGGAATAGCTAAGTCGGATATCCATAGATAACACTGATATGGCAAAACAAAAACAAAAATGGAAAGGCATAAAGCATCCAGTGCTAAGTCGTGCTCACCACTAGTATCTCTAGAGGATGATAGAGATTTGTCACTGCGGATAGCTCCTTTGCCAGCTACTTGACCCAGTTTTTGAGCACGTGGTGACAGTGAACTTAGATTGCTATTGGTTGAAGATGGCAGAGAATATCGCCTGTTTAATCCATTTTTCTCAACCACCTCACGGATAAACCTTGAGGAGCCTTGACCCTTAAGTCTAGCTTTTGCAGATTCAGTTGGTGCCATATAACTGGGCACTTTAGGCGTGGTATTTAAATCATTTTCTTGATTATCAATTTTTGCAGGGAAAGAAGCTCTCCTTTGGTTTGCTTTTGAGTTCTCATTGCTGACCTGCTCATCCTTAGAGGTTAACTCCTCTGTTACTGGCATGTTCTCAATTTTACCATTATTTTCTGCAGGTGGCAAGTCAACTGCAGGACAAACATTAGACTCATCAAGAGAAGCATCTTCGGAGGAAATTTTCGGACCTGCCTCAAGATTTGACAGTTTTGATAGTGTTGCAGTCACATCTCTCATCTTCTCAGCAGATTCTTGCTCTGAAACATCGGGAGCATCAGAACTAGAAGTTTTCTCTAGAGTCTGTTTTGTTCTCTCATTAACAACCTCGGACTTATCTGAAAACTCCTTTGCAGAGTCAGAAAGTTTTCTTAAATTGCGTTTAACCTTCTCAAGCTCATTTTGAGGATGCTCCCGAACTGAATCTGCTGGGTTGCCAGAAACTCTCCTTGGACCTCGTTTTTGTTTTTCATACTCTGAAGTAGGACGACTAGACCCATTTTCAACTTTTGCATTGGACAGTTTCCGAACACTTCGCTTTGTTTTTCCTCGTCCATTTTCACCACCCTTTTTCTGATACTTCAACGCCAGGCTCCTAATTGGTTGTGAAGGGGATTCCCAAAAATGTGACCTTGTCCAGCGTTGAAGCCAGTGCCAGGATGAGTTAGGCTCCTCTGGACCATACTGAAGTCGTAGAGGTAGTACAGGAGGTGATGAAAACAGAATCTGAAAGTTATGGAAAAGCATGATCACATATACAGTTTGGCACAGCAGTGAAAAGTACATAGCAAAACCGGCATAAGTTGAGACATCATGATTCTTGCTATTAACAACATGCCATAAGCTAGGAACAGGTACTTAAGTAGTGGCATACATCAAAAACATTTATCACTGACAGTTACTCCATATTAAAGAGAAAGGAGCCAACAGAAGGATTACATTTTCCATCTGAAATATTTTAGCACTCATGATAGAGTTCTAAAGTTTAAGCATGGCATAATAAGACTCTTTTGTTTATGTTATAACATTTCACAATGTACAACAGCAATGAAATGCAACCTTGGCTTCTATATAGATGGCACACGTGTATTACCAAGTCACACCTCCTAAACCGATTAAACGCTTCCTAAGATTTAAGTCCTCTGAGAGAATGTATTAACAAAATATAAAAAAAATTAAGACAACTAGTTTGGTGGCACAAGCAAGAATTTTTAGGAGCATGAAAAATATCCTAAAGGCCAAACATCATGGACTTTCTATCAGCACAAAAGTAAAAGTAGATACTAAGCTGAATCCAATAGCAGTATCAGAAAGCAAAAGTTAGAAAAACACTATACCTTCTGAACAAAGGCATTACTTGACAAATTCTTCACCTGAGAAGATATGCTTGCTCTGAAAGAATCCAAGCTTTTAGAGCTCTGTTTAAATAAATAAATAACAGCAAGCTTAGAAGCATGATATGTTATGTACACTTAGCTACTCAGGAAGCCACAGAATGAAACAAAAAGGAGGTATATTTTGACTTTCAGATAAGCATCCCGAACTAAAATAATCCTTTAACATTAACGCATGGATACTATACCAGTTCCCATATTAATATTGATATAATCATAAACATACCTTTATTATCATAGGCACTTTCACATAAACAAAAAACATAACTAGGGCATAAAGAACTTGCGTTTCCAGTTTTTTTTTTTTTTTTTTCGGAAAAGCTAGAAAAGACAAGCCATCACGCACTGGTCCAGAAGAAAAATACCTGAAGCAGTCTTTGATGTTTTTCCTGCACTTCAATGCCAATATCTGAACATCTGACCTTTTGACCACGAGCTAGTGCCTGGAACTTAACAATTCCCCATGTAGAGCATAAAGTAGCAACAGCTTGTCTTCTAACCAAGTGACCACGAATAAGTGCTTGCAGCCTTATAATGCCCTTAAGGGTTCGAAATGCCCGGCGAGCCTTTGAACATATAAAATTGTCATCAATAAAACTGCACTATTTTAGGGAGGATGCTGGTCCTTTTATAAGGTCATGCAAACAGTAGACAGTAGATTCTGTACTTTTATTACACTTTATGCAAATCCATACTTACAAACTTTCCGTTTAGGAGTCATATGGTAATATAAATCAGTATGTAGTCAAATATTTTCAAATCGAAATATCTCTCAACAAGAAGATGCTTGTAGGAAAATGATACGTGTGTTAATAGGAAAAGCTACATTTAGTCAAATGAGTACCAGACAACCCAAGTTACTGTAATCAACAACCCAAAGAGTTTTGCACTTCCTTAAACTGCCTATACCATTTTTTTCAACAGCCATTGCTTATGCTATTTTCTTCAACAACGAGGGGCTAAATTTTAAAATATATACATACACACAGTAATGAAAGTATGAAATAACTATCAAATATAGAGCCAGCAGCCATTTGTACGGTCTGACATACACAAGCATTTGAACGAAGAATTGATAAAATATTTTACCACCAATGAAAAGAAAGGTCTAGATCATACCGTTAAAGAATGTAGGAAATAATTGTATCTCATTGAACCCTCACATAAATTTACCTTTAAATACAACCAATCATCACCAAAAACACAAGGCATGATGCAGAGCAAGAGAGGTCCTTCATTACAACCCAAATGCCAACTCAAACAAAATAAGCAGAATAGAGAAAGTGCATACAAGCTACGTTACTGCCAACAATAATCAGCAGAGTTTTCACACAGTGGAATGAATACTATAGCAATAAATGGCTTAAACATTTCATTACTCTTCATGACCTTTAAGTATAACAGTAACCTTAAGAGAGAGTAAGCTACCAGATAACCTCTGAAAGCAGCCTGTGCCTTTGCAGCAGCTTGGTCGAGCCTAATCCTATCAAGATCTTCTGGGTTACCAAAGTTACTAACTGCAACATCATTTCCATCCACTTTTGAACATGGAATATTGACCCCATCATTTGGCAATTGGGTGGTTATACCCTTCTCAGAATCCACTACATTCCTAGCACTGCTCACCAAAATAGGTGCAGAGATTGATGGAGGATCCAATGATAGGTCAGGCACAGTTACCCTGGAAGAAACCAATACCTCTCCTTTATTTGCAGCATTCTGCACATAATTGAACAAGAATTAGAATATGTAGCATTTCCAGCCTTCAAAAACTATTTAAATATTTAAAGATAATCATTACTTTCTTACCAGCTTCTCCCTTCCTTTTGACAAATTGGACTTTGAAGATTTCTTCCCAAGAAGCAAGGTCTTGATCCATTTTGCAGGGGATTTTCCCATCTCCGTTAAAACTAAAAATAATTAAAATCCCACGTTTTTAATCTGGAAAAAAAAAAAAACTGAGCAAAACCTCAATATTATCCGGGTTCTAGCATAACATGTAAGCATTAAATAAAAAAAAAAAGTAAAAGCATAGCATTTAAAAATCAACCAATGTCCTATCTTAGTACAGCTTGCAATTAATGGCAGTTAAAATTTTAGTACACTACATAATCAATAGCTTGCTACATACCATAAAAGATAAAAGACTAAATTCTATCTTATAAAAAAAACAAATCGATATCGAACAGGACACCAACTGAAACTGTAAAACCTAGACAAACAAAATACTAGAAACAAAGCTCGAAAATTTTACTGTCATTTTCAGATTTCCTTCACAGTCTCAACAGTAAAAAAACAAAGATTAACAACCAAAGTTCACATCTACTTAGGTTAAGGAAAATCAAGACAAAAGAAAAACAAGCAGAGATCTGGTCCGTGTCGGCAAAACAGAATAAGGTAAAAAAAAAAAAAAAGAAAAGGATCAAAAGCTTTCACCTGGAAATGCAGCAAATTTTAAGCCCTAGTAAGTTGCCATTACTGGAAAAAAAAATAAACAGTAAACATTAGGAGATCTGAAGAACAAATTTTATGTCTTTGTTTTGCAAACTTAAAAGGATGAGAAAAAGAAGCTGTAATGTTAAGAATGAAGAAAATAAACGTAGCATTAAAGATCATTACCGAACAGGATGCCTCGAACAGAATCTTTGAGAAGGTTTTTTTTTTTTTCCTTTTATTTTCGTTTGCTGTTTAGGGAGTGAACTTAAATAAATGCCTGCAAAAGTAAATTTTGAAAAATAAACAAAAAAAAATTGTAAATATTTGGGTAATGTGAGGGGAATTGGAAAGAATCAAACTGCCTGCTTTCGCTGGGCCCTCAAAGTTGGCCCCTTTCAAGTCCCCATAAAAGACCCGATGGAGATATAAATATGGTCCCGCTGCCTTCCCTGCTCTGCTTTTGCTGGTGACCTGTCTCAATTTGCTTCAATTTCCTATTTATTTTTTTGTCTTTTTTCCATCAATTCTTTAATGCTTTTTTTTTTTTTAATTTTAAAAGTTCTAATTCGTATTTAAATTCATCACTTAGGTTAGTCATTAATTTTTTAAATATTATACATTTATTTATTTAATGATTTTGTTAACAAATATCTTTAAATGTTTTTTAAGGTTATTTAAATTAATATTAAATTTCATAAATTATTATATTTAATGAAAAATCATTTAATAAGCATTTTTTTTACACCAAATAAACTCATTCTTTTGTTTAAAAGTCTTTATGTCTCTCTGACAAAAAAAAAACCATGTCTCTCATGTTATTTTTAATAATGATATTAAAAAAATTAAGTTGACCCTTCAATTTTACATTGAAAATCTATTATAATACATAAATTTAAAATTTAAATTTATAAAATTATTTTAAAAATAAAATTATAAAATTTATAAATAAAATAAATAATATTTTATAAATTAAATACGAATCTCTATAATTAAAAGATTCTTTTGAAGCATTAAAACAAACAAAATTAAATGTACTTACCTTACTCATGTAGTGGGGCCGTTGTCAAGAGTTCTAAGATTCCTTGAATGCAAGAGAGGACTGCAAACTTACATCCATTAAAAAATGCATGGTGGTTGCTGTCAGGTTGGCTGCCGATGATAGTTACTAATAACTAATGGGATTATTTTTTTCATGGACTAAAGTAATTAAAACTATTAATGATGGTTACTAAGAGTTTATGACAATTTTCAACGGATTAATTGTTGTCAATTGAGTGTAAAATCAAACAAGAAAGGAGTGTAATTAAGCGGACAGTTGTCCAACATATAAAAGAGATTAGACAGACAAAAGCATCTTTAATCAACAATCACTCCTAAGGTTTAGTAGATAGTTATGATTTTCTTGTTAAACTCGGATGGGTGGTTCGGTTCTCGTAAAAAATATTTCGAAAAAAAAAAATTAAATGTATTAAAAAAATGATAAAATTTAAAAAATACTTGATCGTATTAAAAAAATCATTTTGGACTGACCCAAGTAATTAATAGTGGACTTCTGGGCCGTCTGATTTTTAAGAATATTGTAGATAACTCTGGGCCAATGACTCCTTGTGAGATTGGAGCAATTAAGGAGAGTTTAGCCCAGCCCAATGTGTTTTACAATGACAAAAACCGAATTAGACACTTCTTCAAAGGATTGAGCACAAGGATTGTTGCTTCAAGGTCAGAAGATTTTAAACTTGATTTTTTTATAATGATTGATTATTTGATATGATTTGAATAAAAAATTTTATTAACGTGGAATAACTATTCCATATAATTTTTTTTTTTTTTGTATTGTAGTAAGTTGGATATTCTGGCCAGCAATGAGGCAGAAGCAAACCCTCATTAATGGGTCGGCCATTGGTGGCGTCAAAGCTCTACGTTTCAAACCAGGCAGGAGTGATGGAATCATTTATGCTTTTGGCCTTTTAGCCTTTTTAGTTTTTACCCAACGGAGATGACAGGATCCCTTTCTTGAAGGTTGTTGAATAACTTTCCTATAATATATATATATATATATATATATATATATATATACACTGTAAGTTCAAATGACAAAAGGCTATCCTCTGTTCTTGCATATCATCATCTCTGTTCCCATATTTTCTTCTACATGGATGATAGGATTCACTTTATTTTAAGCATTTTTAATTGCCAAAATGCATATTTCCGAGGCATACCATGTGCATCCTTACTATATAAAGCTGCCCTTCCTCTACCACATTACTACATTAGCATATCATGTCTCAACATACTTTTTATGAAGTTCCCTGTTTAACTTTGCTTTTTTCTAAGGTCGACTTACAATTAAAAATTTTATCTTGAATTGTAACATGAAAATTTTATACTATTATTTATACATCGCAATATATAAAGGTAAATTTTATCATGGTCCTTAACTTTTTTATTTTTGTTCCACTTTAACCTCTAACTTTGAATTATTTCATTTAAATCTTTAATTTTTTTTTTAAATGGTTCCATTTTAATCTTTGTTTCAGTCTTTTACCAGTTAAGAAAAATATTGACTTGAAATGGGAAGAAAATGTTCATGCGAGATATTGCATTAATTTTAACTAATCAATTTGATGAAAAAAAATTAAAATAGAATAGTTTTTAAAAAATAGGATTTAAATAAAATAATTCAAAAAGCAAAAACTAAAATGAAATCAAAATAAAAAAATTTGCGGACTATATATCAACAAATCACAAATAATTTATCTATAAAGGATAACAATGCATGATTATAAATAAACAATTAAACTTCAAATTATTTCAATAAAAATAAAAAAAAGGCTAAATTGAGAAAAAAATACCAAATTCTTGAAAAAGCTCGTCACATTCTTGATTAGATAGCTAAATTAGTGCCTATTGTCGACTTGTGGAGAGAAAGCTATGGCTTCCATTATCTATGAAAAGGGCCAAAATAACATAATCAACAAAGGCAGCTAAGCTAAGGTGGAAACAGCATCTATGCCATCCACCAAAATTATACAGTAAGATAATAACAATTAGGTGGAACCAACGCATCATTAAAATCCGAGTATCCGGCTTCGACAAAAGGACAACAATTTTACCCCTTTTTTTTTTTTTCATCTCGCCGACAAAACGGCATTTCGGACATGAAACAACGGCCAAGGGGGCCGTTGTCGTCATTTTCTCTTATAATTCTACAGGACCCTTATAAAATATGAAGAGTTTTAATGATTTTTTTTTTTCGTAAATTTTTTAAAAATATTTTTGAGTAAAATTATTTAATTATTATCTTTTAAAAATTTTTGAATATTCATATTCTGTAAATTATAAAATTTAAGGGATATAAAAATTCAATAAATTATATAATTTATTAAAAATTTATTTTTGAAAAGTTAATTTTTAAAAAAATTTTAAAAAATTTTCAAAAAGGATTTTACTGGAAATTTTTATTAATTGATATAATGAAAATATTATTATTGAAAAAAATCATAAATTTTAAAATTAAGAAAAAAATAGTTTATTATTTTGTCTTGGAAAAGAATAAAATCGTATTGCTAATGTACTATACATAAAATTTTCATGTTACCATGTAAAATTTAATATGGTAGATCGCGTACCTTAGGATCAGGATTCATTTGAATTGCATGGCAGGGCCTAGTTCATTACAAATATATATATATATATATATATATTGACATTCCCACTCTTTCTTGGATCTTTGATTCTCATTTTCTTCAAGTTATTTGAAAAAAGTTCTTTCACTTTCTTAATTATTAGCTTTCATCTACTTTGTCTGAAATTTTGTTTCCAGCTATTTAAGGTTAGTAAAATAACAACTACTAGCTTGATCCAACACTGTATGGCTCTTATTCAATCAGTTTGGATCTGTATTTAACCTTTAATAAGTAGTAAGCAAAACCCAGATCAGACATTTGTCTTTTTTAGATGAAAACTGCATTTATTGAGGTTCTGGGGCTATATGCTAATAGGTTGCATGTGCATTATGTGACTGAATACATGAAGTTAATGTGATTTTCCCAGAAAAGTTTTCTACTACTTTTAAGGTTTTTTTCTTTGTTTTTTGAGTTTAACTAAGTAGAAGAGAGGAATGGAGACTTTCAGGATTGGTTTCTGTTCATTGCTTTCTGTAATTTTAATGCTTGTTCCAGTTTCAATAGAGCAGCTTCCTCCAAGTGAAACCCGGATTTTTTTCCAAGTTCAAAGGCTTCTTGAATATCCTGAAGTTCTTCAAGGATGGACAAACTGGACCAACTTCTGTTATCTCCCTCATTCTCCCTCCCTAAAGATTGTCTGCACGAACAGTCGAGTAACAAAATTAACTATCGTTGGAAACAAGAGCTCTCCAACTCTCACCACAAAGACAACCTTAGGGAATGTTTCAGGTTCTCAACAGACTTTGTCTGAGAAGTTCTCCATTGATGCACTGTTCACTGTCCTGACTAAGTTTTCTAATTTGAAAGTATTGTCCCTGGTATCCTTGGGGTTATGGGGTCCCTTGCCCGCTAAGATCAACAGGTTTCGTTCACTCGAAGTTCTCAACATAAGCTCAAATTTCATTTTCGGGGAGATGACTATGGAGATTGCATCGTTCAAGAATCTAACGAGTCTTGTTTTGGCTGACAATCTGTTCAATGGGAGTGTTCCAGATCTTACAGGCTTGTCACTTCTTGAAGAGCTGAATTTGGGTGGCAACTACCTTGGACCATTATTTCCTTCATTAAGCCAGAATCTCGTGAGTATAATGTTGAGCAACAATTCTTTTAGATCTGAAATCCCTTTAGAACTGAAGAAATTCTATCAGCTTCGGAAGCTGGACATCTCTTCTAATAAATTTGTAGGACCAGTCCCACCTTTCTTATTCTCCCTGCCTTCAATTCAGTATCTTAATTTGGCTCAAAACCAGTTAAGCGGGGCCCTTGCACTGAATACATCCTGTAGTAAGAACCTCACCTTTGTAGATATCTCAAATAACCTTTTGATAGGAAAGCTCCCTTCATGCATAGGATCAAATTCGAGAAATAGAACAGTCATTAGTTCATGGAATTGTCTGTCTGATGGAAATTCAAATCGCCAGCATCCATATTCATTTTGCAACAAGGAAGCATTGGCTGTTAAGCTTCCTGTCAGAAGAAAGGAGCAGGAGTCTGGAATCAAAGCAGGCCTAATACTCGGTATCATTGGAGGCGTTCTGGGATTTGTAGGAGTTATTGCATTGTTAATTTTGGTCATGGTCAGAAGATCAGAAAGAACTGAAGATGCAAACTATGAAAGATCCATTGCAGACAAAATGTCAGTTCGTAGCTCTCCAAAACCAGCTACTGATTCAAGTAAGACTATCTTTGTGCCTTTCCCAGCCCTACTATTCAAAACCATTTATGCAAGATTTCAAATTGTATCATCATTTCTACCTACCAAATTTGCTTCCTTTGCTACACTACAGGGCGTGTGCCTCAGACAATGAGATCAGCTGCAATTGGGCTTCCTCGATATCGTGTTTTCAGCTTAGAGGAAATTGAAGATGCAACCAACAACTTTGACCCGTCAAATTTTATGGGGGAAGGATCTCAAGGGCAGGTAAAACATTTGTGTTAAATATAATTAGTCCCCTGAGCCATGAAGCTTGTCATGTGAAAAAAAAAAAAAATGGTTATATTCAGCTTGAATAATGGTTACTCTGATGCTTGCAGCTCTATAAAGGTTGGCTTGTAGATGGCTCAGTGGTGGTGATAAAATGTCTGAAACTAAAGCATAAGCATTTACCTCGAAACCTAATGCAACGCATGGAAGTTTTGTCCAAGCTAAGGCATCGGCATTTGGTTAGCGTTCTGGGACACTGTATTGCTACATACCAGGATCATCCCAATACAGCCAGTACTGTGTTCGTTGTCTTTGAACATATTTCGAACGGATCATTGCGGGACTATCTTACTGGTAAAGCTAACCCCACAAATAATTTACACAACAGGACAAAAGCAAATCTTATATCATTGAAGAATTTAATTCACTGTTGATTTATTTGGCAGATTGGAGAAAAAAGGAAATACTGAAATGGCCACAGATAATGGCCGTCACCATTGGTGCTGCAAGGGGGATCCAATTCTTGCACACAGGAATTGCACCTGGCATTTACGGAAACGATTTAAAGGTTGATAATATTTTGTTGGATGAGACTCTTACAGCCAAAATTAGCAATTACAACATCCCCTTGCCATTTAAGGTATAGGAAACAGAAGGAAATTTAAATTACTTTGAATGCATTTATACACATTATTTCTGAATTTAACATGCTGGTTCTCTTTCTTATTTTTATCGTTTTCCTTGATGAAATTGCAGACGGGTTCTGAGAGCCCCGTCACCAATCGTCTTAATAGGTAACGTCTTTCACCTTCCTTGTCCACTTCAATTTTCATTGCCACAAGGCTATAACTTGTAACTACTCCTGCAGTGATGAAAATGCTGAGAAAGAAGACATTTATCAGCTGGGAATTCTTCTGCTTCAAGTTATTACTGGTAAACTGGCCACATTCACAAGTGAATTGGATGAGCTTAAACTTCAGGTATGTAGTTAATATGTTCCAATTGTCTAGGCAAATCCGTTATAAAAACACTAGACACTGCATTAATTTTCCCTTTTCTCCTTGCAGCTGGAAAAAAGGTTAGCAGAAGGGCCATCAAAGTTAAGAGGGATGATAGATCCCTCAATACAGGGCACTTTTGCACATGAATCAATGAGAACCACAGTTGAATTCGCCATCAATTGCCTGTCCAAAGATTCATCCAAGCGCCCTTCAATAGATGACGTTCTTTGGAACTTGCAATATTCAATTCAAGTTCAGGAAGGATGGACCAGTAGCGGAAACCTTGCCGCACCCCTTCAACAGCCATAGTTTATTATCTACCGTAATTTTATAACTGTAGCAAAAATAAATGTCAGCATTTCCTCTTGTATTAACACATGATTTTCTCGTAAATCATCTTCATAAAGTTTCCACATGCAAATGTCAAGTTTAAAATAATGGTCGTTGCATCAAAAAAGAAAGCTTAAACTATCTCTGAACAAATGAAGCACAGGAAGATTAGAACAATCATTTCAATTAAAGGAGCACCATCCGTCCTCATAAAACAAACAACGTAATAAAGTCAAAATAGTTTGCAACACATTTTCAGTGTCAATGTTATTTAGACAGGCCACTGGACTATTTTTGAAATTCCATAGAACCGAACCATGAGCTATCAATCGGCAGTCCAGCTCTGCTAGACAACCTCACGTACTCCTATTGTATTCACGCTATTCGCGCTTGTTCTTTCTACGGAGCCAAAGCATGAGATATCAATCAGCAGTCCAACTCTGCTCGACAATCTCACGTACTCTCCTATTGTATTCACGCTTGTTCTCACTAAACATCCGAGCAGCTTCCGAATTTGCAGGAGAATTTGGATTTGGATCACAAAGCAATGACTGCATACACAAAATAATAGTTGCTTATAACAAGAGAGAGAGAGAGAAAGCACACTAAGTTGTATACATGTTAAATGCATCAGTACCACAGTTTCACAAAAAGATGCCCATCTAGCGTTAGAACCAAGGAATATGAATTTAGAGGGGTATCAACTATCCAGTTGAGATTGGGAAGGGTTACCTCCAATTGTTTAGCCCAAGGCATAAATTTCATGTGTATGTATACACGCGCACACCAGGTCAATGCTATGCAATCTCATAAGGGATTTATGAAAAGACATTAAAATGATATATCTGATTCTTTCACATGCATGACTGACAGGTTCAAATAGTAGTTGTCTTACCACCTGGATCTAAAGTTCAATGTTCCAGATTAACAAAAACATATTTGATAATATCGTCATCATAATGAAAGATCTTCCGATCAATAACAACCAGCCAGTGGTTGTCATTAGAGCTTTTCAAAGGCAAACAATGTTTCTGCTTCTACAACTTTCATATGGAAGTTTAAAATAAGTGGCAGGTATGTTTAGAAGCACAAACTATGACACACTAGAATTGGAATTAAATTATATTCTACTCCATGGTCCTTAGATAACCGCAAATGAAAACCTGAAGAATTATACAATACCTGAATTGATGTCAGTATTGCTGCTACATCATAAATCGGACTCCACTGATTTTGTAGAATGTCCAAACAGATGCTTCCATCTGCATAAACTAAAAAAATTTGCCGGAAAAAACAGGGATCAGAGCCAGATTAGATAAAACTATTGCCAAACAAACATACAGAGCACACAGATAAAACTTATCCATAAAATATAATATAGATTTCAAATGAAGAAAACCAGAAACTGAAACTGAACAAGTAAATTTGTTACAGCAACATCAGCTTAGAGGCTTCAGTTGTGTGCATGGATGTGGGAATTTTTTGGAATTCCAAGTATGTTTGGATAAATTGGAATTTCATACGGAATGTACAGCTGAGTGCAGCTCCATTCTGGCCCAAAGGGTGCCTATGACACAAAGAACTAACAAATGATGGCACTGTATTTACTGAACATTTTCATGTTTGGAGATTCATAAACAAATGCTACATGTAGTCCTCCTCTGAGCATCCAATTTCCAAGTAAAGGTCTACTCATTCACAAGTATAGCAATCGAAAGATCACAGCATAACGGGTGACCAAACTGAATAAACATAAGCACTATAGTTTCACCCTATATATTACACCTATCATGCAAGAAAGAATAAGTTTATCTTACACAAATATGTCAAAAACTGAAGCCTGTAATAAAAAATTTAAAAACTGCAGGGCATGCAGGAGTAAATGAAAATGTAAACTGAATATGCTGATGTAGCTAAAGAATAGGATTTGTCTTGAGGCTTACTGTTTGGATGGAACATTCGAGATACAAAACGAACTGTTGGTGGCTTGTTTGGATAATCCTCCATAAACTGAAGTGTCAGTTTGAACGTACCTGAAGGACTCAAAAATATCAAAACAGAGATGAATTTATAATTCTTAGCAGTATACCTACATTCTATGAAGAAAAAAATCCAAAAAAATAGCTTAAATGATCACCAAATAAAATTCAAGGAGAAAAAAACATGACCATTTTTTCCCATTTAAGAGATTTAACAGACATGATAGAAAGTAAAGGATCCATATACTCAAAGTATATCAGCCTTTTACATCACTCTGTCCCAGTTTGAAGGTTGAAATACAGAGGTCAAATGGGCATCCTTACAAGAACATCCTTAACAAAAATCTAAGGGTTATTGAATTTTATAGATTTCCTCAAGGCTCTATTCCATGACAAGATTGTTTAACATCTTCTGCTTCATTATTCACATGAAAAATAAGTGTCAGGGACCATAGCCAATGCCAATCCTATCAAACCAACCTATCATTCAGTGTTTTGCAAGAAGTACTAGCTGATAGGAATCACTAAGCTCTGTTCTGTTTTCAGGCCAAAACTTACCCCATTATAGAAAACAAATTCAGCATCCAAAAACCATTCAGAAAATCTAGATAAAAAAGGAAAAAAAAAACTAGCTGTAGATGAAGCATTTAACCAATTAATGTATGGGAAATTGATAATATCTTGGGATTGAAGAATTACTGTGAAATTGTTTCCAATTAGATAGGTTATATCAACATATGTTTTCATAGCAAACTTCTAAAGAGGCAGAAAGAGACAAGCAAACAAATCCAACAAACAACAATAGACAACTTGATACTTGAAACTGAAATATGCACTGGAATATAGTTTACCTCCATCCCATGGGGTGTCATCAGGGCTGCAAATCCATTAAGTAAAGTCGTAAGTACAATTCAATTGAATCTTTATATAAAAAACAAGAAAAACAGTAGGAAAATACACTCCAGCCTTATTTTGTTGAATACCCAAATATCACAGCATTCCAGAGCATAATATTGTTATCTTGAGGAGCACCACTAATTCCTGCAGGAGGATCTTGTTGCAACCTCTTAAAATCCCTCATAAGTCTCTTCCTTGCTGGAGTCGACATCCTCACCCGCCTACAAATTTCACAGAGGCCGATCCAAATTCAATATGAAGAAGCACACAATGAACGATAGAAGAAACCAGAGTTCTTTACCATAAAAATAAAAAAGATTAGATTAAAACCAGAATTCTACAACTAAAACAAGTTTAGAACATCTGTTCTATAACTTTACATGCAGATTGACATACAAACCTCAATCTTTTACTTTGAGGTACAAGCAAAGACCTACTAAGTCATGAGCTGCAACAGAAGGCAACTCTCTCCCACAGCATAAACTCTGCCGAACATCCCCATGATTTGAACTAAACACTTCCAACATGGAATCTCAAGTTCTAATCATTGAGAAACATCAATTTGCATACTCATCATATATAAAAACATGGTAATATAATTTGCTTACACATAAAGCAACATAGAGAAAGACCAAAGGTGAGATAAAGCAGACTTTTGCACTTAAGTTTTGTTAGGGACTCTGATTCAGCAGATCACAAGTCACAATATATAATAATTAAACTAGTATTTCTAGAATTATCAGAACAAATTAACATCAAGTAATTAAAAAAATCAGAAAATCTAACCATAAAAAGTTAAAATCACCATGAAAATAGCAAAAAACACAAATCTAATTAATACCAGAAGAAATCAATCCCAAATCCCCAAATTTCCCACAACCCTAGATCCATAACAACGATCAAAAACCTAAAGCTTACATATCTAGCAATCAAACCCGGCCATTCCCTTGGATATATAGTAATTACCAGACAGAAATCGAATCAAAATTAAAGAAACAGACCAAAAATGAATCTACTCCAAGGAATTGCAAACAACAAATAAAGGAAACAAAAAAAGTATCTCACTTTCTGAGTAAACGCGGCGAGTTAACTAGGATTCTCCAAAAGAAAGCTTCAGAATCACGTTAACAAAAGAAAAAAAAAAAAAAAAATTTCCTCCCAAGATTTGCTCAGGAAACAAACGGAAAATTTTATCAGAGAAAGATTTCTTTATTTCTTGCTTTTGGTTAATCATAAAACGACCGATCAAGAAAGAAGATTTTACTTTCTACCATATTTTCTTTTCTATCCTTGAAGACGACGATGGGTTTATATATAGTTCTCTTTTTTTTCCTTAAAATTCCATCGGTAATTCTAATATATAATAAATTTCTAATATTTCTTGTTTTGTTTAGGTTGGCTCTTAGCTGCCAAGTAGCAAACTAAGCGACGCCATCATAAATATCTACGTGTATTTTTCTTTTCTTTTTATATAAAATAGGAACAAGATACATAATTTAATTAAATTTTCTAGAATGTTCATTTTCTCATGATAGTGAAAGGCACTAAAATATTAAACTTTTGGATGTCGACATAATGAAAAAGTTTGGCTTATGCACATGGGCGGTCGAAAAATATGCTATTTTGTGAACGAATGTTCTTACCATTGAAGCATCAATTCATACTTTAAAATTTACTCATTTTTAAAGTAAATCACATGGCAAATATTTGTTGCTTTTTTATTCTCTTATTTCTTTTGTCTTATGCAACAAATTTCAAAAAATCTCTTGATGTGAAAAGAAAATTGACGGAATTAATGGGAAATGACTTCTCTTTTTTTATTTTTTATCTTTTATTTTTTTCACTTGCCTACTACTGACTTCGATTCACCTCCTATTTTTTCTTTACGTCATTTTCCATTTGCCATCGAATTTATTCTTTTAATGTAAAAGAGTGTTTTATAATTGAGGAAGGTAAAAATCTTATTTCTTTTGGATTTTCTACCAAAAGGAAGGAAAAGAATTTGGGAAAGAAATGATTAAAACAAAAAACAACTAGGCTCAATATGAGATATTATTCTTTTACTATTGTATATTTTTATAATTGAATTTTTGTTTTTGTGTACAACATGATGAAAGGAATTTTCTAATTTTTAATTTGGTATGTCAAAGTTTTTAGGATTAACTAATGATATTTTAGTGAGATGGAACCTTTGGTTTTGAATTGAAGCAATTTCCTTATTATTATTATTATTTTTTTATGTTGAATGATAATTTTATTCTTGAGAGAGTGTTTTGGAAATAGAAAGTTACATAAAATCTTGATGTGATTGGTAGCCTATAAGAGTGGTAGTATTCAGCAATATTGTCAACTAGGTTTAGTTAGATTATATTGATATTTTGACCTTTGACCCTAAGAAATTTATTGATATTTTATAGATAAGCATTCATCCAAGAATGTTATGAGCTGTTTCCATGCGGTTGATTGTACTGCTAGAGTCGTGATAGAATTTTTTGAGATATACTATTTTGTATATCTTTGAAATTGAGTGTTTCATATTATAGAATAGGTTCTGTCATCATATTTTGTCTTTGAAAATTTTTTTTATTAGGATCAAGATTTTGTACATGTACATTCTTACTTCTCACATTTTATAATTTAGACTTACGTTAAAAATAACCAAAAAAAAAAAAAAATAGAAAAGAACAAATCCCGCAATAACGCACGGATAAGACACTAGTTTTATTTAATAGTACTAGTTAAAAATTTTATTACCAACTTTTAAAGGGAAAACTTTTTACCGAATCAAATTGCATGATAAAATAATCATGGACTTCACTATCATATTAGGTTTAACCATATAAAACTCATGCTTGTAAATATATACATATTGTAAAGAAGCTCAATTTGTTTGTGTCCATTTGAATGGAATAAGGTACCAATTTTAAAGTTCAATGCAATGAAAATCGAACTAATTATACATCTAAATGCATCTTTTATTTCATATTTATTGGAATTAAATTTTTTTAGTAGAAAAATTAGAATGCTTTTAACATAATTTATCTATATATCACATAAAAATTTAACTAATTTGCAAAGCTCAATGAGAGAATCTTAGATGTAATTTGAAATGTAGATTTCTCTCGCAATTTATTTATGTTTTTGGTCAATTTCAAAGTATAAAGTAGATATGCCTTTTTTAGGGGACATTGGATGAGAATATGTAAGAACAAAAAGATGATATTTTCTTTGCATAAAAAATATTCTTTTTTTTTTTCTGTGAAGATCAAAATAGACCTCAGAATTTGAGAATAAAACAGCCATGATTCATGGCAACAAACTTATATTCCTTCCTTTTTTCTTGGATAATATTCTCAGGCTTCTTCTTTCAACCATGGGGAGGAAAATAAATAAGAGGTTTATGAAATTTCCATAATATCCTTTTCTTTAGGTTTTCCTACTTCAGCTAGCTTTAATAAGCCTAATTTCATATCCCTGTAATTTTACAAGCAAAATTAATACAGTAATACGTATTATCTCCTACTTAAAAAGTCGAATTGGTGTTTTTCTTTTTCCTTTGGCTGATTGTGTTGTTTTGGAGGAAGCAGTGAGGGCTGGAACGGTGTTGAATGAACCATAAATTAGGTCTTCCAATAGCCCATCACTTAATATGATTGCTGTTATTTGGAGGAGGAGGATCTGAAGCACTCTTGGACGTTGGAAATGGCAATGAAGTTGGGAACAGTAGTAAGCTTCCTTGCTTTGGTTGTTGCTGATGAGGATTCATGCACGAACATTTTCCTATGTAGCTTGATGCACAGCCTACTTCATTCTCTACAGCTGCTGGGTGGGCTGTTTTCTGACGAAGTGACTCACCCCACTTCCCTTCACTTCCACTATGATTGCCTCTTGGCACACCACCTCCATTTCCAACGAAGGAAGTGAGAGCAGCCGCTAAGGCAGAACGTATCAAGTTTGGGTTTGATGTAATCGCCTTGGTTGCAGCTGTTATTGTCTCTGATAAAGACTGCTGATGAGTACGAGTCGGGTTGGTCATTTGCATGCAAGATTGGTACAAGTGTTGTTGAGGTGGTTGCCTTCCTAGAATATTCAATGACCCAATGAAACTATTTTTATGGTTAGGAAATGCCCCAAAGGTTAAGTGGCTAGTGTTCCAAGATGTTTGTGGATTGAAGCCTTCTAAAGAAGAAGAAGGTGAAGAAGAAAAGTTGAGACATGTCGATGAGCATCTGGGTACATTAGAAAATCTACTGAAATATGAGTAGTTGGCTGGTGCAGTAAGATCAAGAGTGATAGTCGGGTGAGAATTGCAAGTTGAGATTGAAGAGTTAGGGAAATAGAATTGATATGGCCTTGAATTTTGGGCGAAGTTGAAGTTTAAGCCATGGAGGTTAGCAGCAGAAGATGTGGAAGTACTGGGGGCAGAAACTGAGGTGCCAAGGCCCGGTTGTGAGCTTGATGATTGAGACTGTAGCACGGAAGCTGCTGCTGAAGTGGTGGAAGCCATGGCTTTAGCACTTAGGGGTAGTGGATGATTATGGTTCCCTTCATAGGTTGTGATCAAGATGGACATGTCCTCTGCACATCTTTGTACCTGGCGTTTAACAAATATAATTAAGCAGAATTAAAAAACTGATTAATCAAAAAGAAAATCCATATTTTTTAGGCTGATGATTATATCATAACAACTGCCCTTGAGATAAATGATGAAATTTTATCTTATGATAATTTGAATAAATTTGTTGTTATTGGTACTTCCTTTGCTAATGTCCTCCATATGTGCATGTCAAGTAGCTTTAATGCAGTCATAAACAGTAGTATAACATAAGGTTAGGTTTCTTTTTCTTCCAATATTATAGCATTTCAAGATTATTCTTAATACTCAGATCAGATTTACGTTTTCTAATCAAATTAAATGATAGTATTAATTATTTGGGACAGGTTTCAACTAAGGCAGGCAGATATACCTGTTTTCGCACAGGACAAGTCGGTGCTACAGTACAACGGTAGTATGCCCGAGGACGTGGATTTCCTTTTGCTATTTTCTGTCCATATTTTCTCCATTGACATCCGTCGTTCATCTGCATATACAAAATATGATCTTTTTCACGCATCAAAGTTTCTGCTTTACTATCAAGGCACACTTTAAATAAGAATTTTACTATTCAGCTAAAGAAAGTTCGAACTGTACCGTTGGGGTGTCACATCTAGCTCTGACAGAAACCCTAGCTTTTTTCAACTGCATTTGCTCTGACGCATCTTCTTCATCTCTATTTCTCACAGTCTTGAGGATTTTACTTGGTTGACATACCTCAGTTGGTTCCTCTTCCTCCGGTTTTCCTAAGCTAGTTTCAGAGCTTGGGTTCTTCTCAACTTCAGTTGAACCAGGTGGGTCGAATTTGCATTCCAAACCAAGTGTAAGTCCTTCATTACCATTCGGTTTCTCATCTTCTTTGCCATTACTGACTAGGTTGCTGCTGATATTTTTCTTTTCTTTCTTAGGCTCACTACCAGAATTTCTCCCCAGGCTAAGTGAGATAATATCAGATTCTTCATTTTCTTGATGGCTTGGAGCCGCCTTGGTGGACTTCTTGGCTTCTTCTTGCTGAAGAATGTAAAGGAAACGCATTTGCAAAGACTGGTAATCCTTCACAATTTGGGATAATAATAATTTTAACCTTTCATTCTCTTCTTTAACCTCTCCCATCTTGGCTTTGGCTGATTCAATTTGATGGTCCTGCATGAAAACAGAAATTGCACCTTCTGAATTAATTAATTCATAATATAATCTTTCACAAATAAAGAGTTACAACGCAATTGTACGTCCAAATTAATAAGTTGAATGTACAATTGTGGCCCATGTGGACTAACAAGTACTATTACGTTGAATTCGTTTTCATAGGTGACCACCCAATGCATGTACGTAGCTCAAGTCTACCACATGGCTTGGGATTTAATCATTTGATCAAACATCTTTGGCCTGTTTCATTTTAGTTGAACAAACGCGTAATGCATTCATGTGCACTAGGAATATGCAAATTTATTCAATCAGAGATGCAGTACTCTTTGTTAATTCAGATATGTTGTCATATGGAATAAAAAAAGAAGCATGATGAGCCTAGCTAGCTACCTGCTGACAGTCAGACAAAATGAAACAAATAATTTCCCGATTAATGAAGTTCAAAGGCAGGTAGAAGTGGCTGAGCAGTTTACATGTTCATGTTCAATAGAATTCACTAAATTAATCAACAATCCTGATGTAGTGGTTTCTATTAATCATGAAGTTCTCAGGTTCTTTTTATCTCTTTGATTAATATGGTTGGAACATCCTTTTTGTTAGGAGAAGGAAGCTTGGAGCTATCCTCTTCTTGTTTGATATGGCTTTGGTTTTCTCCCTATACAATACAATAAATCCTCTTGCATGAATAATAAGTAGTTAATTAAGAAAAAATAATGAGATCAGATATCAACTTTCAGATCATCAGTTTGAGATGAAACTAATGGCCCATTTATGAATTTCCCTGGATCATTCAAAAGTCAAAACAATTTAAATTTGTATTGCCTGAGTGCCAAGTTTAAAGTTTTGTTACCTTTGCATATAAAACAATTCAAACCATTACACATTATCTTAAAAAACCCAAACATCTTTGATGGATTTAGCAATCAAAATTTAAATATTTAATTTGAAACCTCACCAATTCTTGTTTCGAAATTAAAAAAAAAAAAACTTTTATAGTTATATATAGCTAGAAGCTCACCTTGTTGATTTGTATAAAAGCACGACTCTCTTCACCAGAGCTGCCAGATTTGTTTATCTTCTCTTCAAACACAATATTTCCAAGAGTAGCAGAGTTCTCCAAATCGGTCTCCATTACTTTTTTCTTGAATGATTTCTCTAGTTTTCAATCTCCAAAAACGTCAGAACATGGCATCTTATACAAGGAGAGAAACAGCCTCCAGGATACAGATTTTGACCAGAAAAAACAAAATAAAAAACTAATTCAAACCAGAGTGCTTATCTTTCTGTGTTTTAATTTGTTACCCATTGAGAAATGTCAAATTCTCTTATACAATCCAAGAAGCAACTCAAATTTCCTTTCATTTTCAATATTTTTTTTTTTTTACGTTGTTTTTCCTACCCCACGTTGTTCTAATAAAACAACTATTCAACACAAAAAAAATAATAATAATAAAAAGAATTGTTCAATTTTCAACACTTTTTTTTAATATAAGATTAATATCTTATATTAATACAAAATTTACTCTGTCAAATAATTATTAGATTGAAAAGAAAAGAAAAGATCGTCAAAAATTGGACTTGTTCCCAATTGGGTACGTACGAATGATACCAACAACTAAAATGTTTTACACAAGGATATTATCTGGGAAATGATAATTTAGACAGTCTGTATATATATGTAGATTTTATGTGGGAAGTGATTAACTACATCGTATATTAAGGTTGAGAGAGTTGAGAATGACGTTTCATATGACATTATTGTCGAATTTTGTGTCGGAAGTATATATATTGAGCTCTTCATAATAATTGATTAAATGTCGGATTAATTTAAATAACTAAATAATTAATCATGAATGGTCTATCGATGATTAATTAATTAGATTAACTATTCTATTAGTAATTTAGTATTGCTTTCATCGTAAAAGACAAAAAACAAAAATACTAAAACAACTATATATATAGAGAAAAAAATTTTATGGGATAACATATATAAGTTTTTTTTTTAATCAATGATGATTTAAGTTATTATTATTATTTATTTTAAAGAGAAATTTTCGTTTTAGTTGTACATTGATCTGACGATTCGTGTATACGTTTTATATAAAATATTAAAATTTATGTATTTTATCGTATTTTACACAAAAATTATATATTATAATTCGTATCGATATAAAAATGTAAAATATATTTTTTTATTTTATTAAACCTATATATAATTATCACCAAAATTTTAAATCATATTACTTTCATATTTATATTTTGTATCATATTTATATCGTATCATCGTATCTTGTTTTAAATTATCGATTTTGTTGTATATTGGATCAAATATTTTGTGTTGAAAGATTTTTTTCATAATCAGTCATACCATCTTTGATAGATTCTTTATTTGAAAAACCTAGACTATTTCCATCTTGGTATTTCAAAAATTGAAAAGTAAAGACCTTAGTTTTGATTCAACCCTGACTCTTCATTAGGTAGGGTATGAAATAATTTATATTAATTTGATTCCAACGTGTTGCATTTTATAACCATTGTTGTCTCAAAAGTCCAACTAAAACAAGAAATATTATAATCTTTTTTTGGCTTGCAAAATCTAAGTGATCAACAATTCATAAATAAAAGAGTAGGATCGTGTAATGGAGGAATTAATTATTGAACCTCAAAAGGCTTAGGGTAGTCATTAAGGTTCCAAATAATCTAAATCAAGTTGATTATCATAAAAGTGAAGTCAATGGATGCTGATTCAAGTGGTTGAAACTAGGAATTTTTTCCCTTCCTTTTAATTAGATTGACTTCATCAACATTTATAAGTTAATCATTGAGTCTTAATAAATGTACCAACTTGGTGAATATCATTGGATCATTTTTGCTGTAATAGGTATCTCTTTATTTTCATATTGTAAGTTTTGGCTAATTCTTGATGTAACAACGCTCCAAAAGTTTACTTTTTGTTAAAATATACACTATATATCTATCTTTTACTGGTCAATTACATATTTCAAATCCAAGCAGGAATTTTTTTCTCTTTTCTTTTATATTTTTTAAATATGATAATTTGTGTATTCATGCTTGTTTTTTTTTTTTTTTTTTTTTTGTATCTAATACATGTAAAATATAATTATGGTAAAAAAAAAAAAATGTCAAATGTACCTCCATGCATAGACAAGTCACAAGACTAGTTAGCAGATATAGGATAAATAGCCATCACCAAAACCATGCGCCATTGGGAGGCAATGAAATTTATGGAATCGAACAAATGCAGTCTAATACTGTATGGCTCAACCATATAACACCCAAACTAATTTAAACTGCTAGCATCATTGTGAAAGCACAGGGCACAGAAGAAATTCTTTGTGGAAAATTTTCCCGAAGCTAGCTGTAACACAGAATAGTTGACAAAAAGGTCATCCTACGACGAAAAATTTGATCAATCTTTGATACAAACTACCTGCTCCACTCGTAGTCTCCTCCGTATCGGGGATTTGCATTATTCCCATGACTAGTCTCATCTGGTTTGATCGAATTCGCATAGGCATGCCAACCTAAAAGATATGGCAAAATAAACTGCAGAGATAAAAAAAATTCGAGTATGTTAGAAAACAGTTAATGATGCTAACAACTTACAGACCAGAGAAATCAACTATGTTCAGATATAGGAAATCAGCTTCAACTGCCCCAAATATGTTTAATCATCAACCCGCTTTTCAAAAGTTTGATTATCCAAATGAAAAACAAATTGAAAGGGGAAAGGCATGTTGGGGTATGGGATGTCAACTATACATCTATTAAGATTCAGGATGTCATAATTTTGTGATACATCAGAACACCATATATAAAAAGTCTAGAATGAAAATTAGAAAAAGGAGAGACATATCATACACTGAATGCTGAGTTGAGGACAGTGAACTCTGCTCGTGTGATAGGAATAGAAATATTTTCATCCATGTTTAGAAGTTTGTTTTGAACACCTTCAACAAAAGCCATTACAAACAAACTGAATCAGAGAAAATGTTAGGTCTCAATGTCACAGATTGATTATAATCACATGCAGTGTGACAGGAAAGAGTGAAAAAAGGAGGAGTGCATAAATATATGTCAATCTTTCCCCTTCTAACTTTAACGTAAACAGTCATTAAATGGGTGTTAGCTAGAAGATAATATTTCAAAATGAGAACCAACGTGAAAATTTGACCCACCAACAACAGCATGGACACAAATTCCTCTAGCACATTACTAACAATGTAGGACAATGTGACATATCTATACCAAACAACACTAGAAAACATGCATATTTCCTAGGGTGATAAATGCACCAAACCTCAAATTGACAAGGATCTTCCAGTAACGTATAATTGGGCTTCAGAAGATAACATTGCACAAGTAAATAGGAATAATAGAGAAGTGGCTGCATTATATTCAGATATTATGCCATCACAAAGTAAATAATATTCTTAATTCCTGAAAAAGATTCAAGGGAATAGTGCATTACCAAGGTTAAAAAAGTGGCCAGACCCATCAGGGAATGGCTCTACCTTCAAGACCTTCCTAACCTTTCCTTCCTCACTGCAAAATACTAAAATCAATGTCATTTAAATTCATCTCAATTAACAACAACAGTGACAACTTTGCCAGACAAATTTTGGCAACATTTAAACATTACATCAGACTGTAGAATATGTTTTAATATAAGAAGAATTTAAACTAAACTTACTGTCAAAAAGTACAGGAAGTAACTCAATCTTTAAACTAAACAGTTATCAATAGTTGCTCACTTTACAAACTATAATGCCAATGATCCTAGATCTTTGAAAAATGCAAGTAGCAAAATTTCTACCACGATAAAAAGTAATGAAATTTCCATGATTAATGGAAATAACTAATTGGAAGCATTTCTAGGCTTCCAGCCCATTCAGCAACAAAACCTGATTTTACTAAAAGCATTGCTTCACAAACCACCAGAATATCCTGTATAAGAACCATTCATCCCAAAAGAACCATCTTTTTGGCTGTATTTTGACTTGTAGATAATAGAAAAATATGTTCTACCAATTTTTTTGGCCAATTTGACAATGGATTGTGACTCTCTAGTCTCTCATCTCTCAAATACTTCATTCTTAGAAGTGGATCCAATCCCAAGCATCCAGAAAAAAAAGAAAAAAAGAAAAAGAAAAGTATGCTATAATTCTAAAGTCATCCTATTGCTTTACCTTTAGATTTTACAATTTCTTAAGAATGACTTGCTGTAATTCAAGAAAAATCTTCTTAAGGAAAAATCTATTGCTTGCCTTATGGAGTCACTGATCCTCAATCTATATCCTTTAAACATATGCTTTCATATATCATATGAACATATGAGAAACCACAAAGCTGAAATAACATTGGGGATAAAGCAGTTGCCAGCACATACAGAATGCATCAGGAAGAGTTCAATTAGCAACTGTAGCAACCAATCGCCACTGACCAATGTCCACTACACAGTGGTGTGTGTGAAGGGGGGTTCAGGGGGATAGTACCTTTTTCCTTTAAAAGGATCATGGAAAAATTCACATGATTCCCTTGCACGTAGGCTAATCAGAGTTCCAATTTCGGTCACCGATAATGAGAACACCTGGAGAGAAGCAAATCAACAATGGATGTATATCATGTCTCTAGTATAAAGATTTTACATTTGGCTCGTAGTAAACACATCAAATGTAACACTAGAAAATTTTAGGTGGAAATCAAATAGTTATATGAATTAGGCAAATTACCCGAATCAATACGATTCGGTAATTTAGAACAAAATTTTGAAACAATCCTTTGTTCTACCCTAATATTTGAACCATGTCATTTCTCTAAAGATTAAAAACACCAACATCTCCAAAGTTATACCAGTTAATTTCTCAAAAACATTAAATTCACAGCCAATTTAGCATAAGATTACCTGCTTCCTGCTCCAATCATATTGTCTAACACCAGCAGCTGGCGCAAACTGTAGCAGCACAAAACCTTCCCTGGATAGTTTAAATGCCCCTGACTGCACAGCAAATACACCCGCCCCCAAAAGAAAAGAACACAAAGCAAATAAAGAAAAAGCATCAAAACTTCCAAATTTATAAGTTGGAAAAAGAAAGAAAAAAGCAAAACTTTGAATGAAATATACATCTAGAGGCACAAACTCAGGGGCCTTCGGCTCCACAGTAAGAACAGCCTTCCCTTTGTAAATTGAATGACCCACATAAAACCTAGGCGGCAACCCTGGTATCAAACAAAACACTTCCAACATTTGAAAAACCACAGATAAAAGCTACCACAGAACTTTTCTATAGAAATAATAAAAGTTGGCAGCTTTAGCTTTACCTAAAGGTGGCGGCCATGAAGTGGGAGAAGAGTTATTAAACCTCTGTTTCTGGTCGAAGTACTCAGATTGGCGGCATTTGAGAGAAAAGTTGGAGGGTTTTGGGGTCAAAGAGAGGGGATTAAACTTAAAGGCATGGGTTTGGGTGGACTTGAGTGAAGAGAATGAGAAAGAGAAAGGAGGAAAAGGCTTGGTGTTGGAGTTGGAGTCAGGGTTTAAGGTTTGGACAGAGAGTCGGGGAGAAGATAAGAACTGGAGTTGCAGCATTCTTCTCTCCTTTGGGTTGTTTGATTTTCTTTGTTCCCCAATATGCTTGTGATTTATTAAAATATTAAATCAATCGTAGTAATAATCAATTTATAAATTATTTTTGGTAAAATTTACGAAAAGAGTTTTTTTTTTTTTGGGCTAAAAAGAGTGTTTTTTATTTATTTTTTTATTTTAATACATACGTGGAAACTGAAAGTGTTGTCAGGTCGGGGGCTTAAGGCTTATCCTAGGCCACACATCCAGAATAGGAAAGCAAACGAAAGGCTGGGCCTCATGTCTTTTGGCTAACCACACGGTCTTCTTCAACATCACTTCTTCTCGGTCTGCAAAGTCGTTTAACTGATAGATAGATTTCCTTCGTCTTTCTTTTTTTCTACTCTGAACTTTACATATGTAAATGTCTTCGCTTTGTCCCTTCTTTCGACCTCTCCTTCCTCTATGGAGGCACAAGAGCGCACGTTACTTGGTTATTCTCCACTGCAGGACGAAGATTAGCTTCAAACCTTGCGTGTTTTCTTCTTCATCCAATGATGATTCAACTTCACTTCCTAAGCAAAGCGAAGTATTCTCTCTTCTTTTTTTTTTTTCCTTGGCTCACTTGCCTTTGCTCTTTGGTGGGTTTTTTCTTTTGTTTTTTTTTTTTTTCCTAATGTTTTTTTTTCTTTTGCCTCTGTGGTGACAGTTGGGTTATGATCCTTCAGAGGTGCTATTTGGACTCTCTGTTGATCCAAAACCAAGGTCTTAGCGCTTTTGCTCTCATGCTTTCTGTGTTTATGTAGTGTTTCTTTAATCAAGAGTTATGATCTGTTTTGATGCTTTGAGAAGCTTGATTTTATATGTTTTCAGTTGCTGTTTTACATGCATATTCTGCCTTCTAGTAGTAAGCATGTTCAGCGTTTTTTCTTTTTTGAACTATTGCTGACCGCACAGCCAATCTCCCCCACATAAAGAATCATTGATTCACATAGTTCCTAGCATTTAACAGGGTCTGAAATCTTGGTCGTTGTTAAGGTGCTTGCATAAAAAGGTTATTCATTTTGCTCCTTTCATAGTTGTTTTCAGCTTAACTGTCAATGTTAGATTATATAAAGTTTGTACAGAACTGACATCTCAAGTAACTTGCTGAATTTGGTCAGCAATGCCCTTCCAGAGGCACTGAAACCAAGATCGTGGTTTGGCCCAAATGGTCAGTACATCAGAGAGCTTCCTTGTCCAAGTTGCAGGGGAAGAGGTTATACTCCATGTACAGAGTGTGGAATTGAAAGATCAAGATCAGACTGTTCTCAATGTAATGGAAAGGTACATGTTGCACACTTAGTGATAAACTGATAATGGTATATCAATATAAACACAGAGAAGAGCAGCCATTGCATTTGCAGTTGATAACTGCTCCTTGAACGAACATAGGAACATGACATTCTCTGAAATTTCTATGTTTTATGAATGTAAGTTATTATAAAGTAATTGAGGGCATACATACAGACAATTCTAAGAAAATTGTATCTAGCTATTCACTTAAGGTTTCCTCATAATGGCAGGGTATAATGACTTGTTGTCAGTGCTTGGGAGATCGTGTGATATGGGAAGAGTCGATTGATGAGCAACCATGGGAGAAAGCTCGTTCAATGTAAGCTCATTATTCTGCTTTCTCTTTTATGCTAAAATCAGTTCACATAAGTCATTTTTCTCTGCTCGATTCCTGTTGCCAATGCCTTTTTACATTGACCCTTTGGCCTTTTCTCATGTGATCACAAATTCACAACTTGGAATGTCCTACCTTAAATTCATTTTCTCCTTGCTTTCCTTCTAGGGTGGATATTGTATAATGTCAAGTATAATCATTCAATTCTTTGTCTTGCAAAAATGTTTATATACTTTGTAAAGTAAAACTTGCTCAAGGTAATCCTTCAGGATGCAGTCTGGCTGCTTCTACAGTCTGGGTACATATATATATATATATATATATTTATATATAGTGTTATGCCTTTTTAAATAATAAGCTATTATTCTATTGAAATTTTAAAATCTTGAAACAGAAATATTAGACATGGGGGAATACATATTTGACCCTTTGTATTTTCCTACAATTTTATGAAGTTCGTCATATTTATGCCTTGATGCATGAAATTTTACCTTGATCATCATGAATTCTTTTTACTTAATTGTAGTGTAGATGGAAATCTACATATGGCATTTGTTTATGATCTCTTCTGAGTTGCTTAATGGTCCTTGTATATTCTTCTGCTTGAGATACCGCACTGTAGGTTTTGAAAATGTTCTTGATCGTCATTGTGTATATAAGATATCTAAGTTTATTGATTGTGCATTAAGATAAAGCTGTTCCTCTAATTTCATCTTCTCCTTTATTCCTCTTGTCCAGTTCTCCACTCAAAGTAAAAGAGGATGATGAGGTAGACAACCTAGATATAAATCTGGATGTGAAGAAAAAATCAAAGCGTGTTTACCAATCACCATCTCCTGAAGTTGGATTGAAGATCAGCCGATCACTAAAAGTTAGTTTCTTACTTGGCATCATTTTATACAAAACATTGGAGGCCCACTTTTTATACGGCGTATAATTGAAACTATTGATGCATTTGTTATAAATAAAATCCCAGCAGTACTTATGAAGATAGGCTAGATAAACTTTTCAAGCTGCCATCATCCAATGCCTCAAACGTTTATTTGAATGCTCTAGTGGAGCTTGATAACAATTTAGTTACCTTGGTGACGTTATCTTAGTTTAATCTTTTGTACTAAGGGTGAAGTATCCTTTAGCTTTTGTTCTTTTACAGTTAGTGGATCTTATGATTTATAATTGGCATAAAATAAAAAATCGCATCTGGTATCATCTGAGATGCTTATGTGAACTTTGAAAAGCTTCTTATTGCTTTCAGTGGTGGTGCTAGGTTTAAATACACATATATGTTTCACATTTTTCCTTTTGAATATACTTAAAGTTGGAGAAAATTTTACATATTCATGAATTTAATCTTCTTTGTTTAGTTGGATGATTGCAGAGTCTCAATGCCAAAACTGGACTATTTAGTAAAAGAATGAAGATCATCCATGGTGATCCTATGCTTCAAGCTCAAAGGGTGGCTGCCATTAAGGTTTGAATTTGAGCTTTCAGCTTTGTGACTTGAAGTTTGCATGACTCTCTGCTAGTCTGGAGACTTGAAATTTTGAAATATGGAGTTAGTCACATAGAAAAATTGTTTTGTGGGGGAGAAGTGAGGTTGCTTTCATCATAAACAATGAGGTTGTACTATATACATTTTCCCAATTTTCTTTTGTTGAAAAACATCAATGTTTCTATTGTTTTCATGTCAAGGACAGGACATTATGATAGATGAGCAAACTGTCAAATATGGATAATGTAGACTTCCATAAGCCCTTTTTCATTGCTTGACGTTTTACTCTAGAGCAGATTCCCAATAACAAACCAAGGAATACCAAATTGCTTATGGTTAGTATTACTTAAATTGTATGGCTCTGCAGCATCAGATCTTTATCAAGGAACACGAATAATAGCTTCATCAAACAGAAATGAGATTAGTGGTATTATATACATATGGCTCGGTAATGATAAGCAGTAACAGAAGCTATGGATTATCAAGTTTCATGCCAATGCCAAATATTGAGATATTAAGTATAAGTTCTTGGGGATGCCGTGTTTTTATATATCTTGTAATAAATGAGTTCTACTGGTTCAAATGGAACTGACACACAGTAATGAACATTATTTTCTTGTTGGAGGAAAAGAAATGATGGTATGGAAAAGGCTAAAGTGTGATAAAGCTATATTTGAAGCTGTAGAAGCATATATCAATCATTGACATGCTTGCAACTTTCTCTACGCACTTAGAACTTGTGCTTTTTCTTGGAAGAAAAGTAATTAAATGTACCTAATGTTTTGATAGTAATATTATATATAAATCAGAAAGCAAAAGGAACTGCTGCAGCAAGGAAGCGTGTTTCTGAAGCTTTGAAAGCTTTTTTTAGTGACCCAGAGAACCGTCGTAAGCGGAGCATTTCTATGAAAGGTTGCTCACATTTTCCATTAAAAGTTCAGTGCTGACATGTTTTAGTGAAGTTAGAATTATCTTTCTTTCCTGTCCGCACAAATAATTTAACCTTTTACTGTTTTATCAGTTGTTAACATTAGCCTTTCTGATTTGAATTTTGAACTAATGCTTGGAATTATAAGCCTTCTTTTCTCAATATATTTTATGTTTTTGTCTTCTAAACTTTTGATATATTCTACATTCCATCACATGAAAGAAAAGAGGAAAACTCCAGTGTCAACTTTTACCTTGATCTAAATTGCTCATCTGGAACTGTTTTTACCTACCTTTTCCAGATATTGCAGCAATGTTGGTTTTGTTATTCTGATGATTCTTAACATTGTGCTGTAACATATGCTACAATATTGGCTTCTTCACAACACTATAGATTAATTATAACGAGTGTGATAGCCCTCATTTCTGTCTGCTGTTACTTGCATATTCAGTTTTAACAATGTAGTGGTTATGCACATGGAAGATATCAGCATTGCCATATGGTAGATTTGTTATCTCAAGAGCTTAGTAAACTTCTCTGTTGCTCTTTCCTCTTGCCTTGGGTTTAGTTTGTTACCTGCATCAACTAGGCAGTAACAGGGAGCTTGAGGACTAACCTCATTGCTTTATAGGCAAACCATTGGAGCAGACTAAAAGCTCCATTGCAGCAAGGATTTATTTTCTCCTGTCTTATAAGATTTTACTGACATAATTATTCTTTTTCTTATTGTGATGCAGGAGTTAAATTTTACTGCAGGAATTGTGGCCGGGAAGGGCATAGAAGACACTACTGCCCTGAAATTAGAGATAGTTCAACAGATAAGCGGTTCAAGTGTCGAATATGTGGAGAAAAGGGCCATAACAGAAGAACTTGTCCAATGTCAAGGTTGAGCAATCATAGAAGGCGTTGCAAGATTTGTGGCAAAAGTGGTCATAATCGTCGTACATGTCCTCGAGTGAAAGGGGTGAGAGACATTTTGACTTTGGGAAGTAGAATATACACTTGCAGGTTATGCCGAGAAAAAGGGCACAATGTAAGGACATGCCTTGGTAAAAATAAAGCCATCAAATTATGATCTTCAATTGGAAGAAGCAAGCGAGCAACCTGTTCCTCAGTGATTGTGCTGGAACAGTAGACGAAACAACAGAAATTAGAAAAGTTATTTGTAGCACGTGAACCAGTTGCGTTGCGTCTCTATTTCTTAATCTTCCTTTGGCTGGATTTGACTATGGTGTCCTACTTTCGCTTTTGATTTGAAGCTTATGTGAACTGATAGCTTAGGTGAAGTCAAACTCTCCATTATGATTCGGAAAATAGGAAATTCTAAGAAGCTATTTAGGAATGAAAACAGTACAGTTTTTACTCTACAGAATGCAAATATATCTTCTAAACTGACTTCTTTTACCTGGTAGTCTCCAAGGTGGCCATTTTAGATAAATTTATAGTATTTCTTGGTCGTATTCTTCTGCTTCATTGCTGTCATTATAGTTTACCGAATGAAATTATAAAATTCATAAATGGGGTGGGGGAATTATATATTTTTCTTGCTTCATGATTGTATTAGGCAGTGTTCCATTACTGTTTCCAGTGGCAGGAAACACTAAATTAAATTGACTCTGAACTTGTTATGATGTTATAATCTGTCTCTCCTTGAGAATGTGGAGACTGAAATGTTATCATATCTTCGTGTAGAAAAGGTGCGGGACAGTGATGCAGAAGCTTTCCAATGATGACAAAGAAACTAAACATGACACTGGTTTGTCGCCAAATACAAGGATTCATTGTCAGTCGATAGACTTGGCATTCAGCCATTGTCCTTTCCTCATAGATTACAAGTCTTTGTTTCATTCATAGTTGACTGATGATCCCATTATCTTTACATTCCACATACACGAGTACAATTTAATTTATGATACAAAACAAAACCTGGGATCGGTTGACATCCTCTGCCTCTATGTCAACAATCAACAAAATCGAGAGGAGAAATAAATAACTTAATCTACTCTTTCTTGTTAGTTAAGGTAAAGAACTAAAGAAGGCAAGTTTGTTTTTTTTGTTCAAGGAAAGATATGACCCTTACGGAAAGGAGAGGAAATCTTAGCTTAAAACTAGAGCTTCTATGTCCTCATAAAACCTCTTTAATCATTAGGTTAAGAAGCGAAGAACTTAAGAAGGAGGTTCTTAAGGTACTTATAATATTCCCTCTTAATTATAAATATTTGATGATTAAGTGAATTATTTTCTATTTTCAAGACTGCCAACTCTATAAATGTTTGTTTTTTTTTTTTCTTTATTTTAATTAATTTGCTAGGTAGTGTAGGCTTGTTAAGGCTAAATACATATAGACATACATACATAATACATATAGACATACATACATACATACATATATACATACATACATAAATATATATATCCAGTCGATTATCATAATTTTTTTCAACCTTCGTCAAACCAAATTAGTAGGATTAGTATTTTGTCTAACTAAATTAATACATAAATAAGCTAGGTTTATCAACTCTATGATAGGCATGTCCATAGTCTAAAGTATTCTAATCACAATGTTTTATCATCTTCATGAGTGTAATCTAATATATATATTACATTACAACATATAATATTACATGATAAAAATTACTTATGTGAATGCTTAGGTGAATAATTTCTTTTAATGACGTATGTGATAATATTTATATTATTTTATTTATCAAATAAAATTTTTAATAAATTATTTAAATTGAATATTCTGGATAATTTTTTAAATTGAAATTAAAATCTATCTGAGATTAAAATTTTTACATAAAATTTGAATTTAAATATATTAAATCATAATTTATCTTTTTTTTTTAATTTAATGACAATTCAAAATATATATACTTAAAAAATTTTATTTTCTGTCAAATAATTTTATTTAATAAATTATTTAAATTTAATATTTTTAGATAATTATTTAAATTAAAATCAAAATCTATAAAAGATTGAAAATTATTTAATAGATTATTTAAATTTAATAATTTTAGATAAATTAATAAATTATTGACTATAAAGCATATATTTTTAAAGTAATAAGAGCTTACATTTTTATATAAAAATATGAGACATTTGAATGTTGATAAAAAAATTAGATAAAAATATGTTTTTACTTTGAAAACAAATATAATGATTTATTAATGTTCTAATTCAAATATTTTTATATTATATATTTGGTTAATTTATTTGTTTCTCCTTGGTCCATAACCTTTTTTAATTTTGCTTAGATTGATTATAATTAACTTTTGTTATTATATATTTTTTTGTTTTATTCATTTCTTCAATGTTTTTTATTCTTTATTAATTTATTAACATATTTGCTCTTATTATTATATATCTTTAATTTTGACAAATTAATATGTAAATTTATATTCTCTATTTTTTTTGCTATACTTTTTATTATTGAATTTATTTGTCTAGAATTGATGGTATGAAAAAAATGATGATCATTACCATATCTAACCCACAAAAAATACTATCAATTATGTTTAAAACGATTAAAAAACATAAAAAAAAGTTTTTAAGTATAACATAAAGAATCATTGTTTTCATTTTATCTAAAAAATAACTTTAGTTTATTGACATATATAGAAATAATTATCAGCCTAATATATTTATGTAATAATTACTTGAAGTATGTCAAAAATAAAAACTAATAAAAAGCAAATGATTATGATCAAATTAATAATTATGATTTATTATTCAATCAAATATATATATATATATACACCCGATCAATATTATGATAAAAATAATTATTAATCTTAACTATTTAAATATTAATTTTTTATTTTTTATCAAACAAGAAAAAAACTGTAACAAAATTTTTTGTATTTAACAAATAAATTAAAAAAATATTTTTTATGAAAAAGAAAAGATTTTTATAATTCTTGAAAATTGACAAAAATTTAGACTTAGTTTAGATGAATAGTATCATTTATAATATATTATATATAAATTATCATTTAATTGTAACTTAACATTTATAAATGTATAATTATATATTAGATCAATAATTAAAAAATAAATTTAAAATTATAAAAATTTTAATAAAAAATCTCGTGCGTTGCAGGTTTAAAAAGTTAGTTGCAGTAATAAGTCGTATCGCTTCGAAGTTAGCATTGATTACTACCAATTGAGGAAAACAGGCAACTGGAATTTGGAAAGGAATAAATAGTATTTTATTTCATAATAAAATAATCACAATATACCCAATTTGCAAGAAAATGATTTCTTGCAAAATATAACAGATTTTGCAGAAGATAAGAAATTGCCCTTCCAATATTATTCTCATGACTAGTGGAGGCTTTATAACTTAAACCATATTTCCCACTTGGACATTGGCTAACTGGCTCCAATAATCACCTGGTGTAGCCCTGCCCTTAGTCAAGTACCCATGTATTTCAAGTAGAAAATGATACAACAATGGCATGAACATTGATGAGGGCTACAGCCTCCCATGCTGTCCACGACAATTACAAATTCAACATTTTTCAACTTGATTTAAGATATAATGAGAGCTTCAAGGTGGACATACCAATAGGATATATACAGTAGGCGACATAAAATAATGCCCTTGGTTTACATTTAACATGCTTCCCAGACCTTGTAATCCTTCCCCTCAAGGACTGAGGACCATCTTTGGGGTCCACCTGGAGGCTCATAATAACCTGGTCCAATCTTCATTGCAACTTTTTCATCAATGATGGCTGCATATACATCCCTCTCTGCCTTGACAATTTTAACCTACCATATACAATTAGCAAGGTAGATGCACTGAGATCAGTCCTGCAAAGGTTTCTAATAAATAATGTTGATATTTACTACCCCAAAACCTTCTCTTCATAATGTAGATGCCTAACACATTGCCTTAGCTCTCAAGTATAAAAGAACAGAATTTTTTGGAAAAGCTTTCCACATAAACCGTAGTCCACACATATGAAGCAGAGGTTTTTATACTTACTGTACTCCGGCAATGGATTTTGTTTCTGTTTCTGAGAGAGATAAGAGCAGCAATTTCTGATCGATAATGAGAGAAAATGTGATCATAGAACACAGCCGGTGTTCCTGGATGAGTCAAGATATAAGCATATCCTTGCAGTTCCTTTCCACCTGGAAACCTCCAATGACCCTTCAGTAGTGGGGTGAAAAAGGATTAAAGGATAATTAAAGAAAAAAATTCAACAACAAGCCATGTAAGTAGCATTATAACAAGGTCTAAACAGGAATATTTTTCCTCTATTTGAAGTTTTGGCTACTCTAAAAAACTAGTTTTATTTTGAGGGATAATGAATCAGCCTTCTTCAAGAAAAAATTACCGTGGATATATATGACATCCTATACATTCAGAATCAACCATCTCTTAAGATCTACTACTTCTTCAGCCTGACTTAAAATTAAAAGTTAACTTACCTTCAAATTTTAAAGAAACAAAAGTAACTTGCTTAAAGCATTAAAACAACAACATTATATAATTCTTGTAATACAGATTTACAAAGAAGAATCTAGGACTACCTATTAAGAAATTCCTAAGACAATCTCTTGAAACATCATGCATACATATGTGAACACTGCTATCTTCAATAAAATATTTAGAATTCGGTAAAGATTTAACTGAAACCGAAAAAAGAAAATTCATTCTGATAGATGAGAAAAAAGGAAGACAAAGGGAAGAGAGAACTCCAACAATATTATCAAGCCTTAGTTTTCAAGAAAGTGTTACTTTAACAAATATTTAACTTTGCATGCATTATTTTCGTTCTTTGGATTACTTCAGTTTAGAAAAAAAATGAAAAAGTGGCAGAGTGAAAGACTCAAGGTTATATTCAAACCTGGGTAGAACCAGTGTCATGATTCTCTATAAAGGTCACAGCACGAGATGGCCACCATCCAACAACCCCAGGAGGCTTCCCTTTTTGATCCGATAATCGCCAATATTCACATCTTTCCAGAGCCTGGGTGAAATAAGTATACTGTAAATATATCTTGTGCCTTACTACTATAGTTAATAGAAACAATGCAATGACAGAGGACCAAGAGCAATGGCCAGTTTAAGAGCAAATCATTTATCTATAAGTTTTTCAACCTCTTAAATGTTTAAATGATGGCACAAAAGCTAGGCCAAATATACCTAGAAACACCAACATAGGTTCTCAATTTGTGGGCAGAGGGAGGAAGACAACGAAAAAAAAAATTTTAATTCCTTAAAATTGTATTCATGAAAACACTTAATAGGAGAAATTTGGATGAATGCTTACAGAATGAAGAATTCCTTTCGTTGAGACATCAAATGCACCAGCAGTTCCATTAGTAGCATTGATCCAATCAATAATTCTCTGTCTGTGGGCATCTTGATTGTGGTCCATTTCACCATAGGTGTAGCTGAGAGAATCCCAATACTCACCCACAGCAAAGTAAGGTGTACTTGCATCCAAGTAGTCCTTGACATAACCACCCCAAAATCCTCTAACAAAATCCAGCCTCCATCCATCATAACCAATTTCATCTCTACATGTCACAAAATGCCAGAAAAATTTTACATGAACATACTACTGCAGTTGGAGTGTGTATTCTGGAGAAATTCACAAGAAGTAAATCTCCCACATCATGTAGAAGCAAACAGACAAAGCTGATCAGAACATGATGAGGTCAGAAATATGCTTGAAAGAAACACAAGATAACTCGTTCAATAATTCCAGACTATTAAAGCTATATACAGCTTAGTTTCCTTGGAATAAAAGATACCACCAATCCAATTGTCAGAAAGTTCAAAAACAAAGAAAACGAAAGTTAAAATAGTTGCAGTACAAAATAGGGGACATTTCATGGAAAACTTCCACAAGAAAAGCCAAGGAAATAGTGATTGAAATATAACTGCAGCAGAAAAAGCATGAGGATGGTTCCTAATAACATCTAACATATTGAGTGATCAATTATATTTTACACCAGATTAAACAATTGAAAATAATCAAATATCTCAAACTACATATGCAAGGTGTTTCTAGTTTGGTTATCTAATCATCCTATTGCCAACATCTAAAAATTATACGAACAATCAGATATGATAATATTCATAGTTCAACTGATAGTTGCTGAAAAAGATGCAAATGCAATCCAAATCAACTTACAAATAGTCATTTGTTTTGGTTGAACCTTCCTACTGTATAAATATTTCACTATGCCTATATTGTATTTTATATTCTCAATTGAGTGGTGTTGAAGCGAGATTTTGACACAATATAAGGTAACTTTGGCAACAGTTCCAAACCAATTTCAGAATCCATCCTTGCATATCAAAGAACTTTTGACAGGGAGAGAAAAGAAGGCAAAAGCAGGATCAAACACTAAGAAAAAACATGTTCCTGTAATCCTTTCATGCATGTTAAATGGTGGAAGGAAATGACATGCAAGTTTCAACCTCAGCCAGACTAGCCATTCTTTGAGGTCCTTCCTCACAAACTCTTGTGAATGATCAATGTTTGGAGCAGCATGGAAATTATCTCCACTACTTTTGTTGCCCCTGCCCTATATGATAGAAACAAGGAGTTTATAAATTCCAGAACATCAATAGCACATAAGCATAGAGTTCAATAAAAAGATTGCACCACATTAAGCATAAAATAAACAATATTCTTCAGGTCTAACAAAAATCTTGAGAACATGCATAAATGAAGGCATGAAGCAAGCTGAAAAGTTTTGGTCTATCTCAACCAAAATTATAGGTAAGCCATATAGGATCCAGTTGCTCAGATACCACCTGAACCGACAAGTTCAGATATATACATCCTAAGCATGCTCATTATGCAACATTTAAACTTCATTTCATCCAGATAATTTGGATGTGCAAATGGATGTCAGAATCAAATTTCAACAAATCTACCTTAGCACACATAAATGTAAACCAAGATGGTAAATCAGAAACTAAATTTATTCATTCTACAAAACTAACACCAATAGCATTGCTATTACTCTAACTCAGAATTGGTTGCAGTGGATATAGATACAATTGCTATCTTGGTCTTGCTATTGATATTGCTGCCAGAAAAAAAATAAAATAAAATCCAAGTAATACAAAATAGCACAGAAGTCTGGTTATATAATGTCCTAAAATTTCAGTGGCCTAAAGTGAACTGCACAAGTTCCTTACACATTTAGGAGCAACCTTTTGGCACAAAATCTATGATTTGCATCTTAATATCCTGTTGCATACTAATACAATTGAAATGCAGTGACACACGTAATTATATCATTTTCCACAAGAAAAAATAACCTATACTCTTGTGCAACATCTGAGTCATACGATAACAGATGAATTTAAACTATGCTACCCTTGCACCTCTAACAGTGGCCTATGTTTCTCAAGCTTTCACAACCACAGAAAACAAAATTACCTGAAAATGAGGATCGTCTCCGACGACTGCCCGGTCATCCCAATTTAAGCGACCACCAAATATATTCCATACACCATTCTGATTTTGAAAGTGTGCACAACGGTGATTCAATACAACATCACCAAGAACTTTCAAACCGGCATCATGGAGGTTCTTTACAAGTTCCTTCAGCTCATCAATAGTTCCATATCTGATAAATAAAGAAAATTCACACAACAGTTTGCCTTAGGCCCTTTGAGAAGAATGTAATACTGAAAATTTTCAGATAAAGAAATAATTATCGCCTTTTTAAAATTCTGGATGTCCAATAGGCATTTGCATGCTATCTTTTAGACTAATAAGAGTAATTGAAGTCTCATTTTATAATGACAGGTGGTTAAATTTAAGTAAACAACAAAATGTAGAAGAGAAGGTCCAAAATCTAATAGTTGTAACCAACCATAGATGCGCATACTAAAGCAAACATAAAAAAACATACAGTCCCATCTTTTTTCCTGAATAAATATTCCCAATTATAATTTAAAAAAAAAAAAAAAAAAAGAGAAGGATTTGTTAAGAGAAGTAGAAAGTTCATCTTTACAAGTTCCAGCTTATATGACCTAGTCCAAGCACCAAACTGTAGACCCTCAAAGATTTGTTATGTAAACTACAAGCTTGTAATATGTACCTGGAATTTAAATTATACAAATCCGTTGGCATATACCCTTCAGCTGACACAGACTCTGTTGGTGGTGGTAGCCAAATCACAGTAAACCCAAGAGAAGATATTTCTAAAGCTTTTTCTTTGAGTTCCATATACCATCGACCGGATTTATGAGATTCCCAGTTGAAACCTTGGCACAATATTTCAAAACCTGTGCCTGTTCCAGAGGGTATTTTAACAGAGGGTTTTGGTGCCTCAGTTTCCAAAACAACTTCCTCTGAAAAGGTTGGAATGGAGCTCCGGAAGATGCTATAGGCTTCAGCAGCTAGTTTTTCAATTTCTTGAAGAATGCTTTCTTGTGCTTCCTTTGTTTTGGTCTTCTGACTCTTTTCAGAATTAATGCCACTAACCAAGTTCCGTATCTCATTGATGATACCATCAGTATATGCTTTACTAGAAATTTCTTCGCTTGAAGTGTCAGATTCACCATGTTGACCTGGAACACTACTTGCACCAGTGAGGGGAATATAAAAGTCATTTCCTTTAAAATTCAACCAAGTGTTATCATCTAGCTTGAGGACGAAAAGAAATCCAACAATTTCTTCATCTAAAGTGAATAATGCTCTTGATCCGTGTCCTATACTTTTTGGCTGCAAAAGGGATTTTCATGTAAGAACACCAAATGAACAATAGAATAAAAATCTAAATCAAAATAAAGTAAAAAAAGTGAAAAAAAAAAAAATAAAACCTTAATTTCAGATATCTTAATAAGAGTATACAATCAAGAGGATCACATATAATTATATTCTTTATTTTATCAAAAGAAGTAATAAATGAAAACAAAGCAAATGCATGAAACTAGTAAAAACTATTTGCCGACATCTAAATAAGAATACATAAGCTTACTTAACATATTGTTAGCAAGAATAGATATAGTTATGTGCAATAGGAATTTAGTCTATGCTTAAGTTCTCACTAGGAGAATATAATTACAATTCAAACCTGCAATAAAGTACGTAAAGCCTTGTTCTTGAATACAGCTGTTTCCGGTGGATATGGGGCAGCAGGAATTTCCCATGTTTTACTATCATCTCTGCAAACACCCCAGTGAACTAAAACATCTCCAGGTATATCAGTTTCTAAATACAGAACATTTTTGGTTGTATCAGGAGACTTCCTAGCAGCAACACTCACTAAGTTACCAATAGAAACTTCTTTCACAATAGGCTGCTCTTCATAGAATCCTTCACGCTGCCTAGTCTGATTTTTAGAGTCATTCGATTCACTGCTGCTCTTTTGACTATTAGCAGGTGATGCTTCTGCTTTAAGTAGCATGTTAGTTAACTGCCCCAGGGCACCTAGGATAAGGAGAAGCCAAAGAAATGTATCAATATCTCACTGAAATAAGAATGGAGAGAATAGGGAAAACTATGGTCAGAAAAATAGTCAATTGTGTTCCACCCTGACACACTTCATCCCAATTCCCAACCCACAAACTAGGCTCAGATGGAATACTATAACTTATCTGAAAGTAGGCCACTTCAATCATCCTTCTATATTGGCTTCTAATTATACCTGAGAGGTTTTAGTTAAACCTCTGAGACACTAACCAGAAATCACAATTGCACAGACCGCAGACCACAGACCACAGACCACATAGAAAATGTGGATGAAGAAATAAATTGAGCAAACTACTAACCCGCATCTGGAATAACACAAGGTAGATAATAATGAAGTGATTTTATTGATGTTACTCCCTTCCATCTTTTTCAGTAAATTAAGGACTTGCCTCCCTTCGATCCAAGTTAATAATCAGTATACAACCACTGAATTTCATGTTCTATAATATATTGCATCAGTACTGACCAGCATGCATTATCACAACAGAATTTGGTATAAACAGAAAAAGTTATCCTCGATGAATTTAATTTAATAACAGAAACCGATTTATAGCATTAAAAGCTGAAGTCATCCAAAAACAGAATATAACACTTTCAGCAACCTGCCCATATGCCAAAGCCCCTTTTCGGTCCAATCATATTGCCATCATCCTCAAGGTAATCCACAAGAGGGACCTTAAAATCTCTACCTCTGTGCTGATACCAGGCTCCAGTTTCTTCATCCTGCAGCAACATATAATACCGCAAATCAGACCGGAAAAAGAAAGATAATCTAACAACAAGTTTGGCTAATGTCTTAAATGATTAGCATATCTAATATAAAAACATTTTCTCAATATATTGAAAATACAAACCTTTAGGACAAAATGTATAGCTGCAATTCCACTCCTGGGAATTAATTTAATCTTTACTTCATGAAACATATCTCCTTTAGACAGTTTCTTCAAGGGAGTCTCAATCGCATAGTCCTGAAAAGATTCCACTTACTCCATATATTTGTGCTCAAAATGAAAAAGCAGCCTTCTACACAAAAATTAGAAGTCAATACATACTTTAATGGGAATTGAACCAGGAGGTCTCATTTCTTTAGGCGGTTGATCCCATTCACTGCAAAATTTGAAATATGATTTTTTTTTTTTTTAGTACAGAGAGAAAGAAGTTCCCAATACCCTTTTCGTTTAGATAACTAAAGTTGTCCATAGCCAAGTAATATCTTTGCGACGTGGAAATAATATTCAACTTCATAATCTATAAACATATCCAAGAGATCAAGACAAACCTGCCATTATCACCAACATAAGAAACTCCCCAATGAAGAATCCACTTTCCTGGAAGACTACATCCTATTGTAAGCTGCCAATTCCGCTGATCCTTTGATTGATCTAAACTGATGAAAATTTTTCCCTCCACCTATCATTACAAATCAAAGAAATTAATAACCACTAGAAAATAATAAAACATCTAATCAAACCGCAACCTAATCCAAATCAAAATTTTCAGTTAAACTCATAGTAAAACAGAATAGTCAGCTCTGTTCTAGTTGAAAATCGAACATTTTCTAGAAATTATTAACTGCACATAAAATTAAGCCTTACTGATCAACCGAATTTACAAAACTAACATAAAAACTTGAAAATTATCCATCTTTTCCTCCACAAAGTTTCTCAGCAACCAAGCATCCGAGTAAAGAAATCAACTTGAAATCAATTAGTTTCCTTTTTCCAGGTAACCAAACAGAAACCAAAAGCAAAATCGAAGCTATATAAAAAAAAATTCAAATATTTAATACATATCAAGCAACGCATTCGAAATATTTACGAAGCTGAAGATTAAAAACCTTATCAATTCGCTTGACAGGAAACGTCTCTTTGTACAAGACGTCATCGGAAGAAGAGGTGTCGAAGGTGTCAATGAGAGCTGTATCAGTGGAACTGGCGTTGACGACATGAATCTGCCGGCGAGGCTTGAAGCTACAGAAACAAGCGCCCCGGGAGAAGAGAAGCTTTCGATTTCGAGAACAATTCAATGATCGAGACGGCTGTAGCAACACCTTAGCTTTGGGACTAACTGATAGCCTAGGGTTTTGGAGAAGAGAATCTATGGCAACGGTCGCCATGGTTCGTCGCGAACGGATTCTGGATTCTGGATTTTGTTTTTTATTTTTACTATTTTTTTCTTTCTTTTTCTTTTTTTTCTTTACATAGGAATCGTTGAAAATAATAAAATTATATCCAACTTTCTAAGAAGGTGAATTTTGTCTCCACATTTTCAGATTTGACCACGTTTCAAACAAAGCAGGTTTTCATGGTTATCCCTTTTACGTAATTACATTTTGTTTTTATAAATAAAAATAAAAGTTTATGAAAAGAGAAACAAGTAGAGCAACTATAGCCTTTTTGCAATTACTAACTTGACAGTTAAAATCATAAAAAATTGTTATTTATACACGTAAACAATTTATTAAATTATGCATTATAAATTTATTAAATATTTTTTTAAAATAATTATATAAACTAATTAAGTTATATCTCAACTTTTATAATTTTTTCCTTTTGAAGAAATTTACGAATGCAAATTCAGTAGTTATTCGCACTACTATTCAAAACATTTATAGCATAAGGTGTCGTCGTGAGATGTAATAACACATTTAAAGAACTTTTTTTTTCCAGATTTTTTCTTAAAATGTCTGATGAATTTATTCCAAAAAAATCTCTCATTCAACTCTGAAAAGGCCTTTTGGCCAAAGAAAAAGAACTCTCAAAAGGCTTTTATTCCTCTCAAAGCATATATTGGAGTATGGACCACTTAATATCTTCCCCAGGCAATGGCTTAAGCGTGGAAGATCGTATAATAATATCTTTTTAGTAAGAACTTGAAACATCTTGTCTTGTCCCCCTACAAAATACCAAACTTTGTTTTTTTCTCTTTTGGATCTCAAAAAACCGTATCCAAATCCAACCTTTGAATTCCTCTTTTGACAAAAAATTTGGCCATAAGATTGTTTTTCTCATGAAATTATCATCAATTTAATCGACTGATATATGATAAAAGATAGTATATTAGACTAATTATCATTTCTTTATTTAAAAATAATAATTTTGTTATTTTTCAAAAGAAACATCTTTGCAGTATTAAAGTTTGAAAATTTTATTTGAAAATCTCTAATTTACTAAATAATAATTAAATAAATTACTAAGCCCTATCTCATGGGAAAATCGGCTAGGTCCTATCCAATGTCCACCGCATCACCGACATATGGATTGGTGGTAGATCCGTTAATAGCGAGGAACGTGACGGTAGTTTCAACTTTCAAGAAAGAGCTTGAGCCCATAATGCACCAAAATTTTATTAAGCATGGGCTTGGGCTAAAGTAAATTTCTGTTTTAGAAATCTTCATTTGATCCAAATTTTCAAACCCGTAAAAGAGAACAGGCATTACCAAACATCCATGTGTCCAATTTCTTCCTGGACGCCGCGACAACCCTGCTGCGGTCGATATCAACGATCAATAACAGCTAATGTTTTTTTGCAATGAAAATCAACGGTCCACAAACACCAATTATTTATTAATTAAGTTTTTTTTTCTTATCAATTTATTCTTTTTCTTCTCTACCTATTACAAACAGACAAAAGCCAGTAGACGAAACCAGCCCTCGTTTCTCTCATTTTCCTCTCCATTTTCTCGGTAAAAAGGAAGTATGGGGAAGGGCCCTGGTCTGTACTCCGATATAGGAAAAAAGGCTAGAGGTAAAACTTTACAATTATTTTCTAAGTTATTTTCATTTCATTTTCATTTTAACTGCTTTTTATTATTATTATTATTTTTGAATTCAGATCTTCTTTACAAGGATTACCAGGCCGACCACAAATTCATTGTCACTACTTGCACTTCCAATGGAATCGTGAGTTTTTCTTTTTAGTATTTTGATATTTTAATTTTGTTTCTTTTTTCACCTGATTTTACTGAAACTTCTGTTGTTCATTTTGGATTAATTTAATTTATTTGATTTTGTATAAATGAACTCATTTGAAATTTATCAACTGTTCTAGGGTAATGCATATATATGTTTCTCTTATTTTCAATTAATTTAATTTAATTTATTTGATTTTGACTAATTATAAATTATAATGTTTCATAGAGTTTCTTTGGATTTTTTTGTTGGATATTTTTGCATGAATATTTTTATGCCTGATTTTATGATTCATCATGAGATTTATGGTTTTTGGTCATTTTTTCCTTTTTCATGTGCTACCTCTTTATTTAGTTTCTTTAATTTGATATATATGTCAGGCAATCACATCAACTGGGATTAAGAAAGGTGAATTGCTGTTGGCTGATGTAAGCACTCAGCTGAAGAACAAGAACATCACAACTGATGTGAAAGTCGACACTAAATCAAATGTAAGGTGTACAATTTCTTCAATTCACTAAGGGGTTTATATTTCTAAGATCATATTCATGTAGTTGTTACATCATGCATGCATATTCATTCTCATGAATACAAACATAATGGAGGTTTTTGTCCCTTATCGATGTGCAGGGTGGTATTGCCCATTAAAAGTCATGGCATTGAGCCTTCTTTGTTTTTGCTTGACATGTGAATTAGGTGTAGCCTCAGATACTATCTCATTGTGATGTTTGGAATTTGTTTTTCACTTTTGTAGCTTTTCACCACTGTCACTATTGATGAACCTGCACCCGGATTGAAGACTATCTTTAGTTTCATTGTCCCTGATCAAAGGTCTGGCAAGGTAATGGAGATTTTCTTACTCCTGTCATTAGTTTTTTGTTGCTAATACCAAAAATTATCAGCATCCTGGTTTAAGTAATGAGTTGTAGCTATGTTTGCTCTTCCCTTGTGTTAAACTTAAAGGTTTCATGAGGACATGACAAGGTCTTTATTGTTGTTGTAACAGGTGGAACTGCAATACCAGCATGAATATGCTGGCATAAGCACTAGCATCGGATTGACTGCAAATCCCCTTGTTAATTTCTCTGGTGTGGTTGGAAACAATTGTCTCTCTGTTGGGACTGATCTCTCATTTGACACTGCCAGTGGGAACTTTACCAAATTGAATGCTGGGTTGAATTTCACCCATGCTGACCTCATTGCTTCCCTGACGTTGTAAGTAGTTCTTTCGGCAGAGTTGGGGTAACTTTTTAGGTCTACATATTTTCATATTCCCTTATATTTCAATATACTCAGATATGGAACTCCTATTGAATTGCTTTATGTAATCCTGTTCATTCATTAGTTAAACTATTGGCTTCGTGGTGTGAAAATTTACCAAGAAATATCTGCCTGAGTGGTTTTCTATCTTCCGTTGTGCATGTATTCTTTTATTCTATTCGTTGTGCTCCTGGGTTTGATGACATTATTTTGTTGATAATTACAGGAATGATAAAGGTGACAGTCTTAACGCTTCCTACTACCACATTGTTAGCCCATTGACTAACACAGCAGTTGGTGCGGAGCTGACACATAGCTTTTCAAGTAATGAGAACACTCTCACAATTGGTACGCAGCATGCTCTTGACCCATTGACCACAGTGAAGGCTTGTATGAACAACTATGGCAGAGCAAGTGCATTGATCCAGCATGAGTGGCGTCCAAAATCTCTCTTCACAATCTCTGGAGAAGTGGACACCAGAGCAATTGAAAAGAGTGCTAAGGTTGGGTTGGCCTTGGCACTCAAGCCATAGGCAAAGCTATTATTGTTGTGTGAATGAAGGCAGGCCTTGATTTTGATTGGTGGAGGCATGAAGAGAAATAATGTACAAGGATTTGATGGACGTGGATTGTAAAATTAATTGTGATTGGCTTAACTAAAATTAGCAATTTGTTTTCTTGAATTACCAATGGCATAAAGTTCTGTTGAACAAACTTCATGTTTTTTATATCCATCTTTTCAAAGTTAATTTTCTTTTTATTCAATAGAGATTGCTAGTAAGTTAGCTTGTTTAGGAGTCATGGAGGTTAATAATAAAATTTAACAAATCAATGATATGCTATAGAAAGAAGTAAAAAAACAACAAATTAGCTAATACCAAATACCAATGGTGATTGGGTTAGTAATACATTTCGATTGGATTAAACAAAACAGAAGATGTCATCACAAATCGAACCCTCCGGATAGCATAAATAGTTACATGTGCAAGAGGTAGCAACAAACGACACCTTAAAATCTTCTATAAAATTACATCTTCCTTAGGTACAATACCAAAGCTCAACATCTTATTTACAAACAAAGCATATACTACTACACTACTACCATTCTTTTTATACAGGCAACAAAAGTCTAAAGATTTAGAAAGAAGATTCAAATCTTGAGCCTCAACCTATTATCAAGGGTAACAAACGTTTGGCCAAACTTGGATTGCCAGGCTTGTTATTAAAGTAGAATCACTAAAAATACTTTCCATACTATTCCGGGGAAGGTGTTTTTTTTTTTTTTTTGGGTGGTGGTGGGGGTTTACATCGGGCAGATGTTTTGTTGACGAAGCAGGATAGCCGGGTTGTCCAAACTGCGATGGAAGACATGAGGCTACTCAGTGGTTCTGGACCGAAGAAGACCATCCCTGATTTGAGTAGTGATGTATCTCACAGCACCCGACCCGTGTGGGATGAAAACAGAGTTGGATTTCGATAAGGCACCGATCTCCTTCATTGTGTCAAAGTATTGTGTTACAAGAACCATGTCCATGACATCCTTTGATGTTGTCCCAGGTACATTCACAGAGAAGGCCAACACACTGTCCCTAAGTCCATCTACAATAGCCTGACGCTGCCGAGCTATACCAAGCCCAGCCAGATACTTTGACTCGGCATCTCCTTCTGCTTGCTTGATCTGCAATATCTTCTCTGCTTCAGCCTTCTCATTGGCAGCCACCCTCAACCTAGCAGCTATTTGTTACAAGTAAACATGTATCAGACTGATGGACAAAATTTATGTTAAACAAGCTAAACTGTTGGACCATAATTTCTTCACCTGGGGCACAGATGGCTCTTTCTGAAGATTTTAAGCTAGCTAGGACACCAGACATTGACTAACAAGGTAAATTTTCAATAAATTAAGTGCAAAGGAGCCAAATAAAACGGCAAAAACAAATACAAGATTCTAATTCATAAAGTTTCGCATTATACCTGCATTTATTTCATTCATTGCCCTCTTCACATGCTCATCTGGTTCAATATCCACAATAAGAGTCTGAACTATCTCAAACCCATAATGCGACATGGCCTAAAGATCCAAAATAACAGGTATGTTTTAGTCTGCACAATCTTGGTTAGTCCTAAACCAACAAAGTAGACACAGCGATACCTTTTCAAGTTCCTCTTCCACTGCTTTCGCTATATCATTCTTCTGCTCAAATACTGAGTCCACCTCCAACTTAGGAACACTAGCCCGAATAACTAGATAAAAAATATTCTATTAGTTCATCCTCTACATAGAGAGGAATATAATGAAGTTCAGATTAGACCTGAAACAATTGAAGAGAAGAGTCATATCAAAGGTTTAAAAATTTGAGAGGAAACCCTTATTGAAATACTTCACAAGCTGCAATATCAGCTGGATTCTTCATAATCATCCAATCTTATATAACATTGGATGCCCCATGATAATGAAGAATGGTTGATGATGAAGTTATTGGTGGAAACATTCCAATTTCCAAAATCCATGAAACCATATCATAGATATCCTGTAGTTAAGCTAATTTCATCCAAAATCATTTCACAGAGGATGTAAAATAGATGGTATGAGTTGCAATAATATATATATCTATTTTAAGTTAGAAGAGATTTCATGAATCCCCTGACACTAAACAAACAATAAATGCATCCTACTCCTCAACAAAGCAATGGCATCGAGGAGGCATTTCTATCAAACATGTTGGTTATAATAATTGTTTATAAACTTAAAATAAGCAGATAACATATATTAAACATAGAAGAAGATGAGCAGAGCAGTCATGATTAAAGTTTCTACATGAAGTATGGTAAACATAGGATTGGATCTGGGCTCTGGTATTGCTGAGCTTATAGAAAGCATCTTGAGCCTTATCTGCTAAGGCTCGGTACTGAATTGAAGCAATCACATTAACAAACACATTATCCTGAAGAAATTATAAAATATCAGAATCAGCTGGAGTAATTGATGGAGGTCTAGAGTGAAAAGCACACGCTTTCCACTTAAAAGAGCAAAGAACCAACTATAGCATCAACCTTAGCCAATACTTTTTATCACAAATTTTTACAATAACAGCTCTCAAATCAATTTATAATAACTGTTCTTGTTTTAATCCCTCAGAAAATAAATAAAAGTATAAATTAGATGGGAAAAAGGAACTTAAAAAAGAACTTAATTCTAAGAAAAATAATTCGGTGTTCTGAATGTCATTATCAGACTTCATTCTATTTTCTTGAGAATGAAATTTAAGCTTCCATTACTAATGACTCATTCCCCCCTTTTTTTTTTCACATGAGAAGCATTATATCCAACACACACATACTGTGATCTGACAATAATATCTACTTGGGATTGAAAATGAAAATTAAAATACATGTGATGTCAATTATGCAACAAACCTTGGTTTTTGTTTCACATCGAACATCCAGTTGCTGCACACGCAAGGAGAGAATACCAGCCAACTGTTTTCCAAGACACCAAGGTAAACAATGACAACCAGGCTCAAGCACATCATCAAACTTCCCAAAGGTTTCTGTTATAGCTACAGTTGACTGCTCCACTCAAATACACCCAAGAGCTTGCCCCATCTTATGATCAAAATCAATTATTCCAAAATCAATACACATACACAGACTTCAATTAATACATTAAATTCATATAAAAAATAAACAACAAATCTGTCTTTCTTTTACAAACATTTTGATGTCCAATTCATAGAAAACTGAATAAGCTATTCCAATATATCCTTTAAATACTCAACAAAGACATGGCAGCAAAAGCTCATACTAACCTTTCACGTCCAACATAATAAAAAATCACTAACACCAATGTTAAGACAGTTGTTACCGGTTATAGTTGAGGCTTTAATATTCCAAAGAGCATCAATAAGTCCAAAAAGATAAAATTTAATAGAAAAGAACAAAAGAAAGAAATTTTCTTTGTACTTTCTACCTTGAAGGTGACGCGTTCTCTAATTTATATACAACTATCAAGGAAAAACAATTCAGCTCTTTCATTGAACTAATCAGTTTGAATATCACTATAACTAAGGATGCAGATAAGCCAAGCAACAAATAACAGCATAACAATTAACAAATCGTTTTCAAATGCTAAAAATAGTCAGCAACAGTTGTGTTTCGTGAACTTAATTTGTTTAATACAGCTGCGGTATGAGAAGTGAGAGCTACAGCCTACTACCTTTAATTTTTAAACAATCAAAGAAGATCCCATAGGACAAGGCTACAAGCCCACAAGTAGATAATTTGCGCATTCTGTAAGATACTGATAATTCATATATTCGTGTCACATTTTACACGAAAATTATATGTTATAATTCTTGTTGACATGAAAACATCAAATACATCTTTTTACTAAAATTTTTAACCGTGTCTTGTATTATTCGTATCATTTTCATATGCTGCCATTAGTGTCGTGTTGCCAGGTCTGCCTACCAGGCTAAAAAAAGAGGACAACTATGTCAAAATATATGACAAAAACAAATCCATATTGAAATAACGAAAAAGTGATTTCGTTTACAGTTACTGCCAGAAAACTCAAAAACCAAGTCAACTTCCAAGCAATTCTGAAAAAAAAAAAAGAGATTAAACCTTAATTTTCCCCGCTGTTTCGTGATTTTGCAGAAGCAAAGCAAACAATAGTAAGCCAGCGATATCACAGAGGAAACGAAAAAGAGAAAAAGTAAAAGAAGAAAATTGCAGCTATAATTACAAGAATTGCATCTCTTAAAAGAACAAAAATATCAAAGACATAGGCTTACCTAAAAGAAAATTCAAGATCGAGAGAAGCAAATTCGAAATTGGAAGAGAAAAAAATTTCGCGAAAAGACGGTGTGCTTTTGCTCGCAAGACACGAAGTCGAATGCTTTATGAGTAATAGTTACAGTAAAAGTAAAACTAAGCAATATCGAAGAAAGACGACGATATATAAGAAGAATCTGCGACGAAACAATGGGATATAATAGGATAAAGGGGCGAAAAGTCTCTTTTTCGTTGTCAGTTCAGTATAAAAGATATTTCGCCTTGTCGTTCATATTTATAGAGAAAGTCAGCGGAAATTATAGTTGTTGCTCAGCGTCTCAGCAAGCGAAAAGATGGGCCCTCGGTTTCCTCCAACATCAAGGCCCTATAAAATCTCCCAATGTGTTTCACGTGCCTTGTGCTTGCAAGATTTGGACATGTCATTGACGGGACAGCCACTTCTTGGTCATTGGAGTGGGCTTTTCTTATGGTCCCAACTCCCAGTGTTGGCGTTCACATTAGGCCAGTTCGGCCTGAATTTAGTTGGATATTAGCCAGACACGTTACCTTTCTCCTCCATTTCATTATTTTCATTATATTATTCAGCAAGCAGCGTGATTATCCTTTCTATTATTATTGTCTCTTCACCTTTTTACATTGTAAGAACTGACAAAAGCCCGTTGGGTATGATTCTTCAGAAGAAGAATCATGGACAAGGACATTGCTAGAGTGCGTGGGAATGGGGTCATTGATAATGGAACTCACCATTATTACAATTCACAAGCATATTGGGCCACTAAGAGACTTTTTCTTTGATTATAATTAGAAAATAATGACCTTCACAACTATTTGTAGTATACTCCTCAGTAAATATATTTCCATTTTTTTCCAAGGACAGAAGAGAAGCTAATCTTTAATATTTTTTTCCAGATAGATTAAAGCAACAGATGATTAACATGGCATTTTGCTTCATAAGCTTCACCTGCCCTAACTATCCTGAATTTAGGCTACCATCCTAAACACAACATAAAGCAATCATGTCTCTCTGCTGCTTTTTTCCATTGTCTGAGAATAAATGCTTTCACAGAATACATCTATACGGAGAAAAAAAAAGGGGAGAAAGAAATAAATGATGAGAAGAGGATGCGAAAAGAACAAGTTAACTACCCAACATTAATGTTTACCCTTGGGTTTTGGTGATTGATAGGAATAGTGATGGTGATAGGGAGAAGTATGGGAACCGTTTGGAATAGAAAGGCTCCTGTGCCCATTCCTTGAAAGTGATCCAGCTTGAGTTCGGAAACCATTTCTAGCATTTGGGCTGGACCCTAAACGTTCCGCTTGCATTATCTGGAAATAATATGATGAGCTTGCCATGTCCTTGAGGTTCGGTAGAGGCTTCAAGGCTTCCACCACCTCACTCATCAAAGGTCTAGCTTTTGGATCACGGCTAAGACAGTGAGCAGCAAGCTGTGCAGCTTTCTGAGCACCTTTAATTGAAAAGTGACCTTCCAACCTAGGATCGATCAATCTATAGAATCTTCTTCTCTCTCCTAGATGAGGCCGAGCCCATTCCACAAGATTATGTTCTCCGTTAGGTCTGTTTTTGTCCATGGATCTTCTACCAGTCAACATTTCAAGTAGAACCACACCAAAACTGTAGACATCACTTCTTGATGTAAGATGTCCTAAGATAGAATTATGTTCATTTGGTTAGACCCAAAGAGGAGGAAAAAGAAAATAATGCGATGCTTTCACAGGGACAAGCATTCCTTGTCATCTCCAAATTTGGATCTGGTCGAAAAGATGCATTAAGATAATGCCATAAAGGAAAGGAAATTTTACAGGTCATCAAAGAAAAGGATAGCAAGAACTCACGTTAACAGTGAAAAAATTTCCTACATGCCAGGTAATTAAGCAACTTTTCATGAAAAGTAAATAATCAACTAATATCATAAACTCAACCCACCCGACTCCTGCTATATGAATACCAGTTCAAAGGGATGAAAACGCTTCCAGCCCATGATTCCATTTAAAGAGCATGCAAGGCATTCTACCAGCAGTTACATTGCAAAATAGTTCAGTGTTCATCAGCCAAAGCATGATATTGCAAGAGGTATCTGCTTCTGGCAAAAAGTTTCCAAGTTTCTTTAACAGCCTATCTCAAGAAGGGAAGGATTTGAATGCACAAAGTTACACTTGGAACCTCTAAATTTTTACTACTGCACTTAACAGTGTCTCCTAGAAAGTTATGCAAGATATAGAGAACCCAATAATGATTAGAGATTCAAGAACCAGGCAAAAGGAGGAAGAAAACCTACACTCTACCAACTACTGAGTCTGGCATGTGCCCAAGTGTGTCATATCATTTGCTGGAAAGCATCGAAACATGCTTCATAGATTGGAACACTCATTTGTCATAGGTAAAGGAAAGGGTAAAAACTAATAGAAATCTGCCCAAGAGATCAATTAAAAAAGGTCGTGGAAATCCCTTTTTAACTTCCATTTTGAGAGATATAGTAGCAGAGATAACTACAGAATCCTGCTCATCCAGAATAGAGATACTGCATGTTGTTGAAAACAAAGAAAACAACATGCAGTAGGCGCAAAAACAAAGCTAAAAGCTACCTTGCATGTCTTTTAACTGTCAAGGATAAAGTTGAGGGGATATAAAACAGGGAAGAGAGGGGTAGAGTGGCAAAATTAAACAAGCATCTCCTTTCTATTAAAGCTTACCAGTCATTACGTATTCCGGGGCTGCATAGCCATATGTTCCCATCACACGGGTTGAAACATGGGTTTTATCTCCCTCAGGACCATCTTTAGCAAGTCCAAAATCAGAAAGCTTTGCATTATAGTCCTGCAATGTCAAGTTATGAGAATATGTAAAATATATTAGACAAGAATTCTTTTTTTTTTTTTGTTTGGTTGTTAAACAGAAAATTTTATTGAGGTGAAGTTTTTTGCACGTACTGCATCTAGTAGGATATTAGAGGTTTTGAAATCGCGATATATTACTGGCCTTTCTGCCTCTTCATGAAGAAATGCCAGACCTTTTGCAGCACCTAGTGCAATTTTCATCCTTATGGACCATGGAAGAGGCAAGGATCCTACATAAATCGTAATTTACAACAAACTGAGTTACAAAATGTTGTTTAAAAACCTAAAACCCACAATCAGAGAATATCGCCATAATAAATACATAATTTATCATGGGTGAGCAATAATACAACTCCAATCTAAGAGATCAACATTTTCTAGAGTAGACAGCAGATCTGTTATTTTTGAAACTCCAATCTAAAAGCAGCAATATTTGAAAGAGACGGAATTTGTTCTGACACAATTTCCATAGAAATTATATATATAGCAAGTGACTGAAATCCAACCATGTATAGGTTGTCGATGAACATTCATTATGCCTTTAACTGAATGTTCTGAGCTAAAAAATCATTCATACACAATTGGTCTTAAAGACAGAATAGCAGCTGCATACTTCTGAAGAGATGGTTTTCCAAGCTTCCTCGAGGCATAAACTCATACACTAGCAGTCTCTGATCATCTTCAATGCAATAACCAATAAGTTTAACCAAGTTAGGATGGATGAGATCACCAAGATAATTCACTTCGGCCTGCCACATTGATGAGCCAAGAATCAATCAAAGATTAAACATTCAGAAGGAAACAGATAGAAAAAGTGAGAATTGATATGATATAATGTGTAAAGTAGAAATGCTGAGGAAAGGTGAAAACCAGCCATTCTTTATGACCCTGGAGGCCATCATGGTTGAGTGTTTTAACAGCAACAGTAAGCCCAGTGCCGGGTTTTACTGGAGCAGTTCCATTTTCTTCAACCCACCCCTTGAAGACACAACCAAAACCACCTTCACCAAGGAGACTCTCTGGTCTGAAGTTCCTTGTTGCCAACTTTAGATCATTAAATGTAAACTTCCGTAACCGAGATGCAACTTTAAGCTCCTCTTCGAGTTTGGAAGTAGATGAACTACTTTCTGCATTGCTAGTGGTTGTAGATGAGACAACCGGAGCTGCCGGGTGATCTCTACTGGTATCATTCGCAGATTTGCTATCTGTTTATCAATGAACAGATTTAACATGTTACAAGATGAATTTATATGGGTCTCCACAAGGAAAAATGTAGTGCATGGGGGGAAATTGGGGTTGGCAACGTGGAACTTGAGTTGCCACACCTTCTGCCTTTCCATATGAGTTAAAGCATGGCTAGAATAGTGATACTATAATCCATTCTTGAGTATATATCAATGTAAAATGTCTTTTGAGTTTCTCCACGAATTTCACAATATCTCTTTCTCATTGCTGGCATCATTAATCCATCACTTCATCTGTAACTTTCTCCAAATCATTTAAAATGGAGTAGGAATTACCAACTGCTAAAGAGGATTATTTCTACCATTAATCAAACAAATACACAATGGACTTTAACAACTTTTGAGAGAAAAATAGAGACAGGAGACCAGAAATGAAAAGTAAAAGTTAACCTATATTAAGTTTTAGCCTAAATTCAGCTCATGTCCACATTTCATAATATTTTAGTAGCTCAAGGTTGGGGTTAAACTCTCATTGGATTCAAAAAGTTTCCGAAAAGATATATAGCTAAAATCTACTAATTGACCCCAATCATAATTAGTGAAAACACACAATTTGAATCTTTACTCCTTAAGCTGAATGCAGCATCTTACAGGCTGCACCAAGCCAAAAAAAAAAAGAATGTTAGCATTTGGCTTAGCTTCCCCTTTATCATCTCCAAGCTACATACATACTTGCAACAGAACATTCACATCAATAAATGATCATGACAATAAACATACCATTTCATGCAGCAAAGTATGCCAAAGAGAACATGATTCGAAGTAATACCAGGTAACCAAAAAAATTTAAAAAAAATTCTTCAATTTAACAGCAAATCACAAGAAAGGGGTAACATTTAACAAGAAAATATAAAAATTACCATAATGGGTACTGGTTCCACTAACAGAACTGTCAACTTTGGATCTTGAAAAAATGCAGCTTCCAATAAACCTTAATTTAACCCAACACCCTGTTTCTTCCGCCACAGCTTCATCATCAAGATCTTCTTTTTCACTGTTTTTCTTCTTCTTCTTCCTTCCCTTTGATTTGCACATATCCCAAGACTTCACCTTTCCATCCTCAGAGCCTAATCCCATCTTCTCTCTTCTTCTAACCCTAACAATTTCTCATAACATCAAAAACCCAGAAAAGCTAAAACAACCCAAATTTAGTAATGTTAATAACCAAAACCCCAATTCAAAAAACAGAAGAAAGACAAAGCTAAAACAAGAGAAACCCAGTTGAGGAAAGACCCAGATCAAAATTAAGCAGCAAAAAGAAATTAAAAAACAAAAAGTTGAATGTTGATTGAGTCAGGAAATGCCTAAGAGAAAACAAAGTGGTTTCTTTTTTAGAAGATGGAATTAATAAACCTCAGTCGAAAGCTAGAAAATGTACTCTCTCAGAAAAAAAAAATGTTTTAGTTGTTACACACAAGCTGAAATGCTGAGCTGAATAGTTCAAAAGTTTTTAAGCGAAAAAAGAAAAGGAAGGGAAATACCACTTCTCCAGCTCTTTTACTGATTCTCATCTCTCATTTTATTCTATTTTATTTTTTGTTTTTGTTTTTTAATCGAATCAAAGAACAGAGAAAGCGAAATATGGGCTGCCCGGAAAAAAAGGGGCAGGAGGTGCCCTGAGGCTGTGTGATAGAGGTTAGCCGCACCTGGTTAGAAGGATTTGTGCGTTGGGAAAGATGAGAATTAAGGGGCGGGTAGAACGGGCAGAGATAGAAAAAGGTATGGGACCTACTTGGATGGTGACGTGTCTACTGCGGTGGGCGGAGACCAACGCGCGCGTCCTATTGAAATTTCATGCTTTTCTTTTTCTTTTTTTCTTTTTTGTTTTGTTTTTAATCCATTTTTCAGTTTTCACCAAATACTTTATTTATTAACAATTTACTCATCAGTAAGTACTGATTCGAGTGTAACTAAACATCCATTCGAGGGAAAGTTTCAACAACTATTGACATTTTCTTTGTTAATCCCTTTCAAATTGGCATTCACATTCAGCCTTTAATTTTGATATTAACCAGTCTTGTGATTTGACACTACAACTTTCTTCAAGCTCTAGAGCCCCCATCCTCATCCTCATCCTTAATCCCCCTAAAACAGGAATTTTTTGCTAAAAAAGTTCTAAAAAAAAATGCCAAACTCTTCAAGATTATGACATTTATCATTGCATAAATCCATGGCTTCGGAGTCAGCTTTTACCATGAAGAAATGGGGATGTGCCAGCATTAATTTAATAGAAATAGTTTAATAATCCAGGTACACTAGCCAGCCAGCCAGACCTGGAAATTTTATTAGTCTACGAGTTGGTTTGCATGTTCAAGGAATTGCTTTTTCCTTTTGACTTTGAAGTTTGAATATATATCAGCAACAACAATGCAGCTGCATTGCAACATCAAGGTTGGCGGGTGAATCTAACAACTAACATTTATTTTTTGTCAAAATTTTCAACTAAGTATTTATTTTTCTTTAGGACCTATCTTATCTATCCTTTTACTATATATTCTACGCATTGTAGGCTATTATGATCGCTAGTTTCCAACTGAAATAGAAAATTATCAGTTTTAGTTGTCAAACCAAGATTAAATCGTAAGCCCCGTCGCACTTGACACTCGACGTCTCATTGGTATCAGCTTCAAGCTTGGATCGAGAGCTCGGCAATCCTGCCATCATATGAACGGAAAAAGGAAAAATGCAAAACATAACCGTGGAAAACAGAAGTTTGGAGTCCGAATTCTATGATCAGTAATCAAAATGACAGACGCGGAACAGAGACAACGTAGTTAATCTCTTATACATTATAAACAATTCAATGTAAAAAGTACCATCATTCCTCTTTTTGATCTGCAAACTTCCAGCCATTTGAGCTATTCATGAACCAAGAGTTGCTGCCGTCTCAAATAAGTTATAGCAGTCATTATATCGAAGGATTACAAATTCACCATTTTGGAACTGTAACATGGATGTCTATGGATCCTAACACAGTTTTGTGTGGCCTGATTATCTATAAAGCACTCAGGTCTTGTGGTTTCTTTCCAACTGGTACACTTTCACACCTCTAGATTCATCTACAAAAAACATTTATTTCCCCCATCAAAGGGGTATATAACAAATACCATCCTCAAGAATGCAGTTTACAGGAAATGATTTGTGGCTGTATTTTTCTGACGAATTAGCAAGACAGATTCCTTTTCTGCTCAACACCGGAAGATATCTACCTTGGTACCAAAAATTCTGCAGAATATGTCACTATACTAGATGACAAAATTACCATCACTTTGAAATCCTTGATGACCAAAGATAACATGAAGTATGAAACACAAGTCGCAATCCATCCTAAATAATCCCTGTAGAGACACTAGAAGTCGCATTTATCTTCAGTGAGTGCTCAGGGATATATGTAAGACCTGTTGCACCATAAAGAGATTTACCACAAAAATTTTAGCTTTCAGGATAGACCTTAAGCATTACATTTGATGATATCTAGTAGAAAAGTGTAACATTTTACTGAATACAGAAGTAGACAGAAATGAACAAAACCTTCAAAATGTGCTAGAAACAATGTACATATAAATTACAAAACTACCTTAATGGTTGGTAAGAGGAGACTGTTAAATACAATGTGATCCAGAAAAGCATACATTTTTGTGCCACTCGCCAGAGGTTAGCTTTCAATGTAAAACATGGATATATCATGCGCTCAAAATCAATGCATGGCTAGCTATCGAATCATACATAGATCCCATAAAAGACGCATAAACCATACATTCCTTCTAACATAGTTCAGTTATACGGGCAAGACAAATCCTAAAACGGAAAAATGAACCAATGGATACCTTTCTCCTTAACATCAATCTGTAAAGTGTCAAGAGTGATTATGCCATCAGTCAGTGGAAGTAGCTCAAGCTTAATGGTAGCCGTAGATTGAGCAGGAACACATCTGAAGCAATCAATGTGAATTGTTACCATTGGCACATACCCAATTTGAAACAATATTTTACAAAGGTGATGCATTACCCGAGTGGTACTCTACTCTGCAGCCAGAGATGACTACATCCCAAGCCAGAAGTTGGAATGAAATCAGCTATTGGAGTCAACTGCTCATTGAAAGAAGTAAACCTAGCCCCAGCATCACTATTCTGTTTCTCATTCTCTGATGTAATGGGCATTGAGCTCAGTAAATGCAATGAACTAATGTGCCTCACACTACTCTCTTTCCCTGAAAACTCAGAAAACCCAACAAATGGGCTCATTGGTGATGTTGGAGAAGAATTCAAAGATACTACGGTTGGCGGTGAGGTAAAGGAGGCTGGAGCAAGAACTGTCATAGTTAGATCTTCAGGTGTCAAATTTGAAGCCTGAAGCGTTAAGACCTGATAATCACACCAGTTGAATGAGAATTGTCATAGTTAGATAGTGCATGAGCAAGAAAGAGAGAAGGAATCAAATTGTATAAAAACCTGAACTGGAAGCTGGGTGACTCTTTTATTGGGTCCAGAATATTGTCCTGAAATTTCGGATGCAACTGAGATCATAAGATCCCTTGAAAAACGTGGTCTCCAACTTGTTGGCTGCTTGAAATACAATCTTGACTCTACATGTAACATAAAAAATTGATATGTTATTAGTTAGAACATGTAGTTAACACAAAATTTGCAAGATGATACTGTAAACTAAGAGAAATGTACATACCAGTATAGTTGCAACGGCATGATACCATAATTGCATGGTGGTTAACAGTTGAAGCACTCGCCTTACTATCGACAGTCTTAGAAGAGGGTTCTAAACCGGATGATTTAGACTTTTCTCCATAAGTTTTGAGGTCCTTCCACATAGAAGAAGCTGGTTTTAAAATAAAAGAGTGCTCTTCACCCCTCCTGCAACAGAAACCATCAATAAGATCATGGGGATAGACAACTCTTCCCACTTCTACAGCACCATAAGATGGTAGATACAACTCAGCTAAACCATAATTCTAAACACACTTCAAGATATTAGATAATGGCCAAATACATGTTTACACCCTCCAAAGGCAGTCCTCATGCATGCAAGGTTTATTGCTAATTTACCATTTAAATTCAGCAAAATTTCAGTTTTGTTGCAAATTAAAAATGAACTAGCAACATTAGGCATACACTCTAAGCAAGCATGGCAGGATACAGCAACAAAAGATGAATATATTTTTCTTTTTCAGGGTGGATACCTTAATCATCGTGCTTAAATGAAAATGCCAAAGAACAATTAGAATTAAATTAAGGAACCTAAAGTGAAAACAACCTGAGAGCTAGATTTGGCAAACTATGGTTGTCTCCAGCTTCAATACATGCAATTGGTAGGGAAGCAGGAGGTCCACCTTTTGAAGCCTCTTCCAAAACAACTGTTATAGCATCAATATATACTACAATATCTGGTATATGTGCTGGAGAAACATTCTGCAAAATAACTTCATAAGTGAATAAAAAAAACCTAGTGACTATGCCCATAGAGAGTGGAGAGAAAGTATTTATGATTTATCAGGAATGATGAACATTAAGGTTTACCTTTATCTGAACACAAACAAGGTCATCTGTATTACAGTCGGCAGCATAAGAATGGATCTCAACAGGTTGAATTATTTCAAGTTTCCTCCTCCATCTTCTTCCTGGGATATGGATTCCCTCTAATCCACAACGGACAGAAAATCTTTCTCGCTCTAGTGTCACACCCCGAAAAGATAAAAGTTCTTCAATCCCTGTTCTTTGAATCTTCAAAATCTTCTGAGAAGAGTTATGAGCCACCTCATCAAGGTCAAATGATGGTTTAGAACTTTGGGCCTTAACAGGTCCAGGAGGAGGTGCAACATTTTGAGGAAGCGATGACATGGAGTAGCTTCTAAAATGACTAAAAGAAAAGAGCTGAGAGCCAGGGGAGCCAGAAAAGGCTGACCTCTGAGATATGCTACCAATTCCAGAACCAGAACCTAAGGAAGGAGAAGGAGGAGATAAAGTATAAGGTGGAGGCAATGTGTTATCCAAAGGAAGCAACCATTTCAACAATTCTCCACATTGGTCTTGATTTGAATAAACTAAGTTGTCCTGATTCTCAGAAGAAAGGTTTCTATCCTGATATTTCTCAAACTGAAGAATTTCAATGACAGGATCTCTCAGAAAATCAACACCAACATTCACTTGTAAAAATACCTGCATCCTTCCAAACAGAGAAATAGAATGAGAATCAGTACCTGAATCAATAAGTCACCTAGCAAGGAGCTAAATAATAGTAAAGTCAATATGTCAATTAAAACAAACGATTATGAAACTAAAGAGAAGTAATGCATCCACGATCTTCTGCAATCAATTGCAGAATCAGAGCAAGATAACAGTTAATCAAAAGCAGTTCAAAATCTGAATAGGCTTTCTCCAGTAAATTTTGAAAAATGCCTAGGAACATGAGCAAGCCAGTGGTCCGGTTGCAATATGTAGCATATTGAAAATATCATTCCATCAAATTCAGTTTACATGAGTAGCAATGTCTTTTAGGTTGGATAGAGTAAGATACCATAAGCAAGCCTCCAAATGACATGGTAGGAATTTCCTTGCTGAATGCCCTAGATTTCTAACAAGATATTGAGTGTGGATAAACATAGGCCTAAACTGAACAAACCATTTTACATCTTCTCCTCTTTCCAGTAATGTTATCAAAGATTCTTCTCCTACCTGAAATTACTTGTTATACTTCTCCAAGTTACCTACCTTTCTCACAATACCATTCAATAACTCAGATCTTTAACTACAGATTGGTTCCCTTGGCCGATAACTAATCAATTAGGATTCTTTTGGCAGTTGCAAAAAACAAAGTCCGATCATTCTTCTCCATGAAAATCATCTGCATGCTCCTTACCACATTTCTGAAATTGCACCAGCAAGTCAAATCTTGATATCAAGCAGCAAGGTCTCACTTGCAAATATGCATGGAAGACGAGGCAAGGAGCTTACACGAAATCAAGGTACTAATCAATAGTACCCCCATCTCCTTATCAAAATGCCCAATCTTCAATCTTCAACAACTTGGCGGCAAAATCTCTCTATTCTCCTCCCTTTTCATTTTACATTATTTCTGTTTAGTTCCCCAGAAAGTCAGATGAATGTAGCTTTTTGTAATTAAAATATTTCTTGTCAGGAAATGGAGACAGTTTTGAATAAGGAGGTGGATACTTTCAGCCTTTGACAATGAGGGGTCGGTCATCGGTTTAGCCTCTAATTGGTGGCAGGAGCAGAAAGGGATGGTTCAGGCAAGAGGCAGAGACAGTAGCAGAGAGTGCATTCCTTGTCTGTGTCCCTGCCCCCAGCTTGTCATCCTTATGCAAGTCAGCGATTTTATACACACTGTAATTACTACAACAACTGAATGTTTACTAGGTTCACCATAATACATCCAGCACAATCAAACAAACATACCAAGCAGCTATTACAATAACATCATTTGCATGTAAAACAGATACAATTAACTTGCTAGTTGCTACCTGTTGGCTCAAATAATTAAGTGCAAATATGTCTCCAGCATTTATCCAAATTCAAAGAAAATAGGAAAAAAATATCATTAACAATGTAGTTCTTCTGTGGTGCTTACCACTATGTCTCCATTGGAAAGAGAGCAACACTTAACAGTATCTCTAGCTAGTCCACCGGAAACATTGGCATCAAAATTTCCTCTATCAATAACTACATTCAGGCTAGATATATTCTTGGCAGTGTTTTTGGTTTTATTTGCAACACACTGTTGACTATCCATCTCAGGCAACTCAGGAACTGTCATGGAAGCACCTTTTTTCACCCATAAAGGCTCACCTGACTCTGCAATCCTGACAAAGAAATGAGAGTTCTTAAACCTCTTCAATAGTGCTTCAGTCTGTCTTCTGTGATCTTCCATCCTAAGGAATGATTCACTAGCAGAGACATCCTTTGCTGGATCAATCTTCTCTTTCTCTAAGTTTTCACCATTCTGATCCATTACGGCACCATTAGGATTCACTTCCCCTCCTCCAGGCACTGAATTTGTCTCACCCTCCATATTTCCATTTTGTTTCACAGTGCCCTTTCGCATTCCATTTTTACTCATCACTGCAGCAACTTTAAATGGGGTAATAATTTCTGTTTCCTGATTACACGCTGATAAGCATGCTAGAATATGAACTTGTTCACCTGGAAAAGAAAACAGGATCAAGTTTAAAGTTACAAACACATATCTCCTGTATGAATACATCAACTGCATACTAAATCTGGAAGAAGAGGTTCAAAAAAGACAATGGTACCAGGAAAAACAAAAGAACGATCCAGGGAACGCAAGGAACGTATGTCTGGTGCATGATTCCAATCATCAGAGAGATCCTCTACAATAGCATATCAAGATTAGATATACAACAAAGAATATCAAATAAACTGCATGTTAGTTTGGTAAGTAGATCAAGAGCACACGCCAAATACAAACTTAACAGAGATACAATTTGTAAATAATCATTCATTCAATCATATCAGGAAATTCTTATCAAGTTAAAATATACTTAATATAATTCCACCAACATTTTGAACCTTAAGAAATGTAACAAGCCATCATAAGCACAATTCTCTGGGATACCAATGAATCCTATAGTTGAAACCATAACCTAACAAAATGTTACCTTATTAACAATCAGATGATCAAAAATTAACTTATTGTACCATCAAAATTGGTTTTTAACTTTTATATTTCAGTCATTAGGGCATTTAAGTTTCCAGACTCAGTCTAGCTTCAGATGTTGTAAATCAGCAATCAATATTGTTTGGATGTTAAAAGCAGATTGATTCAATTTACACCATGGGGTATACACTCAAAAAAAGGACACTTTTAGAAATTTAACTTTTTTTTAAAGGAACAAGGAAATGAGATAAAAGAAAGAAAATGAGTAAAAGCCAATCATTAAAGCCATAAGTGGAGTCAGAAAAAACTACAAGAATCAAGAACTGCCAAACAAAAATGTGTAGATTTGTTAGCTTAAGTGGTTTAGTGTGCACTTACTATATGGAATAGTGATCCATCCATCTTCTTCAGAAACATCTGTGTGGTTCTTAGGGATAGAAGCATTCTTATCACCCACAAGACCAGCATTCGAGCCTAAAAATCCATTGGTTTCTCCATCATGAGTTTCAACTGTAGGAAACTCTGGAAATGAATCTTCAACCATAAGCCCTTCCAAAGTTGTCACAGATTTAGAAACATAAGTTGACTCCGCCACCTCTTCTGGTACTGGAGGTGGTTCTGGCGTTACTTGTTGATTGGACCGCAGCAGCAGAAAATTCATTGTTTCTACCAAAATCACCTTCTGTAAAATCAAACACTAATGATGCTTTACAACTCATGTACAGGAAATACAAGTTTTACTATAAAACAAGAATGCCATCAAAACAGGCGCGTCATTTCTATTTCAGATTTCATGTTTCTCAAACATCGATGATACTTTACAACTAGAGTATATGAAGTACAAGTTTTAACATAAACACAAGAATGCCATTCTCGGGCTCGTTTGTCTGTCAGAATCAATCATTTTTCTCAAACACCAATGATACTTTATAACTCGAGATAATCGGAAGTACAAATTTTATTATAAAACAGGAATGCCATCAAAACACAAGCTCCTCAGGCTTGTTTCTCTTTCAAAATCAATCATGTTTCTCACTCAGCTCAATTTTTCTGAAACAAATTTGAAGGTTAAATGAAAAGCAATCTAAACGACACCGTTTTTCCTTTAACCGAATTCCTAGCCCTTAAGTCGATAAATTATTTTGAATTTTATCTTTCTAAGTTCGCAAGAAAGTTCAAGTAAAAGGAAAGAAAAATAATAATTCTAACCAAGTAAAATCACTAAAACAAATCTTGGAAACAAGATTAAGCTGTGAACAAGATAAAATTCCTCATTTCCTTAAAATTATCACGAATTTTTTTAACCAGGCAAAGGCCAAAGCAAGATGAAATTAAAAGCAAATAATGAGATTCAACAACAAAAATGTGATTGAACAATTTGCTTTTGATCAGACATAGCAAAGGAATGCGATGATGAGAAAAGGAAAATCGAGAATCGTTTACCTGATCGGTGATCAAAGGCTGTGGAGTTTTTTCTTCTTCTTCTTCCTACTTAATAGTTATTTTAATTGTTTGGTGCCTGGGAAATGGGAGATCCAATTTCCTAACGGGGCTTTTTAACTAGATCGTTTGTTCGATCTGGTTTTCGGCCGTCTGATTTCCATTTCGGTTCTTGGGTCGGTTTCTGCCTTTTAACTAGATACTTACCTCTGCCTTTTGATCTGCTTTTGCTTCCGCCCTGGTTAGACTTGAAAGTGCCTCAGCCATGTGCGTTTAGCCTAAAGAGTCGATTGCTCGAGCCCACCCCAATAAAACAATGGCGCTTTGCAACCCAATCCTTGTAATTTTCTTTTATATATATATTTTTTTTCACCCGACCTTTGTAATTTTTCTTCAATTTTACATAAAAATTCTATTCGTAAAGAGAATATACTAAAAAAATTTATATAAAAATATTCAAAATATATATAATCTGATATTTGACTATATGCAATGTTGTCCTTCAATAATAGTCGTACAATGTGATATGAATCCAAAAAATAATAAAAATATGTTGAGATTAGAGTTTTGGTTTAATTGTAATTGTGAAATACTCAATTTAATTAAAAAAATGTAGTTTCAAATGAAACAAAAATTATGATAAAAAATCTTAATTATTGTGAATTATATTTTTTCAATTATAAAATTAAAAATATATATGTGATTACAATTACAAATGATTATATTCTTCTCAAATGAGAATTGTTAATCACAATCACAATTTCAAGTAGCATAGATAAAGTTGAGTCTTGACTTGGAGGTAAATCGAGTACATATTTAAGGTACAGGCTGATGCTTATCACAAGGAGCTGTTCTATCCTTCTTTTCAATCTGCTAGCATCTTGCTTTCTTCGAAGGAAAAACCATAAGCGTCTTTCTCTGAAGACAAGAAAGTCCACACTCCTCAACCATTGCAATCGATCTCACACTTGCCCACTATGAATCAAGCCCACCCATGCTTCAGAATCTCATATAATCTCCACCCAACATTAACAGCAGCATGCATCAGCTCCTTTTTATTCTTTCCTTTTAAAAACTCAGCATCACATGCCGCAATCTCTCGTTCCAATTTCATACTTAAACAACAACAAGAATTAAACCCTCTACACCAACCAATTCCCAGTTAAGTCCTAGATATCCTCTATCCTGTTCCAGCTCTAACCCTTCCAGAACCACCGTCGTCATTTCCCTAATGATGTTCGAGAACCAATGTTTTTTCATTATCTTCTTCTCTTTATGCTTTCTTTTCTTGTTCTTGGATCTAACTAAAGCTAACCCATCAGTTTTCGTCACCCCAACTTCATCTTCGTCCAAAGTATCAGGGGGTTACTGGCAGCTTCTACAATCAAGCATAGGCATCTCCTAGTGTAACGAGTCGAATCGAATTGAATAGTGAGAAGTTCGAGTTTAAGTTAAACTCACAATTCGAGGCTCGATATTCGATTTGAACTCGATCGAATTTTATTTTTTAAGTTCGAGCTTGATTCGTGATCGAATTTGAGCTACTCAAGTTCGCTCAATTAATATATAAAAATAAGTTCGATTCGTATATTCGATAAAAGTTCGATTATTCATACTCGAATTCGAACTCGGATTCGAAATATTTTATTAATTAAAATAATAAAAATATATTTAAATATAAAAATTCGATTAAGCTCACGAGTTACTCGAGTCACATATAAAAATATTCGAATTTGATTCTATCGATAAATTGAACTAATCGATCTCGAATTCGACTCGATAATCGAATCGAATTCGAATTTTTTTCTAATGGAACCCGAGTAGATGCCATCTCCGCCGTGCACGTGCAACTCTTACCAAACAAGAAAGTTATCATCTTTGACCGCACTGACTTCGGCCCTTCCAACCTCTCTTTACCTGCCGGCAGCTACTGCCCTAAGAACGACTGCACCGCCCACTCTGTCATCTACGACGCTGTTTCCGTCCCCTCCACGTTGTAACTGACACGTGGTGCTCCTCCGGTTCCCTCGATCCTAACGGTAACCTTATCCAAACTGGCGGATTCAACGAAGGCGATCACGTGATCCACACGTTCATACCATGCGACACTTATTCCTGTGACTGGTACCAACTCACCCATAATCACCTCATCAACCGTCGATGGTGCGCTACTAACCAAGTTTTACCAGACGGAAGAATCATCATTCTTGGCGGTAGAAGGGTTTTTACCTACGAGTTTTACCCTAAAAATAACTTCCTTAACAACAAGAGTTTTTACCTTCGTTTCTTGGTGGAAACTAGGGACCCTGAAGCGAACAATCTCTACCCTTTCTTGCATTTGTTACCAGACGGAAATCTTTTCGTTTTCGCTAACAGAAAATCAATTTTGTTTGATTATAACAGAAGCATTGTTCTAAAAGAGTTCCCTCTTATACCAGGAGATGATAAGAGAAACTATCCTAGTACTGGCTCTTCGGTCTTGCTTCCTTTGAGGTTGACTTGGACAGGGCCTCCGGCGTTGAGGTGCTCGTGTGCGGCGGTGCACTGGCAGGGGCGTTCTTGAAGGGGATAAGATAAAGGTTTTTGTAGAAGCGTCGAGGACATGTGGCAGGCTGAGAGTGAACGACCCAAACCCGCAATGGCTCATGGAGTTCATGCCCATTCCACGTGTCATGTCTGACATGATACTTTTACCTACGGGTGATGTGATCATTATCAATGGAGCGGCTAACGGGACTGCAGGTTGGGAGAATGCTGTAAATCCGGTTCTCAACCCGGTTCTTTACTCGGTTAACGAGGATCCAGTTCGGAGATTTACGGTTTCGTCTCCGTCCAAGATCCCGAGAATGTACCACTCCGTAGGATTGCTTCTGCCAGATGGCAGGATATTAGTGGGTGGGAGCAGTCCGCATTCTAGGTACGTATTCACAGGAATATACCCGACCGATCTGAGTTTGGAGGCTTATAACCCGTATTACTTGGATCCTAAATTCAACTCGTTAAGGCCTTCCGTTTTATCAGTGGAGTCAGGGAATGCGGTGTCGCACGGGCAGAGATTCGGGGTTTCCTTTTCGCTGTCGCTTTACAACCAGGGCTCGGTGTACGTGGCACTGATAGCACCGTCGTTTACGACGCACTCAATCGGAATGAACCGACGCATGGCCGTTTTGAATACAGCGAGCGTGGTTCAATGACGATGTTTAATTACAAGTTGCTGGTTATGGACCCACCAATGCCAACGTGGCACCTCCAGGCTATTATAAGCTGTTCGTGGTCCACTCTGGGATTCCTAGTCAAGCCGTTTGGGTGAAGGTGATGTGATTTTGATTGATTTCACAATGTGATTGATCTCATGTACAATTTGCTTAGATATTCCTTTTTATTTTTTCTTATATGATGATTTTTGAGGGAAAAGAAAATACCACAGCATTGATAGAACAATTAGGTTAATAAGCTTCAAGTATTAAACAGCCCAAATTCGTAAATTTTTTTTTTCATTTTTTAAGCAATAAATGAATTATAATTCGGCTTACAAGAATTTGCATTTTATTAATCCCTTTTTGGGGTTAATATTTTTTTATTTCATTAATGCTTTATGCTTTTGGTTTTTATTATTATTTTTGCAATAAAAATTATTGAAATTTGTTTTTATTAGCAATCTCACTCTCTCTTATTGGGCCGTTGTTTCCAGCAGCTGACCCCAAACTAAACAAAATAAAAGAGCCTTAGTAATGATGAGATCCAGGTTTCGATTTCTCCTCTTTAGTGATTGGGGTGGGCTCACAAATTAAAAGGGAAACGGCCAGAGGCCCAGCCATAAAATTGCAGAAAAACAACTACACGACAAAACATGAAGTGGGCTGACTACAAACAGTCCAACTTTATATTTCTTCTTGAGCTTTTTCATCAACAATTACTTGAACATTCCTTTGGTTTCATGCTACATATCATAAAACTAGAACAGGACACTGTAATCTCATCATTCAAAAGTCACATATAGGGAATTGTAAGATGTTCAACCGCCTTTCTTTTTTTTTTAACTTTTACTTAGATTCGCTTGACAGTAGACACTGAGAGATACGTGGTAGAAGCAGACCATTTCATCCACTTGTCTCCAGAACTTTATTTGATTCTACTTTTGGGGTAACCGAATTTTTTGATTCTACTTTTGGGGTAACCGAATTTTTTCATGAACAATCGAGGCTGATATAAAGGGAAGCTAAAGACAAAATAAAAGGCTAACAGAACCAAGAAGAAAACAAACGAGAGCAGGCTAAACAAAGAGCAGCAAAGTTCAACAGGGAAAGCGAAAATATCTGATATAGTAGCCAAGACCCCCCCCCCCCCCGGCGGGTTTTGGACACAGCCTATTAGGGTTGTCAACAATATCTGATAAGCACTCAGTCTGGCTTTTATGTCATTGGCAATTTGATAGCATCGAGCTGAGTTTACTTCTTTTAGGCACAGTGTGTTGTGTCTGAATTATTTCTCTTTCAAAATGTGACATTTAACTGGATCAGGCGAATTACTTGAGCAAAATAGTACAGCAAGAAGATTTGGTCCTTCACGGTAGTATTTTTACGAAAGAAATTAGAAGTACAGCTGTTTCGTTTTACTTGCTAGCTCCTGCTGATCTGTATTTGTAGCGCATGGCCCAAAAAAGGTAATGCAATAAATTCAATGCGCTAAGCACGCACATAAGCCAGTAGAATCTCTCAAGATGAAAGCGATTTATCGTATGACCAGAGAGCCATGGCTTGTGCCTTGAGTTATCTGTCACATTGTTTACTATTGATACAATTACCGAGCTTAAGTAATACCCCATTGCAAGCGAAGCCCAGGAAAGAGATGTAGCTAACGATCTCATGCTCGAGGGCGCCTCAGTGAAGAAAAACTCTAGTAAGCCTGCCAAGGTGAAAAGATCTGCTGACCCCAGGAATAAATACTGCAAAGCAATCCAGAAAAATGTAATGGGTAATGGATTGGTTGAGTAAAGTAGGCCTGAGTCAGTTGCCACTCTCTTTCGCTTAACTTCAACAAGAGCTGCCACTGCCATGGCTGTTATGGAAAGAAACAAACCAATTCCGATTCGTTGCAAGTGAGTGATGCCCATCTCGGTTTTAGTTACTTTCCGAGCAAATGGGATAATGAAGTGATCGTAAACTGGGGCTAGGATCATAATGAAAACCACAGGAAAAACTGGTAGGGAAGCTGGTGGGATTTTCAATGAACCAAGCTTAGTGTTCATGGTTGCAGCTTGTTCAACAGAAAATGTTGAGAGCTGAGCTAGGCAGCAGTTAAGAACAATGGTGCAAGCAAATATGGGAAGGATTTTCAACACAATCTTGACTTCCTCTACTTGCTGCACTGAACATTCAAGTGCTGGGTGAGCTGGCTCGTTCACCACCGCTCTGTTTAGGAATTTGAGGCTTTCTGTTGGGATTTGATCCGGCCGCTCACTTTGTTTGGCATCTTCTTCTGCTTCCTTGCTCATTTCAGTTTGATAAGAAGGGCTTGTAGCCAGGTTTGCAATGGCATTGCCTGGACTTCTGCTCATGCAACTGTTCAGCATTGCAGCAATCAAAACCTGTTCAAGTAATTAAAACACACATTTAATTCTTCTTTTCATTAATGGAATCAAGGTAGAGTGCCTAAAAGTTTAGGACTCTCTCGGTACTTATTAGAATGAAGTTGCATTAGCATCCCAAAATTTACCCTGCAAATGGTTGTAAGTGGGCTGCCAAAGGGTATTTTGTTCCTGTAAAATGTTGAGCCAACCAGGAAGATTGGAATAGACAATAATATTGCAATTGTGGAGATGGCAAAACCCCACTGCCATCCCTTATTATCTTCAACCCAAACAACGAACGTGACAGCAACAAGGGCGCCAAATGAGAGACAGAAGACAAAGTAGTTGAAGAAGGTCGATCTTTGCTTCCTTCCCTGCGGAAAGTCCCCGTCAAACTGCTCAGCGCCATGTGTTGGTAAAGACCCCTTTATCCCTCCGACACCAAGTGCCACAAGATAGAGGCCTATGAACAGCATAGCTGCTTTCCCACCACCAACTTCCTGGCAGGGAATGGAGGGGGTGGATGGACTGCATTCTGGAGGCTTTAGGGAAGGTGTCCGAGCTTGCATGGTAAGAATGATCAAGCCCTGTTTCGATGTTCGGAATTGGTTAGGCATGAACAATTAGCAATATAATTAATAAACCATTAAAGTTGGCTATGCCAGCACTTAATTTGAATAATCTTTTCTCGATAATCATTTTGAAGCATTTCTTTTTTCTCTGTAAGTCCTTGAGGGTACCGACACCAAGATAAGTAACGCTCGAATTCAAGTCTTTCGTATGAAGACCTGAAGCTTCCATTCAACTCCTTATTCAGCAAGGTAAACCGCTTTCCAAGTATTTTTCACACATAACAAAAGACTTTTTAAGGGCAATTCTATATACCCAATAGAAAAGAAAGCAATTCTTTATTAGCAGCTTAGTCATTGGATTAAAAAGAAAACACGAAGTGAAGTATGAATTAATCATATAAAACACCCAACTCCAAACTCAACTTTGAAGGCCTTACTATAGGAAGAGAACTGATTTCCACATCCAAAACCAAAAGGAAAAGTCCAGTCCAACATGTTGGGGTCACTTAATATCATCCGATTAAGTTCAAGAACTCAACAAAGAGTGGGCCCCTTACCTCGTACGTGTTAAGTCACACCCAAGGTTTTCGACTGCACTGCCGAAATTTCAATGAAATGTCGTTATAAAGAAGTTGGGACGTTGGCTACTTGGCTTTGTAAAACGGAATGATGCATGTGGGTATGGTTTTCACTTCAATAGACTTCATCAAAGTAGTAGCCAGTAGCGACAAATGTGGTTCATGAACCTGCCTAAAATGAGCACCTATTCCTTTATATGGTTTCTTTCATTTTTTATACTTTCGGATGAAATCCCATTTGAAGAACGAAAGGATACAATTTGATTTACCATAGATCTTCTTCTTCCCCCACTTACCATACAGGCATTGGTGGATCAAAATTATCTTAGACGTAGACTATACGAGCTCGCGGGACTAACGTGTCATCCAGCACACAAAGGTACGACGATTTGACATTCGTATGGCACGTGTCGAGCTAAACTCCTACCACCTGTCATGTGGGCTTTATCGCGTGCTTCAACAGAGACAAGACATTAAAGAAACAAGACAAGATAGATGTTGGACAAGATAGATGTTACTATCTTGGAGAAATTGACAAAAGGAAGTTTCTCTTCTCGTAACACGCGGTACAAATATTTTAAACAGTTCCCCTCTCTGACTGGGAGCCCCAAGGTATTGGCTTTGATTGGATACGTGCCATGACTCGTATCCATGGGACCCAACAATGGCATACTTGAGGACCCAGTTGCCCCACGTCTGAATTTTACTATCATTTATGCTCCTTTTCACAACCTAATTGGACATAAAATAAAATTCGATGCCCTTCGTTTTTATAAAGAGAAAAATGGATAATTCTTTGAGGGAATATGACCATTTCAAAGCCTAACTAACATAAACCATTGTTATTGTAAATTCTACTACGTAATGAAATGTCGAAATAGACCCTTTTTATTTTTTGTTCTTCAAAACAGTATAGTTGAGTTTTATTCATTTTGGAATCTGCTAAGAAAGAGGGAAATTTATGGACATTTATCACAAGGCCTCGATAGTTTCACCTAGACAGCCTGTGTTCCTTGGATCTACTTACCAAAGTCTCAGGAGGCATGCACCTTTAATGCTTCCAGACTCAGATTTTTCATGCGAAGGCTATTCCTTGCTTTCTCAAGAAATACAACGGGAAACAAATGCAACAATAAAACAAAATTTTCACAACCCTAAAAAGGGTTGAGATATTGAAGGAAAAAAACATGTTTATGGAGTTAGAGAGAAAGAGAATATAGTGTGAATGGTACCAGAAATTCGATGAGTGCGCTTATCAGGTAGATGTGATAAGTAGTGAAGAAAGCGTCAGATAAGAAGCCTCCAAGCAAAGCCAGAAGGAAGGCTGTCCCCATGAAATTGGTGACATTGTTTGCCGATTTGGATGGAGATAAGTGCATGTACTTTGACAGATACAGTACCAGGTTGCTGGCATTTGCCAAGTACGCCAGGTTCTCCAGCACTTCCACAACTACACACGAATTTTGTCATTAAAGCATATCAGAGAAGAAGAGGCTGACTCTTGAATTGTCTCAAAAATGAAAAGCAAGAAAGGAAAAGTAAGGAGAAGGAGGGAATTTGGCTGATAGGTTTACTAACCCAAGACAAAGGAGGCAGCAAGCATGCCACCATGTCGGCCTCTTAAAGCAGGTCTATTCCTCCAATCCCTATATCCTTCCCATCTGGAGTCCTGGTTCCCTCCTTCCTGTGGTAACAACTCAGGAGTTAGTAATTGAGTAAGAGGAGGACATAAAAAGAGAAAAAAAAAAAAAAAAAGACCCACCATTGTTCTTTCTCTTTCACACTCTGCCTTTTCAACTTGGGTAAGTTGTATTGGATCTCAGGTTAGAGAAGAAACTTTGATAACCAAAGCAGGAGATGACTGGTGGGGGGTATTTAAAGAGTGGGGAAGGAAGGGCATTGGTTACAACTTGGAGGAAAGAATGGCCTAGGCCCCTTAGAAAAAGACTTTGATCGATCCCCATGATGTAACCTTTTGTATTACTACAGAAGAATTTTCTTTTGTAGTTTCTTCTTCTAACAAATTTCATTTTTATGCATTCAAGACTACCCGATAAGAGATAGACAAGGTTAGGTTCTTTTTATTAAAGATTGCTAGGTTCTAATAAAAGATTAAAGATGACTATTATTCTCCAAAAGGAGGAGAAGAAGATTAGGAGAGAAGTATCAAATCCTCTCAACCCAAAGTAAAAGAGAAAACAGAAACTCAAGGTACCCTTCCCTTCGACTCTCCAAATTCAAAATATATGCTTATATTAAATGTAAAGACGTTGATGCCTGGTATGTTTGCTTTAATAAAATAGCAATGTGAAAAGGAGCACGTCTTTAATTTTACTTTCTTTGAAATTTTTATTATTTTCCATGTTTCTTCTTCCACTTTTATAATATTGTCAATTAAAATGTGATTAAAATAAAGAATTGATTCTTTTATCTGCGTACAAGAGTAGCAACACGATCCTTGTAGCTTTGGGCTTTGACTTTTCAGTTCCAAGAGTTTATCAAGCGGATGATGAATTGCGGCTTTTATACAAATGCATCTCTGGCCGTCCGATTAATTACAAATCAAATTTCTACATAAATCAAAGATCACCAAGATGGAATCCCAGTTGCAAATTAAGACCGGTTAAAGAAGCAAAGGGTTTTTTTTCTTTTTTTGGGAAGAGAGTGTGAATCACGAAGGAATGGTGGTAAAGGACGGAAAGTGAGTCAAATTATAGTTTTTTTAAGGACATATCTACCGTCATCCACTTAGCCTGGCTAGTAGTATGATCACGGACGGCGATCTTCTAAAGCTATATATATCTATGACCTTAGAATTAGAGGCAGAGTTCTTGGTTGGAAGGGTTGAAAGCTATAACAATTTACTTGACATTAAAGAATTTGATATCATTGGCTCCCTATCTCTATCGGCTCTAACAGTAACCTTAATTCTTTTTGTGTAATAATGTTTACAGATATGAAAATATGATAAAATTTTTGTACAATTTGGTCGAGTAGTCTAAATCAAAATACTAAATCAAACAGTTCTTTCTTGGCCTTACAAATATATATATATATATAGCAGAAAAAGATAACCAATCTGTCTCTCAGTATTATATATTAAGTGCTATTCACATCATAAGTTGATGATGGGCATATGAGATTTATACTCATTTTGTGCGTGCCATAGTTATTTTCTTACTGCTAGATATATTCTTGGAATTGAATTCGATTATGAAAAATCAAAGTCATTTTGGAGGTGAGTGACATATAATACTGCCTTCCTCAATAGCCAAATCGCTATATATAAACCACAAATTCATACTGTTAAAATGATTCAATTATCTAATTTCACTTGTGATTAGAAGAAACTTTTCCATGAACAATTATATAGTATCAATTTTATTATCTTATAAATCTGTAATTTGAATTTTGAAAATGGATAAAAAAAATGGTAAATTTTATGGGGGATATATATATATATATATTATTATCCCTTCAACTGATTAGTCTTGATTTGAGGAATACCCCATTTATCATTTAACAGATGCCTTGTTTTGGTAGGTTTGATTCATCCCATCTCTAATTAAAAAAACTCTTACGTTTTTCACAAATTTTGTCTCTCAAATTTTCTTCGTCCAATCCCACGAATTGCCCTGAACAAATGGTTATAGGAAGGGACCACCGAAATTCGCGAATTTCTCAAATGGAATTCAATTTAAAAAATATAAACGTTTTCCATACGGACGTCGCCTGAAAGAAATATATTGAAGCTGTCCGTGTATCTTCAAATGTACTCAACAGTGACCATGTCCTGATTTTCACGCCATGGGATCCTAAAACCTTTATTTGAGAAATTTGTACTTCGACTATTAATTGACTACCCAGCTGACTGCAAAAACTCGTGCCTAATTAATTCGAAGTCAATGGAAACATATTGTTAAAACACGGCCGAAACATATCATTTTACCTTGGCAGGCAGGCAAGTTGGCAATTCCTCTAGAGAACAACAACACTTCACCTGATCAAGCATATGGGCAGTCAAATTAGTAAACTTAAAGCTCTTCAAGGGTCAAGCCACATTCTTCTGCAGAATCTTTGCTGATAGCTATAATCACACTGATAAAGGAAGCATTTCAATCTCACAAATATTAAGGATTGATCATTCAAAACTAGCTTGAAAATGCAAGTTGCAGTTAGTTGTAAGCATCATAACTAAGAACGTTCACACATTCCCGTCAGATTATGACAAAAATTTGAGAGATCATCACCACCACTAATTCTAACACTAGGAGAAAGTTACTCCTAGACAAATTGTTTATCCTCGTTTTACACAAATTTTTGTTGTGACGGCCCAATTTTCCAATTAAATCTTGCCAGATACTGTTTGTTATAGGCTGCAAATAGCGGACAAAGTGGTGATCATTATTACCCATGAGGATCACGGGGCTTTCCCCTTGTTTACGACTTACCTAATGAATATGATGTCAGAAGGACCCTGTTCATAAAAGACAGAATAATGACCACCGCAGAAACATATTGACGTCTCCCTGAACATGTTTTTCATGATCTGACTGCCTGCAATTGTTGTTATACCTGAGAAGCTTTCATCAAAATCTCCACTCTGATGAGTTTATTCCATGCACATGCTTGACTAGTTTAGGAATTCATGAAACAAGATCGGTTTCAGAAATACAAAAATGCAGAATTTTGTCTTTCTTTGGAGAAATAGGAGAACGTGATTAATTAATTACAGCGTCTAGAACCAAAAAAAAATCATATAAATGTGGTGGGGAAACTGATAAGCCATGAAGAGATTTGTTTGTTCGGCCTAATATTACAAAACCAAAAATAGAGTTGACATCTTTAGTTGACTGCAAAATGTTGTTGATCACCACAAAACTGTTCATTTTTCACGCATCTTCTCAAGGTCTTTTCATAATCCCTGGGGCAAGCTATAGCAAAACCTTTTTGCTAAACGATTGAAAAGGAATGAGGAGTGGAACAAGATATTTTGGCACAGAAGAGAAAAGTAAAAGGCAGCCCGGGGCCACAACACGTATTGCAACAAATTATATAAGTGACTGGAGATGGAATTAATTAAATAAGGTTTTGAATGCATGAGATATGCATAAAAACTAGGGAAATATTGGTACTCTGAACATCAAGGAAAACGACGACCAAAAAAGGAGAGTCTACTTTCTCACTCGTGAGGGTGATATCCACCCTCAAACGCACGTCACAAGCTTTTAATTAGGCAGCACAACTCAGGTCATTCCCCTTTACCTTTAAAAATTAAAATGAAATAAAACTCAGCTTTTTGAACAGGAAATATAGACATGTACTAATCAATAATTATATAAGAGAAAATAATAGAAAAGTGAAACATTATTATCCATGTTGCTTCTCAATTTTATCTTGTCACTCCCCTTCTTAATTAATTCCATCGCGAAGGCCTGCAGCTTAAAACAACATATCGAAGTAAAGCAAAGAATTTTTTCTTTTATATTTAATTTGATTCCAGAGGTAAAAAACTCTCATCATTAATCAAGAGAAGGAAAGATGCTAAAGTAGAGGGTAGGGAAAGTCAGTCATGCATGTATAGAACTAAGGATGAGATATTCTTAGATGGGTAACCAAACAGATGAGAGTTAGTAGAGGGAATATTGTTACTAATTCTTATGATCAATAGCTTAAAAAAAAGATATGGTAGAATGTGGATGTATTCTATATATGTTGCTGATAGGAATCACAGCTTTACATGCCAAAATTCCTAGCAAAAATACTCTATGGATAATACAATTTATCAATAAAAATCACCAACTAGAAAATTCTTATTCCCTACACAGAAACAAAGAGAATCTCGATGACAGGAATGGATAGTAGAACACATGGAATTTTAGCCAAATTATACCTTGTTAAATTTTAAGACGTACATTCAATCTAAAATCAAATAGATGGGCATTCAACATAAAACCAAATGATAATGGATGGAGTAATTTTTTTTTTTATTTTTATGTGCGCAAGTTACCTCCAATTTGGCAGATGCGGGATTTACTTTTTCTTTCAATATGCCCCCTCATGTAAGGACAACGCACTTATCACATGACATGAATATCATGTGTAGAGATAATGACCTATCAAGATGGAGCTAAAGAACAGGAGGTAATGCCTCCTCTGATACCATGTTAAATTTTAAGATGAACAATAGATAGAGTGGCCTTTGTTATATTTATGTACCCAAGTTACTCTCAATTAAACGTATGTCAGATTTATTTTATCTCGACCTAAGCTGGGCACGGAATATGTGGTTTGAAGGTCTAAGCAGAAAAGCAAATAGAGCTGCTAATTGGGTAACTGTCTAAGCCAAGAAGGTGATGTGCATGGAAAACTGGGTTGTATTACCCCACCCTCATTGGTTTTTATATTGAATAAGGATGGTTTAATTTGCCTGCCCCTCCTTGAAGTTTCATGTTTGTTGCCTTAAGGTTTCAGAGTTTCTTGTTAAAGATTTCGTGTATTAGATTAAGGCTTGGCTCGTTTCAACCTTTTGTACTTCTGATAATTGATATTATTATTAATGGAATACAAGTCGTCGTGTAATCAATTTAAATTTAAATACAAATAATTGATTTTAAAATCAAGTATGAAAATTAAGTTTATTTTTAATTTAAAAAAAAACTTAATAAAGTGAACTCGATTTTTAATATAAATTGAGTTCAAATTTATAAATTAAAAATCAATTGAATTCAATCCAAATTTCAAATAATAAATTCAAATTGAATTTAAACTTTAGTTTTTTGTTGTATCAACTTGACTTGACCTAATTATATCTTTAAGTTAGCTTATTTCCATATGAGGGAATTGTTAAATATTGGTTAGAGACCATGAAACTTAATGTTTTAGCCTTTTTCAAAGGGGGATTTTGCTGTGAAGGGACCTTTGAAAAACCCTCCAGGACCATACCTAACTTTAGAGGCAAAAAAGAAAAGAACATCACTGGCTATGACACCGCAAAACTTCCTTGCTATACTAGTTTTTTTGATGGTATGCATATACCTTTTTGCTCGAGTAAACTTAAGAATAAAAGCAGTTTTTCTACAGAATTCGTCTCCATATACCTTCTTTTCCTTCTTTCGTTAAATTAATCTAATGTCAATGGTACAACTAACTGCATTTCTAGAAACCATGGATTCTTTTTGCCATCCATACCTAATTGTGCCATTGCTGGTTAGGGTTTAGTTTTTTTTTTTTTTTTTTTTGGGGGGGGGGGTGGTCACTATGGGAAAACAACCGATGAGTTGAAACTCATCAATTCGTTGAAAATTGAAATGTGATGCTGCCAAAAGAATGGACCATATTTTAAACTTAAAGCTTCATTGCCATCGAAGAGGAAGCAAGTATATCAAGGAATGTTTAAGAAAAGTAGTAATCTGAAAATATATGTAAATCAAGTGAATGGTTAGAAATATATGTAAAGAAGTACCGAAGAGATTTGCAGCTTTGAATTAATTAAGATTAGAAATATGGGAATCTTTTTCTTCTTTAATCAGAACAATTACTTAAAATTTCTATAGAAATGTCATGAATTCAATTTTAAAAAAACTATTTACATCCCTAAACTAATCTAGTATTTTTTCAATTAACAAAATCTAGAAAATGTTATGAATTAGGACGAACTGGATTCTGGTGGATGTTTTTTCTTTATGTTGGGAAGATATATCACGAAAATTACTTGTAGTTCAGTAAATATATACTTTGCCAAAAAATGGCGAAGTCTCCTGCATGCTTGCTTTACTTTTAAATGTTTAATAGTACCCTACAGCAATTAACCTTTGCATAGTTCAGATGGCATGTATTCTGAATATATTCTTCAAGGTTAAGAATTCTAGAAAATTTAGACATGTGCATAATAATTTTCAATGAATTAAATAAGAATTAGAAGATTAAAAGGAAAAAAATTGGCATACATTAATGCAATTCACACTGGGTTTATTCTCGGAAGGATCAAAGTCTAACTTTTGTTTATCCACTGCACAACTTTAACCTTATTTTCTTGTATGCAAAGAACAAATTAAAGTGAACCAACTAGATATGAATGAATTGCAATTAGTCTCCTAAACTTTACTTTATACTTTTTCCTCAAGTAAATTTCACAATTGATCATCTTAATTAGATCCCTGATTTTCAATTTATCTTAATAAAATCACTTAAATTTATTACATATATTAAATTTAATCACTTTAGCAGATTTTATTCAAATTATTGATTAAAAAAAAAAAAAACATGATCTATATGTTATCTTCCACATCATCCACCACATCAACTAAAAATTTATTCATCATTTTTTTAGAGATATAAAGGTAAAAAAAAACACCACTTCTGCTTCCTCTTTATATCTCTAACCTAACCAATCCTCTTCCTTTTCTCTAACTACATCAACCAATCCTCTCCCTTCTCTCTTTCGGGTTAGTGGCTCATGCTGGCCTTCGGCAATCATTTGCTTTTTGTTAGTCTCCGAATTGCCCACCGAAAGCCATCCATAGGGAATTGATAAATAATAATATAATAATATGGCACATAAGCCATTTCAAAATTGTAAGCTTTACATAATGCTAGTGGAGAGAGTAATTAATATTATTTTGGGTTTAATCATTTCCTTGGCTATTGGGAGGAATATTTTGTTGTTTTCTTTTTAATGACAGAATGTTGCTTTGGATTGATAATATGACAGGGGGTTGCATCTTGTGTGATGGTTTTTTACTTTCTGGAAAATGGAATTTTTTGGTTTCTTATTTAATTTCGGTTACTTTGGTTTAATTTTCAAGTGTTTTTTTTTTCTCTAAGCCAAAGATAAATTATTATTAAAAATAATGAAACGGCTATAAATAATAATATTCAATCACAGTTAGAGCGCGCACAATAGAACACATAAAGAATAGAAACTCCAAAAGTGCATCAAAATCACATGAGAAATCCAAAAGTAAGATTGATAACAACAGTTTCGACTCTCACAAACATGTGTAATCCAACAATAAAATCCAAATATTAAAAATTCCAACTATGTACCATCAAAAAAAATCTAAGCTACTTCTTTCATCATGTTACTTACCCAAATTGGAAAGAGCATGTCTCATTTGACTAGCATACTCAAACAAGCATTGCATTTAATTTAATCAATATTATAATCTTGATTCCAATCAATTTTAAACATTTTTACATTGGCATGCATGTAATGAACCAACATGCATGACTAAATAATTAATGCAAAGGGTGTCGAAAAGAACAGAAAAACTGTTGAAGTTTATGAGATTTGGTTTGAAATACGGTTTCTGCTAAAACTAAACCTTTTTTAACAGAAAAGAAACTTGTAACTAACTGAAAAAAAATTATAAAAAAAATGTCAAATAGGTTAAAACTTTTTGAATATTTTCTATAAAAATAGAGATAATAATAATAAATCCATGCTTGGGCTTCGCATTTTCAATTCTCAGCGAGTCATAAGCTCTTGGGCTTGCGAGTGTTTGACCCATCACCGACTGTCCCATTGTTCAGCTGGGAGGGTGTTGCTTGGGTTTGAAAGCAGGCATTGCTTTTAATCCTGGGGCAGGCCTAAGTCTTAATAGAATTAAAGCCCAACAATTTTTTTTGACTTAAACTATGGTAATATGGAATGGGACAAATACATATTCAACTTGACCAAGACAAATATGGTTATCCCATTAGGAAAAAAATGCGCTGGAAACATATTTGCCAGCTCGGGAATTGTAGCATTAATTTAGGAGAGATGTGAATTAACCTTACCTGACAGGGCGGGGTTGATTTTATTAGTACTAAATCTGACTCCATAAACTCAATTTTAGCTTTAAAAAATGGTGATTAATTAAATAATTAATCCCCATTAGATTCAAAAAACAAAAGGAAGAAATAATTAAATGGTGAAAATTGAAAAACCATATTACATTTAACCAATAGAAAGAAAGTAATCCCAATTAGAGTCACTTAAATTAACTAATTAATCTTAATGATATTATTTTCAAAATTTTAATTTAATGATTAAAAACATTTAAAAATTTAATTTCGAATCAAATCTTTTTTTTTATTTATATTAAAATTTTATCCTCAAAATAAAATATAAAAAATCTTAACGATGTTATGCCGCATTAGTTGACCAAGCATGTGAAGCAAAAAATTAGCATCGGATTCTCGTAAATATCATGGAATTTATTATTATTATTATTTTGAGAAAAAGAATTGGACTCTGATTTTTTTACAGAGCCGATATGATTAGGTATGGTTTTTATGATTTATTAATATTAAGATATTCAAAAAAAAAACTCAATGTATGATATCCTTTTTTTTTATGCATATATGATTTGTTTTAGTGTAAGAAGTTTGAACTGGAGCAATCTGTGCAAAGCCAATCCACCTTTGCCTGTGGAACACAAGGGACTTATTTCTGCCATAATCAAATCAAATTAATTCCACAAAATAATTAATCTCCCACAAAAACATGTTGTCAAAAATTAGAATGATTTTTTTTTTAACAACAAAATTTAAAATTTTTATAAAAACATTTTATATTAATTGATCATGTATAAATGTACTCCATCATCTATTTATACACAAAATTCATTACCAAAAAAATGAATTATACGCCGAATAAGAAAATCATAGATTAATTATTAAGCCGAATATTGCTGATGTCAAGATTTGACTTTTCTTTAACAACAATCTTTTAGCTCCTTTTAGTTTTTCAAGTCAAGTTAATTACATTTTTTATACAAAATTAAAATTTACAATTGATTTGCACATTAAATTTTAAATAAATAAAAAAAACATTATGATTCACATTAAAAAAAAAATCATGCAAATTCTCTCCCTTTCTTTATTGAAATAAAGCACTAGTACTACTAGTGCATAGTATATCAGAAAGTGGTAGCACTAAAGAAAAAGCAATCAAATAAAATTCGATTTTATCTTTTGCCCATTTATCCCAATTTAAAAACAAAAGATCGAATAAGCGTAGGCAAAAGCAAGACATTGATGTTACTATCAATATGTCTAGGCAAAATCGAATAAATATAACAAAGAGACATAGATGACGTGTCCACCAAACTCACAAGCTTCATGGAAGATAAAAAGTGCGGTCCGGCTAAGGCTAAAAGGAGAGTCCTAGTGAGTAAGATAACATCATTTTCAGCCTCTATTTTCAAATATGCTTTGCTTGGCAAAAGAGCAAAGAAAAGAAAAAACAATAAAGGAAAAAATCAGCTTTCCCCCTCCACGACTGGTACTTCCGATACTTTCCATTCCTACGTTTAAAAGAGAATAAGAAACGAAAAGTAGTGATCGAAAATCAGCCGTTCCCTTGGAATCAAAGCATTAGGTATATGTAATTTTCAATTCCAACCAGAAGATTCCCCAACACTCCCCCCCCCTCTTTTGAAAATAATAGAATTGACCTGAGAATATATAGTACTAGTCAATCGCTTATTCAGCAGGCAGATTCACCAAAGTCTATGGCCAATCGATTAATCGAATTGCTTCAGCTAAAGTAAGCACAACAATCAATCAACTTTGATGCAAATTATGTCAAATAAAACTTCATTCCAAATATAGTATCTTAAATATGAGAGGATGAGAAAAGAAAAAGACTATCAAAATTCTTCAACAGATCAAGGCACTTTTCTCAGACAGCCGAATCCCTTGGACGGCTCTGTAGCTCAAGAAAAACCAAAGGATTTTTCATCCCCCAGATGAAGAGGGCTCATTACTCTTTTAACTCAGCAAACAAATAAATTAAACCCACTCACAAAAAGCACTAACCCAAGAAGTCACTTGGAAAGTCCCTGAGATCTGTTCTACCTTCGATATTAATCAAAAGCTTTAAATAATGAGGCTTTATAATATTATATTTATACTACTAATTCCTAACTGCAAAACTTATGAGCAGGCAATGTTGAGGGAGGCTACTTCTTCGCCAAAATGAAAGCCGTCAATGCTGAAATCACAATCAGGTAGCTCACTTGGCTCATCGGCTTCGATCCCACAAATACTGAGGTCTTCAATGCTGCAATAGTCCTTCAACATCATCCCAAAATCATTGACGAACAGATAATCAGCAGGCTCTGCATCAAAGTTAAGTTCTAGTCCAACTGAACCAGACAGCAATGGATCATCAATGAAACAGAAATCGGGTATTGTTAAATTGGCAAAGTTTGCATCAAACCCTTCTTTGTTGGCATCCTCACAATCACCATTGTTATTGGAGACTGAAAAAACAGATGCAGAAGAATCCGGTTCAAGCACTGATGATGACCAAGTATGTGATAAAAGGCTCTCAGACTCTTCAGATGTAGAAGGAATAGAGTTGTTGTTAGAAGAAGCAGCAGAACATGCTATGTCATTGGTTTTATCAGAGGAAGCAGAGGCAGCAACAGCCAAAGCCTCAAATTCGAGCTTTTTGGCATCATAAGCCTTGGCTGCTTCTTCAAGGGTGTCGTAAGTTCCCAACCAAATCCTGGTTTTCTTCAGTGGGTGCCTGATTTCAGCAGCCCATTTGCCCCATTTCCGTCGACGAACACCAACAGGTTTTTTGGCCTTAGCCACCAGATCATTGCCTTCAAGGGTTTTCCTCAAAACGTTTTTCCTACGAGAAGGGGTTTTAGAGTTACTGTCTTGAGAAGATGTCTCAGATTCAAGAGGGTTTGACTTAGGAGCCAAACCAAAAACAGGAACTTTAATTTCACGAACAACACGCTTGCCCCTTGGGGCCTTTCTAGCAACAGTTCTCTCAGATTCATCTTCACTTGAAGATGAATCAGTAGCATAAGGATCATGAAGGATAACACGAACTTTTCTAGTCATTTGGGTTTCTTCTTCACTCAAGATTGGTTGGATTTTCTTGGACTTTGTGCAGGATTTATTGAGATTCATGGATTGTTTTCGAGGCTCTGGCATTTTTGGCAGCAAAACTGGTTAAAACTCGCCAAAATCCCCTCTAAACTACCCGGAAAGTTGTGGACAAAGATGTAAACAAAATCAAGGGACAAAAAAGAAAACAAAATCTTAGACCATCAAAGCAACATCAAGTATGAGCCCCTATTAGAAACAAGAAGAAATAGAAAAGTCGTTGTTTTATGTAAAAACCCCCAAAAAAATCTACTCCAGAACAAGTCCTGCAAATAAAATGAAAAACAAACGGATATCAACATACCAAAAACACCCAAAATAATCACAAAAAACACCAGATTCAGATCAAAAACAGAAATGAAAAAAAGAACTAAAACATGGGTTTTAAATCAAAAGGCAGGGTTTATTTGTTGACATACCTTTGGGGTCTCAAACGCATCGAAACAGTAAGGAACGTAAGACACAGTCGCTGCCTGGAGTAGCAGAGAATCATACAAGAAACAGCCAACAAAGCAGTGGTGGACAAGTGAGAAAAAACAATTGTAGAAGATGAAAGCCAGAGCTGCAACTGAGCCCCAATCAAAGCCAAATCAAACTCAGCCGACATAAATCCACTAGTCACTCTCCCTTACTCTTCGAAAGCGCAACAAGAGCCTCCACCAGAGAACCAAAATAACGCACTCTGCCTTCTCCCCTTCTCAGAGAAACCAAAGCCAAAACATTCGTCTTAGAACAGCTACATATAGCAGGTCAAAAAATAGAAAAAAATAATAATAAAGAATTACAAATCTACGGCTCTGATTTATCTCCCTCTAACACTATCTCTCTTTTAGGCGAATTTTATAAATAATAAAAAAAGTTTAAATCATATTTATTTATGGAAATTGTTGAAAATGAAAATGAGCTGTCATGCACATCCATCATGCATAACCAGACCTTTTCACCTATATTTCCATGACATGCATATTATGTTTCACTGCTCAAAGTCATTTTTTATTGGTAGGAGGTTTTCAACGTACATTCACTCGCAATTGTTTCGACGCTCCAATCGACGGTGGCTTCAACTTTGTCGCCTTGGGTTCGGCGGGAACATAGCGCGTTCATTACACGGTGGAAGTCAGCTGCTGGGGATAGAGTGTGTGATATCCGCAGCTTTATATCGTAAACGAAGCGCCGCGAGTCGGCGACGTATAGGGAAGGACTCTTAGCCTATCGCTGGATTCTCGTAATATTTGGGTCTAGAACTCTAGTAAATTACAATGTTGCCACTCAAAACAAGTGACGAGTCTTTCTCCCCAAATTATATTCTAGGATTCGTTCGTTTTAACTTTTTCTTTTTCTTAATTTCATTTTTGACCTTTTTTTAGATTATTGTAGAAAATCTCCGTATTTTTGCAATCAATATAATAAAATGAGATTATTCCATAATCAAATCAAATTTTTATTTTTCTTAATTATCAAAATTTTGAGAGATTTATTTCTATTTTTGTTCGGTACAAGAGAATTTTTATGATGATTGTCAAATAATATTTGCTTACACTTCATTTCATTATTTTTTTTAAAACACGTGCTAAAACTTCATTCTTCATAAACTGAGACAATCGTTTGTAACAAAGGTTTTTATAAAACTATGGACATTCATCTATCCAGCATCTAGGTTCTTTATTATCTAACGCAAATTTCGCTAACCTATGGACATGTACAAAAATTGAAAGGTATATTTTTTATTTTTATATTTATTTAAAAATTATGTATTATAATTTATTTATCATTAATATAAAATATTATTATTAATATCAAATATTTCGTATTTTTTATGTTAATAAAATACAAATTTTTATTTTTTTATATTATATAAATAAACAAATTGTCAAGTAATAGGCAAAGGCCTCAGATCCACGTGATCATTTTGGGCATGACGGCAACGGCCCTTCAATTCTATAAAAAAAAAAAGTGTCGGAAAAAAAAAATTTTAAAAGTAGAGAAAGGAGACAAAGTTACTGCAAATATGCACTTTCCTTGCAATTGCAGGCGAACAGTACACCTCCTAAAATTGCATTGAAGAAAGGCCCCGTAATAATCCTTATCATCATCTGGCCGACGCTGGTCCTCCATTCGCGTCGATTGATGATGTTTTGAAGTAGACCGAAAATTTAGCGGTTTTGGCGGGAAAGAGTAGGCGGTTAGCTCCACGTCAGCTCCTTTGGCGGGAAACCTAAGCTACCCTCTCTCGGCCCACTCATCTCTCACTTGGCCTGCTCCATAAACTAACCCCGAACCACTCCTCCCCCCGCCTTTTTTAAGTTTTCAGTCAACATACATGCATGCATGATGCATGCGAGTTACCATCACCATCATCAACATGAATTTAATTTAAGACTGTCACACTAGTGGAAGGGTGAGGTCACGTGATGACAAATATCCAATGGACAGAAACTTTTTTTTTTTTGGGGCAAGTATGGAGTTGCGGTTGGTGGCGACGTAGGACAAAGATCTCAGTGCTGTCTTGTGTTTTATCTGTAGCATATTAAAATAGTAATTCTACTACTATATATTTTAATTTTGGTAGTATTTAGCAGACTAATATTTTAAAAGATAAAAATTTAAATTTTTAATTCTTATAAAATGTTTTATTTTTTAAAAAAACTTCTGCATAATAATAAGAGATAATTAGGATGGCTGTGGAAATGATATCTCTTAACAAGAATCAGTTCCAATTAATCGGTTGAAAAAGGTTGTGGATATCTTTATACTAAATGGACTCATACATGAATTTTGGTTTGGCTTAACGGGCTATTTTCTTTGCCAGGAGTTTAACTTGAAAGTATAAGATCATATAAAAAGAAGTAAAAAAGTAAAATATTAAGTTGATTAATATTGAATTTTTTCAAAAAAATTTTGGGATTGAGGGTGGTCGGAGTCAAAGGGGAGAGTGAGTTGATCTCTTCAAAGCGGAGAAAGGAAGAAACTGCAATTTAAATTAACACACTAAATAATATAGGAAACCTCAATTTTGAACAACAATGTCAATGAACAACCTCTAAGCATGCAATGGAGATTTAATCAGGCGTCATCCTTGTACCCCATTTTCCAAGACATGGCGAAGTTCTTTCCTACAGGTAAATCCAAACCTGTAACCTCAACCATCAAAAACTTCTTCTTGCTTTGTCCATCTTCAAGATCTTGCAGATGCTTCTGTTCCAGGGAGCTCAATTCTATGTTCAAAGCAGCAGGGCCTACAGGACTTCCATTAATTTCGAGAGCAGGCGTGTCTCCGCTTCCACTCAATCCCAGCACAGTTACCTTCTCAATTATCCAACCTTTGTCTAAAGCAAACTTGCCCTCCTCAACTTTAGACCAAATCTTCACAGATCCCTTGTTCACGGTCGCATATAATTCTACATACGTTGAAAACCCGTTTCCAAGTTTCATTTCTGGAAGTTCGTCATTGTCAAGATAAAGGTTTCCTTTGGCTTGTGCTTCGCTAGCCCCAGCAGGGAAAGTCACTATAAGAGTGAATGGTGTCATTCTAGCTTCCTTGGAGATCATTCCACCCTGCTGCATTGGTAATATGGTATTCTGATACAAATATACATTAACCACATGCAAAGGTGCATCTAGCGTAAAATACTGTCCCTTTGAAACAATGGTTTGTTTCATATCAAAGACATTATACCAAGAACCTGGGGGGAAAAGTGCTTTAACTTTTGTTTTCCCCTGCTCAAGCACTGGAGACACCATAAGACTGTTTCCAACCAAGAATTGGGTGCTCAGCCCATAGCACTCCTTGTAAGCAGGAAATGCGAAGAAAAGTGGCCTGGCTATTGGTGCTCCACTCTTATGAGCCAAATAGTTCAGGGTATAGAGGTAAGGAAGAAGTTTATACCTCATACCTAGGGCATTTTGAGCAGATTTGATTACAGACTTCCACTGATACAGCTCCTGTCTTGGCGAGAAGTAATCTGCATGATTCCTAGCAAAAGGGTAAAACGCACCTACTTCAATCCAACGGTTACACAACTCTTCCGTTGGATCTGTTGGAGCAGAAAAGAAGCCACATATATCGGCACCAACCATTGGAACCCCAAATAAACCAAAATTCAGCACAGTAGTTATTGAATACTTCAAATCTTCCCAAATAGCCTTAGTATCACCTGTCCAATGAGCAACATATTTTCCTGAACCAACATAAGTCGAGCGTGACAATATAAATGGTCGTTTGCCCTCAAGCCCTAAAAGAGCCTTGTAAGTTGCTATGGATTGAGAAAAGCCATAAAGACTATGAGCATCATACTCTAAAACACCATTGTAGTGAACTGCGCTACTTGCAATAGTTTTGAACCCTAGTGGTACCTGCAACCCTGAAGCATTTATGTTGTATGGTGGATCATCCCATCTTGTCTTTGTTATGTTCTTGCAGTCCAAGCAACAGATCCAACCAGGTCCAGTCACATTTGGACACTGCTTTCCTTTTGGAATCGTGCACTTCCCACTGCAGAAATTTGCAGCTTCATTCATATCAATCCAAAGCCCATCAATAGGGACAAGTTCATGAAAGCGTCGAATTTCATCACCCCACCATGCAACAGTTTTAGGGTTGAGGAAGTCTGGGAAATTAACAGCTCCAGGCCACACTTGGGCCAAGTAGGGCTCACCTTCATGCTTGATAAATACGTCATTGGCAATGGCTCTTTGGTATACACCATAACTGGAATTAACACCAATTCCAGGATCATTAATGACAATGTATTTCATGCCTATGCTATGTATTTTGTCCAGGAATGCAAGAAGCTTTGGACGAGGGAAGTTGATGGGGTTGAGGGTGAAGTCCTTATGGTAGTCCATATGATCAGCATCATTCCAGATCACGTCAAGTGGGATCTTAGCTTTCTTGTAGTTCTCAACGACATCTTCAACTACAGAGAGATTATGGTAACCCCATTTACATTGGTGAAACCCTGTACACCAAATTTATACAAACCAAAAATATGAATTTATTATATTCATCTCAACTGCTCACGGTAAGATACTGAAAAAGAAATGTGAAAAGAAAAAAAAGAAGACATTCAAGCACTCTCCTGTTAAATGAACAGATTTAGCATCAGTACAGCAGAAGAAAATACTTGAGTTAGTCAGACTAGCTCTAAAGCCACTGATAGTGCAACCTTCACTTAATAGAAGAAAAAGAAAATCTAATGACCAATTGTATTTGTTGCTCTCCTCTTTTTAACATGGTTCCATTTTTTCACAAAAAATGAGGAAACAGGCCCATATCAGTATTGGGATGAAATTTTGCAGCAAAAAGATTGTAATGGTATAAAAATCCAGGAAATTTCTAGCGACATCTAAATTACACAACTGCACGGATTTTCCCATAACTCAAGTAAATATGTTACCGTGCTACCTACAATCCATGACAGCAACTGCACATGCTAGTGCAAAAGTACGATCACATTAGTCAAATCGATGATGAGATATTTATCACTTGCGAACACATTAGTCAATTGGATGATGAGATATTTATCACTTGTAAGCTGTGTCATAGGACATGCCCAAGCAACTATTTATTGTGCAATTAGATCTGTTATACATGATGCCTTTGCTGAGGGAATAGGAGCAGAAGTACTAGTTTTTAATTTTGATCATATATCTACCGACACAAAAGGTGATTTAACATGAAGGGCAGCACACACTAGTTTATTTTAGATACCTCACAGGCTAAGGAGTCTAACCAAAGCTTTGAACCATATGTAACAAATGCTAGAGGGTGCACCTATCTATGGTTAGCATCAAGTTAGGGGCTACTAAGTAATTATCACAGCATTTTGATATTTCCATATATTAGACAAAAGTAATTATCACAGCATTTTGATATCTCCATATATTAGACAAATAGCAGATATAATCATGCCTCCAGCTGATTAAGAGATCGTATCAGCAACCTACATTGCCCTAAAAGACACAATCAGATGGCACTAATTTCCCTAGATCTTGCCTGTCCCTCCTCATTACATCATTTACTATATAATCATACAATGTAAGATTGCCTATTATGATTCCAAATTACGCAGCATATGGTTTATTAATGCAACATCTATCACCAAAATCTAACCTTTTAATAAAAAAATGAAGAATATAGTCATATCACAAATATTTTATTAGTCAATTCAATTGGATTTAGCTTCAGTCCTCTGTCACATTGTAGCTAGGACTGCAGAGGCATCTAATTCCGCCAATTTCCTTAAAGGATCCCATTTAGTAACAAATTAAACCCAAGACAATACCCAGGGCGAAGAACAAAGCATAAACTCAATGCCAGAAAAACAGAAGAAAGAAAAATAAAACTGGGAGAATGGAAGGCATACCTAGAGACCAGTAAGGCATGGGAGCAGGCCTGCCGATAAGAGAGGTGTATTGATCAACAACGGCAAGGGGGGTGGGTCCAGCAAAGAAATAAAAATCAAAAACACCACCAATAATCTTATACGTTAATGAATTCCCTGTGTAAAACACATCCATGCCATTGCTGTTCAACAAGAGAACAGCATGTGCAAAAGGCTCACCGCCCACATTCCTTAAGTCCATATAAACAGGGTGGGACCCGTACAATCCAGTGTTTAGATTAGCAGGCGACTTATCGGTTGTGTACAATGTGTAAGGGTCATTTGGATACAGCTTGATTCCATGCGGTTGAGTGTTCTCCCCAAGTCCATACAGTGAAGCATCTTTAGGCAACTGAGTGGAAATCTCCAAGTACTGGTCTTTAAACACCATTTCTCCAAATGAATCTGAGCCACCCGAGCTGGAATTGAAAAGGGTCTGTCCATTTGATTTCCTTTTCACTGCAAAGCTAAAAGGGTCAGTTGTGTAGCTGAATATGAGCTCAGACCCAGCAAGCTCTGAGACTGTTATAGAGTGCTTTCTTGTTCTCCTAGTAGTTTGTTTTGATGCAGCTGGTTGCTCTCTTGGTAAAAGATTGTATGGAACTTCCCATCTCTGCTTCTTGGCATCTGTTATGTGTACTCTCAAACGGTCTTGAGCTTCATGCCTGTAAAAGAAAAGGAACAAATTTTGATTAAGAAACAGTTGGTTTAACAGAGAGCAAACATTAAGAGGAATGTACTTGCAAAACAAGCAAACATTAACAATGGACTTTACTGATTTTTACTCACTTGATATAGAGTTGCAGGAGAGGAATATCAGGACCATAAATTTTGTTCTTTTGCTTAACCTGAAGGTGACCCAGAAAGCCACCATCAGGGGTCTTTTCAATGGAGATCAAACGGTAGCCTTTGCCAATCTTAGTGCGGACAGAGGAGGAAGATGAATACCCTCCGGCGAAACATGATACTAAAACAAGAAAGAAGTAGAGGGAACTCAATGAAAGGAATGAATTTAGGGACAACATTCCTTAAAAGAAGCAGAGTGAATGAGTGAGTAAAGCAAAGAGAGTAAAAGGACTATTTAAAGACTGAACGAAGAAAGCGAAGCCATTGGATATGCATGAGTGGGATGATTTTAGTATCTTCGACACGTCCTCGGGTATTATCTCATTCTTTTTCTGGTACGGAAAATTTGTATCATCATCTCTTATCAGGTACTAGTAGATAATTGATAACAGAAGTTGGATCAGCTAGAATCCAATGCAATTCATGAATCCTAGTTTGTTCAGCTCCAGATTCAGTTTTCAGAAATCCTGAGTGACCAAATATTTTAACAGGAAGATCTCAGACTTAAATTATTTTGATTCTTGGGGGCTTCAGCCGCACCTTAAGTGCTTAAACTCCCAAGTCCCAACAAGTACCCCGAAAGTTTAACTTTTACTACCTTTGTCATGGAAAAAGAAAGGGGAAGAAGCCCTTTTAAGAATGCCAAGTAAAAAGAGAATGAACAGTTATTCCATAACCAATTGTGAGTTGTGATTAGGTTGTAAAAGATATTTAAAACTCTCGAGTTATTCGAATTACATTTGAATAAAATTTGAATTTGATTATGTTATTATCTAGTTAAATTTGAATAATTTAATTTATTAATCAAGTCAAATTTAAATATTTTTATACATAATTGGAGTAACCTATAAGCTTAATTAAATTTTTATATTTTAATATGTTTTAATTATTTTTATTTAATAAAATATCTCAAACTCGAGTTCGAGTTCGAATTTAAATACAAATAATTAAAATTTTGTCAAACATAAAATTTAAATATTTTTATATATAATTGGAATAATTTGTAAGTTTAATTAAATTTTTATATTTTAATATATTTTAATTATTTTTATTTAATAAAATATCTCAAACTCGAGCTCGAATTCAAATTCAAATACAAATAATTAAGTTTTTGTCAAACATAATAATCAAATTTATTTTTATATATTAATCGAGTTTAATCGAACGAGTTTGAATAGTTTAATTTTTATCTTGAGTCGAACTCAAATTTAAAAAATCAAATTCGATTGAATTCAAACTAAATTTCAAATCTAAAATTTTAAATAGAGCTTGAACTTAAATTTAATATCATTTCGATTCGAAGTCAATGAATTACATCCTTAATTGTGACACAACTTTAAATCCTACCTTCATAGTATGGAAACTATATTAGGAACTTCTTCAATAAGGTTAGATGATGATCTAACTTACGAACAAGAAAATCAAGAGTTAAAAATTGCTTATCTGATGTTTAAATGGGAGAAATTTTTTTCAACACATAAGAAAATTTTTAAAATTTATCTAACACATAAAATATTTCTTAATTTTAGGCTATTTATAAAAAATATAGATTTAAAATTTTATTTAATTATCCAAAACTTTTTAAATTTAAATGAATGATCACTTCTTATATATTATTTAGTTATCCAAAATATATATCTTAATAGATAATTTTTAAATTGTTAGTAATAAAATCTAATTTAGATATATTATTTTTTAAGATTTTTTAATAATCTAAACATATATCTTTTTAAATTTAAATTTTTCATAGATATATTATCCTTTAAAATTGATTTATAAAATATTACATTTAATAAATTATTTAAATTCAAAACGAAAATCTATGAAAATTTGAAAATTTTGAATTCAAAAATATCAAATTTAGATTTTTTTTAAAATTTAGCCAAAGTTTAAGATATATATGCATTATAAATTTTAAATACATATCTCCACTAAAATTAATTAGATTTATCTTTTATTAATTTGAATTTAAAAGACAAGTTTTATTTTTTTTATTTCTTTATCATTATATTGTTTTCATCTCTTATCTAAAATAACAATAAAAGGCGTCAAAAAAAAATTTTTTATTGTTTGACTCGTAGTCACAATCATCCATCATTTTTTTGTTTCAGAAAAATTATAATTTGTAACAATATCATTTATATGTTTGTAAAATAATCAATTGATTTGTGTTTTGTTGGATGATTCGCAAGAAGAACTAAAAATTCAATTATTTAAGATAAGAGCTAAGGATTAAAGACTTTTTTTTTATAAATATTTACCTTTATATCAATGTCATTTTTCTACAAATTGAGCAGTAATTTGATAATTAATAGCAACCAAATAACAAGGTATCATATTATATAATATAAATGGCCTGTTAATTATTACTTTTTATTGTTCATAATTTTTTATATTTTCTCCTCATCAAAGTTATAACACTCATTTTATTTATAAAAAATTGAGATAAATTGAAATTCAATTTGATTTATATCTCTTTTATTTTTTTAGATTTCTTTTTCTCCAATATTATTTATTGTACATTTTAAATTTTATTAATTTTTTTATCTAAAATCTATTTTTTATTATAACTTGATATCTTAATTATATTATTTATATTATATATATATTTTAAACATGTAAATGATTAAATAATATTAATTTATATTTTTATTAATATTTAAATAAAATAAAAAAACGATCCGTACTTTGCATGAGTTGCAAACTACTTAGTTAAGAATTTCCAGTACTGATAAGGTGGACTAGTCGATGACAAAAATCTTCTTCGTATTATGCACACTAATTCCTCCTGCATTTCCATGAGGAAAAATGTCCTAAGTATTTTGTAAACAGATGTAAGAGCTCCCAAATTAATGCTACCAAATTCGCAAGAGAGGTAGAAGGTATGGCCACTGACCAACTTATCAAATATAATTGCCAATGGCTTTTAACCATATCCATGGAGCCAATCTCAACCTGATATCTGATTACTTTGTAATTTTATGGTAGCCAGATTATTTCATCTCCTTCCTAATGCTAATGCTCCAAGCTATGGATTGGCATGCCACTGTTTTGCATTTAACTTCCAGCGTTTCTTGACTCGGTCCTGACTCCTGAGGGAATATGCTAATTGATGGCATGCCATTATTGTTTTGCATTTAACTACCAGGAAATGCTTAATTCATTATTTGACTTCTTTGAATCATATTTAGTCATAAAAAAACCCAAGACGCTGCCAACTATCATGCCAGAGCAAACTATTTTTATTATTTCCCTTAATGATCATGTATTTTTATTAAGCCATCTAAACCTAATACTGATCTCATGTATTTTTCCTATAATTTTATCCAAGGGGATTCGAATTCACTGATTATTGAAGACTCAAATACGTGACTGCAATTCACTTGTCACCACAAGAAGGAAAGTAAAAAACGAACCATATATCGCTAAACAATTCATAGATTTTTCATGGTTTCCTTTCGAATCTTAATCGTCAGCGGCCTCGAAATGTGGGCAGTACCAATATAGATGAAATTAAGTGTTAAACTGGGCTAGCTGACAAGAACTCACCCGGTTCTTCAAAATGAATCCGTAAAGTATTGTCATGATTCATCGGGTTAGGTCAACACTTGATCATTTATCTACGTCAAAAAGGATCCTCCCAGTTGAGGAGGGCACAGCTGTGAGCAACCGTGTTCTACGAATTGGTTCCATTGCAACCTCAGCATCTTCGTTTCCCAACAAGATGTTCAGTTTTTGGTCCCATTTAGATTACTCACTCTTGCACGTGATCAATAAAGACATGTTTCTATAAAAATCAGATTACCAGCTTGACGTCATGTGAGGATCCTTAATATTAAACACCAACTATATTACTTTAGTTATATATTAGAACAATATACTACTTTGAACAATTATTACATCCATTTATAGAAGGAAACATGGAGCACTAGGATCTTCAGACTTGCCCACTAGTTAATATGGGCTGCATATATCAATTGAAGGAGTTGTATCTTAAGCCTGAAGTGCACCTCTTGGGCTTTAAGTTGAACTATGCTTGAACTCATATTTTTTACTAGTAAAGCCCTTTTGTACATGTGATTTTCAGTGCAAGCTAGTAATGATCACGAACCCATTGATTGGGTTAAGTACAACAGAGCGTAATAAACTTGATTAATGCAAGATTACCAATAGAATTTTGCCCCGCAGAACACAATGCCAAAAGCATATTCCTAGGAAAAGATCACATTAATGATACTTTGTGAAATAGACGCTATCTTGAAGGAACTTAAATATTCTTAAGATTGAAATTTTGAAGTCCGAGGAAGGTTAACATTCCTAGTAAAGGTCGTCTTCTTAGTTTCCCTATAATTAATGTTGTTCCTCCTTTTTGCTCTTTTTTTTTTCAACAAGCATATATTATTGTTACGCATGGGAAAAGCTTTTACAATATCTAGCAAAAGCAGAACATTCAACTTCCTCCTTTACACCTTGGCACGCATTTGTCGTTTCTAAATTTGTATTCTCAAATTCAAAAACAAACATCAAATTTAGGCACCGCCGATTTTGGCCTTTATTGGACATCGTATAATTCCTTTTATCTTAAAAGAATAATTTACCCTTATATAATTTATCTTCTTTTCAACTTCTCTAAGTATATATATAAATATATTCTCATGCAAATTTACTCCAAACCTTGCTTTGCCGTCCTTAATTGCACGACTCACCAAGCCATTGTTTGGACCGCCTTTAGGCTCGCTCTTTCCAAAGAATAAAATTTATATAAAATTTCATAAATAACATCATTAAGTTTTAAAAAAATGAGTAAATAAAAATTTTAATAAAATTAATAATATATAAAAATATTATTTATAATTTAAATTTAATTGATATCTATTTAATAATAAAAATTTTATCATTATTTTTATTAAAAATATTTATTTAATAAATATATTTAAAATTTTTAATTTTACATGTTTAATTTATATCATGAAATTTATTAATTTTAACTTTAATTTTTAATTATTTATTTTTAATAAAAAAATTCATCAATTTCACCGGCCTTTTCCGTCTCCAAAGCTTAACTTTACTCACATGTCGCCACACACCTGATGTCACCGGCCTATTACCATGACGTCAACCCACGGCCTCTCCCTTGAAAAAAAATCTATCATCCCCATTCAGATCTCGCCACGTCATGAAAATCTTCTCCAAGCATGTTGCGGTCAACATCCACCCTTTCCCTATATAATTAATATTGCCTTCTGTTTTGGCAAACTGAAAAACCGAGAAAGGGGGTGAGGACTTCTTAGCTGGACGGTGAGAGTGTGAAACGGAAAAAAGATGGAGGGGGAGAAGCGAAAGTCGGAGGTGAACGATGCCGTTTTGGGAGGGTCCCAGAAGAGGTCGAGAGAGGACGATAGCGGAAAGGAGACGACCGTGACTGAGGAGGAGGTGGAGGAATTCTACGCGATCCTCAGGCGTATACACGTGGCGATAAATTATTTCAGGAAGGGTAACGTTAAGGGCGACGTGCCCAACTTAACTGAGCTGGAAAGGGCGGAGTGGCTAAATTTGGGATCGAACGTTGAAGTAAACGGCTGTAAGAAGAAGAAGAAGAACGAGGAGGAGAATATGGGTTTGGACTTGAATGCTGATCCGGGTACGGGTTCAGACCCGTTTTAATTATTCATTTAGTCTTGCTGATATATCATAGATATTAGCTATATTATTATTTTTCTTTTTGAAAAGTTGGATGATTTTGGCCTCTTCAGTCTTCTAATTTTAATGCTATTTATAATTAATTTATGAAGAAATCATGGTATTGCCTTTCTTGCTATTTATTGAACTTTTTTAAAGTCATTAATACATTTTGATTGCTACTATTTCTCTCCCAACATCTTCACTTTTGCAATCTAATTTCATGATTGCTCAGCTCTGTATCATTAGAATTCAGGGACTATCTGCCTCCCCACAGTGAAACACTAAATTAATAGACTATTGCCTACTGTTGTTGCATGATTAAAAGCTTCCTGCATGCTTTGGAAGCAAAAGATTTTCACCAATTCCTTTGCAATGTCTAGCTAGGAGAAAGGTAATCAAGCCGGATAGTATGACACTGCGATGTTTGCAGCAAAGAAATTAATTTAAGTAGGGAATGTACACCTGCAGCGGGCTGGCTTCAAGTCTCTTCAACATCGAACAATTGTTTGGTTTACTGGACTGGAGTGGAACGATTATTTTATTCCGGGTTTACATCAAATTTGGATAGATTCTCTTGGTTGGTTGCTAATTAACTTGGGCAAAAAATTATTACTAATAAGAAATAGAAGGAATGGGATTCCCAATTCCAGTAGTGGCTGCGCCGCGTTTCTAAAGTTATTTCCATGACGCAAACTCATTACAACACCGCATCCGCCACCTTCCCAAAAAATGAAAAAACAATACTAATGAAAAAGAATAGTCTATAAATATATGCGAAAGCTGTTTTTTTGCCATGGAATCGGAGAAGAGGATGAGGTGCAAAGTAAGGAAATAAATTTTCAATAAAATTGTTAAAAAGTATATAAAATGAAAATCATAGTAATTAGAAATAATAGTCGAACTAAGTGAAGCATTAAAATTGGGAAAACCCACGATGCATGAATGAAACATTGTTTTTATTGTTATCTATGTAAGTTAGGTTGGCAGGAACATAAGGAGGAGTTCTACAATTATTCAGTTGAACGTTTTGCTGGCTTTTTACTCACTCCCAATCCCAAACATCTTACCAAATGCTCTTGAACGTACGCTTTGTTTCTTGCTTAGAAACAATCCGACTGTCAGATACTTTAACATCTTCCAAAACCTAAATGCTTCTTGAGATATCCATGGTAAGTTAACAACTTACGTAAGAGACTCACCGGGCTATAAAAGTAAAAAAAAAAAAAAACGGCACAAGCTGAAAGAGATTCCACTGATTCATCCAGTCTTCATTTATCACCACAAAAACAAAAACAAAAATGGATGGAATCTTGTGTTTCATCATGATGCAAGTGTGGGTTGGAAATCCAATTTCCAGCACCAAATAACTTGCAATGAAATTAAACTAGCCCATGTTTGGCCCTTTAGTTTTAGCCTTGCTACTTGTTTAACAGAAAGAACATGTCAAATGGGCATGCAATTAAACAAAAGCCTAAAAATTTGTGTCGTCCTTGAGGCCCTAAAAACAAACCCATTTATTTCTTGCTTCGGCCCAAATTTTCTTTTGTTGTAAAGGTTTTCTTCTTTTGTGTTTTAACATGTCAAATGGGCATATAATTAAACAAAAGCCTAAAAATTGATGTTGTCCTTCAGGCCCTAAAATCAAACTTTTTCTTGCTTTGGCCCAAATTTTCTTAAAGGTTTTCTTGTTTTGTATTTTGGGGCCGCCCCATTTATATTTAGAGAGTAGGGTATGTTTGTCGTAAAGGATACGAAACATTCAAAGAAGTCAACAACTCATGCCAGGTTCTCAAGCTACATAATCTCATCAGCATAATCAGCAGACAATCAAGCTTCAGCAAACTAAAGTCTACTTATTATTTGATTTTCAAACTAATTCAAATTCAATAGTGTAGATAACTTTATATAATCTGGTTTGGAGATAACTTTGTATACGTAACGCAAGGCAAATCACACCAATTGGCCTTGTCTCCGGCAGATCCCCGCTCTGATCTTCAGTCTTCCCTCATCATGTTAGTTGATTTCCTCTTTCCTTTTTATGAATATATAGTGAGAAATTTTGTTTACGATCATCTTAAATATAAATTCAGTTAAGATATGTAGATGAAAATTCATGAAATGAAAAAAATTACATATAATTGTATACGTCGAAAATCTTATATATGCTCTATATTTATTACGAAGTGGAGCATTTGCGATCATAATCGAGCAGCAAAACCTGGTACTGAGATTATGTTATGGATTTTATCGTATGATGTTATCAATAATAAAAAAAAAAGAATAAAAATCATGAAATATTACTTTGCAATTTCCATATATTTTGAATAAAAAGTTATTAGAAGTTTAATTCTTTGACAAAAATAAAAACCCTAAACTATGAGACGAATCAGCCGTCTAATACCCTAATTTGTACCGTTGAAAAAGCATGAAGCATGAAGCATGTTAATCAAATGATCCAATTTGTCCCTATAAGATAAAAGGACAAACAATCTTGTAAGCACTACTGATTCATTCCAAAATTTCAAGAATTGTTTCTTCAAATGATTTTGCCCCCTTAGCAGCCCAGCAAAACATCTACTCAGAAATTTCCAACTGCTAAACAAATTTGAAAATCAGTCACTAACTTTTGACTAAGCACATTTGACATAAGCCCATTTTGCCTTATTGTCAAAAAACAATTTGATAAATGATAATGTAAATACGTAAGACAGCACGCAACCCATGAAAACAAGAAGAAACCTAAGGATATTTATAAACTAAATTAAAATTGGGAAAGCCAAGCAATGTTTTCCCATAACAATCATATTTAGGTTAAGACAAAACCAAGCATACAATGTCAAATTAAATTAATTAATTAATTAACATTACCGACAAAGTTGAATTAAAGTTAGAGCTAGCTTTGGTTAGGACAAAGCCGTAAGCTGTCTAACTTTTGTCTGATTCAAAGTGTTGGAGCAAAAGAATTGGTGCTTTGATCGTGGCAGGCATGCTTATCCTTCTAATAATAATACAATAGATATGAGTTTTTGGTTTTGCTCTTTTTTTTTGTCTATTCTACAGCTAGTGGGTGGTGGCCATCGTATGAAGTTTGATTGGGGTTAGGCCATATGCCTCTTTTCCTATACCTTCTAGTTTCACATTTATATTCTTTGTCAACTTCTTTGAATTCTGATAAGACATCAGTCTATTTCACACGTTTTTTACGAAAAATGATAAGAGGGAAAAGGCCAGACTTCAACCATTTTTGCCATCGATAAGATCTAAAGTTTTTTAAGTCAATGATTCACACTTCAAAGTTCATATCCCGATGATGTATAGGAACCTGACAAAACGTCTAATACAGGGAAATTATAATGAAATAAAAAAGTTAATTATTAATTTGTTATATAAATTGATATTTTAAAAATTTATATAATTTACATCATAAACTTTTCAATTACATTAAATATTAATTCAAATTTTAATATCATTAATTTAATTAGTTTCTGTGAGTGATATTTTATCAAAATTATTCAATTAAGTATTTGTCACACAAAATTATTAACATCCTTTTGAACGTTAATTAAAAAAGTATTTTATTTATTTAAACATTTAGCTAAAATAAACTAACTATTGATTATTTTGTGATATTCATATAAAATTTATGCAAAATTTTATAAAATGTTTGATACGTTTTATTTAACAAATAATATTCATATGATAAAAATCTAATGGTTATATGTTATATAAAGGAGGTAGTTTAAAAGTAAGATTTTAGATTAACATACTATATTATTTAAAAGTTTAATATATAATTTTTTATAGTAAATTGAATATTAATCTTTTTAAAGTTTATATGAAAAAAAAATGTAATTAACTCGAAAATGAAACATCGGCCGTTGAGGCAAGCGGGATTTCGGCCTTAATTAGCTGCACCCCCGAAGGCCACCGTGCTGCCCCGTCATGTCTCTCTCGCAAACGAACCTAAAACCCAAGCCTAGGAGGGCAAGAAAAGTAGCTGTATTAAAAGTCTAAAACGAATTTTCGCGATGATCTGAAATACAGTTGGGCAGCTATTTTCCTCTGGACTTGGAAAAGCTTTGGGTCAAGCCATTAGCCATCTTAAATGGAAAATTAGTGAAAGAGAAAAGTATAGGAAGATTCGGTAGAAATTGCTTTTTAGTTAGGAATTTTATTGATTCAAAAAATAGTGAAAGGGAAACATAGTTTATGGGTCCATTTCAATACCTTATATTTGGTATTTATTTTTCTTTATTTTATTTTATTTTATTTCAAGTTAGAAGTGATGCCTGTTTCCTTGAAAGCTAAGCATATCATGCAGAAAATATGATGTATGGACCCTTTACTAGTCTTCCCACTTGAATGAACATGTCTTTTTTGTGTAAATGTCAATGTTTTAAGTTATCATGTCGGAAAAGAATAGTCCACGAAGATTTGTTCCCCTCAAATTTGGATTGGAATATTTTACACGAAAGGATAAATACTTTACAAGCAATGAAGTGATATCACCTAATGCCTTTGTGAAACTTGTAGTGAACGTTAAACACGATAAAATCAAAAGCTTTGAATTGCAATGGATTAATATTATAAATAATTTTTAAATTATTATGAAATATTAATATATTTATTGAATTTTAAAAATTTTAATGTAGTATTTGAATTATAAATTTATTAATTAATATAATAATTAAAAAATTATTTTTATATTATGTGTCATTATTTGAAACTGATGATATTAACATAGATGAGATTTATAACATGTATTATATTAAAAAAATTTTAAATTCAATAATTATATTAAACATTTCATATAAATATTTTTTTTATATGAATAAGATTTAAATTTACATGAGAAGTTGTAATTAAATATTAATCTCTTATCATCTTAACGACTATGCCGCTAATGAACGTGCCTTGGGGAATACTACTTTCTTTTTCTTTTCTAATGCAAAAGAATAAATCACTTGTTCTATATGTTTTTCTCTTGTTGCTTCTTTTGGCAGTAATTGTTTTCCAAGTGGGCTATTGAGATTAAGGAATTTAGATTTTCCTATGCATTCAACATACGAAGTTTGTGAACAAAGAAAATTGAACATGCATTTTCAAAGGATTTTTTGCGTTCGAATTTTGGATTTGGTGTCTAATCTTTTTTTTTTTTTCTCTCTCTGAGAAGTTTGATTTGAGAAATTACGTTTGAACTCTACATTTCCATCATCTAAAAGATACTAACGGTTAAGCCAAATTTGAATTAGTGTTGGCTGATAAATTTAATTAATTACTTTAATTATACAAAAATGAGTTAATTACTTTAATTTGTAATTAAATCACGACGCACGAGACACGCTGCATAAATTTAAAAAAAAAAAAAAAGTGCCATTAACTTTCCGAGTGCTTAACTAAGAAGCCTTGTAGAATAAATCAATGTGAACGAGATCACCTTTTTTTTAAAAAAAAAAGATGTGTTTGGCAGTGCAGTACCGCTGATGTGAAATGATTAATATTAAAAAATAAAAATAAAAAGAAATTTGGAGTTTCATGCAATCAACGAACCGATTATGTAGTCAAAAACAAAACAATGCCTAGTCCAAGTTACTCATTCAATGGGTTAAAAAATTTTTAGAAAAAAGAAAATTTTTGTTATAATTATTCAAACCTTTGAATTTGATCTCCAATTCTCGATTGCGTTTAAATAAAATAAAATAAAATAAAAAGACCCAAGCATCTCAATTTTAGTTTTTTATGAGTCGTAGATTTTAGGTTTGAATATTTACTAACTTGCTATTTTAGAGAAATATATTTAGGTAGGTAAAAGTTTTTATTTAAGTAATATTTATAAGGTGGAGACTCGCTTTGAATATAATATTAATAAAGTTTTTATACATACATTGAAATCATCAAATTGTGCAAAAGGCTATTATGATTAACCAACTACTAAATCTTTTTATGTGGTATAATCGAATAACTAATCTAGTTTTGTCCTACAAATTTTTATGTGTTTGCCATCAGTTAGGCGAATCTGCTGTCTACTGTAGGTTAGATTCTGCTTAGCTATCCCCGGCCTCTCACGTCAATAATGAAGAAAGACTAAAAAGTATCATAAGCATGGATTAGGTTAATTGATAGAAATTTTTTTAATCAATTGGGATTTTTTTTTTTGTAAAAAATAAAATATTAAATTGATTTAATTAAATTAAGATATGTGCTTTTAAAATGGTTCAAAGAAACAAGTTAAACTCAAATAACAGTTGAGATAATCCAACTGGAACACACCCAAAAAAATTAGAGAGAATCATTAGTGTGTTTTAGTAATGACTACTTTTTTTTTTTTTTTGCAATTAACAAATCAATAGCTAAAAAAAATTAAAGAGAATCGTACCTACAAAGCTAACCCTTTTGTTTAGAATTTTTGACTTTTTTTTTTATAACTTTTTTTTGGATATAAAAAGCAAATGAGGAGGGTGGATCGAACATGTGATTTTGTTATCTCGCTTTGAAACAAATGCATAATAAAATATATAAAATCATGGGATATATATGAATTATGAGTTGATTTGTTTTTATCCTTCATGTGACATTAGATAAATTTTAGTTTTTTTTTCCTTATATAAAAAATTAAAACGATACCAAAACTAAATTTGTTTACTTAGCTGGAAACGCCGTGTCAACCACACGAGGAGCAGACTAGATCCATCTATTAAATAAAGAAATGTTAATTAAAGACAAAAAATATTACAATATATTTTGTTGAAATTGTTTCAAGACGTACTCTTGCCCTTAGAGTTTAAGATTCCGTGCTAAAAGTTTTGTGTGAGATGGACAACAGGTTTATAAATTTTGATTAAATTATTTCTTATTTTATTTCTAAATATTATTTATAAAAAAAAAATGAAATTTGATTTCTCTACCCACCAAGACCATCTAGAATTGGTTGTTGTAAACCTTTTTATATCAATTGATTAATCCTGGATTTCGGGAATAGTAAAAAAAAATAATACTTAGGATTTGGTAAAACTTAGCAATTGCAAAACGAATTTATTGAAAATATTATTGTTGTTGTTAATCCTTTTATTATTAAGAGGCATCTTCACGGGGACTACAACAAAGTCAAACTGTTTTGATTTATTTTTCTTTTTGTTTTTCCTATTGATGATATAATGATGTAAGTGGATTTTATTTTATTTTTATTTGTCTTACAAATTGAGAATATTAATATTTAACATTTTTTAACTTATAATATAGTTTATTTGATTTTATTTTATTTATAAATTCTTGTTAAAAACTAAACTTCTAATTTAACACTACAATGAACTCTTGTTATTTAATAAAACCTTAGAAATTTTAGGTATAAAAAAGAAAAATCTTTGTTGATAGTGTTTTTTGGTGTTAGCTGGAAATAAACAATCTGAAAGCTGTGCGAAGGGAAGCGGAAATCTGCAGTAAAAAAGCATGATGAAAGAAATTCTTGAATTAATTTTTCGAAATTTTGACGTAAGTCGATAAAAGTATTTAGAGATTTAGTGAAGAAGAAGTTAATAATCAAGATGAAGGATACTTAATTCATAAAGTATTTAAATATCTTTTACTTTACATATGAGAGGAAAAAAGGTAAAATAATTAAAACGATTAATAGTTAATGGTGAGTTTGCGTAACACTCGATGAAAGATCATCTGAATGATTTTGAACTATATTTAATATTCTTAAATAAATATAAATTATATTTAATAATTTTAAATAAATTATAAGTTAATTAATTTTACTTTAAGAGAATGTTTGATTTAAAAAATTCATGCATTTTTTCTCGAAATTTTATGGTTGAATATTTGATTATGATGCTTGGTTAAAAGTAATTTGATTCCAAGGGAATGTCACAAATTCTCAATATTTTTTAAAGTTTCGAAATAAAAAACTCACATCTTCTTGCAATATTCTAAAATTTTGAGATAAAAAATTGTGTTATTTTTAAATTTGATATAATTAAAAAATTATAAAATAATCGTTATTATTTTAAAAAGTATGTCTATAAGTAATCACAAATCAGTTGTGGATTTCTATTACTAAATTTTTTTTATATTACAATTAATAACGTTTGACATGAAAAATACTTTAAATAAGTCTGTTCAATTTTTTAAAAAGATTATTTAAATAATCTCATTTTAATTTTTTTAAATGATTAAACTTCTTAAATAATCTTAAAAAAAAAGTAATCTCAAAAAATAAATATTAAAAAGAATAGTCGAACCTATAATCTTATAATTAATACCTATATACTTTAACTATCTAAGCTACTTCAAATTTTTTATATTTTATTTATTAATCTTATAAGCAATGAAGGTAGTAAAAAATACCTTTAATACTTATCTTAAAAAAACATTAAAGCTCTAGAAGGAAATATTAAACCTACAATTATATGATTAATAATCATATACTCTAACTAATTAAGTTACTTCCATTTTTTTATATTTTATTTTTTAAATCTTATAAGTAATTAAATAGATTATTTAAATAATTTTTTATCCATTTAAAAAAATATTAAAAATTATTTAAGATTTTTTTGATAAAAAATACATTAAATAATACCCTTTAAAAATATATTAGAGATTATTTAAAACTTTTTTGGCATGTGTTTTTGATAAAAAAAAATAATTTAAATAATATCCTTCAAAAAATTAAAGAGTATTATTTAAAACGTTTTTGACAATAAAAGTCTTAAAATATCATTAATAAAAAAATTAAAATTATTTAAGACGTTATTAAATAAATAATATCTTAAATAATTTTTTGTATTTTTTAAATGATATTTATTTAATGTACTTTTGAATAAAAAATATATTAAATAATCTTATTTAAAAAAATAAAAAAATTATTTAAAGTATTTTTCGATCAAAATTACTTTAAATAATCTCAAATATTTTTTTATTGCTGAAATTTTATAAATAAAAATAGTAATCAAATAAAATATTTATTTTGTTTTATTATTAAAGGTATTATTTATCATTTGAGTATTTATTATTAATAAATATTAATAAAAAATTATTATCATATATATTAAAAAATTTATGATAATTATTTAAAAATTAATATATAAATTTTTTTTAATTAAATAAGTAAGTTTGAATACGAGATATCTTAAAAATAAAAAAAAACTTAAAATATCATATTTTTTTAAAGATAATATATTTTTTCAAATTCAAAATTTCTTAAATCAAATGCTGATGTCTTGATAAAATATTAAGGGAGGTAATTAGATGAATATTTTGTCGACGGAGGTGAAACTGTTGTATGACGAGAAGTTTGAACGATAACTCTCGCTTATAATAATGTGGCAGTATTCACTTATCGGTTATGTAAGTTAATCTTGCTGATTGAGAATTGAGTATCATGATCCAACAACCTTAAATATGGACGTTAGGAGGATTTAATTGTTTTTTTCTTTATTATGATTTGACGAAAGGTTTAACCCAAAGTTTGTTTGATTTAATGGAAACCCCATGCACAGATCTGCCCACAACCAAAACTTGCTGGACACGACAGAGCAATTTCTCTGTCTCGTTGAATTTTTATACAGAAATGGCAGTCAGTCAAAACAAAACACAAAAGAAAGAAAAAAGCTGAACTTGGAATCTGGATTCTCATTAAACAACTGACGGTTTAATAAAGAAGACTGCTCAGTTAGGTTGAAAATTCAATTTGCGCACGGCCTATGCATTTAAAACTTCATCAAACTTTCCGATATTATTTTCAATGAAATTAAACACTTGTTCTTATAAATGAAAATGATAAAATTAATACATTTTCAATTACCATTATATGCAAACCATTAATTTAATTAATTATGCAAACCATTAATTTAATTAATTAGGTTCTCTTAAGTTAGATTAATTAAAAGAATTAGGTTCTCTTAAGTTAGATTAATTAAAAAAACTCTGTGGTTAAGGAGATGGTAGAGATTTTGTGTTTAAATGGGCAGAAATTATGTGATCCGATCAGATCATACCAAAGAAAACAATAAAATTAAATTATTAAATTATTAAATTAAAAAGAAATTAAAAAAACGAGACAGACCTGACACACACCAAATCCAACAGCACAATAAATAAAAAAAAAAGAAAAAAAAGTACTGACAATCTATACGTTAAAGTGCCCAAAAGATCTCGGTTCTATCAAACAAATCTTTTCCTATTTAGCATCATCTCCACCGTTCATTCTTCCCGCCAACACACCCACCTAAATATCTACCGTACATTCCTCTTTATTCTCATTTAATTTCCTAATAGCAACCACTGGTTGGATCCTTCTTCCAATGTGCGATCGCTTTTCTTTTCATTCTTGATTTATCTATCACAATTCTTTATCCTATGTGAAAAACTTGGCCGTAGGATTTGCATCATTTGTTGTTTTGTGGATTTAATCAGCGCCGATTACTAAGTGGGTATACCCCACTTTGGAGAATGCTTTATATGTTTAAAGTTTTAATTTAAAATAAAAATTTAAAATTTGACTAGTTATAATAAAATATTGAGACGATTATTGAATTTTTATTTTAAATTTTTTTATATTTTGCCTTCGTGATATCATCGTGTGATTGCTTTTTGAGAATCCCCACCACCTGCAAAACACGTGGCCCCCACTTTGGCAAACGTTTCAATATTTCTAGATACCCCGTATTTATTTTTAATTTTTTAATAATTAATCTAAATTCAATTAATAAATCTGAAAATGAAATAACGGGGAAATTTCAAAAATGACACGTGGAAATAACGTGCAAGGAAGGGCAAGTTGGAAGAAAGGTTTGATTTTTGGAGGATGGCTTCAAAACAAGTAACAGCTGACACGGCAGCCAACTTGACCGTGAAATCAGCGGCAAACGCTGACGTTGCAGTCTGGCTCTGGACATTTCTGTACGGGCATCTATGTTTGTGGGCTTTGCTTAGTCGCTTCTGGAGGCGTGTCGGCTTGCGGAAAATTAAAGCTGGCTAACGTGGCTTAATCGTGTAGAGCGTGGACCGTGCCGAAGGGTAGGGTTCACATGATTTGGAAAATAATAAGTTATTTATAATTTTTTTAAAGGTATCTTTTTCTCCTACATCGTGGAAAGGGTGGGAAATTTCTTATGGGGACGGCTTCGTTTCACCGATCTTTCACTGATTGTTGTTTATGGAAAAATGAAACGTATGCAGCAAAGATAGTTAGTTGTGGGGTTTAATATTTGTTTCCTTGTTAAGTAGATAGAGAAAGTGATGGGATCCAATTCATTTTTCTTCATAAGAGAAACTTTTCTTATATACTATATATGATGACAAATTTAGTCCATTGACATTAATTTCATAACTGTCGAATAATCTGGAAGCATTCTAATTTTATTTACAATATGAGACAAATATATTTTGTTTTAGTCATAAAAATACAAAAGATAAAATCAACAAAAAGTTGCGAAAAGGTACAAAGACAATTACACTTCACCTACAAAAAGGAATGAGAAAACTCTTATGCTAATAAAGTATAGTTTGCCATTGCAATTAAAATCAAGGATTTGGAGAATTGTGGTTTAAAAATTATTGTGAAAGTTTATTATGGAGAAATTATGATTAGTATTGTTTGTAGAGATAAAATGTCAAATACGATTAAGAACTTCATTTTATAAATAGGTTCATCACTGTTTGTTAATAGAAAAAAAAAAAAAACGAGAGCGTATTTATATTCTTTGTTCAATAAAAAAAAATAGTGGCAATTGGATGATCTTACCTACTTTTGCAAATTTATGATATTACAATTATGATTAAATTCAATGATTATGTTCAAATTGATGTATTTTTCGAGTAATTAAAAGTTTAAATAAGAAAAGTTATCCTATGACATATCAAAACATATCATAAATTTTAGTAAAAATTTAAATTGAATTTATAAAAAAAAAAAATCGATTGCTAGAATCGAATTTATACCAGAAAAATGAAATATTCAATTATTATCCTAACTTCACCAACTTTTGTTGGGATCAAACATAATATTTTCAACAATATCAAATGTGCATTAAATAATTGATGGAAATATGTATAAAGAAATATCACCCATGAAAAATAAAGAGAAAAATGAGATAGGTAAAACCAATGCATTTAATTTAATGATTATGGAGTCCATTTAGATCGGCGATTCCTTCCAGTGAGGCACGATTAGAGTATTCAATTACGTCGAAAACTCGTCTGGATAATAAGATGCTGGGAGACTTAAGCATGGCCATCACACTGAAGCTCCAGGGAGCCACTAGACCTCAAGGGGTCCGGTGGAAGTCTCTTCTCCAATCGCCGTCCACTTTTTTCATTTTAGCCCATGTTTCAAAACTTTTTTTCCCTTTTACCCTTCTCACTACAGTGTTGTCACAAAAATATCCTCATCACTGACCTTAGTTTTGTTTTTATTTTTTTATTTTTATTTAAAAATATTCAAATAGTATTATATAAATAAATATAATTATATAATTACATAATAATCAATCAATTAATAATCATATAATTACGTAATAATTACTTTTAATATAAAAATAATAATATAAATAAACAAATAAAATAGTTAATAAATAAAAAGTATTATTATAAAATAATTTTAATAAAATTTTGTTTATTAAAATTATTATTTAATATGAAATAAATTTAATAAATTTTAATTATATTTAATATACAAAAGTTTATTATTTGTATAATTAATAAATTAATTTATAAATAACTAGAAATTAAATATATACATAAATAAAAAAAGCATTACATAATTAAATAAATTATTAATAAATAAAAAATAATCTAAAATTCATTATATACCAATTTTAATATAATGTCCATAATAATAATTTTTCTTTTCACTATACTTCATTTTACTATCATTATTGTTTTTACATCCAAATATATATTTTATTATCGATTTTAATTCTACAATTACAGTACTCAATCTTATTGTTATAGTAACTTTTTCATTGTTATTATTAATTTTAATTTCACTCAAACTAATTTCACTCTTAATTATATGAAGATGTAAAATTAAATATTTTCTTTTATATTTTTTTCTAAAGTAAAGAGTGATAATCTTTAATTAGACGAGTTCTTTGAAAAAAAATAAGTTGGACTTTTTAACAACGGAAGATATATACATAAAATTATTGTTTGCTTTCATGTGAGATTGTGTTAACTTGGATTAAGTTGTAAATAATTCACTATTAACCAAAAAAAAAAACATGCTACTTAAAAAGTTTTCAAAAAACCTTGAAATTTTTTTTATAAATTTAATTAAAAAGTAAAAAATTACTTTATTTTTGAAGATAAAATAAATCATCAATTCATAAATAAAATTTATGAATTTTTAAAAAATTTAAAACTTACAATCACTTCTAAAAATATCATAAAAATTCAAACTTAAATTTTATATATGCATATCCTAAAACTTAATCAATTACGGCCAAACCTATTAACTATAAACTTTTTCTTCGACAAAATCCGACATATACCTTTTAATTGTCAATCTCATATCCCCACCAAAAGTAAGTTTTTTACTCTTTGACACCCTCCCTCACCCCCTTAAAAAAGAAGAAAAAAAACCTGTTATAATCCAATTTTAAAGCATCCAACCAACTTGACCAAAATACCCTCTTCCCAAGCTCTTCACCACTTTTCGCACCAAGCTAAACAATTGCACAAATCCTGTTTTGTCCCCAAGCGGCGATGAGAGAATTCAGCCGAGCCACGCCAACCAACAAAAGCCAACCACAAACAGAAAAAGCCAAAGGCCGTGATTGACTAGGCTACTGGGTCCCATCTGACCGGACCTCAACATGGAATTCAAATTCCATTTATAAAATCCAAATTGGAAAGTGGTCCACAGACGTTTCCCTTTCACAAGTAAACCCCCCGCCCCTCCATAAAGGAAAAAAAAACGAACAGGATCTCCGTGGCGACCTAAGGATTCGCTCCCCCACGCGCCTGCGTCTAATCATTACGCACCTTTCTCTCTCTACTTTGGTCTCACTATATAAACTCGTGTCCTCTGCCTTCTCTCCTCACTATGAACTAGCCTTTTGGGAGAGAGATAAAAAAATCCAAACCCTAAAAGCACATCCTAAACCGATTGATTGGCTCTTTTTTGTGAAATTATTTTCATTTTCATGGAAGAGTTAAACAGCAAGAAGCGAGTTAGAGATGAATCGGCCGAGTTGGACCTGGACTTGTTCGAGGTGAAGAGACTCAGAGATGATTTATTAGATTTTCTGGATGACTCTGATTCTTTGCCTATTAATCAAGACCTCGCATCGGTAATGAAGAGTTTCGAAGATGAGATATCGGCGTCGGCATCGGAGCCAGTCGTCGCACTGGCTACGGATTCCGGCGAGTCTCAACCGGATCTTGGTTACCTTTTGGAGGCCTCCGACGATGAGCTTGGTTTGCCTCCTCCTACGGTTACTACAACTGGTGGTGAGGAGGTAAGGAGCGAGGTGGCTGAGTTACCGCGAGTCTTCTCTGACTCGTCCGGTATCGGTGAGTTGTGGGGGTTTGAGGATCAGATCCCTAACTATGACTCATTCGAGTTTGGAATTGAAGATAATTACAGTGGTGATAACGTTGTGTATGATGGGCTGTTCGAGTATCCCGATGTTTATTACGATTCCTCCGAGTTTTCTGGTTTGTTATGGCGGCCGGAAACTCTTTCGGCGGAGTAAAAATTGCAAACGTAAAATTAAAAAAAATTACAGCCATCGAAAGAAAATATAATTCTGTTCCAAATGGAACACAAGGCATAGCCTATCTGTAAATTCTTTTTTCTTTTTTGGTTTGTTGTAGTACTATTTTTTTATTAAAAAAGTTAAAAGATACGAAGTAGGTAGTAGAAATTTAAAATCAGAGAATCCCTGGATGGAATGACTGATCCTTATGAGCCTAAACAAAATGACATTCGATTTGGTTAATGGTTTCCTTGCGGATGGGATTAGATGTCCGTGACTCTTTTGCACGAATCTGTTCTTTCTTTACTTGCGAATGTATATGTTGTTTAGTTTAAGAACAGAAGCAGACAATTGACTCTGTAAACATAAGAATGGGAATATTTTAAGTACTGCTCTTTGGTTTCCTTAGTTTAGGCCTGACATTAACCCACACTGGGTGAGTGGCGACCCTGTAAGTTGCCAAGATGCGAATCGTTAACAAACTAAGGATGTCAGTAAGGCAACTAGTTTAGGCTTGGAGGACGTTAGGTACCATCAGGATTATGTTACACCAGATCCTATCGTCGTTCGTCAATGATTATAAAATACATAGCCTTCTAATGTCCTCTGATATTTTTTTTTTGGAAGAAATGTCCTTTGTTTCTTTGATTTCGTTTTGAGGTGTGATCGAGAGTTTTTCATGGGCTGAAATAGATTGGGCGGGGCTTCCGAGCTTCAGGATATTGAGCCCAAATCTGGCAGCAATTATTATTTTATTAAATTGCTAATATTACACGATAAGATTTCTCAATAAAAACTGTATAATAGTAATAATAATTAATCTCAGTTTATAATTTGCCATAAATATATTATATTAATTTTGTGGAGAAAATAAATATTAAAGAAAAATAACATAGGTAAACTCTTCGAGTGTTGGGCTCTAGTATGACTTAAACTAGTCTTGATCCATTCAGGATTAGTTGATCTGGTGTGAAAGACTCGGGGCATTTGATCCAATTCATAATTTGTTCTATTACCTTCCAATAGCCCTCAATATTATTCAAGCGATCCATTTGCAGCTATAGTCGGAGTTGCTCCCGTTACTTGGTTTGTTACTCAAATTTGGGCTACAACCTACAACAATGTAGTCCCAACTACTTGGCAATTTCATTTCTTTCATTAACATACCAACCGGTGGAAGAGCGTTGCGATAATAGTTATCGTATAATACAGGCACAAACTTCCTGAAAGCTGAAATCTCAGGCACAAACAACTAGAACCAAATACCTAACTAAAGCTCTCTACCACACTCTTTGCAAGACAGACAAATCCATGAAAGTAAAGGGAGTCAGCAGACCACCAGCTAAAATCAATCATGGAGCTTTTAGCCACAATCTGTATTTTGTTCAAATTATCACCAAGATGGTGCAACCATCTCTCTGAAAATGCAAGGCAACTCACTTACAACCTTTATTAAGCCTTAATCCTTGCAATATTAAATCTCCACAATCCACATCAATTTGCAATAGTAAATGGCTCTAATTCTCTCTTATTAACAAAAATCGTCGAGGGACATGTTTGGAATTGTGGTTTGGTTGGTTTAAAAGGTTTGACCAATATATCTTAGTTGCCCATCTACTCTTAGTGGTGTATATGGCCATGTTGATAAGAATAACCATATAGATCGGGACAGTCTTTAGCCTAATCAATCCCATTTTCAACATAGCAATGCTTTATAATTGATTTTCACCCTTTTTTTAGGCTAGAAACCATTCCCTTCTGCTGCCATCCTTCTTTGTAATTTTTATCTCTTACAAACATTCTTTAAGTATAATAATAACTCTTTGTATATACTAATTTCTGGCAATACAAGTGATTGTTTTCATCAATTGCCGTGTTTCAAGTTGTTTCATGGCCATGGATCGCTCTAGCCATACTTGGTCCAATATCACCTATTGGGCCTAGACAGGTGGTAAGCTCAACTTCCTGCATATTTTCTCTTAGGTTGCACTTCACTTTTTGGTTGTCTATTGGGCCTACAGATTGTTGCATAATTATCTTTTTTTTTTTTAGTGTTAAATAATTATCTTAATTCTTAAACACCTGACACTTTATTCTGCAAAAGAAAAAAAAAAAAAGAGCAGAATAATTGAAAAAAAATCTTAATTTTTATTGGTAGGGTATTCCCTTACAGAGTATGCATATGCATCTCTATTTTATAATTTTCAATTATTTTTATAAGATTTTTCGTTATTTTCCTTTATTCATTTAAAGCATTGACGAAATTTTTTTACACGGACAAGCTCGACAGCTTGATCGCCAAAAAGAACAGGATTCTGTGTGCTTATCTGATAGTGATAAGAAAATATTCACACCGTTCGATTCATTTAATCCACGTGGCATACATCATACCATCCATTTCTCCAATCGAAAGCAAAAAAGCAGCGTCCGTATCGGTTACAAAGTTGAAGTACTCTACTAGATATTCCTTACTTGCCAACGTTTCTCTCTCTTCAGATATAAATATGATCGGCGGATTTTAATAAGAAAAAAAAAAATAAAAGAGGAGTGAGAGATCGAATTGGCAGAAGATGAAGATTTTCGTCAAAACTCTCAAAGGCACTCACTTCGATATCGAAGTCAAACCCGAAGATGCGGTTCGCTTCTCTCTCTTTTTTTTTTAATTTTCAATTATTTTTTCTGTATTTATTTTATTTATTTTAGTTTTTTTTTTTTTCAGATTTATCATATGAATATTATCGTTCGTCGATTGTGTGTTCTTTGCTAGGGTTTTTTGCTTTGCCTTTTTTTGTTTTCCCCAATTTTGAAAATTAATTAGGGTTAACCTAGGACTGCCTATACGTGAAGTTTAAATTGGAGATCACGAATGATTTGTTCAATTTCAGTCTTTAATTGATTGAATATGTTGATTTCGCTACTTTAATTAAGTTTAAGAATGATACTTGAATAGATTGAATGCCTATATCGAAATTTCTGGGGGGTAATTAACAATTGCGTGTAACTTATCCACTTCCTTGTCGGGAGCGACATGAAACGTAGTTCGTAATAATATGTTTAGTGATGGAAGAAAGGAATGTGATAGTAATTTACTGGAATCAGTGGATGATTCTTTGTTCCGAGCTTTATTTTTGCATGAGTATTTGATTAACTTGTGTACTTAAATACAAATGTATAGATTGCTATGTTAACGGTAGTTGTAGTATACAATATTTAAGGTTCAAGAGGATAATGCACAAGCTTTGAACAATTGATATGGGCTAATATCATACTTTTTGAAGTGTTCTTTCATTGGTGAGTATAAACACTAGATTGAAGGCATGGAGGTTGTTTTTAATAAAATATCTATGCATAGGTTACCATGTGAGACAGAATGAAAATAAAGTTCTGCATTCTGAGGATAGCTATAATCATGAATTGTGTTGTTTTGAAGGATGCTGGTATTCTGATTTTTTAATCAAGTATTATTATTTTCTTTATTCTTGCTTTTTTTTTTGTTTTTATGCTTTTTAGTTTTTTGTGAGGATATTCATGAGCATGAATGTCTTTGGGATAAAATGCCTGGTTTAGCTGCCTTTTGCTTCCTAACTTTGGTGTCATGCAATTCTGCTCTTAATTCTGTGAATTTTCTTCCAGGTTGCTGATGTAAAAAAGAACATAGAAACTGTCCAAGGAGCAGATGTTTATCCTGCTGCGCAACAAATGCTTATTCATAAAGGGAAGGTTCTTAAAGATGGTACGACACTGGCTGAGAACAGTGTCACTGAAAATAGCTTTATTGTCATCATGTTAACCAAGGTGAGATTAATTGCAATATCCAGATCCTTAAGTTTTCAACGCCCTCTCCCTTACCTACTCTTTCTCTCTAATGCTTGTAAATATTCATCTAACTCCTAACCTTCCTGACCAAAGTATGCTGACTTTATCCATGTTATTGCTAATGCCTAATTGGACATATTTTTTCATGTGTCTGTTGCCCTCAAATGTTATCTTAATTAAGGAGGCTTATGATAGAGTGTGGTATCATCATATTTTTTGAAATCTGATTGTTGCATTGCTTTAGTAGCATCTTCCAAAATGTTCTATTTGTTACTAAACTAGAAATGACTTCATGGTGTCATGTGTTGGCCTTTAACCTATTTGTATCCTCGTTTTACTTTTCACTATTGTTGTACCATAGTTTTTGGTACTAATCATGCACTTTTTTGCTTGAATTTATTCTAGAATAAGAGTTCATCTGGTGAGGGTTCCACTGCTTCAACAGCTCCTACAACTAAAGTAAGGACATAGTTTTGTCAATTTTCTTACTGGGTTTGTCACCCTTTTTCTAAATGTTACTTATATACCTGCATAATTGCTTTTGAGCAGTTACTACCACTGTGCTTTTTAAGCTACATTGCTGAAAAGACATTTACATTTCATATGACATGAAAAAGCATCGGATTTTGTTTTCTACTAGAAGATGATGTTCTTTTCTTCAATGCTTTGACAACTGATAAGCAAGCAACTTGAACAAATGCAATTTATATGACTTGAAAAATCATTAGGATTCTGTTTTCTCCCAGTGAACATTCTTTTCTTCAATGCTATGATGACTGATGAGCAAGCAACTTGAACAAATGCAATTTATATATGTTTAATCAGTAAATAAGTCACTTGTGGCCTAAAAATATCTATAAATAAGTTAAAGGTAGTGATTAAAATGCTTTAAAACTTTAGCTTTTCAGATGTTGCACAGGTTTGAGCTGAGTTATTCTGCCTCCAAATGCTTACTAATTACTATCTAACTCTCAAACTATTGAGCAATAATCATAATGCATAATGCTGGAGTCTGAGTTGGTCTATTACCAACATGGTCTCTCTTTTAAATGTTTACAAGTTAGTTAACCTCTTATCTGTGTTACTCAATTTCCCAGTTGTTTTCTCTTTTTCCCTTCCAATAACATATGAACAAGAAAGCTAAAGGCTACTACCCCTTTCTCTCTTCATTGACCATCTAGAAGAGTTTTAACTTTAACTAGCAATTTTCTTTTTGAGTTATTAATTTTACAAAAAATGTGTGAATGTGCAGAAACGCATCTATTAACTCTCACAAATCATTTTGTGATTTTTTATCTTCAAACTTCTTTTTGAGTATGACTATAAATGTTTTTTTTTGTTTTTTTTGTACTATATACTATGCAGTGATTTAGTGCATGTTACTGCAGAAAAACTGTGCATATGCTACAAAGGTTATTGATTGGCTAGTGTTTTTGGATGTAAATATTTTCTTATTCTTTCCTCATTGTGGATAAAATGTCTTCTTTGTAGGCTCCTCAGGCAAGTTCACCACCACCAGCTTCAACACCAGCTTCTACTGCGCCTGTTGCAACTTCAGCTACGTAAGTCCAGCCATTCCACACTTTTCTGAAGATAATGGCCTCAATGGATTAATTGCTTTTTAACTGTTTTTCAGGACTGCACCTGTCACTGAATCTGCTCCTGTTGCTTCAATTACTACTGCGTGAGTAACTTAATTCTCAGATAGTAACTTTGGGCTTCTTATTTAAATGATATTTGGGCTTCTTATTTAAAGGATAGAAGGGATGCTTTTGATTTAATCTGTCTTCAATTGCTTTCAATTGGAGTGTCCTGCTTTTCCTTTTTTTGCTTTGCATTTTTGTAATATTTTTAACAATGTCTTTGGAAGCAGGTCAGAAACTGATGTTTATGGCCAAGCAGCATCTAATCTGGTTGCAGGAAGTAACTTAGAGGGTGCAATCCAGCAAATTCTTGATATGGGTGGAGGGACCTGGGATAGGGATACCGTTGTCCGCGCTCTTCGTGCTGCTTATAATAACCCAGAGAGAGCTGTTGAATATTTGTATTCTGTAAGTGGTTTCCTGTCTTCCTTGTCATTAATGATTAGATGTAATTCAACTTTCTACCTGGTTTTTTCCCTGCTGTGGATGATGATTAAATTTCCATACACTCAAAAGATACTTCCTTTCCTTCCATTTTGCTTGTCCCTTCTAACTTGGTGGCTTAGTGTGCAGTTTATGGAGCAAAAAGATGCTAAATGTAGAAATTGTGAAGTTTACTTTGATGATTTTTTTTTTTTTAAATCTTGAATCATATGCCTTACATCAAGAAAACGAATGGATTTGTCTAATGTAGTGTTTCTTAATGACATGTTATACTGCACCATTAGGCATTTCTTGTCCCTGTCTTACTGCATTACATTATCTTCAGTGTATTTGTTGAGTTCATTTACCTGAGTCTTTACATGACTTAAAAACCGTAATTTTCTTTTATTAGAACAAGCGTTCATTTTGTTTCCTACTATTGAGCTGCTGCTTGTCATTTTGGTAAAATTTTATTACAAATATTAGGGTATCCCTGAGCAAGATGAAGCTCCACCTGTGGCCCGTGCCCCTGTCGTTGGGCAGACCACTAACCCTCTAGCACAGCCACAACAGCCTGCACAAACAGCACCTGTTCCTTCAAGTGGACCCAATGCAAATCCTTTAGACCTCTTTCCCCAGGTAGTTGCTTTGCAGTAAATATTTGATATATTAGATGATGGAAAACTTAACCATTGACTTTATCAGTCTTTTATTGATACAGGGCCTTCCCAACATGGGTGCAGCTGGTGCTAGGGCAGGCAATCTTGATTTCTTGCGCAACAGTCCACAGGTCTCTCTCTCTTCATATGGATGTATATGGGCTCGTGAGTATGACTTTCATGTAAATTCCTACCTAGAACTACAATCATTTTGCCTTTTCTCTGTTTCAGTTCCAAGCTTTGCGAGCGATGGTGCAGGCCAACCCACAAATATTGCAGGTTGGTCTCTGATTCCATCTTTCTGCTGTTTGATTGTGTTTTTTGTTTTCCATTTCTTTCCACCTTTTCTGAAGGGTTTATGTTTATTTATTTTTGCAGCCTATGCTTCAAGAGTTGGGGAAACAAAATCCTAATCTAATGAGGCTTATTCAAGAGCATCAGGCTGACTTTCTTCGCCTGATCAATGAACCTTCTGAAGGTGGAGAGGGGTGAGTCTTGTCATTTTCAGTTGCTCATTTCTTCATCCTAATTGTGCAATGCATGTATATCAATGCCTATCCGCCTTCTTCTGTGTCATAGGAACATATTGGGGGAATTAGCTGAGGCGATGCCACAAGCTGTACAAGTCACACCCGCGGAACATGAAGCCATAGAAAGGGTAAGTCATCTGCTGACTTGGATGTGTGCATTATTCCCTGTATTTATTAGTTTTATTGTGCATCTTCTTCATTGCAGTGGAAATATCATAGTTCACTTCTATGGCCTTTTTCTTTGTAATAACATAGTCCAAATATTTGAACACATGCTTGTTGTTTGTTTTTGTTGAACTGCATCACATCTTTGTTTCAGGTAATCGTTTTGGATGATAGGTTTTCAGGGTTGATTATTTTGTGTCAAGTTTGTTGCTTTGATGTGTTGTGCCTACAATGATATATTTTATATTGCTGACTATCAATATTTAACAGCTGGAAGCAATGGGCTTTGATCGAGCAACTGTGCTCCAAGTGTTCTTTGCCTGCAACAAGAATGAGGAACTGGCAGCCAACTACCTTTTAGATCATATGCATGACTTTGAGGATTGATTTGGTATAGAAAATGGCTAGGGAAAGTTCAAAAAATTTTTTTTTTAGTCTTTTGTTATTCATCTTCCTCCCGTCTTCAACTCTACGTACTTTATTATTTCTTAATGAAGTAATGTGAAGTGTTTGGTGCAGCAGACACAAGGGATTCTTTCCTTTTTAGGAACCATTATAATTTATAACGTTGTATACGAAGAGTCTTCGTTCCTAAGTTTGTGTATACTGTAGAAGAGATTTGTATGCAATCATTTGGCTTCCAAGTTTCATACGGTTTGTTTATCTTGTCAATGAGAGTAGTTCTCTTCATTCAAGGGTAGAGGCGTGCGCAGTTTCTTCAAGCGCAATTCCAACTCGAGTCATGGTACTTGTCCAAGGTTTTGTTAAACCTACAAAACTGGAGACCAAGTTTTGATGGTCATTGTCGGGAACAACCAAAGAAAGGGTGAAGTGGAATGTTAAAAATCTAAAGCAAAACTAAATTCGAAATTAGAAGAACGTAAGCATAAATTAGTAGTAATAAAAAGTAAAATGAAGCGATAGAAAAAGGGGTTCATGTAGATGTTCATAGAGGTTCGATTTATTCCAAGAAACCGATCTCCTCTACGGTTAATGCAAGAGTTAGTTATTATCCCTTGAGCAAATCTACCGAGTATTTTATAGGCTTTTTATACAACATAATTTCCTCACAAATGTCTAATAACCTATTTTTTTACATAAAATGGTTGATAAGAACGAGTAAAAACGAGAATTGAGGCACAAATATCTCAAAGACTTGATGGATTGATCTTGATAACATATTTTTTTTATGCATTTTCCGTATATATAACAGACTTTCCTCGAGTGCTTGTTTGTTTCTTTCATTTGTGAAGAGGCTGATAGCTTTCAATTCTGTGTGTAGTTGCAGAAGTAGAAGCATCAAATTTAAAACTTAGTGTAGCATTATAAGAATTGGCAAAATTGTATAAAAACATATAGTCAAAATTAACCAAGTGTTTCATCTTACAGAGGTAACTTGGAAGCTTTAAGTAATATTATATTCTCTGTAATCTGAGCAGGGAGTGATAATCCTAACACTCGCAGGAGTCAGGATCACCGCCGCAGCTAAGGCCACCACCATGTGAAGGTAACCAAGTTGGCCAAGAAGCCAATGGCAATCAATTGGCTGTTCTCTACCTGTCTCTTATACTGGCAGCCTTAGGATCAGGCGGGATCGGGCCACGCATGGCGGCGTTTGGGGAGGATCAATTCGTTGACGAGAATCCTCAGCTTCCTAAAAAAGTTGGTTCTAGTTTAATTGGTATTTCTTTGCATTGGGAGCCTCAATTTTATTAGCATCAACTGTACTTGCCTATATTCAAGACAACGTTGGATGGAGTTGGGGCCTCGAAATTCCTACCATTGCCGTGCCTTTGTCCATAATTGCTTTTTTTTTTTAATTTTTTATTGGTTACACTCGTGTGCTACAGGTCTTTGGAAGAGAACGGTTCCCTTGGTTTCTGATCCTAAATTTTTGTATGGGAACGAGGAGCTGGATTCCTCGATTTCCTCTGACAGACTACTTATTTCATCATCCAAAACAATAAAATAATGCCACTTGCCCAAGTTGTTAATTAACCAGGCCTAATTTCATATGATTAGAAGTTTAGCTGTTTCTAACTCATCTATGTACGAAATGCAGATTTCTGGTCAAGGCTGCCATTGTGGCTGAAGAAGATGCTGTCAAATCTTCTTAAAAAACGAATTTGCGGAGACTGAACAACGTTCATATAGAATTGAAGAATTAAAATCTATATTAAAAATGTTACCAATTTGGGTAGCTGGTACTCTCTCTGCCACATCCTCTGCGCAACAAAAAAACATTTTCACTACAGCAAGCCGCAAGGTCACAGGGCTTGACCAGGGCGCATAAACTTTTTGCACTAGATGGCCTTAGGCTTTTTCATCTTAATACTAGCAAATCTTGTAGCTGGATTCATTGAAGTGAAGCGAAAAGAAACAGCCCTAGCTAATGGCCTAATTGAGACAGCCCCAAATCTAAAATCCCCGTCTCAGTTTTTTGGCTTGTGCCACAGCTTAGTCTCCACGGTATAGCTGAGGCTTTCATGTAGACATCGATTCCGTCTGGGGAATATACAAGCACATTTCTGGTTGCACTAGTGAACAAGTACTAACTGACATGTGGTTTAACACTCAAATCAAGCCCGAAAATTCTAATGTTTAATTGTGCAAAAACAAAGTGTTTGTGGTATTTAAACTTGAGACTTTACTCTAACATGTAAAATGCACTAAAACTTAAATCCGATATAAAACTAATTGGATCTGTTATCTAACATTAAGCTCAATTGCTCATACACAAAGTCAAACTCCATCGAGTTCAATAGTTTTACAATGCTTTATTTGTTTGAATTTTGTTACACTGACAAATCTATTTAAACAGGTTTGTATAAATAAGATTAGGAATTTAGACCTAGGAAAAGTGATATATAATTTCCTTTTAAGTCCTAAGACTTGTAGGATTTTGCTATCTGAGTTTCAACATTATCAAAATGACCTGTTACAAGTGACTTTGATGTGAGTCTGCTTTGGTTTGTAAATTGGGTCTAAATTTTTTTTTAGTTTCTCGCTCTTCATTTAAAAAAAAAAAAAAAAATCTTGGACTTCAACTTGTTTGGTTTCTTTTGAAAAGTTAATATCATACATGGATCTTTGGAATCTTGAGTAAAAAGGAAATTAAAATGATCATAATAATGCAATAAAGTTTAAACTCATTACTTACAAAGGTTTTAGAAAGAAAAATAAAAGTAATAAATAACTAACTTTTTTTTATTTGCAAGGTAATAAATAACTAACAAGTCGATTTTAATTTAATGAACCAAAAGTGAGTCTAATAAAAAACTTTTGTTTGGTACATTTTTCCAACGTTTAATTGCATGCATGATTAATTGGTTTCCATCATTATTGAACAAGTGATGGTTAAATTTTCATTCAATCAATTGAATGCAGCTTTTCATCTGCCATGACTAATTTCAATCCCTTATTTTAGCTACCAAACCATATTTGAGTATTTGCATATTTGGTACATCAGACCTAAACCATATTAATTAAATATGACTTGTCCCTACAACTAACCTTGTTTGCATATACATGAATTCAAGGATCTCAAATTTTAAAAACTATTAAATAGCATCATTTTTAAATTAAAATTAAATAAAAAAGTTATAAGTTAATATCTCGAAATAGGTTAGGTTTGGACTCAAAATTTCCTATCTAAGGTTCAGTTCGTAGACAAATCTACTTTTATACATCTCCAATCATTTGTATTTAACTACATATAAAATTTGTCTTGTATTTATATTTTATGATTGATAAGCAAAATCCGTGTGTATACGATACCTGATTTTTATTTCAAACATTAATATTTTTTACTTGTTGACAAAAACTATGCATTGATGCATAGATCTAATTTTCACACACGTGACAAGTAACAATAGAAAACCCATATTTGATGTTGGCACTCTTGTCTGTTCATAAATTTTATGATCAGATTCCCCTTTGTAAATGCCTTCTTTATTACCAAATTGTTAAATACGATGTTTTCATGTCTTTTTTTCCTGACTTCTTTTGTATTATTGAAGAAACGTCAAACATGGAAATTATATTTCAGTCCGATTACCAACCAAGGATAAAGAAGATCCCATATAACACCCACACCGAAAGGAACTCTCAGTATAATAAGTAACCTTTAAAGAAAACCCAATTGTAGTTAAAGTAATATGGGAAGAGACAAGATTTTTCTGTTGTCCTGACCTGTCACATTGCATCTCCCTCCTTATCTTTCTATTTAACCTATGGAAAAATTATCGGTTTCATCAATAATCTTGACATGGATGAGCTTCAGGTGACAGAAGTCCATGCAAAGAGTGGTGATAAGGCAGAGGCAGACCAAGATTGCAGCAGCCATGGAAAGACCGAAAATGCTGATCTTGAGCAAAGTAACAGAGCTAATAATGTCAATGAGAAAAAAGGTGGGATTAAGACAATGCCCTTCATCTTAGGTAAGCTTCTGAATAGTTGATAATGTGGCATTTTAATTTATGCTTAATTAATTGGTAATATAATTGTATTTTGTTGGTGTAGCAAATGATATGTGCGAGAGGTTTGCAATGCTGGGTTTCAGCAAAAACATGGTTAACTACTTGACAATTCAGCTTCATATGCCATTAACAAAGGCTGCCAATACAGTCACCAACTTCAGTGGAACTTCTAGCTTGACGCCATTGCTGGGAGCCTTTGTCGCTGATTCATATGTTGGAAGATTTTGGACTATCACTTTTGCATCAACCATATACCTTCTAGTTAAGAAATCTTTTCCTTTTCCATCTTTTTTATCACTTTTGCATCAAACATATTTACAAATTGAAAATTAAATTTTGTTCAAACGTTTATATAACCAGGGAATGATAAGCCTAACGCTATCAGCCACGTTGCCACATTTGAGGCCACCCAAGTGTGAAGGGAACCAAGTCTGCGTAGAAGCCAATGGTATTCAATTGGCAGTTCTCTACCTATCTCTTCTATTGGCAGCTTTGGGATCCGGAGGAATCCGGCCATGTGTGGTGGCATTTGGGGCGGATCAATTTATTGAGGAGGATCCTAAGCAACCTAAAAAGACATGGGTCTACTTTAACTGGTATTACTTTGCTTTAGGAGTAGCAATTTTATCTGCATCAACAGTGCTTGTCTATATTCAAGACAACGTTGGATGGGGCTGGGGCCTTGGAATTCCTACCATTGCCATGGCTTTGTCTATAATCGTGTTTTTAATTGGTTACTCACTTTACCGACATCTTGTTCCTGCTGGAAGTCCGTACACTCGTGTCTTGCAAGTCAGCATAGCTGCTTTCAGGAAGAGAAAGACTACGATTTCTGATTCAAACTTGTTGTATTCGAATCAAGAACTTGATGCCTCACTTTCCAAAGATGGAATGCTTCTTCATTCTGAACAATTTAAGTGAGTTTTCTCACAAAAACGAAGTTTTTCAACTTCTTTTTTTGCTAAATTACAATATTTTCACTAATTTGTATGAAAATGCAGATTTTTAGACAAGGCAGCTATTGTGACTGAAGACGACAAGCTCAAATCATGCGAAAAACCAAATTTATGGAGACTTAACACTGTTCACAGAGTTGAAGAGTTAAAATCTGTGATCAGATTGTTACCCATAGGAGCAGCTGGAATTCTATTTGCCACGGCTGATGCCCAACAAAACACGTTCTCAATTCAGCAAGCCAATACCATGGACAAGCACCTAGGAAAGGGTAATTTCCAAATACCCTCAGCTTCCATGTCCATCTTTGCCACATCCTCTATGCTCATTACAATAGCTTTTTACGACCGGCTACTCGTTCCTATCGCACGCAAATTCACGGGTCTTGACCGGGGCATATCCTATTTGCACCGGATGGGGATTGGTCTATTCATTTCAATACTCTCAACTCTAGTTGCTGGGTTCATTGAGGTGAAGCGAAAAGATGTAGCATCAGCTAATGGGCTAATTGATACCACCAAATCTATAATTCCCATTTCAGTTTTTTGGCTTGTGCCACAATATAGCCTTCATGGCATTGCTGAGGCTTTCAAGGCAATTGGTCACCTCGAATTTTTCTATGACCAAGCACCTGAGAGCATGAGGAGCACAGCTACTGCTTTGTATTGGACAGCAGTAGCTACTGGGAACTATACAAGCACACTTTTGGTTACGCTGGTGCACAAGTATACCCACTGGCTACCTAATAAGAATTTGAATAAGGGGAAATTGCAGTACTTTTACTGGTTGATCACTGGTTTGCAAGTCCTGAATTTCATATACTATTTGGTATGTGCTAAATTTTATAATTTCAAGCCTCTTCATTGCCAGAAAAGAGATCAAGAACATGGTGACTTGAATGGAGAAGAAATGGAGCTTGCAAAAATGGTTTAGTCAATTACCCTGTTGTTAGTTCTTTGTAAAGGCAAATCTCTCTCTGGTTTTCTATCTGGTTGACCTCTCTTAATCTGATTGTACGATAAGAACAGAATCAGTCCCAGTATACCTTTTTTTTTCTTCTTTTGTTAGCGAGAAGACTAGTGAAATTTGTGAATTTTTTAATTGAAAATGATCAAATTAACAATCAAAATTGATAGAGTAATTGATTAAACCATTTAATATAAAAAATTAAAAATTATGATAGAAAATTTCATTATTCATCATCTATTGATTGGATTTAGAATTTTTTTCTATAGATATTAATTTTGATTTTTTTTTTTACATATATTGTTGATTTTTAAATTGGGTTTTATCTTAGCCAAAAAAATTTCAGACAAATTGTACAGATTTATTTATTTCATATTCACATGTTATCCATTAATTCTCAAACAAATTTGGTATATATCCTTGATAGTGTTAAAAACTTCATCTTCTAGACTTGTAACATATGATAAATGGAAGAAAATTTTCTCCCTTTTTCTTTTTAGTGGCAAAACCTTAATAAGCTGTCAAGAAACAAAGAGTATAGAATCAATCAAGTGTAACTGACAGTATCATTAAAAAAAATAAAAAATCAACAGAGAAAAGAAAAGAAAATAAATGAAAACAAAACGGGTATTGACTAGGTCTCCTTGAACCAAAATGCAATCAGTTTTCTCTACTCTGTAGAAGACAAGGTGGTGAAGCAACTGGGCCTATCATGTGATGTTTGAAAATATTCAAATCTCAGAAAATTTGTGAGAAAAAGGTTATTCAGTCCTTGGAAATTAGTACTTTGGCTTGACGTTATAATTTCAAATTATGTCAGACAAAAAAACAAGGGCATAGAAAAAAACAATATCCAAACCTATTATTTTACATGAATATGAGGTTTTTTTCTTTAAATAATTATTTTATTACTTAATCCAAAAAAATCTTGAATTCTTATCTTGAAAATGATTAGCTTAATATATTATATAATTTAAACCCCAACGAATTTTGATATGTTAAAAAACGAAAAATTAAGGTTGCAATTTGCCCACATTTCCATACGTCAATCTAGCTTTTTTTATACGTTCTCTTCTCTCTTTATATATATATATATATATATATATTTATTTATATTTATATTTATATATATATATGTATATATCCCACTTTCTTCGTAATAACTTTCAAATATAGAATAGTAGTGTGGCTTAGCCAAATTATTAGAAAGCAACTTTAGCACGAAATTGAGGACCTCAATTTTGGCTGTTGCTAATAGTGGGGATGACCAACGATCTTGCTGTTCATGTGATCAGTTGAACTGAAATGCCCTTTCTTTTCAGCCTCTAAACACATCCCTTTATTCTGTTTTCAAATGGGTTAGAAACCTGTTCCCATCTGTTTTGCCTTTGTTCTAACCTCTTCTAAAACCGCCCTTGGCAATTTTGTCCATTAGCCTTGCTAATACAAGAAAAATTATATATCCTCTAATTAAGTTCTTTCTATCATGTCAATTATAAATTCAATAAATTCAGAAAACACAATAATTTGGAGTTGAAAATGCATGTCCCGTTGAATAATTTATGTAGTCTTATCTTGTGGGTGCCAATAACCATTGTGTGGCATCTCTATGAAAAAGCCTTAACATAAGGGTTATTTATTACAAACTTTGTAAAAGAAATTTCCAAATTAATTAAGCAAATTTTTTATATTCATTAATATCGAAGCACTACAAGGATTTTAGTTTTTAGTAAATTTTTTTTTTTTACGTTTAGCGGTGTTTATAAACGCCACTAAAAATTTGTGACGTTTGCGAAAAATATCAATCAAAGTATCGGCTATACATGTGTTACGAAAAATAACGACATTTTTTTATAAAATGTTGTTACATTAGTGGCGTTTGTATGAGAAAAATGCCGCTATATTAGCGACATTTGTATCTTTGACATACCACTAATTAATTGACATTTTTATTAAAAAAACGTTGTTACTTTAGTGGCATTTGTATAAGAAAAATGCCGCTAATTTAACGCATTTACTAGCAAAAGCACTGCTACTTTGAGTGACGTTTTATAGTACAAACGTCACTAAATTATTCATTTAGCGATATTATTCAACACAAACACCACGAAATTAAGAAATGTATTTTTTTAAAATAAAAAATTTATGTTAATAATTATTATTTTCATAAACGAGCTTAAATTCAGATACAAAAATTAATATAAACTTAATTCATGTTCAAATATGCATCTAATTAACATAAAGTTTAATAATTAGTATAATAACATTCAAATTTTTTTAATAAATTAACAAAATAAAAATTAAAATGTATGAAATTGATGACTGCATACATTTTAAAGGCTACCAATTGATGAAAGAATTTTTCACCTTAGTCACTAACGTACTCAAGAACCTACTGAATAATAGCATACAATTTTTAACACTTCATTGTAAGCTTTTTTGATATTAAAAAATATAAATATTTACTAAATATAATACCTGAGTTGGAAGACTACGAGATCAGTTCTTGAAAATTGTTGTTGTATAAAATTTATAAGATGATCGAATCGATCATGCAACTGTTAAAATTTTGCATGCTCTTGCTCCATTCTAGCACGTTCTTCCTCAATTTTGGCACGCTCCTCTTCTCTTTCTACTTTCATTTGCTAGAACCATTGTTGTATAGTTTGCAACTCTTTTCTCAATATCGAAATATCTCACGAAGATTGACTTGCTGAGAATATAAATTACTGAGAGCTACATCCGTAGTAAGTAGATGGTCCAAACACCCAATCCAAGGCCTCAAACTCGTCCATTCTTTTTTTTTTTCAGCAACTTCTATAAATATTCGATTTTTAATTCTTGTATATTAAGAGAACCATCAGATGCTACTTCAATATTAGCAGTCATTTTCTCTTTTGCTTTTTCCTGTAAATTAGTCATATATAATTATCAAGTTTAATGATTAATTGATAATATGTTAAAAATAGTAAATATTTACTTTTTGTTAAAATAGATATTACAAATTATCATAATTTCTTGTGTTTCAACATTCATGTAAGATCCGTATTTTTTGTGTGTGTTAAGCGAAAAAGTTTCACACGTCCAATTTGATCACCCATCTCAATCTCCTATACAAAAACGTATGTTATTTGATAGGATTCATATCAACTGTAACTTATTCATGCTTGTCAATCAAGTTTAAAATTTTTGAATAATTTTAGTATCATGTATTTATATTTTAGCTCATTTACAATACAATAGTCTTAAACAGACACAAACAATAAAAATATTTTGGCCTTTTACACATATTGATCATGGCAACTAAATTCAATTATTTGGACAAGTTTAATATCATGGATTGAAGTCATTTAAATTGTTGAAAGCCATCCAAAAGTTTAATTTGTATTTTTGCCTTTGAAAGGAAAAAATAGTTCCAAATAGACATAAATGATAACTTTTTCACCCATATCAACCGTAGAAACCAAGTTTAATCAATTGGACAAGTTTAATATCAAGTATTGAAGCTATCCAAACTCTTTAAATAGAACAATAACAAAAAATTTGTAATTTTACCTAAATAGACGTAAACAATAACTTTTTCATACATATTATCCGTCTCAACTAAGTTTAAAACTTTCGATAAGTTTAATATCATGTATTAAAACTATCAAAACTATTAAAATAATACAATAACTGTTAATTTGCATATTTACCTTTTAACGACACAAAAAGTTCATTCATTGGAATAAGTTTAAAATCATAAACTTACTATTTTTTTTTGCTTTCTTGCAAAACTTTTTGATCCACTTATGTGGTTATATTTCTATTGCTTTGTACTACCAATCCCAATATGTTCTTATTCCTGCCATAAAAAATAATTGGGTATATCGTAGAAATACAAATATTACCAACTTAAAACATATAACACTTTCATTATTTCATTATACTATACAAAGTTATAAATTATTACTTCTCTTTTTCTTGAGAATCAAAATCTAACTAATTGTTCATATTGCCACCTAATCACATTATAAGGTAGATTTTCCATCGTCGCCTCTACAGTTGTATTTTTAACGAAATACTTATTCTTTAAATTATACTTATAATCTTTCCATTTCTTTCCTAATGACTTAAGCACAAATGAAGTTAGTATTTCAAGTACAAATCTTGATTATAATAATACAAAAAAAGAAAAGGTTTAATTAGTAAACCAAATTTAAAATAATGAATTTTTTTATTCATAATTAATTATACTAATACCTCAATAAAGTTTAAAGCATCAACCTTTACTTTTGCTGAAACTTTATGCCATGTTTCATAATGAATAGGCAATTTCATTCCATTACGGGTAAGCATGCCTAAAAATTCAACCAACAGTTGATCCACTTCACCAATTAGTTGCCTATCAGAGTTTACAGACACTACAATATGTTCGTTCAGAGGTAGTGAAATAATTCCTTCAAAGTTGTTTGACCTCTGCTCTTCCGTTGACCATTGTTATCAACTGCAAAAATTAAAAAATAAATTTATAAAATGGTAATACTTTTATCATTATAATCGATTTGTAAATATGAGGTATATGATATATGTATTCAAATTTAAAGCATAATCAATTGACGGGATACTGTCTAAACTTAGACCTCCCGTATTGTCAGATCTAATATCAGTTGAAGGGTTAGAAGTGATTGAGTTAGATCCGATAGTATGTTCATTTTCCTCCAAAAGATTTACTCCATCACCAATATCAATAGGTGCCATGGACGGTTCTAAACTAATATCTCTGATATGTATTTTTTTCAATCTACTCATCTATATTGTAGCTTCTCTGCATCATAAAAATGAATATATAAAAGATATTAGTTTAGAACATATATAAAGACATTGAGAAGTTAAGAAATCATAACTTATGATACAAAAAAATATTGATTTAATTAAATCAAAAGATAATGTATGATTTACAATACAATAAATATACAATAGTAAATACAACATTAATTACATACAATCATTTACTATATTATATCTTAAACACTCGAATTACAAAATATAGATGATCCATCATGGTTCATAAACGTTTTCATTAAAATCTTCGTGGACCCACTGAACGTAGGTATTGAAAATATTTTCATCTAAGTTTTGTTCAGCAAAAGGATAACATTTAGTTTCATGTTCAATATCATCTCTTGTATTTAACCTTATATCAAATAAGTCTTTAGGTGTGTTTTGAAGAACAACAAACCAACCCAATTCTTTGGGATCTTTAGAATAAAAATCTTGTTTGACTTGAGATGAAAAAACATAAAGTTCATCGATGAGTTGTTATCTAGTGCGAATTAATCGAAAAAATTCATAAGTGTAAATCCATATTGATCTTTTTTAATACCTCTCGCACTATTCACATAAGCTCAATCACATCGAAATAAGATAACTTTTCACTTGTCATAATAATCTAACTCAATGATATCATTAATCATGCCATAATAGTCAATGTTTTTCCTGTAAAGGGTTTGTGTCCCTAACACTAGCACAGCTAGTAGTTGATGAAGTAACAATAATTTTTGAATTTTTTGTACTATTAAATCTCTCACATGATTTAGTGTGAAATCTAAATCCAATGATGATGAAACCTTTGTATTATTTTATAATCCTGTTTGGATCTTGTGAAAGACACTTCACCTTTTCACTAACAAGCCTTTCACTCTAAACCTATAAAAGAGGAATAAATATATATATGTTATTAATGTTAATTATACCCTAAGCATTCTATGTAGATTTCTCATAAAGAAAAGTATGGCATTACTTACAGTTGCTCCTAACCATTCATGAAAGTTTTAAGCGAACAACTTATCAAGCTTTCGAGGGTTTAATCGTCGATAATGTGCAGCAGCTCCCAAATTATTTCTATACTCACTATAAAGCATCATGATAAAGTATGAACAATAAAAAAATACAATAAATTATGCTTAATGTAATGAATAATTTTCTTGCTAAAAAACTTACATGCGAAACGATTCAATAGAGTCATGATGAAAATGAACATATCAATATGCTTGTGCTTAATATTTATCATCTAACTCCACCATTTTAGCTCTGTCTATTGGTTGTCCAAAATTTTGAAAAAGATAACTGTAGGCAAAGTCATGTTGCTACATACCAACATTTCTCGATGGTCTATTAAATCTCATTTTAACATCTTCCAAATAACAATAACAAAATGTCATATACTCTTCTGTTAAATATCTTTCAGTAATAGAACCTTTCAGATAGCATCTGTTGTGACAATAAAACTTTAACCTCCCCAAAAACCTATCGCATAAAACATTAGTCATATATCTTTTTAACTAGAGTGGCATGATCATTAATAAAAACTTAATTAATCCATTAAACAATAATACCTTTCGATAGGATACATCCATCGATAATAAATCGCCCATCAACTTTTGCTTTATTTGAAAGGTGGATAACCAAATACATCATAATAGTGAATAAGTTTGGAGAAAAAATCTTCTCTAAATGGCATAAAGTAATCGCGGCTCGATCTTAAAGTCTGTTAAGCTCTTTCACATTCATACATTTCTCAAATAGAGATTTAAATATACTACTCAATTCAATTATCACATAAGTGACTTGCTTTGATATTGATAAATGTAAAGCAATTGCAAGTAAGTCTTGTATCAAAATGTGATAATCATGTGATTTCAATAAAAAAATTTTTTACTCTTTCAGATTCACACATCTTGATATATTTGACACATAACTATCCGAAATTTTGACATTTTTCAAAACCTTACAAAACACATCTTTTTTAGGTTTAGAAATCTCAAAACAAGCAACAGGCAATCGATATTTGCTATTAGAAAGTAACTTCGGATGAAGGTCAAGGCGAATCCCCATATCAACTAAGTGAAGTTGACTCTTTAAGTCATCTTTTGATCTTCTATTCACATTGAAAATTATCCTGATAAAATTTTTACAAACATTCTTCTCTATGTGCATCACATCAAGGTTATGGCGTAATAAATTATATTCTCAATAAGGTAACTTAAAAAAATACTTTTTTTTCTATAACTCAAACTCATTGGGGTCATCTTCTTTATCATCCTCTTCATCACTTTGAATATCAAGATCACCAATGTCAGTATCAGTATCATAGCTTGCATAATATGAGGTCAGACACTTTCAAAGATGTCCTTTAATTTTTTCCTTGATAGAGTTATTTTTTCATAAATAAAATTGATATCTTTTAACTTTGAGAAGATATTAGACTCACTAATGGGTAAATGTGATCTCTTCAACTCTTCAGTTCCATCAAAGAGATATTTTTGAAATCTAAATTGATAATTATCATCTAACCATCGATGATGTCTCATATGATAGAACTTCTTACCATTAGATAACCACTTTGAACATGTCTGTACAATATAACATGGACAATTATAACGATATTTTATACTCTAACTAGATAAATTCGCGTAAGCAAAAAAATCATTGATAGTTCATAATAAAACAGCACGTATATTAAAATTTTCTTTTTTGATGCATCATAAGTATCAACTCTTTCCTATAATTACTTTAACTTTTTAATAAGAGGTTGTAAGTAAAAGTCTATATCATTACCTGAATCTTTTTTCTTAAAAATTATCATAGACAATATAAATGATTGTTGCTTCATAGCAATTCATGGTGGCAAATTATAAAAAAATTAATACAACTAGCCAAGTACTATAAAAAGTACTCATCATTTTGAACGGGTTGAATCTATCAGATTCTAGTCCAAACATAATATTTTAAGGATCAGATGCAAAGTTTGAAAACCTAGAATGAAATGATTTTCATGCCAAAGAATATGTAAGATACCTTAATGATCCATCATCTGTCCACTTTTCATGATGCCATTTTATTGAATTTACAGTTTTGGAAGACATGAAGAGTTATTGAAGTATTGGTATTAATAAAAAAATAACGTAAAACCTTAATAGACTTCTGTTTGACACTGACATCATTATTATCCTCATTTAACCTTTCATTGAGATTTTTATCCACCCAACGAGAAATACTACACACATGATAAATTTTTTTATTTTTTCTATCACCTCAATATAACATGCAATCATTGGGACAACTATGAATTTTCTCATATCCGAGACTTAAATCCTTGATCATCTTCTTTTATTCCTTATAAGATTCAAAAATTTTTACAAAAAAAAAAATTTCTTTCATAAACTCTAATAATAAAGTCATAGAGTTTTTCGTCCATCCACATAAGCATTTCAAGTGAAAAAAACAAACATAAAAAGATAACCTTGAATGTTTTGAGCCCTCATAAAGTTCTTCATTCATATCCTCAAGAAACCTATAAAATTTTGATGCTTCTTCTCTAGGTTATTGGTCATTTACACCTATCTCAGGTTCATCAAATTCATTCATTCTAACATTAGATTGATTAAATCCATCATTTTAGGGAGAAAGATTACAAAAATGTTGGTTATGAATGTTAAAAGTATCTCGCAACATGTTTTCAATGTCATCTGCTATAAAAAGATCATGTTAGTATTGAAAAGCATTTGAAGTTGAAGGAACTCTAGTGGAAGACCTTGACGATACAGACTCTTCATGAAAATATCAATTAACATATCCGAAAAAAAATCCAATACAAATTAAATGTTCAAAATTAACTTGATGCATTTGTCAATCTATATTAGCACACTTCACACATTGACATAATATCATATTATCTTCACTTGTATTCTCAAATGCAAAATTAAAATTTTTTTTTACTCTATCTCTGTACTCTTGACTTAATATTGACTTTTGCATCTAACTCTTATCCATTTAGTACTTGCTACATTATTAGACCAAATGTATATAAATAATTTATATGAAAATGAACATGTCAAATACTTAAGTTTACTATGTTTTAAACAAAAGATAATAACAAGATCAGTACTTACAAAAAATGAGAACTCTTTGTTATGAAGTATTTTATCAGATACTTGATATTATGAATGTTAAAATCTGCTGTTAACATAGACAATACCTAAGAGTTTTTGTAATTGGATTGAAATAAGGTAAAACAAGTATAGAAGAAACCCAAAAAAGGAAAAAAATGAAAGGGAGAGGGAAGTGGATGATGGGTTACAAATGGGTATATGAGGAATGTGGGTCTTAGAGAAAATTATTTAAACCAAAAAGAAAATCATAAATTACAAAAGCTAAAGGAATAGTCGAATTAAATAAAAATATCAGTAAATAACTAATGAATAGTTAACATAAGGTTCTAAAAGACAATGCTCGAATAGTAAAAGTTGAAGAAAAGGAAAGTAAATTGTAATTGATCTGGAAAGAGAAATAGTAAAATAATAAAGATGAAGCTTCAAGTTGGTCATTAGATGCACTAAGTTTGGAGATAATTTTATTGGAACGGACCATTGAAGGCGTTTACTAAAAAAAACCTTCAATAATTTTCTCTTAAATATTTTTTGAATATATTATAAGCACTATTAATAGAATCGTAATAGAATTGTTTGGGATTATTAAAGACGTTTACGCCCCAAAAACGCCTTAAAAAATTTCATCTAATTTTTATGATGTATTTATTGAAGGTATTTTTTTGCATAATATGCCTTCAATAATTCCCTTCTTTTTTTCTATGAATATCAGTGAATGCAGTTGTCTACTAAAAATGCCTTTAATAATTTTTTTAAAAAAATTGTGTGGGATTATTAAAGGCGTCTTATGTACATAACACTTTTAATATTACACTTCTAAAATTTTAAGGGGTCATTGAAGGCATTTATTCAAGAAAAATACCTTAACTAATTATTTTTATTTATTTAAAAAATTTATTAAAGGCGTATTCTAGTGAAAAACGCATTCAATGTTTCACTACTCAAACTTTATGATGGTTACTGAAGGTATTTTTTGATAACAAACGCATTTAATAATTTTTTTATAAAATTTTTGGGACTATTAAAGACGTCTTCCATTGAAAAATACCTTTAATATTTCACAACTCAAATTTTAAGACAGTTAGTGAAGGCGTTTATTCTAGAAAAATATCTTCACTAATTCCTTCTAGTTTACATACATAATTATTAAAGACGTTTTTTGAAAACAATCGCCATCAATAATTTTTTCTTAAATTTTAGGATTATTAAATGCCTTTTTTAGTGAAAAACGCCTTCAATTTTTCACAACTCAAATTTTAAGATGTTTAGTGAAAACGTTTATTCTAAAAAAACTTCTTCACCTATTTCTTCTAATTTACGTACATAATTATTGAATGCTTTTTTTTTTAAACAATCATCTTCAATAATTTTTTTAAAAATTTTTGAGATTATTAAAAGTGTCTTCCAATGAAAAATACCTTTAATTTTTTACAACTCAAATTTTCAGACATTTAGTGAAGGCGTTTATTCTAGAAAAATACCTTCACTGATTCCTTCTAATTTATGTACATAATTATTGAAAGTATTTTTTTGAAAATAATCGCCTTCAATAATTTTTTCTTAAAATTTATGAGATTATTAAAGGTATTTTCAGTCAAAAACACCTTCAATTTTCTATAACTCAAATTTTAAGACATTTAGTGAATGTGTTTATTTTAGAAAAATGCCTTCACTAATTCCTTCTAATTAACATACATAATTATTGAAGGCATTTTTTGAAAACAAATGCCTTTAATAATTTTTTCTTAAATTTTTTGGGATTATTAAATGCATCTTCTAGTGAAAAACGCTTTCAATATTCCACTACTTAAATTTTAAAATGGTTAGTAAAGGCGTTTATTCTAGAAAATCACCTTCACTAATTCTTTATAATTTACGTACATAATTATTGAAGGTTTTTTTTAGAACAAATGCCTTCAATAATTTTCTCTTAAAATTTTTGAGATTATTAAAGATGTCTTCCAGTGAAAAATGCCTTTAATTTCCCTAAACTCAAAATTTAAGACGTTTAGTGAAGGCATTTATTCTAGAAAAATGCCTTCACTAATTCCTTCTAATTTACGTACATAATTATTGAAGGTATTTTTTGAAAATAAATGCCTTTAATAATTTTTTTTAAAATTTTTTGATATTATTAAAGGCGTGTTCTAGTGAAAAACGCCTTTAATGTTTCACTACTCAAATTTTAAAATGGTTAGTGAAGGCGTTTATTCTAGAAGAATGCCTTCACTAATAATTTTTGTACATAACTATTGAAGGTAGTTTTCTATTGAAAACGCCTTCAATAATTTTTGTTCAAAATTATCAAAGGCATTTTTTGAAAAAAATAATCCTTAATAATTTCTTTTGAAAATTAATTTTTAGATTACTAAAAGTATCTTTTAGTAAAAAATGCTTTCAATAACTCAAAGTAAAATTTTAAGAGGATTATTAAAGGTATTTTTTTTCAAAAAAATGCCTTTACTAATAAATTTTATATTCATTCCCTGTTTTGGACATCGAAATCATAGACTGTTAGTACACAGAAAGATTAAAAGCTACATTAATTAACCAAACCAAACCCACAAACATATTTCTATTAGACTTTTGATTTTTTTATCCCTATTGTTGCCATCGACCTTCAACAAATCAATGGGGATTAGACCTTTCTATTAACTGGTATGTCTTTATAATTTTTTTCCTATATTATTTATATTATTCGATAGAGCTTTTTTTTTTTTTTGGTTTCTTACTATTTACATATGGATATATATTTTTATTAATTTCACAATAAGCATAGTCGTCCAAGCACCTATCATTGCATGTATGCTGTTTTTGTATAATTTTCTGTGGTTTGCTGAACCTTATTGTGTGATATTATTTTACTGAATGGTATTGTATGATATTGGTATGCTGAATCATATGTCGAATGGTGTTTCTGAATGGTTTATTGAATGGTGTTTCTGAGTGATTTGGTGAAATGTGTCTTTAAGTATATTGTTGATTGATTTGCTGAATGGTGTTTTTGTAATAGTATGGTATTGATTGTATTTAATTACGTACAGTGTTAAATTTAGACGATCATTTTGTGTAATTCGTATAATTATGATTAAAATTGTAAGTATTATAGACTATGCATAACATCATTCTTTTTCTATTGAACATGCAAAAGACACACCTGTAGGTCAAAAAAGAAAAAAAAAGGGGTTCAAATAAACAAATTAAACTGAGTGACACAAAAATTCACGTTAACTTCAATCAAAGTGGGCAACCTGTGTCTAAAAGAGCTACTAAGATGGTTACTCATATTGGAGCCATCGTCTGTCATAGGATTTTAATGACGTACATCGATTGACGATGAGTTCCTGATGATCTAAATAATGATATATGATAGTCAGTTTGTGGTATGTTTATTCAACTATTTCATAAAATTTGTTAAATGATCATTTAATTAAAATTTAATGTGTTTTTACTAATTGTGTTAAATAATTTAGGAACAATTCGACGTCCCAATTGACTGTAAAAAGGTTATGTTGCATCTGCTAGAAAATCATTAAGAGACTTTAAAAGCAGATTGACAACCCAATATATTTTATCATTGGATGATCAAGGTGATATATTAGTTTTTCCACTTATGACATATACGGATGTGATAAGTGTTGAAGATTAGATAAATTTTGTTCAATATCGACTTTGAAAAAATTTCTCAGTAGGCAAACCCATTACCAAAAATATTATTTATAAGTTTTTATGCAATATAGCCTTTGATCTTCATATGTGATTGACGTAATTTTTTTCTTTTGTAGAAAATCAAAGAAAACCAATGAAATATTCGGGCCAAACAATAATATCACCATCGAACAACGAGAAAGAGATATGCAAATGTGAAGTATGAGCTTGTATGTATTCGCACACTTATTTTATACTTATTAATGAATATTTATGAACGTTCATTTCATACATTCTGATTCATTTATTACGGTTAATAATAAGAATCAATGAGCTCTTGCACTGAAGTTTTCAGATGAGATGTCTGAAAATAAGGACATCATCTACGAAAGGATAGATCATTTGCAGATGATGCAACCGTAGAAATATAAAAAATAATTATATGTATAACTACTTTTTTAATATAATATATGATTGGCATTATAGTTGTATGCATGACTGTATACTAACTTGTATAGATTTATTGTTACAGCTCATATTATTATTATCTTTCAGGATGATTATGTTATCAAAGTCAAATCTGGTGAATTGGCAATCCAGTATGGCAAAGATCCTTTATCTTTAGGATTAAGCGCTAAAAAAAAGCCTGGTTTGGGTTCATGGGGTTGGTAAATTTATCTTGTCATCAAAGTTTTTTGGTAATCAATACTAAACCCCGCGAATGAGAAATGCATAATATGAAGTAATCATTGAGCAACAACAATAACGAATTGATAACCAACCTCAATGAGCAACAGCAAAGACGCGCTATTTTGAAGTCCATGTTGGCAGTAATTCAGCATAACATGCCAGTAGGCCAGTCTGATAGCATCGTCCACGTAGGACAAGCTTTCGTTGTAAGTAAAAAAGTGAACCTATCCTTCGTTACCACTCAAGAAGTATGATTTTATTTATAATTTTAATATTAATTTATTTATTATATTTATTGATTTGGTTTTAATACTTATATTTCATTAAATATTGTAGCAGGATGTTGGGACTCACAGTATGACCCTTGCTCAAGCTACTATGGCTGAGTTATCCAAATATTCGTTGGAGCATTTATCTGAAGAAAACTTCATAACCATTGAGTCTAAAGAAGGGTTATTTGATAAACCATTATTTTCTTTCATTGGTGTGAAGGAGGTTAAATAATTTTGTGAACTGGATGAATTATCAGCTGTTGATATTGTTGTTTATATGAGGTTAGCTTATAAATACAAATATGCACATTCAATATGTATTAATTTATATTATGGTGTACTACTAACTGGCAGTATTGATTGTTATCATGCAGCTTCCTATATAAAGAGCTCAAGGGGAGACAGTTGACCAACATATTTAGATTCATTGACCTTAACTTCATCAGTGAGCAGAGTGATACAGTCGCTTATTATGCTAATCATGTGATCGAATGCATGAAAAAATTAGTTGATTATTATTTGCTCCCATATGATATGCAGTAAATTATATTCTAACATTAATTATTTCAACCTTACCCAAATCTAATCTGATGCGTAATCTGAGTATATCATCGTTATTATTTTACAGTCATCATTGGGTACTTATTGTGAGTGACACCAAATCTTTAATGTCATACCTACTTAATTCAGTTAATCCAATGGTGATACCTAACCCCGATATTCAAACTTTTATAAAAAGGTATTACACTTTATTATATTATATATCTTCTATTTTTTCATAAGTAATTTTATTTATGTATTAAGTAAATTTTTTTCTTTTCAATTTAAGGTAAATATATGCATTCGATAAGAAGACAAAGAAATCAAAATAGGTGTCATTACCGGTAAATGTGAAATTTATTCTTTTATGCTGAATTTGTATAGATAAATATTTTTTAAACCCACTTAATTTAATTTTCAGGTATCTCGTCAACTTGGTAATACTGAATGTGGATATTATGTTCTTCGTTTTATGTGAGAGATAGTATTAGATGATTTTATGACCACACCATTCAAGGTTAGTATAAATTTCATAAACTCGTTATATCTTCAAAAAAATAAAAATGTATATTATGTTCTCATTTATTAATATTTATTTCTGATTTTTTTTTAATGAGAGAGTAAAGAAAGCTTCATGAAAGAGGAACTGGATGAAGTCCGTAAAGAATGGTGTGAGTATGTATTATCATTTATCAATGTTAATAAACCTTGAGGTTAGACATTGTTGATTGAATGTAAATATATGAGGAACAAATTGTTATAATGTTTTTAACATGTTATGTTGAATAAAAACTTTAAGTTTGTACATTGGGGTATTGGTTTAATATTAATGGTATACTTAATATGAATATATTATGTGTACTTAATATATTATTAAGCACAATTATTTTAGAAAAGTATATTAATATGAGAACGTTACTAGTTTTAATTTTGGATGTGTGGTCAATTTATTGAAATACAACAATGTTCATTATGTAAATTTTAAAATGTAATTTGTAGTATTACATATATAAACCAAATATTTTCTAGGCATAAACCTATAATTGACTTGATATATATAATATCAATATATTTTTTTGATAGGATTAATGAAGGCATTTATAGCAAAAAAATACCTTGAATCATCCCTAATAAAATGTTATTGAAGGCGTTTTTAACTAAAATCTCCTTTAATAATCTCACATAAAAATATATTGTGTGGAATGTTAAAGGTATTTTGAAAAAAAAATGCCTTTAAGAATCCGTACCAAATATTGTGTATGGTTTATTGAAGGTATTTTTGAAAAAAATTACCTTAAATAAATTTTGTTAAAAATTTATTTATTGGATTATTGAAGGCATTTTCACTGAAAAAAGCCTTCAAGAATCTGTTTCATATTTTTCTTATGGATTATTAAGAGTATATTTAGCAATAAAATGCTTTGAATAATCCTTAATAAAATATTATTGAAGGTGTTTTTCACCAAAATCATCTTTAATAATCCCACTTAAAAATTTATTGTGTGGAATATTAAAAGCGTTTTGGGCAAAAAATACCTTCAAGAATCCGTTTCAACTTTTTTGTATGAATTATTAAAGGCGTTTTAAAAAAAAATCGCATTTAATAATACCAACTAAAAATTAATTGAATGGATTATTAAGGGCGTTTTTCTACCGGTAACGCCTTGAATAATCCATAACAAAATGTTATTGAATGCGTTTTTGAAAAAAACCACATTCAATTATCTGACCATTCAAATTTATCATCTGAAATATTAAAGACGTTTTGAGTCAAAAACGCTTTCAAGAATCCGTTTCAACTTTTGTCTATGGATTATTAAAGGCGTTTTTGACAAAAACTGACTTTAATAATCCTAACTAAAAATTTATTAATTGGATTATTGAAGGCGAGTTCGACCAAAAATGCCTTCAAGAATCGATTTCATATTTTTCTTATGAATTATTAAGGGTGTTTCTCTACCAAAAACGCTTTCAATATTCTCTCCATAATTTTTTTAAAGCAATTGGTTAATGCGTTTTTGTCAAAAAAATACATAAAATAATCAATTATAAATAATTTTTGCAAAACCCAAAAAAAGCTAAAGGGAGGGATCGAACTTACAACCTTATGGTTAACATCCATACGATCCTAAAATTTTGATATGATATATATTGAATGCGTTTCTCACAAAAAATGCCTTCAATCAACCTGTGAAATTTTTTTGTGAAATTATTAAAGGTATTTTTTTTATAGAAAACGTCTTCAATAATTACATATATTTTTTTATGAGGAGATTAATGAAGATGTTGTCTACCAAAAACGTTAATTTCTTATCAATTTTTTTAATGGGATTATGCAAGCTATTTTTTATAAAAAAACATCTTTAGTATTTACTCAAAATTTTAAAATAAAATTATTCAAGATATTTTAATAAAAAAATGCTACTAATATTAAATTTTGGATAATATTTATAAATAATAATACTATTATTTAAATATTTAATAATATTTTAATAATAAACATCTTAAATTTTATAAAAACATAAAAATTAATAATATTTATAAATAAAATATCGTTATAAACTTATCATTAATCTTTTATTTTCTTGTAACGAAAATCTTCGAATTGAATTGATTAGATCTTTCATGGAAATATAATATAGGATAGCAAAGTATTCAACACTTCCTCGAACTACGGCCAGGAAGGTCACAGTCCAAACCGTTTTTTTTTTCCGGCATGGAAAAGAACAGCATGCAGAAAATCTAGCTTTTCGATAATGGAAAATAGGATTTCAATCACTTATTGGATGGATACTGAAAAGTCAGAGAAGTGATCATAAATTAAGATTCCTCCACAGTTTCCTACAGCCAATAAAATTATGACATCGAAGAAGAGAGAACACAATATTATAATTGTCTTTGAAAGGACTCCCATTCTTTGCCATCACTTTTATGTCACTCTTGTCTTTTTAACAGAACCGAAGGATAGAAAGGAAAGGTCCAACAAACATCCACAACACAACAGCACGCTGAAAGAGACCCTTAAGGACAACGTGCCCTTCCAAAGGACACATTAGCTCTCACCGCCAAACCTTCTCAAATTTACTTTGTACAACACAACAGCACGCGGAAAGAGACCCTTAAGGACTACGTGGCCTCCCAAGGACACATTAGCTCTCACCGCCGAACCTTCTCAAATTTACCTGCCCTTAATAATTTCAATTTTCTTGCCTTCCCTGTTTCGTTTAGGGGAAAATTGAAAAAGCAGTGACAAATCAAATTGCTTTTGAGGTAACAGGAGCTGGGTCTTATCTAAAAATGAAATGAAAATTATATAAAGGTAAGCCCCTTAAAAAAGGCCACCCTCCACGCGACATACCCTAATTAACCAACAGACACATGAAATAGTTTTTTTAAACTTAATTTATTAAAAATAACACTAACATAAATGAAACTATAAAATTGTCATTAATTGATTTGATTTTGACCAGATTCGGATTAATCAAGAAAAAGTATGAACACGTAGTTGAGACAAGCCATTCTTCTTACATCAAAATCCTGCTGTAATCCTTTGTCTGATTATATTTTAGAGATTTTCCGATTGTGATTGTGATTGTGATTGGATTTAGATTTTTTTTTTTCACTTCTATTTGATCCTTTTCTTGCATCATCTCACACGTCAACCACATGAGGGTTTGCGTTTTTGCTGTAAAGAGGGAACAATAAAGGGGTTCTCTAGAAGATTATTGGACCTCCAATTATTAACTTCCCAAATATCGTGTAAATTTAAAACTTTAAAAAAATCCTCAATTTCATATGTTTTTCTTTAAAAAATGAAAGAAAAGTAAAATACAAGGTAGCACTATTCCCATACATAGGGTTGATTATAATATATATATGTCCTATCATGAGTCAATATTTTCACACTCACAACTTATAAACCTTTTGTGTTAAACGTGGCAAAAAAAAGATCTATTAATGGATCGATAATGTTCATTTTTTTAAAAAGAAAATTTGTATTTGTCCCAAATCTTTATTCGTCTCACTTAATGTTGTAATAATTTGTTAATCTAACAGTATCATTTTATTCATGAATTTGAAGATCCACTCATGAATTGAATGATACCACAATCGATGACTTTATCGATTAATTAAATATAATAATACTGAAAAGTGTAAATATTTATTTTCCTGGTAAAGAAGTGTAATATTTTTTGTGGTTTTATGGCCAAAATACAAACAAGTTTCAATACAGCAAGGAAGTCATCGTTTGAGAAGTTGATATGCTAAAGGGGAATGTCCAAAGTAGGCCTAGCGGAACACGAGCAACTTGCCCTAGTTAACCAAGTATAAACCTTATGGTCTTAATTTTCGCAGGTGAGGCATGGATTCATGTTAAATCATTCAATATATAAAATAAGTTTATCATCTCCCTTCACTATTTTTTCCTTTTTTGCTTTCAATCGATGAAGTTTGACAATCACAACTCGTCTGATCTCAACCCTGATGACTGACGGTGAATCATTTGTCAATCCATCACATTTGATCAGGCAATACATCCTTCACTCAATATTCAGTACAATTAGAATCAATGAAAATGGGTAAATTAATTAGTGCCAAAGAGATCACGGAAAAATATTGCTATGTGGGAATTGAATTTAATGTCCTTTGTTTCTAATTTTTATCTCATTTTTTAATTTTTCAATGTTTCAAGAAGTGGTAGCACCCCATAACCCACCATAAGAGATGACGCAATTAAATTGTCTGATATCATTTCATCTTTTGGTTTTTGAACAATGTTTCTTGTACAATTATTAAGAAAGGTTGGGTCAGTCCATCCATCCATCCCCCATAGCTTCCACCTCAACAGGACCCCATATCAGCAATAATACATACCAACAAAAAGCTGAACAAAAACTTAAACTTCTTTGATTGTCCTTGCCCTCTCCGCATGTCACTTTTGTATTGAATATTATTCACGAACGTTCACTCTCAGCTTATCTATCCAACTCTTATACTTCTCAATTTGTGGCCGTGGATATTTTGCAACAAACCATCTGTCCCAAAAAAGTTACGGGCACTGGCTTACAAGAGTTAAAAACCTTTCAACCGGCCTATAAATAGGCTTCCAGGGACACCATTTCATTTCAGACACACCATTTCATTTCAGACACTAGCTAGCTAGATCACTAAGATGGAGAAAATGGAGGAGAGTAATCATAACGAAAACAATGTTAAAATTAGGCCCAAGGGGGGAATGATCACCATGCCTTTCATTTTCTGTAAGCTTTTTCGTTAATCCTGTGTATGTTCGTGCATGTGTATATACACATGCACTTGGTTTATTTAAGAATTTCCTCTTGCTTTTTGCTGTTATTATTATGATTGGACTTTGTTTTAATTTATTGTTGGCTTTGTTTTTGACATGATGCAGCCAATGAGGTCTGTGAGAAGTTGGCCGTGGTAGGATTTAACGCTAATATGATTAGCTACTTAACAACACAGCTTCATATGCCATTAACCAAAGCAGCCAACACTCTCACAAACTTCGGTGGAACTGCAAGCTTAACACCACTGCTTGGGGCCTTTATCGCTGATGCATACGCCGGTCGTTTCTGGACTCTAACAGTCGCTTCCATCCTATACCAAATAGTAAGATTATCTCTCTCAGATTAATGAAGGAGATGCCGATCGAAATATTTAAAATTTTTAGCCTTTGGCTTCTTCTAAAGATTGAGTTGTTATCAAGAATTCTCTCTAGAGAATAAAAATTCTATGTTGTTTTATGTCAACTCAAGCTATTGCCTCCCTAGCTTATTCATTTTCTTTGTTTCCGAAGATATATTTAAAAAGAAAAAACAACTTTTTTCTTATTTTCATTGATTGAATCAGGGGATGACATCTTTAACACTATCAGCAATACTTCCACAATTTAGGCCACCGCCATGTAAAGGTGAGCAAGTGTGCCAACAAGCTACGGCAGGACAATTGGCAATCCTATACGGATCTCTCTTACTAGGAGCCTTAGGGTCGGGTGGGATCCGACCTTGTGTGGTTGCATTTGGGGCAGACCAGTTCGATGAAACGGATCCAAAGCAATCCACCAAGACATGGAAATATTTCAATTGGTACTATTTTGTCATGGGGGCATCAATCCTGGTGGCTGTGACAGTGCTTGTTTACATTCAAGATAACATTGGATGGGGATGGGGACTTGGTATTCCCACCATTGCCATGTTTCTTTCGATCATTGCTTTCGTCATTGGGCACCCGCTTTACCGACACATGGATCCGGCAGGGAGTCCATTTACCCGGTTGTTACAGGTATCTGTTGCAGCTTTCAGGAAGAGGAAATTGCCTATGGTTTCTGATTCGAAGCTGCTGTACCGGAATAAAGAGCTTGACGCCTCAATTTCTCTAGGCGGCAGGCTAGTTCACACTAAACAAATGACGTAAGTTGTCTCTTTCTAATCTCCGTCTCCAGTCTCCTCCAACAAATAGACAATTGCATCAATGGATGTCAAAATTTAAGAGGAAAAATTGGGTACTAAACGATGGACTTTGTCTATAAACCGACAGGGATTCGATAACTAAATAGTAGCATCGAAGCAAGCTGTTATTACATAATTGTCTGGTTGATATTGTTGGTAGTTTAGAGCGTGATTAATTTAACATTGAATAAAAAGATTATTTATATATAATTTAAAAAAAATCACTTATATTATTTAAGTAATTGATTTAAGTGTTGAAGTGAGTAAAGTCATTTGAAATTATTATAAGATTTTTTAAGAAATCAGATAATTTTAAAAAGTAAAAAATGGATATTTGAGCTTATTTGACAAATAGATTTAATTTTTTAAATTTATTATTATTATTATTTATTTATTAATTTAAAATATTATTGATTTAAAATAAATATATTTGAACAGTAAAAAATATGATGATACGAATAAATATATCTAAACAAAAAAATATGACTGTTTAAATAAAATTTATTTAAATAATAAAAATAATTATATAAAATATCATGATTTTTTGAATTGATTTAATTGGTTATTGTTTATTTATTATAAATATATTTTTTTACTTGATCAATTTCACTAATTTTAATTTAAAAAATTTTAAGATTTTATTATATCTTATAAACATAATTACTTTTAAACTAATATTATTAACGTTGCAAAATCTTTTTTTTTCTTATTAATTTTGTTTTTCTTAATTTTATGGACAGATATGCATATATATATATATATATATATATATATATTGTATGTTAAAGACCGATGCATATCATGACTGACTGACGTGATCTTTAACCCTTTTCCTCATACTTTATGGTTAGTTTTTTTTATTGAATTTAGTGATATTTAAAAGGAAGAACATGTTTCTCACACTTAAAATACTCTTTTGATATTTTATACTCTTTTAGTATTTTATGTGTAGCACCTTTATCTTAATGGAAGATAAGGTTATGTTTCTAATTTTCGTCCTAACTTTTTTTAACTGTCCCAAAATTATATTTATTTTTTTTATAGAATTATATGTATTTTATTGGATGAAATTTTCCTTTAGTGAAATTGGAATTTGACATCTAATTATTTAACTTGGAAACAAATTTTCGTTAGCATTTTTTAATCAATTACAACTTTTATACTCTTTTCAGTTCTATTTCTTATTATTTTATTTTTATTTAAAATTAATAAAAAATTAAAAATAATATAAAAACATTAAAATACATTATTTTCTTAATTTTCATACCAAGTGAAGTGCCCATGTACATTAATGAAGTATATTGAAATGATAAATTTCAAAAACATATATACACACATATATATTATCACTTTCATTTTAAGCTTTTTAATAAATTCCTTTTAGTTTTCATATCAATTTATCTATGGAAGTCAATCCAACCTATACTTGACGGATTTTGAGTGACCTAACCTCTTAGGATCATTTAAAAAAAAAAAAAAGTATCGGATCAAGTAATAATAAAAAAAAATTAGAATTGGATTAAAGTCAAGTTTTAGACAAATTCGACATGATTTGATAAATATAAAAAAATTATTTTTTAATTAATTTTTTAATTATATATATTTAATTTTATATTTATATTAAAAATAATATTTTATATTTAAAAAATAATATGTTATTAATATATGATAATATCAAATAAGATACAATTTTATATAATATTATATCAATTCGAATTTGAATTAAAAAAATAAAAAAATTATCGAATTATATCATATTCAAATTTTATATTTATAAAATCGAATTGAGTTTAAAAGAAATAAAAATTTATCTCGATTCAATCCATTGCCTTTTCTAAACTTATCAAGGATAAAACTAGAACATTAAAAGTAGATAAGATCACCTTCAACTTTTTTTTTTTTAATCATATTTGATCAGGTCAGTTTTCATTGTAGAGTTCATTGTAGGTGGGAAACCTTGAAATACGCAAAAGACTCACAAATTTGTGAATTGTAAAATAACTGGGAGTAGGGGCCACAACCTCGGATCTTATTCAGCAGCACCACACACTTGATCACCTCCCATAATTGCATTTTATTAGCAAAGAAACGAAAGCTCTCTTAGTGTCTGTATCAGAAACTATTCCTCGGGCCCCAGCAGACCCGACCTGTTCCCTGAAGATGTTTACTCACTGTTGCACCTTACCTCTGGTTCACTACTGGCCCCTGGTGGGCTTGCATCGGGGCAGAAAGACATAAATATCCGCCCTCTGACAATGGTGATAAATTGAAAAGTCAAATTTTCTTCTGTTTGCATGTATATGAAAACAAATCTGTAGCAAATTAAACCAAAAACAAATACATTATAATTAAAGCTTAAATTTGTTGGACTGACATGGTTCTAAGTAATACTGATATGGAAGCCGGATTCAGATTTACTAATTAATGTATATGGTGACTTGCAGATTTCTCGACAAGGCAGCTATTGTGACTGAAGAAGATAGTGTAAAATCATCCCAAGCTCCTAATCTATGGAGACTAAACACTGTTCATCGAGTCGAGGAACTGAAATCTGTGATCCGAATGGGACCAATATGGGCATCAGGAATCCTCCTCATCACAGCCTATGCTCAGCAAGGCACATTCTCCCTCCAACAAGCCAAAACCATGGACAGGCACCTCACAAAGTCCTTCGAAATCCCTGCTGGTTCCATGTCTGTCTTCACCATGGTCTCCATGCTCTCCACCATAGCCTTGTACGACCGCATTTTAGTCCCCATAGCCCGCAGATTCACGGGGCTTGACCGGGGCATCACCTTCTTGCACCGGATGGGAATCGGATTTGTGATATCAGTATTAGCCACTCTTGTAGCAGGCTTCATTGAAGTGAAGCGTAAGAAAGCAGCTTTGGCTCATGGGCTTGAAGACAAGGCTCATGAAATCATCCCCATTTCAGTTTTCTGGCTTGTGCCTCAATACAGTCTTCATGGAATAGCTGAAGCATTCATGTCAATTGGACATTTAGAATTCTTTTATGATCAGTCACCTGAAAGCATGAGGAGCACTGCTGCTGCACTGTTTTGGACTGCAATTTCAGTTGGGAATTATGTGAGTACGCTGCTGGTTTCTTTAGTACATAAATTTAGTGCAGCACCTGATGGATCAAATTGGCTTCCAGATAACAACTTAAATAAAGGAAAATTGGAGTACTTTTACTGGTTGCTCACTGGCTTGCAAGTTGTTAATCTTCTTTACTACATCTGTTGCGCTAAGCTGTATACTTTTAAGCCGATTCAAATCCATAGCAAAGACAGTGAATCTGAAGAAGATGGAGTAGAGCTTGCAAGCAAGGTTTAGTTTGCATTTTCAGGGGCTAGCTAGTTGGGTAGAGATGGCATGGTTCTTCCTTTTGAACCTGCATGCCTAGTGATAGATCTAATTGTATAGAAGAAGCCTAGGAGATTTGTAATCCGAATTATATATAAGCATGTAAAATACTAAATAATAGAAAGAAAAATCCACCACAAGTATTGCGATTTGTAATAGATGAAAAATAAAACTTTCGAAAACTACTTTATGTTTTTCTTCTTCTAATTTTGGCATACCATGCAAGCCCACACATTCTTGAACCTTTCTTCAATCTTTAAAACCTGCAAATAAAGCCAGACCAAGAGAGACATGAAGACGGCAGAGAAACTTTTAATTTGTCCACACCAAGTTTCCCAACTAATCAATTAGAAAAAATGTAGTGGCCCAATAAAAAAAAAGGAAAACAGTGAAAACAATGACGAATTGACGGTAATGAATTATGATTACTTAGTGGAGTCTACCTGCATTTGGGCCACAATTAATTGACCCAAATTTTCCTTACATTGATCAATCCCATCAAATAGGCGAGAAAGTAACGAGTGACAACCCAAAAGGAAACGACATGGAATAAAGGACCACATATATGTTGGAATTTTCCAAAGTTTTTTTTAGTATATATTTTTTTACCCTCCCAAAGATTAATTTCTCCTCTGTTTCTCCAATGCTGTAAACCAAGTTGTTTCTTAGGCGGACCGTGTTTCTAGTGTGACCTCAAACATTACCATACACTTGTCATATTTTCACAACCCAAAATATATGAATCAATGCCAACACGTAAAACTCTATTCCAATTAACCTTTTGACATCTTTCTCTAGCATTTCTTTTTTGATGAAATTCAAAATGTTGGACGATTTCGAAGTGAAAACGGAATTGTAAACAACAAAAACAAGACAATAATAAAGATCATATAGCCATGGATGAAGCAGATAATGTTTTTAATGATTCTCAAACTAAGATAACAATGACAATGAAAACGCCTCTGTCGGCTATAGCTGAGGCGTTTGAGGAGCTGTCGGAGTTCTTGCGGTGTCATATGAAGGATGAAGAACTTCGCTTGGATACATTCTGTGACGCATGCTCATTAGTTTCTGTTCTTTTTAGCTGCCTCGGCCTCGCCTTCAAATTCGCCGAGATGGAGTACGTCGCCAAGGTTTATTGCCTTTTTTTTTTATCCTTTAAATTGATAGAAGTTTGAATCATGTTGTCCAGTGATAAGGTTATAAGTGATAAATTTTTCATAAAGTATTATGAATATTGATAGCATTTATTTTGAAATATCCTATTGGACTCCATTGAACCAATATTAATTGATGCCAATGAATGCAAACTTAAGAGTAACCTCTTTCTACTTGGCACTTTGTTAAACATTGATTGAAACAATGTTTAGTGACAAAAAATTTAGAAACACAACTACAGTATAGACAGCTTTTCTGATGTTGTGAATCATTGTTATATATATCAATATTCATATGCAATACAACATTTCATCAAGGTCTAGTTTCCTTGAATTTGATTCGATTTTCAATTTTGTTTCATTTGCATCCGACCTTTTGATCGTTATCGTGTTCCAATATTATTATTTTGATGAGCTGATGCTACTCCAAATCTTATCTACACTCTTGTTTTGCCTTCTTTATATGTACCTAATAGCTTGACCCAATGGATGTTATATGCTTTGATCAGGTACATGATCTTGTGGAAGCATCAAAGAGATTTGCCACTTTAGAAAATGTACTTGACCTAGATGTTGCTAATGGCACAGTGAAAAAACCAGGAAGCCATTCGCGTAATCTGCGTCGAGTTAGACAGGGTCTTGACCTCATCCGGGCTTTATTTGAAGAATTTTTGTCATCTGAGTATGATATACCCTTCCGCATTCAATCTTGATCGATTTGAGGAGTGCAGTTATTAAGGGCAGGACTTTTGCTTTATAGTAGAGGGGAATAGGGCTGTGGGATTTATTGGAAAATATAGAAATTAATGATTAGTTTTCCTCTGTTTCCTTGATACAAGGAACATGGATGTTACTGGAAACTTGAGTTAATGAGATTGAGTGACGCTGCTTGTTCATGTCATCTCGTGCTTCGATTTACTTTTTTTTTTCTTTTAAATTGTAGGGATTACTCTTTGAGGGACGCAGCTTCAACAGCTTATGCTCAAGTTTGTGCACCATACCACACATGGGCTATCAGGACTGCTGTTTCTGCTGGAATGTATACTCTTCCAACACGGGAACAACTTTTGCTGAAGCTCAATGAAACGGGTGAGTTTGAATCAAATTTGGCATAAATGTAGTTCTTGGCTAGCTAATGGTCCAAGTCCAACCGCTAATATTATCAAGATGTTATTTTACGGATAAACCTATCGCTGAAATTGAGCAACTTCCAAGAAACAATATATATTTCAGGAATAAAGGGTTAGGTTTGCTCTCCTTATAACGTTTGTCTTGAACCTTGATCAATATTTGCTCATTTTGTCTGATTCAGGAGAGAGGAAGATAATAGGTTATGGATGCTTAATATGTTTTAGGAATTGAAGTGTGTAAATCTCAAATATAAACATGGTCTTCACTTAATGCTCTTTCTATATATGACACACCTTTTTAAATCTTCCAGAAAATATCTTGTTGTGATAGCTTTGATCGTCCCATTTTCCTGTCTATGAAAGCTGTTGAAATTCAGCGGATACAATCATTTTATACATATTATTTGTCGCAGATCAGACGGCAGAGAAGAAAATGAGAAGGTATATCGAAGCTTCACGCCCAGTAATAGAGTACATCGATAAGCTTTATATTTCTAGGAATATCACCTTGGACTGGTGACTTACATCAACTGGCCAGCTTCAGAGAAAGGCACGGATCTTTTATCAAGCAGCAATGAAATCCTTTATGCATCTCATTGTTCTAGCTAGTTGCCACTTGCCAAAGTGGAATGAATTCTTTGCACCTGCTACATGGAAGCATCTTACATTTTACAGCAACAATCGACGACACAATCCTAGGTTTCAATGTTCATTCTGCTTTTTCTATTGAAGTAGTCACACTATTTCAGTTTTGTTGCGATTGCTGTCTGAGTATTTTCGCGAACAAAAGCAGAAGTTGTAATCAATATTGTTTATTCATATAAGAAAAGAAAGCTCAAATTATTTGTAGATAAACTTTGGCTTTAAAGTATTTGCTAATGTGAATATGTGATCACTTGGAAACACTATTTGGGTTTAAATTCTTCTTCCTTGTCCTGAAATAGAAAATGATACAATATCTAACTACCAATGAGATCACATCAGCATTGAATCTATGATGATTGGACTTCTCTTGGAAAGTAATTTGGCTCAAGCCTTCACCTTAAAGTACACTTCACAAGATATGATATTAAGATGATTTACTTTGTTTCAATTTCTAAGAGTATCTTGGGGGGTTTCATCTAAAGATATTAACCTGCTGCATGACCTGACCTACAAAGACAGCTCCCTTGTCCAACTGTAGGATCTTGGTCCAGCAGAATAAAAAGGCAATGGCTCAAGCCACCAACGGAATGGTTTAGTGCATGTGTTCTACAGCTTTCTTTCTCGAGGACACAACCTGCAAGCTAGTAACTGCCTATAATTTAAGGTAGTAAATCATATATCATGGCATGCACGTACATTTGGATGCCTCATCAAATATCTCATGCTCCAAAATTAAGTTGATTCAAGTTTTTATACCTTGACAATATCAGTACCTGCGAGTCTTTGATGGTGAAGGGCAAAAAATAACTGAGTTCCGACTTAATATGTTCAACACCAAATCTAATAACACTGGAAAACAAAGTCTGAAACAACAATTCTGAACAAAAAAATTTCAATTTAATCAAAAACTTCCCGTTGTTATTCCTTTCTTTCAAATTTTAATTCATCTGCACCTGAGATGACACTTGAAACCCTTAAAAAGAAAAAAAAAAAGAAATACAATACAATGGACTGCTACAAGAAACAGGCTCCTTAGCTAGGCAATCCATATCAAATAGATAGACAATAATAACCTCTAATTTGCATGCAGCCAAATCAGAAGAGTCAGTGTGAATTCATTGCATAAACGTGCATATCATCTACAAAGTGGCTGCTTGAAAAAATACAAAAAGGAAAAGAAAAAGGGCTTAAAAAGAAAGAAAGAAAGAAAGAAAAATCAGCTTGATGGGACTTGTTCCCTATTTAAAATATTCATTTTTTCTTAATAATATAAAAAGGCTATGATAACTTTACGGCGAAAATCGATATCAACAATGAATGTAGCCGTTAGTCCGTTGCCACCCTAAAAAAAATAAATTTAAAAATGTGAGAGTAAATTTTTGTTTAATTTAATTTAATAATAAAAATTTTGAATTTAAACTTAATTTAATTTTTTTTATTTTTTTATATTCAAATTCAATTTAATTTGATATTATATAAATAGTACTCAATCTAATTTGATCTAAAATTAATAAAATACTATTTTTTAAATATAAATATATAAATATATAATTATGTATAAATAAAAATTAAAAAATAAATTTTAATATAATATCGAGTTGGATCGAATTTGCTTAAAATTTGAATTCGATTTTTTTTTAATAATACTTAACTTGACTCTACTTGAAACTTGAATTTGTTTTTTAAAAAATCGATCTTATGTGATCGGATCACATTTAAATTCGTTGGGTTCGAATTGGGCTGTTAATCCTAAAAATGATCGACGTAATATAATTTTTAAAGCATTTTTATTTCATATAAAGGAAAAAATAAATTTAATTTATATTAATTATTTAATTTTACTATTTACATGAAGTAATTTAGTTGATAAAAAATCTCTTTTTTATCAATGAAATTCTATACTTATAATAAAGAAAATAAAATTTTAAAGAGATTATATATTTTAAATCATTAAAAAATTATTTCTTATAAAATTTAAAATGTTCGTAAACAATATATAGAACAATAACCTCTTTATATATCATAAATTTTCACTAGAATAAAAATCTTTAGAATAATAATAAAATTTTCATTAGTTCAAAGAAAAAAATAATGAAGAAAAGCAAAATACTTGGCCTAGAACTAGGGATAAGTAACTTCCTTTATTTTGCAATTTTTGAATTCAATCTGTTAATTTGATAATTTCCTTTTTATTTTTTATTTTTTCTAATTTTAAGCTTAAATAGATTTGGTTTGCTTTTTGGATTAAAATACAAGACAAGTGGTAGTAGCCTAGTTCTATAAAATTTTGACTTTTGACTAATCAAAGTACAAAAATATTAGTAGTTGGTATTTAGGAATGCTATTTTTAAACTTTGAAACTTGTTATATTCTTAAAAAACTTTGAAATTTATTTTTCCATTAGAGAAATTGAAATAAAAATATATAAAAAAATAAATTTTAAAATAATAAATTTGTTAGACAATATATAATAACTGAAAATGGAAAATACAGCTGGCAGTCAAACTGAGCGGGTCTATCTTTTGTAGACCGCCAATTACGGGCTCCACTTCTCTTCTTTTATCAACTTGTGTCTTGTCCGTTGGCAAAGCCCTCCAATACGACATCTGATGGATAAATGCAAAAAAAAAAGGAAATAACAATGGTAAGTAAATCCAATCTCACCAAGGGTATTTTAGGAACCAAATTTCCACTCCTGGCAACCCCGGAAATTTCCTATTGATTTTCGGTGTCAAGCTAGTGTGCGCAATCCTTACCGTTGATTCCCAATCTCCAAACATCCTCCCTCCTATAAATTTTCAATTTCCCTCTCGCGCACAAAAATTTCATACGATTTTTGAACCATCTTTTCTTCTCCATAACTAAAATTCTCATCTTCTCTTTTGTTTTTTGTTTTTTTTTCTTTGTTCTTCTTTCTTCTTCTTCTCTTTGAAGTGGTGATGGAGAGATTGCCGGCTGAGTCGCCGTCGTCGAGCACGGTGGGGTATGTGAGCTGGGAGCAGGTAAATGTTTCAACCGATAGAGGAAGGAGAGAGGTTCATTACTATTTGAAGAGAAGAGATGGGGTATTGGATCTGGCTGTGATTGGGAAAGAGAAAAGCTTGAGGCACATGTCCTATCATTTCGCTATTAAGAACCGCTCCTATTTCTTCTCTCCGACGTCGTTTTACAAACTCGAATCTCGCAGGGAGGTCGTCTGTTGGCTTAATTCTGTTGTTTCAGGTAATTACTGCTAACATCATTCTCTTTCTTTTCGTCCTATGTTGAATTTTGAGGTTTTGGAGATGTAGGGGTTTGTTAGGGTTTGCACTGGCCTCAATTTTCTTAGGATTTTTGCTAGATCTGAGCGTTTATGGTGAATATTGATAGGATTTGATCTTATCAGTGCTTCTTCTTTCTCTCTCAAACAAGCAGTTTTCCTTTATGAGATTTATGAACTCCTTTACTTAATTCAATTTCAATTTTTGATATACAGGCCGATGAATATTATCAAGCTTCTGTATTTTTTTTTCTGCTTTTGGCTGAATAATATTTTTTATTTTATTTTCAAATGTGTTTGGTTTTTTTCGCCAGAAGAATTGAAGTTGCCCGCTTGAGATATTTTATTGGCTTCTCATTTTTCTATACATTTATCAACTGGAAGATATGTAAATTTTCTATTTTAAAATTATTTTCCCTTTATCTTGATTGATTGTCTTCACCTTTAAACCTAAACTTTTTTTGTTTTTTGGTTCTCAAGTAACCTGAGGCTTTTCATCTCCCTTTTTTTTTTTTTTGGGTTTTGGCTGGGCGTATATTTGTTTGATTGGCGTGGGTTGTTCCATTTGTTTCCATTAACCATGGTAAATGTTAACTGACTATAATCTGGGCTGCAGGATTGCTAATTCAATTTTTAAGAGCCGATTGAGAGCATCACGATCCTTACGCCCTCAAATATCTAGGTCAACATCTTTCATGACCAAACATATATGCTTTCAATAAACAAAGTTTCATCTTCGTTGAAGCATGTTTCAATAAGCTGTTAATTCCTATTTAATGTTAAAAAGAAGTCCTGTTAAGACAGACATATATGTATATAACCTCTTATTATTGTTTGCATCGATTTTGTTTTTGTCTTTTCCCGAGTATCAGTGTCTTTGTCATCATGTCTTCTTGTGGTTTTTCTTCTCTTGTGGGGCATCTTATGGAATTGAATATTTGTTTATTTCTTTTCCTAATTGCGGTTTAAAAATGTACAGATTCATCTTCTCGTGAGCTGTCCTGCTCAGTTGATGGCTTTTGTAATGCCAAGGATGTGAAAATTTTGGATTTTGAAGCCCTCAAGGTATGAATGGTATTACGAGTTTGTGGATTTCTTTGGTCAATTAAAAATTTGTTTAAGAATGTTTTCCCCTCTTACAGAAATTTCAATCACAGAAGCTGGGCCAACATACAAAAGAATTTTTATGGTTAGGTTCTTCATGGACATGCAGGAAAAAAAGGAAACATTATCAGTCCTTCTGTAGGAATAGTGTAATAATTTCTGTGAGTGTCATTGTCTTTTTTATCGATCCTCCCCTTCCCTTTGTGCTTTGCCATTTAAGTTTGTGTATTTTATGACTCCATTATCTAACTCATTTTGTTGGTCTCGTGTCCCATTCTCCTGAAATCTTCTCAGATTCATGACTTTGTTTATGTATTAACTGAGGAGGAAAAACGACTTGTTGCCTATGTGGAAGATATGTACGAGGACTCTAGAGGCAACAAGATGGTTGTGGTACAATGGTTTCACAAAAATGATGAGGTTGGTATTGTTTTGCCTCACAATTATAATTGCAGAGAGATATTCTTTTCTCTTTGTTTTCAAGATCTTAGTATTGAATGCATAGATGGATTGGCTACTGTACTTAGTCCTGCGCATTTCAAGAAATTTTTGAACGAGGCAAAGCATACTCGGCTGGAGCCATTTGTATGCTGCAAGCGGTTTGATAATGATGATGTCAAGCCTTTTGATGTGACTCAAGTTAAGGGTTATTGGAAACAAGTTATACTTAGATATATGTATAGTCTTTCTCCCTCAGATGATTGTGTGAGTCGTCAGCAATGTGCTAATGACGATAGTACAGATTGGAATGTTGATGATGGTGTTGGGATCAGGCCTAGAAAGAAATATTGTCAATCAAAAGATGATGATATGTACATGCATTACAGTGGCAGTAGAGACTCAATGGATGCATCATGTGCAGATGTGCAGGATTTTCGGAACAGCAAAGATGGGACTAAATCATTCAGTTTCAGTGGAGGTAGTTCTGCTTTCCTGTCCACTGATGAGGCTAAGCAATACTCTTCTCGGGATTTACAAATAGGTTCTCAGGTTGAAGTACTAGCTCAAGATAGTGGTTTGAGAGGGTGTTGGTTTAGAGCTCGGATAATTAAGAAGCACAAAGATAAGGTGAAGGTGCAATACCAAGACGTTCAGGATGCTGCTGATGAAGCTAAGAAATTAGAGGTAATGTTTTTGTTGTTTTTAACTTACAGAACTGAAAGGATTTATTAATAATGATATTGACCCTTTCTTCTGAAGTTGCTAAACGTTTCATGGTTTTATGTTGTAGGAATGGATTTTGGCATCTAGGGTTGCTGTTCCTGATCAAGTGGGTATCAGACTTTGTGGAAGGACGACTATTCGACCATCTCCACAATACCCTGAAGGCAGTGCTTCATGTATTGGTGTTGGTTCTGTTGTTGATGTCTGGTGGCATGATGGGTGGTGGGAAGGCATCGTTGTTAAGAAGGATTCTGAAGATAAATTCCATGTTTATTTCCCAGGTTTGTGAAATACTTTAAATCTGAATGAAAATGTTTGATTGTTTTCATGGTCATGAACCGTCAAGTATATTTTATTGTTTCTTTTGTTTTTCTCCATCTCTGCCTTTTTATATTATTTGCAGGAGAAAAGCAGGAATCAGTCTTTGACAGAGGTGATGTAAGACATTCTCAGGAATGCCTTGGAAACCGGTGGATAAATATAAAGGAGAGGCATGATCTTGTGAGTTCCATACTCTGGGGCAGAAAACAAGACGCAGGCAAATCCAGTGATTGCAATTTGGTCAAAACCGCCATTTGGGACGGTGGACAGTGTGGTGACGATGCCACTGTTTGTAATGATTCAGCCGTTGTACGAGGAAATGACAGCGCAAAAGATGTGAGTCTTGTTTCAGATCTTTCAAAGGATGATTCACTTTCTCAGTTGAAGTGGAAGTCCTCTAGGAAGAGAACACGTGGGACTGCGACCTGTGTACAGAAGCTGAAATGCAATCGAAATCTCATCAAAAGCATTGCAGGCTCTGTTACTTGTGAAAGATTTTTTATCCCTGCATCCTTAAAAGTTGAGAATGATAGCTGCAAGTACATGGGTGATCCATTATTCAATTCTTCTGTAGCGCCGCGTCTAGCAAGCTTGGTTACGACTAGGTGATTGACTTTTCTCATTGGAGATGTGGAGGTGTTGCTGTCTATTTTTCAATTGGATTTTGCTTTTCCTTGATATAGTGCACCTACTGGATGCAATGTTTTATTGGAAATGTTCCATGGCATCCATCTCCTACTGCGTGTACTTGTATATAACTTCAGCCTATGGGGCTCTAACTTATAGTCTTGCAAATTTGAGGCCACAATTTTGGATGCAGTACGAGAACCTCTAAAATCTCTTAACTTAGGCTTGATTTATTTAGGATGGTTTAATGTAATCTGTATCTCAGTTGTTTGGAAATAAAATTTTCCATTTTTATTTGTTTTGTTGCATGTTTCAACCGCGAGCTTTATGGACTAGTCTGAAGTTGCTAAAGAGCATTGCATGGATGCACACAGTCGACCCACATGTGATGTGTTTTGGCAGTTTTGATTCCTTGTGCGGCAAGTGAGTGTTTGGTTAGTTGGAATTTGGCTTTTAGCTGCCAATCCCATGACTGTTCAAATTGTTTCTGATCCCCTGTTCAGTACGAGAGAGAGAGAGAGAGAGAGAGAGAGTATCACTTCCCACTTCTGTAAGGAGGATACCCAACAACACCGTTAAGCAAATCATGGTTTGGGTCCGATCTATTTTGTTAATAATTAGAAACTAAAATATTAATCTTTTAAAAAGAAGTATAGTATGTGTTAATTATTACTATATTTCCGGACATAACCTAGAAATTGGGCAACTATAAGAATGGTATTACAATTGGAAACTGCCGAGGGAGAACTTGGAAAGAAGACCCAGCCATTTTTCTTAGGTCTCGTTCTTATTTTACATTACTGTTTTGCGGGTCTTCAAACTTAAAAGCGAGGTTTGATAACTGGTATTCAGCTCAACTTATGGAAGAAAAATACATTTTGCTAAGATTCTCCTAAGATTTTGAAGAGACCTTGTCTTATTCTAAAGCAAATCTCTTCCTTGTAGTTTCTTCATGGGGAGGTCGTACCTCATATAGCTATGACATGATGGATTAAATGAGCTAAAAGTGAGTTTGGTCTCATAAGCAACCTCTTCAAAGAACTATTATGGACCAGATAATTTCAGGAAAAAGTAGGATGTGGGCACTCTCTATGAATGAAGCATCTTTTTCAACCAAGCATAAAAAAGTTACCAGCTTCTGATGCTCTTTCTTCACCCTCCAAACTGAAGCATCCCAGAAGATGGTATTGCTCTATCAGTAGCTCAGTTACAAAAGGAGGCAGGAGGTGCTGTTCCTAGATCATTTTCCACTCCTTTTTCACTTCCTTCTTTTAGTTTTAGATTGAACCCTCGTACCTTCTTCTGTATGAAGACTTTTCAATGTTTAGATAACGGATAAAGAAAAAGCTATGGTTCTCCATGGTCAGGCTAAGAAGGAGGTCACAGTAGTTGAATCCAACAAGCCAAAGAGCTTGTTGCTTCCTGGAACTAGTCTTGCCTCTGTTGAATCCTCATCGATGCCTCTTGTTTGTACTCTCTCTCTCCCCCCTTTTGTGTATTCTCATTCTGTCGCCTGTTGAGTGAAGTTTCTAATAAATTTTGGTGTTTTGTTTTCTGTTTGCTGAGATCAGGTCCACGAAATTGTTCTCTCAGCAGATATTCGATGTGCAGAGTGTCAAAGGAGAATAACAGACATAATGTCAAGAATGAATGGTACGTTTTCTTCATTATCGTAATTGTGGCTAGGATTAATTTTCAGCTTTATCAAATGCAATTTCGAGGTACTTTAGATGATTTTTTTTTTGGGGGGGTGGGGAGTTTAAACAATGGCGAAGTACTCAACTGCATCGAATATCTAGTTCCGTAGTATTAAATCATCCCTGAAGAGTAATATAATATGCATGATAATAACTGTTTAGTTGATCTTGGGAGAACTTTCTTTAAGAATGACTTGGTCTTTTCTTCAGTGTTTTAACAAAATTTCTACAGAAACGAGTCCATAATGTCTGGAAATTGGTAAGTTTATAAAAGTGTCATTTCAAAATATGGTTGAGACCTTTTTCCTGCCTTCTGAGGTAATGACGGCTCTCCACTTGGTAATCCAACAAAGGGAAATCCAAACAAAATGCCAAAAAACTTGATGACAATGAAAATTTATAAATCACAGAACAGTTGCTTGAGATTTTGCCAGAAACCAAGATTGTATTCCTTCTTTTTATTACCTGAATCCTAATTTTATCTTTTATTGGCAGAGACAGACTCTGTTTTGATAAATGTGTTAGAGAAGAAGGTAACACTCACCGGTAAAAACCCTGGTATTGTTAAGTTACCTTCAAGACAAGTTCCTGTTAGTTACAGGAATCCTGTCAGCACAATGGCCATGATCAAGGGGATCTTTCGCTCTTCCCGAATTTGAATCCCAATCAAGAAACATCCAACATGTTGCAGAATTCTTCATTTAAAGATATGTTTGTTGTAGCCTGAATGCCTCGAATATACTTTCTTGTTGTAGGAAGAAAATAAACAATAAAGGCAGTTGTGTTATCAGTTTGGTCATGTCTCACTTATACAAGGAAACAAAATGAATGGTCGGATGTGTTTGAAGTGATCAGCCAAATTGTTGATCTTGGCTGTACTATGTCCAGTTTCATTGCTGAGTGAAGTATTGAAGAAACCTATTTCAGGTATAACTTTCTCTACTATTATTTTTCTTGTGTTTCAGGCAAACTAAAATCCAAGGTAACTGATGGTTAAATTTAATGCAAAACGGAAACCTTTGTAAATAAGAAAGGATACTTCATATAATCCTATACAGCATTTACATGAAAGAATGCTTCTCTTAATTACTTGAGATATTTAAGTCGTGGTTAATTAACCAAAGTAAGATCTTTTTGCTGGTGTAGGCAGAATCAGATTCCAAAATCAAACGAAGGAATTAATTCCCATGAGAGAGCCAAAAGTAGAACTATTCTTGGTCCTCCATCCCTTGAATTCCCTCAAAACCAATTCAATCATTAATACATACGTAATAGTTATTTTTTAAGTTTTAACAATGATTAATAACAAAATGGGAAATCGCAATTTGTAGCATATATATATATATATATAGTATATAATTTGATTCTTTTCTTGTTTCCGGTGACAGATACCCTTTCTTTCTGATGTGCCTATTGGCAACAACACTAATAATTGGCTCGGTTAGGCCTGATGCTCTGGTTAACATTAACAATTACCCATTGTTCGGCCCATAGAGAAAACAAGCCTAGTACAGGTGTTTGGACAAATGCCTCACCAATGGCCCAAAAGAAAAATCAAATGCCTCACCTCATCCAAACAAAAGGAAGCCCAGTTCTCTTTTGGGCCCAGAGTAGAATTTGAGTTTGCCCTCTTCTTTTGATTGGACTTAAAAATTTGTGGCAAATACAATTTTCATGATATTTTTATTAATATTATATTTACCCCCGCTTAATTAATCTTGGTTCAGTCATTACTCAAAATTTTGGAGAATCTGCAATATTTATGTGTCATTAGATGGTTCTGGGTTCATTTGCACATTTTCTACACAGTTGCAAAACGCAAATGGTTCTTTGAGTCTGGAAATGGTCCAAGGGCCTTGTTCTTGATATATTCAGAACAAGACTCTGACGGAGCCCATGTTCCTTTTTCTACAAACTTCTCTTTTCTGGATAGCCCACGCTCGCTTGCCCTTGTGTCAAGCACGCTCCAGTTTAAAATTTCACAATAATAGGTGACAATTTTATGCACCTACTACATTATGTTTTGATTTTGATTGAACTGGGAATTTTGGGATTTGAGCCTATACTATTTGATAATAACTTACGTAGGGTAATTAGGTTTTTTTTACTACTTGATAATATTAATTTATTATATTGAATAATATTTTCATCTAATACATTTAAATTATTGATTTTCAATTATTGTATTCAATTCATGAATATTACAAATAATACCTTAGTAAATATGTTTATGTGCATGATACTTTTTTTTTTCAATAAGGAAAAAGAAATCCTTCTAATAATACTTTTTTTCCCTAGAATATTCCGTTTCTAAATTTAATTTCTCTTTTTGTATTTTTAATTACTTTTTGCCCTTTCCGGTCAATGCCGATTGTTCTTCACGTGCCTGAAGGGCGTCTTGTCTAAGTCAATTTCTAGCGCTCACTTGCTCGACATTGACGGCCCAACCGCGTTCTAATCCTCTTTTTATTATTTGGTTTTCCGATTAGGCAATGAACACCCTGCTCTCTGCTGGACCTTGACTGCTTCTTCTCTTCTTTAACAAAGACTTAGCTCCTAAGAAATCCTACGAAACACGTAAACAAGCCCATAAAGACTACGCTGTCTCCTTCTGTCTCTCTCGTCAGCACTTAAAGGCACAAACAAGCGTTGCCTTGTTTGTTCTTTTGTGTCTGTTAAAAACCTCCTCTCGTGTTTGTGAGAGAGCTCGTTCAATTCAAAGGTTTGTTCATCAAACAGTTGACAGAGCAGGCTCATGGGGAGGAAACTTGATGCCCTGCTTGGAAGAGGCTTCAAGCCCGCCAAGTTCAAATCACTTATCAGTCTTGCCATTTCTCGTCTTTCTGTCTTCAAGAACCAGCGTCAGGTTCGCTGCAACCAGGCTCGCTCTGATGTTGTGCAGCTCCTTGAACTTGGCCACCATGATCGGGCTCTTCTTAGAGTATGATTTAATCTTTCGTTTTGGAAATATTTCTTTGTATTTTTTTTTTCTGTTGGTTTACTTTCTAGTTTAGAGCTAAACTTGGGCTTCTTTGAACAGGTTGAGCAGGCAATCAAGGAGCAAAATATGTTGGACGTGTTCGTTATTCTGGAAGGGTATTGTAATCTCGTTATTGAAAGAGTTCATCTCATTGAGCAAGAGAGGTTAGTTTCTTCGATTATTTCCTTTTGTTCTTGTCAGAGTTTTTATACACTGGTTTTCATTTTCTTGATAAACCTGAGTTCTGTTTTGTTATCAGAGAATGCCCCGACGAGCTCAAGGAGGCAATATCTGGCTTGCTCTTTGCATCTTCAAGGTGTGGAGATTTTCCTGAGCTTCAAGAGATTCGTGCAGTTTTCATTTCTCACTACGGCAAAGAATTCGCTGCTCGTGCCATTGAGTTGCGCAACAATTGTGGAGTGAACAATAAGGTAAATCTTGATTTGGATCTGTTTACATTGAATAGGAATAAAAGTTATATGCTTAGTCAATCTCCAACCAACACCCCCCTCCAAAGAAAAGGCAAAAGAATCCGATGGTCACCTCTGATAAAAACTGAAAGAGTTTTGGGGTCAGAAACTAATACCAGAACTTATTATTTGATTTTGAACTTGGAGTGAAGTCCCTTTACTATTAAAAGTAGTATAAGATATGTGAAAGAAATCTAAAGAGATGGTAGAAAATATTTTTTTCAAATTTTAGTTTTGATATCATTACATTCAGGGGCAAGATAGAGTATTGGTGACACTGAGAGTCTAGAAGAACTAGGCTAGTCAAATGAACCAGAAAAGTGGAGTAACCACTTCTGTTGCTAACAAAGACACTGAAATGATTATTTTCATTATGAAAATTTCACATAATAAGGATGGTCGAATTGAGAAATGTGCATATTTGTACATAAATGAGCATTGTAATGAAATTCCTAGCTATTCTTTTGCATTATGTCTAGTTGAGTTCTGCAGTATGCTATAATCTTTGGGTCGTGCAGATTATACAAAAGCTGTCCACCAGACAACCAGACTTGCAGAGCAGAAGGAATGTGCTCAAGGAGATTGCTGGTGAGAATGGCATTGCTCTACAACTCGAGGAAACCTCTGTTTCCAGTCAGGTATGCAATCTACTATAAGGATCAACAGGCTTTGAAAAAATAGTTCATTATTATGTGCTGAAAATTCAGAAATAACTCATGGCATGCCGATTATGTTACCAATACAGGAAAATTCGGATGTAAGCAAGAAGCAAAACCTGCCCAAGCTAGACACATCAGCTAAGGCAAGTGACGATGCAGGAGACAATGGTGAGTTCTCTGATTCAACGAAAGCAAGGAAAAATTTCAGGGATGTAGCTGATGCAGCTCAAGCAGCCTTTGAGTCAGCTGCTTATGCGGCAGCAGCGGCAAGAGCAGCTGTGGAACTCTCTCGGTCTGATTCCCATGATCCTGATGATCATAATAGTCCCAGTAGTCAACGGAAAATAGTGTATGACGGAAATGAATCAACTTTTAAAGGTAAGGAAACTCATCAGGGTAGTCAAGCAGAGGAGTTGAGTCAGAGCAAGAAGACACCAGAAATCAAGACGTCTAGTCCTTCTTCAAGTGAAGGTTCAACAGAAGGAAACCTGGACTTGAGGACAATTTCCTTGGATGAAGTGGACCCAGTCAAGCTATTGGAAAAGGAAGTAGTTATTCATGAGAGTGACGATGAGAACTATGATTCCCCTGGTTGGAGTTTTGATATGAAGACAAGGAAGCTTAAAGACAACGTCCTAGATACGGATAAGGATGATGAGGGCTCAGAAAAAACTGGAATGATGTTTCAGCCCTCATTGAATAAGCAAATCCCTTCAGGCCTTCAAGCTGGCTTGAAGGTGGAGACTGGACCTGAAAACCCCACAGAGCATGCTGCTGAAAACTCAGGGATGAAAGCTAAACGGCATTTTACTGTAAATAAGGGGCCAATTTCTGTGAGGACTAGACAAGTGCGGGGGTACTGAGGACCATGAGTATATTGATTTTTTGTTTTTTTATGTGTTGAATTTTTTCCAGTTTGGCGAGTTGCATCACAGCTTTGGCTGAGTCTATAAGTTGGATTTTGTTCTTTGATTTTTATTTTGTTAATTTTCATAAGATGTAGACTCAAATGGAATTTTTTTGGAATGATTTTTGAAAGATTTTGTGAAGCGAATGATTTTGGAAAACTACTCAATTTCCTAACGATAGTACTACACCTACAATCTAAATATGGAGTATCCTCCGCAAAACCAGACTGCAACACAACTTGCACAAGCTTACGACTGTAGCCAAGAGAAACCTGGGAACCAAAATGAGGAGTGCAGACAAAGGCACAAAGGAAAATTTATTCATTTGTCTATAATATAAGTTAAAAACATCATTCACGTATTCAGGGGGATGGATATGCACACACGGGCAGACAGAGTAGTTCAATGAAGTTTGTTTTTCTTCACAAATAGATAATGGATGTGTACTGAGCCTAGAGCTTGACACTTCGATTTGATCTATATCTAAGCCTTTCATGATTACAAACTCTGATCTAATGCGCCGCTCATAGTACAATGCTTTGTAATATATCATTCAAAGGTAATTCTATCAAAACTAGCATCATCCACCAGTTACATCAACAATAAAACGTTCGCAAGTAATCTCATGAAAAAAAAAAAACTCTGTTAAGTAAAGATATAGATCTAACAAGGATGAAGAATCTACAAATATCTGGAACAGATTTATCTCCAGAGAAACACCAAAATCTATGTCTGAGTTGATGACCAAGTCTGTAACGCTTCACATTAAGTTACCGGCCTCTGGCCCGCTTCTTCCCATGCTGAAGGAGCTCAGTGTATGATTGTAAATTCACACCAACATCTTCATCATATTTAATTCCCAGTTCCTCCATGGCCGGTTCATCCAAGACCAACACGCTTCAATTCCAACCCTCCTTCACTCTCTCTCTCTCTCTCATTGCCACCTCTATCCTTGCAAACATCCAGGAAAAACATGGCCCGAATCTCCATTCTATCCTCAAAACTCCAACATCCGTCCATTCATTCTCCCTTGTATGCCGTACGTCGCCGCAAGCCCATCGCCATCAGTTCCACCTCGGAAGAAGGCGAGGATGGTAGCGTGCGACGAGTCATTCAGTTGGCTCTGTGGACCACTGAGGCTGTTTACATCTTGTGGCTCTTTCTGCTCCGTTATGCTTCTGTAAGCTTCCCTTCTTTTTTCCCACTTTCTCGTCATTTCTCACAAACAAAAAGATTAACGGTTAATTTCTTTTTGAGTTAACCAGGGAGATCCCGTATGGGCCATTAGTTCGGAGACAATAAAAGATCTCATCAGTCTTTCTCTCAATTTCTTCTTCATTTTGCCTTTGACAAATGCTGGTACATTCAACAGCTCCATGGATTCTATATTACACTCTTTGGTTTTGCAGTTGACAAATTTGTTAATTTTTTTCTCTTATTTGTATTTTGGAGTTAGACAAACGTTTTTCCTTTTTTTTTTTTTTTTTAATCTTGTTCTTTCCTTGATGACGATCTATACAGTCAATGAACCCTTTTTTTTTTGGCAGAGTAGTTGGCATTCGTCTGATTGATGCCCCAATTCTTCACCCGGTAAGCATCAATTTCTTGTTTAGGTGAATGAATTTTATTCTTTTCCATGAAGGCTTATTAGTCTAATAGTATGTGTCAGATGTTGGAATGGTCTAACAGTCATTTTCGGCTTGTAACAAAAATATAAATTCAAAGCATTCGGAGAATTTTCCATTAAACAGTGAGAAGAATTTAAACCAAGCCTCCTCAATCATATTAAGCTAGTGAGATTTTCAATGATTTAGCACTGTTTAATTTCCTATTAAAAAAAAACTAATCATCACCAAATAGCTTGTTCTAAGCTAAGAGATTCCAAACCAGGCATTCTCAAATCTCAATTAATTAACCAAGGCTATTCTACAAAGATAATACAAATGTAACCAACGTAGGCATAATGGGATCTTAATTATAAATCAAAATCCAACAACTGAGATTAACAAGTAGGCTAGGGGGTAAGAAGAAGAAAAGCCAGAGTTTATCCTGCACTGCACATCTAGGAAAGGTTGCCACCACTTTGCTGCCATAGATTGATAATATCAGTGGCCTGATTCAGAAGGATGATCATTTTCTTCTGAGAAATCCATGACTTACTTTCTAGAGTGGCCTTGAGCTCTTCCCATGCATCTTTCCTTGGCCAAAAGAAGTACGGACTTAGAGGAACAGTGCCGTGACCAGGTATCACTTGATCAAGACCAAGCCCGATGTTCTTTTCCATCCATATGAATTTCAAGACCAGTTTTGGCTTCTCAGCTTGCTTCACCAACACCTCAGCCTTCTGCAAAATCGACAACAACTCGTTAAATCGAGCAACTCATAAATTCAAGGAAGCATCTATCTAGCTATACTAATTAAGAGACGGAGGGGGAGGGGTGGTTGAACCTCAGTTTCTTGAGAAATTGCAATTGTGATGGATGGAGTCTCAGTTTCTGTGGATGTTGCAGCTGTGACTGCTTCCGGGACTGCTGAAGAAGTTAAGTCTTTCAGTTTTAATTTTTGAAGTGGGTGTTGTTCCTTTTCCCAAACTGGGCTTTGTCTCAAAGAAAATGGCGGTGTTGAAGGATTTCAAGGTGGGTTTCTGATGAAAAGAACGCCAAGTGAAAGTAATATTTACACTAGATTGGGCTGCCATGGATAACATTTTCTATTGCAGAGAGAGAGAAAGAGTTGATTTCTTCAAGTTACTCCATCGTGCTCGTCTGTCTCCCAATTGATCTGGACAAGGGAGAGGGGGCAGTGGCAGTGGGGCTTTGGTAGGAGGTGATTATGGGCTTTTAAGCAGGCTTGGGCTTATAGAAAATTTCTTTGCAAAAGATTGGGTTTATTCAGTTGGACTTTGTACTCCAGCATTGAAAACCTTTCATTAATTAACGTAACTGAATCAAACCCTTAACTAAGAGGCTTCGAATCGGCCCATAATCCTCTTTATTTGGGTCTTAGACGTTTTGTTTATAAAGCGTAGCCCATCAACCATGAAACTGATGGGCCTTCGATCCTTAAAATACAAGTATTCCATTTCAAAATTTAAAAAAAAAAAAAATCACAGTAAATCCAAAATATTCCATTTCTCCAGCTTTCCTTTTCTGAGAGACAGCCGGCGGGAAGGCCTCCAGGCTCCAGATCGGTCAGCTTAACCTCCCCCACTTCTCAGTTTTATAGCCCTTCTCTAAAATTTTCAACTTTTTTTATAAATAAATAGTGATTATTTAGTTATTAATTTAGAGTTTCATTTTTTTTCTTTTCCTGCTCATCCAAACAATGCTGTGGGTTTCTATCTCGGGAATCGGTGTTTTCAGCTTTTATCCCATTTTTTTATTTTTCGTTAAAAATTCACATTCTGGATTTGATTTCTCGGTTTGTTTGGAATCATGCTGTTATTGATCTACTTATCAACTTTTTTCTGTTTTAATTGCTAAAGTTCAATGAATACGATGAATATCACTAGAAGCAGTTCGGAATTATGAGATTTAAGGATCAAAGATGAAGACGACTGCTATAAATTCGAAATGATTCGTAATTAATTATTGGTTATGTTTTTTTTTTTTCTCTGTAATTATACAGATATCACTAGTCAATTGAAGCTGCCGGACATTGGAATACGATGTCTATGGTTGAAGAACCATTGTATCCGATAGCTGTCCTCATAGATGAGCTAAAAAATGATGACATCCAACTTCGTTTGAACTCGATCCGTAGGCTTTCAACAATTGCACGTGCTCTTGGGGAAGACCGGACCAGGAAGGAATTAATTCCATTTTTGAGTGAAAACAATGACGATGATGATGAGGTGCTTCTTGCAATGGCTGAGGAACTGGGAGTGTTTATTCCCTATGTTGGGGGTGTTGAGCATGCCCATGTTTTGCTGCCACCTTTGGAAACCCTTTGCACTGTTGAAGAAACCTGTGTAAGGGACAAAGCTGTCGAGTCATTATGCAGAATTGGATCTCAGATGAGAGAGAATGACTTAGTTGACTGGTTTATTCCTCTAGTTAAGGTTAGACTTTTTGTTTCTTAATTTGTGATTACTTATTTTAATGCTATTTCTTCTAGTGGTAAGTGAGATTTAGCTGCTGTTTATGACAAAACTCTAAATTTTATTACTGAAATAAGTTTTAAGGATGATTAGGTGCTTAATTGAAATGCTAAAAATTATTTGGTATAGGTCTGAAATTAAGGTGCTGAATTTAGTTAAGCAAGCATTAGTAACTGAAGAGAATGAATTTTTAAAAGCCCTTCAATTTCAACTATTTGTGAAACATTGTGAATATGATGGACGATGAAATGATAATAGAAAGAAATTGTAAATAATAGTATGGTAACATGGTTTGTGATTAAAAGTTTTTAAAATGGTTCTGACTAAATGCATAAGTAAGAAGAAGGCTCTTCCATACTAAAAACTTTCATTTTGTTATTTAAGTATGCTTTCCGGTTATAATTTATTTGCATAACCAAGCATGCTTAGAAGATCAAATCTCTGAAACTGTTAATATTCAACACTTTTGTTCTCAAACACCTATCTGCAGCTAATATGGCTATTCTTCTTGTTAGAAGTTTCCTTCTATTCCCTTCCCTCCCCCTCTCTCAAGCATGTTTGCAAGCACACATGTAGAGAAAGGAAAAGAGAGTGGATATCTGTGAAAAGAAAATAAGAAAACTGTCTCATCTGATAGACTGGAGTAACTTGCATGTTTTGACATCACTTGTGTATTAAATCCTACATGAATTACGTGTAATTTGCATCTATTTCCATGTTCCATGCTAGTTCTTATACACACTACTTGCAGCCATCTTTTCTGTTTCATATTTTTTTATGTTTTATTTATTTATTTTTAAATCTTCAGAGGCTGGCTGCTGGTGAATGGTTTACTGCTCGAGTTTCAGCCTGTGGGTTGTTTCATATTGCTTATCCAAGTGCCTCCGAGATGCTGAAAACAGAATTACGGTCAATATACAGTCAATTGTGTCAAGAAGACATGCCCATGGTAAGAAGGTCTGCCGCGTCAAATCTGGGGAAATTTGCTGCGACAGTTGAATCTGCTTATTTGAAGGCTGACATCATGCAAATATTTGAGGATCTTACACAAGATGGTAATTTGAATGGTTAAGACATGCATGATCAAGGAACAGCTATGTACTTGTTAGGTTACATTATTTATCTTTCCACACATGGATATTGCATTATGTGCTTCTCGTACACTGCCGTCCCCCAACCTTCCCTCGCCTCGTCCTTCATGTTTAAAGTAAATGAATTTGTTGCCTACTCAGATATTTTGTCAAGTGTTTTTAAGCCATCTAGCTTGAGAACAAAACTGATTTTGTTTTCTCTGTGGAACGTCCTTGACTAGTTTTTTATTTAATTGGAAATAGGCTGGCAGTCTAGCATGATTTGCTGTTGAAAATCTTATGTAGGGCTTCTTATCATTCTGTGTCAAAATTATTATAAGTGAGCTAAAAAATGTAGGATGTTGATTAGATGTAAACTGAAAAGGTTAGTCATCCTCCCATTGCTGCTGCAACTTGCAAGCGATTAGCGGGATATGGGCATAGGTGAGCACAACTGATAGCTTGGTAGACAAGTCCCATCAACAGACTCTTAGATTTATTATGCAGGAATTGTTGCAATGATAGGTTCCTGATAAAAATAATATTATCAGTATTTACTATTTAATTATGGTTTTTCATAATCTGAAGTAAAATCGTTAGTAGCTGAGGTGGTTTCTTTCTATTTTTATATCTTACATTCATTTGTTTATGAGTTCACTCAAGAAGCCTTTGTTAAATTTCTATATCAGATCAAGATTCAGTTCGATTATTGGTTGTTGAGGGATGTCCCACTCTTGGAAAGTTGTTGAAGCCCCAGGATTGTGTTGCACACATTCTCCCTGTAATTGTCAATTTCTCCCAGGTATATGCGTAGCTGATGTATATTTCTCCCGTTTACATATAATTTTGTGTGAAATTTACAAATTTTTCTTAGTTTTTGATAATCTTGTGAGGCATGTTTTATGGAAAAGTTAAGACTGTTTATAACCTTATGTTAATTGTTGCCATGTATTAGCATAATTTTATGTCCAGTTATTCGCACTTTTTATAGTACTAATTTAATAATTTTTGGAGGGTATCATATTCAAAGCAAACAAGCTATTGTCACATAATGTGGAGGTTGAAGTTTAGAAGTTAGCCCTCAAGTAGTGACAAGAAGACTTTATTCTGTTGCATTAGCAATATTTATCATGTAGTTATAGTGCTGATTTGATCTATTTTCATGGTTTAATAAACTTTATTTAAAAGGCTGTGGAAGTGGGAATGTTATTGAGTGTCCTGAGTATTCTGTTACATAAAAAAAATTTCTATGATGATTTCAGGCATCTTTTGTGTGAAAATAGTTTTGTTGATTCTACATGCTCTTTGATATTTGTTCTATTTCTTGTATCTAACAGGATAAATCTTGGCGTGTGCGTTATATGGTTGCAAATCAATTATATGAACTTTGTGATGCTGTGGGACCAGAGCCAACTAGGTATTTATTTATTGCAAAGCCTCTGGTAAAATATGCTGATGCTATATAGGTGGACTTTGCCCCTGTACCAAAACAAGGATGTAACCATATGTATCACTATCTTACACGGTTACATGATCAATGGTTTAGAGGATTCTTTTTGTGTTTTGGCCAGTAATTATGATTCTTTATGTTATTTCTCTTGATTATTCGTCAATGAACCGAAGGTGGTTTTTGTTTGTGGCTTTTAATATGTTGATCATGTTTTAAGGACTGACTTGGTGCCTGCATATGTGTGGTTACTTCGTGATAATGAGGCTGAGGTTCGCATAGCAGCTGCTGGAAAAGTAACTAAATTTTGTCGAATTTTGAGTCCTGAACTTGCAATCCTACAAATTCTTCCTTGTGTTAAGGTACAGATGTTTATGATAAGAAGCTACTAATCCTCTATGAAATTTCCTGTCAGAAAAGAAACTGCTGTTTGTTCCATGTTATGATATTGGCCATCATCTCATTTCAATGCATTGCAAACACCTTTTACAGGAACTGTCATCAGATTCTTCCCAACACGTCCGCTCAGCTTTGGCTTCAGTTATAATGGGAATGGCTCCAGTCCTTGGAAAGGTAAAGACATAAAATAATTCTTCGATGAGAATGTACTGAAGAAAATTTCCGGGTTTGTTTTTTGCTGGTAATGTAGGACAAAGGAATACAAGCTTGAAATGATTCATTTTACAAAATGCAAGCAATATAATTTTTCTCCTAGAAAGTGGGTTTGGGCTGATATATATATATATATATATTTGTTATTTTAACTAATATAAGGTCTTTTTTATAATTGATTTTACAAAATGCTAGCAATATAGCTGTGGTTATTTTAACTGATTTCTCAATGTTCTTGCTCGATGTATCAAGATACTGGTTAAAATTGCTTTTACGGGATTATTGAACTTCATTTGATGGTCCTGACAGGATGCAACTATTGAGCAGCTTCTTCCAATATTTCTTTCGCTCTTGAAGGATGAATTTCCTGATGTGCGCCTCAACATAATCAGCAAGCTTGATCAAGTGAATCAGGTTTGTTACAATTAAAAGCTTCACCACTGTTTTCTTTGTGCTGAGCTTTTGCTTGAGATTGCAACTTTTATCAGACATACAAAAACAGTTGAAGCAGAATGGCACCATAGTCACAGAAGTGGCTATTAATAATGAATAGATTCAAGATTTAATCGCAGCTTGTTATTTGGTGTAGATGCTGTTAGTGCCTTCTGCTATAAGTCTATAACCATTATATTGATGTACTGCATTCTCTCAAGCAGCTTTCAAGTTTTTTTAAAGCAACTCTTTCTGACAGGTTATTGGAATTGATCTATTGTCCCAATCCTTATTGCCAGCCATCGTTGAGCTTGCAGAGGATAGACATTGGAGGGTTCGGCTTGCAATAATTGAATATATACCATTATTGGCAAGTCAGTTAGGTGTTGGGTTTTTTGATGATAAACTTGGTGCCCTTTGCATGCAATGGTTGCAAGATAAGGTTTGTCTTTGTAGCATGTGTAATAGCTAAAAGTTTAATGCACTTGTTGCTTTTATGTATTATTTCATTGCATACAAATGTTTACTATGCATTTTGCCATATTCATCTACTCTTAATCTTTTTATCATTTAGTTTCATGTTTTAATTATCTTTTTATCATTTAGTTTCATGTTTTAATTAATATCCTTAGAACTTATATGTATATCTAATGTTTCTCTCCTAAGTAGACTGATGTTTTCAGGGATTATGCATTGATTAAAGATCCAAGATGAGATTTTCTGATTATATTACTATCAAAGGCTTCAATATGGGATAAGAAATTTTAAATTTTCAAATATTTAAACACTAGGATTCCTGATAATGTTGAATAGTCTGTGCAATATTCTTTCCTTCCTAAATTCTGTCTAGTTTGATGATACACGAGTTCAAGAAAAGTGCATGAAATGCATACACGTCTTATGTTGCTTAGTTCCATATTTTCTGTAATGATTTCCAGAAGTAATGCTCTTGGCATGTAATTATTACTATTATGTGGAAGGCTGTAATCAGCATTTCAAGTCTTGTATATCGAAAGGGGAACATGTGTTAGGGCAGCCAGAAAGGGAAGGGACTATATTGCTGTCGAGGACAGATTAACATATAAACTGAAAAGTCTTTTTTTTTTTTAAATATATGAAGGCTTTACTCATCGTATTTTTAAAATTTATTTAATAATTGCAAACAATGATATGATTTCTAATAGCACTATTTTGTATGGGTATTATTACAGGTTTACTCTATTCGAGATGCAGCTGCTAACAATTTAAAGCGACTTGCTGAAGAATTTGGCCCAGATTGGGCAATGCAGCACATTATTCCACAGGTCTGTCCAATAATTTTGACAATTGATCTTCACCAAAATAAGAGTAAACTACAAGAAGAAAAACCATGTTACTTTTACAGTTTTACTGCTGAAAGCAAATAGGAGACTGTTTTCCAAAATATAAACAGATACCTGTGCTAGTCCTTCAGGCTTTACTTGGTTTTATGGGAATACTGATTGGCTATAACAATTCAAGCGCCACATGATTTTTTCAGGAACACCCTGCTAGGCCCGTACTGATTTTTTTTTTTTTGGGCTTTTAGCTGTTCACTTGTGCACTTAGATTTAGTGAGAAACGATTTGATAACTTCCCTGTGGATTTTTGAATAGTTTTTCATTCTTTGGCTTGCTAATAATTCCACTGCATAGACCTTTACTTTAAGTATTTATTGTACCCTGTAATTTACTTTTTATTCAGTTTACAGTATTCTTTAACGTGGAAGTTTGGATGTTATCTGAGCAGGTATTAGAGATGGTTAACAATTCAAACTATTTGTATCGGATGACCATTCTTCGTGCCATTTCTCTTCTTGCTCCTGTTATGGGCTTAGAAATAACATGTTCTAAACTGTTGCCAGTCGTCATCAATGCATCAAAAGACAGGTTTGCGGGCAAAATCAATATGGTGTAGTATTCAGATAGAGTGGTCTCTAATTGATCGAATGCATTTTGCTTTCTGCAGGGTCCCAAACATTAAGTTTAATGTGGCAAAGGTTTTGCTGTCCCTGGTTCCTATCGTTGATCAATCTGTTAGTATTTCAATTTTGAACAAACTTTCTCACCTTTTTCCTTGCTTTTGATTCCATCTCTTTCTTTTGTAATTGGTTTGTTGGCCTACCTATTGTTGTAATAGGTGGTGGAGAAGACAATACGTCCTTGCTTGGTTGAGCTCGGTGAGGACCCAGATGTGGATGTCCGCTATTTTGCTAATGAAGGACTTCAGTCAATCCATCATGTCATGATTTCGAGCTAGGCCACACCTGTTCCTAGGATTCACTGCCGAAACCTTCCCAATCGTCAAAGATCACTTTGCTGGAGATGCTTTGCTTTTGCTCGTTAGGTTGGTTGTCTTTTGTAATTTGTAATGCTCTGTAGCTTTGTTGTTTCTTGTGGGCTATGGCTGATATGTAGACAAGCCATATTTGGCTACTGAAAATGTGTTCAAGCTTGAGAGACATATCCCTAATTAATCTTTGAAATATGTGATTTTTTTGTGTTTATATTTGATTAAACTTTATATTTAGATCTTAAAAGAAAATCATGCCCCTGCCCCTGGCTGAGGAATTTTTGCAAAGCTACATTATGCCCTGCAATACAAAGAATGCTGGTTACCATTAATGTTTTATTAATTTTAATTTGAGTTAATGTTGGTTAATATTAATCACAAGATCTGTGATCATTTTTCTGGGTTGATCGTTTGTGAGATTCATAAATTTAGCCAAAAAAATATAATAATATAGAAAGATAGAGGGTACTGCTGTATAAAAATGTAAAAAAGTATTTTTTATTAGTAATTAGATCGATATAAAATATAATTTGTATCAGGATAAGACTTTTATAAAACACAAAAATTTAAATTGTGTGAGTATAGAGATTAATTGTATAATTTAATAAATAATTTTATTTATTTAAGTTTTTACGTTAGAAAAATCAACATTTGCATTATTGAGTTTACGATCATATCAATATTTTTAAAGATAAAAAATTAACAAAATTAATTATTGAATTAAAGTTACTGAATTGAAATAATATAATAACTAGATTTATGGTCATGTCAATATTTTTAATGATAAAAAATTAATAAAATTAATAATTGAATTAAAATTATCAAATTAAAATAATATAATAATTAAATTTGTATAAATTATAGTACATGTATTAAATTTTAAATTTTAACAAAATATATACTGTCAAAAAATTTTTTTGACAGAATATAAGACCTCTCTCATAATTTGATGTAAGATAAACGGTACTACTTTCTCTAAGGTGTAGAAGAGTTAGAACCAGGGAAAAAGTTGAGTGTCCTGAGTCTGAATACTAGATCTCTTCCAGAAACCAACGTAAGACGAGCTTGTTTTTGAAACTACTGATATAGGGAAAGAAAATAATGAACGGTAAAAGAACGAAAAAGAAGAGGGATATTGAGCATGGTCATTTTTTGCATGAAACAGATAGTACAATAATCTATTATGCAAATCATATTCCATTCAAATATAAAACTAATTTGGTCAGCCAAATAATCCCATGCAATTATTTTTGGCCATTCATTTTTTAATACATAATTTAATTCCTTCTTTCTTTTTAATTTTATTTTTCGAGAAAATAGAAGAAAAATACAGATAGAAAATATTATAGTTATTATCTCTCCATATATCCAATCCACTCGAAACCCATTTAGATCACCATCTGAGTCCTTGGCGGCACCATCACGGGTGAAGTTTGTTGTTTATTCAGATTTCCATGGTGTCCTGTTTGCTAAAAAAAAAGGGGGGGGGGGGGGGGGCGTCATGCATGCCAAATTACACAACTAGCTAGTGCAATATGCTTATATAAAAATATAATAAACTTTGAGAAACAGAATTTCCAGACATAAACTCTCCCGAGTCCAAAATTTGGATGATAACCTATAACATTACTAGCTAGGCATGATGCAAGTATCAATTATCATAGTTTAAGTAAATAAAATCTGTTTTGCATTGACAAGCCAAAAATGTAGCTGCAAAAATATTAGGATATGAACAGTATCCTCGTATGATCTAGGTCATGTCATGTTTGTTTACAATTTAATCACCGAGAGCTGGATTGATTCTGCGGTTGTTGAGTTCTCGATATTCTTGACGGAGAGCACATGGCTCAAACATGAAGTGAATGATCCGATCTGAGGCCGGGGCCTCCACCAACCCAAAGCGCTGTCTCAGCTTTTTACGATATGGACCAGACACCAAACAAGGCGCAAAGGCATAAATAATTCCACTAGTGGCACAAGCTTCAATTATTCATTTCAGAAATTAGTAGTCAATGAGTTGAGCAACCTAAGTGGTTAAAGAGTTCAAAAAAATAAAAATAAAAATAAACTAAATTTTTAATTAATGGTATTATTATATAAATATTATAACTTGTGTGCCCGTTGTCCAGGACATCTGCTATCTGCCCAAAAGTCACACTAGGGAATAATGCTGTGATGAGAGCTGCAACAACATAACAAGGAATTAAGCCTTTATATCAATAATGATAATAAGAATCCTGGTGAAGTGTTTGATACCTCGGGTAATAATTATGAGGATGAATATTAGAAGGAACACTCACCGTTGGTTGGATCTTCCATGCAATCAAAGAGGTCGGTGGTCCAAGTGCCAGTGGGATTAACGACTTTGATTGGTGTGGAAGGCATTGGCAGACTCTGCACGGCCATTCCAGTGGCTACATTGCTTTGAAATGAGCCATTAGAGGGAATAGTACTAGTGACGCCTTGATTTTGTGGCAGCATCGTCGTTGGACTGCTTATTTGGTGTGGTGGAACCTGTACAACATTAACATTATCTTGAAGCTACGGATAAATGATGCCTTGCTGTGGCTGTGGCTGTGGCGAGTAAGAATAATAGGCAGGCGCTTGAGCCTGGGGCTGAGGCTGAGGAGAAGGATATGGGACCCGGGAATCGTATTCCGTCTGTATTCTTCCCATTTTCATCTTTGTTCGGCTTAGGCTTACATCTCTTTCTGTTTCTTGCAGTGTAAATTATAGTAGACAGATACAGTTGAGTGCCTGGCTTGGTTGACTAAGGGCACCAAAAGCTTTAACCAAATTGTGATCAACTTGGTTCATTTAGTTGACTTGTAATGACAAAATGTAATGCCCTGGCTTATTAGCTAGCTAGTATGATTGGTTAGGGGAATCAAGTTAATTATACTAATAATTTTGCACCAACCATCGAAAGATTTGAGCGATAGGCCAGGAATTGGCTTTATTTGATAAGCAGAGGCCGGATTGACTTTATGAGGGCCATTTCATTTAAGCGAAGCTAAATTTGGAAATTTAAGATAATAAAAACATGCAATTAGCCTATTTATCAACTGGTTATTATAAGCAGTGCCATTAGTTCCCTTAGGTTCTTGATGACAACTTATTAACACTTAAGTGAAGCTGGAGAAAGGTATAAAGATCATTTTGATGCTAAAACTAGTATGCTTTGTATTTTTTCATTCATATATAAATGGATAATATCAATCTAAAATTTCAAATTCAATATCTTTTGAATTGACCACCGAAACAACCAATTTAAATTATGAAGGAAATGCTTTTCAAGTTATTCGTCCTTTCCCATCATAGTTGTGTATTGCACGATTTTTCCGTTAATTGATCCATTATTCATTCTGCTGTGCATCGGCCACAAGACAAGGAATTGCTGACCAAATGGGCCAATATTATAAATGCTTTTACCTTTTTTAATGCAAAAACTTCAACTGTTTTGAGAGTCATCTAATTGAAAATGTCAATGGAATAACAGTACTGTACAATAAGTTCTAAAAACCTTCTACAAAAAAATTTAGGCTTTAGAGCAAACGTCTGGGTCCTACTATGTATATATCTATTCATCGGTGAATAGCAGAATGTAATTTATCTGACATTATATTGTCATGTTGATTATGGAACAGAACCAGCTAGACACAACTTTTGAGAACCAGAGTGACAATGATCAATGATTTTAACAAACCAGCCCCCCCCCCCCCCCCCCCCCCATGCCAAGGACTGAAATTTGCACATCAATAATAGAGAGACTTGAATCCTTCAAACAATGGAAAGTGAAAACCCAAATTTCCTTACCAGAGATGTCAAAAAAGATAATACTATAATAAAAAAATCATGTGCCTTGAGTGAAGTTTCTCTGAGTACTACAATGACACGAAAACAATGAATGACTGCAATATATTTATCGTCTGTTCTTTCATGGTTGAAGTCAATGACCTATAAAGAAGGCCTTTAATTTGCCAAAGGCCACGTTGGAGGATAACCCTTGGCCCTTTCAACATTAATAATTGCCCCAAATATTTATTGATATGAAATTGGGTTCCATCGGCGTTTCTGATTGAAACTCATAGTTCTGAGTTGAGGAATTTTCCAGGAATCTACTGTTTATTTTACTTCATGAATCATCTTAGTTTCCATATCAACTTTCAACCCTTAATTATTTATCAGAATTTGAAAACTGTACTTGTTCAAAGGAATAGCAGGGTGAATGGTCAATCATACTTGGGAAAAAATAAAATAATTTGAAGTTTCGATGAAAATTCGAACCTGAAACGCGCTAGAGGGAAACCTGATATAGTATAAATGTGTGAGAAGTGAGAAACAATGCCATAGCTCCAACACATTAACCTCCCTTACCTTGTACTTCATCTACACCCTTGTTTCAAGCTCCCAGGACAATTTATTTGTTATGCATCCCAAAAATCCCGAAGCAGTTGATCCCAAATTTCCTGAAACCCAATGGACGACTGGTCTCTATGATTGTTGCGACGACCCCTCTAATAGTAATTGCAGCTGAAAAGCTTTTATTTAAAACAAACTTTATTCATATTTAAATTTGTTGTTTCTTATTGCTATTAATTTTTCTGTCTTCTTTTTACTTATGAAAAGAAGTCAATTTTCTTGAAGGCTTAACCACCTGTTTCTGTCCATGCGTCACTTCGGGCGGATAGCTGAGATAATTGATAGAGGGGATAGATGTAAACTCTTGTCAACTTTATCTCCATATGCCATGATTTTTTTTTTTTTTGAAGTACGTACCATATGATATGATTAATTGCAGAAACAGTTGAAATTGGATGCCAACAATATATATTTAAATTATATAAACTTGACAATTAAGGGAGGGAAAGGGCTCATTTTAGGGTAAAATTCTTACGTTGCATGATTGCAGCATGTGGACCATCGGGCCTGGTCTACTATGCTCTGGGCTCCATCCATTGCGGATGGCTCTATGGCGGTATATACCGAACCAAACTACGACAACTCTTTTCACTTCCGGAAGCTCCGTATGCCTATGGAGATAGGTTTGTTCATTCCTGTTGCTGTGTTTGCTCTCTCTCTCAAGAGTACAGGGAGCTCAAGAACCGCGGCGCCGATCCCTCCATAGGTAATTTATCTAATATATATCCTGTGTCTTAGCTTAGTGATTAACAATAGTAAAAGGAAGAGCATATAATCTGATGAATTAACAATAATTAGCTAGGAGGAGTAAGGATAAATTAATGGAATCTTCATTAATTGAAATCCAATATCCAGACCATTAAAATCGGCCCCTGCATGTCATAAATATAAAATTTACTTGCTTAATTAACAAATGGTGATTGATTAATTACTGAAGGTTGGCAAGCTAATTTTGACAAGTGGAAAAGGGAGGGACTTAAACCACCAATAACTGCATCAGTAATGGGCCGTTAATGACTTGGTCGCTCTTCAACTACAGAAACGATCGATGCTTCGTCTTCATTCTTTTTCTTTGCTGTTAAATTTTAAAATATGCTTGTTTATTTATCTTGTATTGTTAATTCTAGTCGTTTGCTTCTTTTGTTCACAGTTGCTTTAAAAGATTATAGTACTTCATTTGTGGTCTTGCTATTTCAAATTGCTGTCTAACTCTTTTATTGTTTAAATAATAATATAAATTCATTTATTATTGTTTAAATGATAGCTTGATGAAAATAGAAACATCCAAGGATGTTATCCACCCTTCACTTTGGAAGCTACTTATATATGGATCTACTAATTAATGTTGCATGTGGGGTGATGCAAATTCCTCGCGTGACCTGAGGATCTCTAAGATTTATTAATTCTATTGCTTATAGCTAGCCTAATTAAAAATCACTTGAGAAGCCTTTAATCCAAAATTAACTACATATTGAATACCCCAACCTGATCAATCACACTTCCATTTCAAGCTTATGCATCCGCCAAATTATGGAATTTAGGTTCCTATGTCTCGTCGTTATGCAAAAATAATCCTAAACTTCTTCCCTGAGATTTCAGCCATCTATGATCCCAATCACAAATCCTTTAAATTTCAACACCAAAGTCTAATAAGGAGGAGGCTTTCCTCAAAAGGGTATGAGGATCGAGTTTCCAAACATCATTTGAATGTGAGATTTTGAGTTAATTCATGCAATCAGTCATAATTGGAGGATAGGAACAAGGGAGATGAAAATTGAAATATCTCAAACCGTGATTTTGAGGGTGAATTAAGGAAAAGTTATAAATATTATTATTGTTGTTCATCATAATTACCCTCTTCATTTCCAATTGACCTGCATATGCAAAATGCAAAGATTCCACTATTTTTCAACCTTTAGTTTTTATTTTAGTAAGTAATTAAATTGCCTTTTGCTTGATCTATGGTCTTTCTCGTTTGTAACAATTGTAATCAGTCTCTCTGATACAATAAATTTCTCCCTATTCCTGCCTCTAACCCAAACAAAAATCTAGATAAACAGCTATATATATATATATATATATATATATATTCAATTTCTAGCTATCCTTCAAGACAACGAAGCATACATTAAGGGGAATTTCCGTTATTACAAAGCTTATAACAATTAAGAGACAAAAAATTCAGCCAATTGCTATTATAATTAGAAAGCTTATAGTAAAATCTATCACTTAAACGTGCGTCTCTCCTTATTACAAGGGCCACATTTACGCCATAAACTAGGTAAATTGTCCCTTCAAAATTTCCTATAATCCAGGGCCACCATATACCGATGGAACTGTTTTGACCGATCAAGGCACTCATTTTTTTTTTTCTTTTAGATGTATATTTAGAGAGGTAAAAGGGGTTTTTCTTCAACTAATTGGCTGCAGATTTGTCCTTTTGTTAAAGCATGTTCTGTTTACACTTTACAATGTATATATCTCCAGTCGCATCAATATTGTTGGTGAGAAGAAAAACACTACTTCAATGGAATCAATTGCTCAATTTCTTGAGTAAACCATATTTAGCCTCATTGATCACAGTTTTAAAACCAGGCAAAACTGAGATCCAAAAAACCCAGAGTTTTGAATGGAAGAAAACACTGACATAATAATGCATTGAGAATTGTTTTTATTTTGAAGAAAGTCATTATTGTTTTACCTATTTATGCTATTGTTTTTTCGAGCAGAAAGCTGCAATGTTTCTTCCTAAAACCGGAACTGCAATTGCAATTCCAGTGTTCAGTCCAGACCCTGAAACTTCTTCGTATCAAGCATACATGAAGCCGTTGCCAGAAGGACTGTGGACAACCAGTATTTGCGAGTGTTACGAGGATCTTTCTAATTGTAATTGCTTCCATTCAATCTCTTTATCCTTTTTCTTTGTAGTAGCCTTTTTTTTTTTTCTTTCAGTAATGCATTAGTGTTGTATTTAATCTGTCTTGTTGAAGGTGTATTTACCTGCTTTTGTCCATGCATCACCATGGGACGAAATTCTGAGATCATCAATAGAGGAGAAATATGTAAGCAAACTCTTGCGAGAATTTATTGGAATTTTCAAGATCAATATATATCAAAGGTCATAACGTTATGAATTTTATGTTACCATTACAATTAATTAACACAGTTGGAATTGAAATTGTTGATACAACATCTAATATTGCAATGATTTTTCCTTATAAGTTGCATGAGCAGCGTGCAGATCGGCAAGCCTCCTTCACCTTGCAACGGGGGTTGTGCTTTTCGGGTGGATATTTGGGTCGAAAAACCGTACAAACTTGAGGCAACACTTCTCATTACCAGAGTCACCATTACCCGATTGGTGCACTCACCTCTTGTGCATGTGGTGCGCTCTTTGTCAAGAACACAGGGAACTCTTAACTCGTGGAGCTGATCCAACCTTAGGTAAATCATATCATCTGCCCTGAATATTTCCCAACCCAAAGTTTTTATTATCCCAAAATTCATGACGTTAACTAATTGTGATAAGTTTGGAATTGATCGTGTGTTTGAAGGTTGGGAGGGCAATTTGGCCAAGTGGAATAAGGATGGAGTGACTCCCCCGATTGTAGTACCACGCATGGTGCGCTAGCCCAAAATTCCTGTGCTACCTGCTTGTATAATTAGTATAGGCCTCAAAATCACTTTTTTTTTTTTTGTATAATATTCTCATCTTATAATTAATCTTCTGGTTTTGTAAATTTTATTTCATCAAATTTATCCTATTATAAAATTAAGTAGACCTTTACACTTTATTAGATATACCCAACACGTGCGCTTTTATTTTTTGTTCGCTTTTTATGTTATACCAAACACGTATTTTTGTTCTCCTTTCAGCTACATATTGGTTCATTTTTGGTACGTAGCAGCTAAGGTAAACCTTGCCTTTTTTTTTTTTTTTTTTTTTAACGAAGAAGTCCTAATTTATTTTTGAGTCGAGTTAAAGAAAACGTGGATAAACATAAGAGTATCACATTATCCTCATTTTTTTTAGAAAAAGAGGACAAAAAATGTAAGACGTCCAAATAAAAAAAATGGATCAATACCGTATTTAAGAGATGGGTGAATGAACTAATTTGGTTTCAAGATGATATTGACCATATTTCTTAAAAAAAAAAAAGAAAAAGATATTTTTATTAGTTATTTCAATTCCCACGCTTGTATCCTAAAATGATACATGGAATATGCACCAAATACCATTAATTCTTCAACACAAATTTATCATCCTTTATTTATTTATTTGTTGGTAATTGGTATTATCACGTCGACTTGCTTTTACATGCATCGTAATTGACATTTATGTTCAAAAAATAGAAAAAAAAATCAAAATACAAGCGGAATTTCCTATATATCTTGGTGTAAAGAATTGGACATGGGCAATCAAGCCCAGCACAATAAATAAAGGGGAGTAAAGTGATCTCTGTTAAGCCCAATTCTTAAGATATTTTAGTAATTTATTCCATTTCCCTTCTTTGAACTAAAGTTATTTTTTTTTTTTTTTTCTGTTTTTCTTTTTGTTTTAAGAAACCAGAGAATCCCAAAAATTCCAAATTGAACGGGTAGTTGCTAGGGGTTGATCAACTTCTTGTCCCAAATGTTCATGTTTTTATGGTATAACCACTCAAACTGATAAGGCACCTGCTATAGCAGTGAACCAGATGATATTTGATGATACCCCTAGTTATTGTTTACCTCTTATTTAAGCAATAAATGATAATCAGATTCCATGAACTTAAAGTGATTTTCCTAGTCAAAATTGAATGCTTTTGAAAGTGAAGTGCTAGAAAAGCAATAGTCCAAAGTTATTCTAAGCCACTTGATTCAACAAACCAGTCCTTGAAGATTCATATTAAATAAAAGCAATTAAGAGACAAACATGAAGTAACGTACAAAAAGAGAGACATTCCCTAGATCAAGATCCATTTGGAGACAATTCAAGTCATCAGGTTTCTTTGGACCTGAAACATTGACCTAAACAAAGAACTTTATAGTCCAGATTCTCCTACAAAATGTCCAACCAATGGCAATTGGAAACCAAGCTTTTCCAGTTTCAAGTTTTTCTTATGGAATTTCAGTGCAGCCCTCAGCCCACCATGGATATGAACATAGACCCCAGTTATGAATATGAAGGGATTGTAGAAGATGATGTTTTCTATGCTGAGATTAGAAGACAGATTATACTCTTAACAGCAGATGATGACGAAGATTATCAAGAAACTAAAATTTTTCCCTCCGTTAACGCTAGCAAACCGGGATCAAACACGGCAGTCGGTAACATCTCTTCTTCGTTACAATATGGCAGCTATTTCAGTTAGTGGGAAAGCGAGAACACAAACCCCGTACCAACTTGGCTTGCAAATCTGTGGAGAAATGGCAATGGAACTGGAGTGTTTATCCCACGCATCAACAAATCCAGTAGACGTCATAGGCCAGGTATGCACATTCTACATTATAAGGGCAAGATTTCATTTCAAGTACATTTCTTTTCTTTCTTCTGGTATCAGTTTTGCTATCGAAATGAACGTTCGGCAATGACCAACCTTTACCTGGTTACTAGCAGAAAGGATGAACAAGAGAAAAATTTTGCAGGCCAGCAGAGGCCAAACAATCATGAACAAGCAGAACCCATTGCAGGCTCCACAGGATGGGAATTGTACATGTCGGTCCAATTATGTTATTTCCTTAAACAAGATGCTGTAATAATTTGCTGGATTACTTCTATCATTGATTACATTAGAGTTTGTCAAAGGAAATTTTATTACACCAACATACTACGACGACAAGAATCAACATGTAAAAAATATCTAAAAGTGCTTTTCCATTCTGACATGCAAGATTATCATAATTTTGGATACAGACAATACATAGAACTGACATGTTGGTGTTATCAACATTGTTCAATGCTTTCAAGCATTGAACTATCTACGTTGGCATCGCAGTGATGAGGTGATTAACACCATCATGGTCTAGGAGGATATGCCTGAAATGTGAGATTACTACCGACAATCACAACACACGCTCAGATCCTACTTAATATACAGCTCTCTTCTTCATGCTGCCAATAGGCGGAAATTTCCCTAAGATTGCTAACAAAATTACAACGACAGCAAACATAATTGAGGCCATCACGGGACATTTCACACCATGCTTCACCTTCGCCATCCCAGCATCTTCAATTAGTTTCAAAAGAAGGTGAATGGCAGAACTATTCTGTGCAAAGCATTAATGAAATCAAGAAGAGCTTCATGGAATGAAAGAATCAGTCCCTAGGTCGGGCTGACCATAAAGAGCTAAGTGCCCGGAGCCAAGAAGTGTAATCACTAATAGCTAGCAGGGCCCGTGCTGCTTGAAGAGTGGTCAAAATTCGATGCATTTGCTGCGGAGTTTGCTGTCTCAAAAGGTCAGCCTGGAAATTGAAGTGAGACTCGTAAAAATTTGTAATAAGCACTTCAGTTCATAGTTAGGTAAAAGCCATTTACCTGGTGAAGGAAGTTCTCCAATATGGCAAGCTTGCTCATTGCAATTGCCATATGGCCCATGGAGTCAGCAACATTTCCAGAACCAGTAGGACCTAAACATGCAGATGAAAGGGTGTCTACTAGAGATTGTTGCAAAGCTTCCATTCCTTGTGACAAGTCATCTTCAGCCTGTTGGGAGGATTGCTGCAGATTACATATGCCCATTAATTGCTGGTCTGTCAAAGGATCAAGGTGATTTTTAAGGATCTAAAGTTCCAAAATCAAAGAGTTAACAAAAACGGATATTTCAACAAAATTGAAAAGGGATTAGATTTAGATAATAGAATGAAAACATCAAAGAAAAAAGCACCTTGATCAGTTCAGAAGAGCGAAATCCTCCCAACCACATGAAACACCTCTCTGCAGGTGTTTTCCACAGGCCAGAAAGCATGTGAAATACATCTGCCTTAGCACCAATGCTTTTTAGCCTGAAAACCTCATCATAATGTGCCATGACACCCTCAACAAGAATATGCAATTCATTCTCTCCCATATGAGAATTTACAGCTGATCTTAGGTCATTTATCAGTAGTTGATGTTCATCAAGCCAGCGAGCATAGTCCATGTCAAAGGCCAAGGCCCCTGGAAGCATAACCAATTATTAAACCACGTGAGGAAATTATCTTTTAAATAATAAAAATGAATAAGTTCTATCTATAGTTATCCACCTCGGTAAAGATGATAAATCAGGCTTGCAATGCAATCAACTCTATTGCTCATAATGATCAGTGCATTATACTTTATAAGTGTGGAAAAATTAAGAAATCAATCAGTGTGAAAACTAAATGTATATTGAAAACTGCTCATTGAGAATTATACAAGAATCTTAGGTTTATATACAACTAACTAGGGGTTAAACTAAAAAATTAAATCTTCCTAAAAAACTAATCCTATAATTGAGGGTTGTCTATCCTAATTTTAGGGATACAAATACTTAATTTTAAAGATACAAATATAAATATACAGATTACAAGATTACAACCAGCTGTAAATAAGTGTTTTCCCATACTCTACCTCAAGCTGGTGAATATGTATTTTTCATTCCCCGCTTGGAAATAATTTCTTGAAATGTTGCACTGCTGAGAGCTTTAGTCAACACATCTGCAAGTTGACCCTTAGTTGATACATAAGGTGTACAAATCAATCCACTGTCTAGTTCTCTTTTATGAAATACCGGTCTACTTCAATATGTTTTGCTCTGTCATGATGCACAAAATTGTGTGCAATGCTTATTGCAGACTTGTTATCACAGTAGAGTCTCATTGGTCCATCCCACTTGATCTTCAAGTCTTCTAGGATAATCTTTAACCATAGTAGTTCACAAATTCCTTGAGTCATTGCTCTGAACTCTACTTCAGCACTTGATCTTGCCACCACATTTTGTTTTTTATTCCTCCAAGTCACAAGATTACCACCTAAGAAAGTGCAGTAGCCTGAAGTGGATCTTCTATCAGTTACTGAACCTGCATAATCAACATTTGTATATGCTTCTAGAACTAACCCTAAATTTCTTTTGAATAAGATTTCTCTCCCAGGATTGACCTTTAAATAGTGCAATATACGGTAGACAGCCTGTAGGTGCACTTCTTTAGGACTATGCATAAATTGACTTACCATACTCACAGCATATGCTATATCAAATCTGGTATGTGAGAGATAAATGAGTCTTTCAACTAATCTTTGGTACATCTCTCTATTTACAGTAGCATCTTCATTAGCTTCTCCAATTTTATGATTAGGATCTATAGGGGTATTTGTAAGTTTACATGCAAGCTTCCCAGTTTCCTTCAGAAGATCCATCACATATTTCTGTTGTGAGACGAAAATACCATGCCGTGAGTGAGCTACTTCAATTCCTAGGAAGTACTTCAATCTCTCTAACTCTTTTATTTCAAATTCTCTAGCTAAACACTGTTTTAGAGATTCTCTCTCTTTTTCATTATTTCCAATTACAATTATATCATCAACATACACTAATAGAACTATGACTCTCCCTGAATCAGAGCGCTTGATAAATAATGTGTAATCTCCTTGACTCTGTTTATATCCCATTACTAGTATCACTTTGGCAAATCTCTCGAGTCAAGCTCTAGGAGACTGTTTAAGGCCATTTAAAGCTTTTTTCAACTTGCATACTTTGTTTACTTCTAGATGACCTCCAAATCCCGGTGGAACCTTCATATATATTTCTTCTTCCAAATCACCATGTAGAAAAACATTCTTTACATCAAATTGTTGAAGCTGTCAATTGTAATTTGCAACCAATGATAACAAAATCCTAACTGTATTCATCTTGGCAACTGGAGCAAAGGTTTCCTGGTAATCCACTCCATAGGTTTAAAAGTAACCCTTAGCCACTAACATGGTTTTATACCTTTCAACAGTACCATCTGCCTTGTATTTTACAGTGAAAATCTATTTATACCCCACTGAATTTTTTTCTTTAAGCAACTCTACCAATTCTCATGTCTGATTTTTCTCTAAGCCCTCAATTTCTATTTTCATTGCTTGCCTCCATTTCTCACTGGATAATGCCTCGGATAATGTAGTTGGAACAGAAAGTGTTTAGGCTCACAAGAAAATTTTTGTGGGATGATAAAAATTTTTCAAATGACACAAAATTAGAGATTGAATATAGTGGAATGCTTAGTACATTCTCTAGTTCTTTTCCTAATGACAATAGGCAGATCATAATCACTAGTTATAGTTTTAGGAGATTCATGCTCATTTTGAGAAACAGAGTCAAAAACTGTAGTTACCTAATTTCCAAAGTTAGGATCAGGTTCTTGGACTGACATTAGTTCAAGATCTGAAACTTTTCTTCTTGAGTACACCTGTAATTCCTTCATAAAATCAATAACAATATTATCCTTTGTCACATCTTCTGTATTTGGAATGGGCTCAGACTCAAATTCAGTATTTGACTTGGGCTCAGCAGAAATAGGTTTTGACTCAAAAAAATTAATGGGTGTAAATGTTGAAAAAGAGAGCTAATCAAGCAAAAAAAAGTCTTTATCCTTATATTTCATGAATGAAGTCTCCCCCTGAAGATAAGATTGAGTAAAAAATCATTTATTTTTTTCAAAAGTAACATCTACAGACACATAAAATTTTTTGGTAAGAAAATGATAGCACTTATATCCTTTTTGAGTTGTAAAATACCCCACAAAAATACACTTAATCGCTCTTGGATCCAACTTTCTCCTATTATGACTATGAACATGAACAATTGATGTATAACCAAATATCCTAGATATGAGATTGTTTGTGGTATTGAGGTTAGAATAAAATTGTGAGAGTAGTTCCATAAGAGTTTTAAATCTCAAAACTTTTGAAGGTAACCTATTTATAATGTGTGTGACAATGAGAACAGCTTTCCCCCAGTAAGAGTTAGGTACATTTGCTTGAAAAAGAAAAGCTCGGATTGTAGCTAGTAAATGACTATTTTTTTTCTTTGCCACTCCATTCTGCTGTGGAGTATCAACACAAAATGACTCATGGATAATTTTCTCTTTTTGAAAATAGGTGAATAGACTCTGGTTGAAGTAATCTTTTGTATTATCAGACCTAAATCTCTTGATTCTCACTCCAAATTGATTTTGGATCATGTTTTGAAAACTTAAAAATACACTATTCACATCTGATTTGAATTTAAGTAAAAAAACCCCAAGAGACCCAAGTACAATCATATATGAATGAAATAAACTATCTCACACCAAAAATATTAGGAATTGTAGAAGGACCCCAAATGTCACTATGAATCAAGTAAAAAGGAGTAGAACTTCTTTTGTTACTGATTAGAAAAGACACAGGTCTATGCTTTGTAAGTTCGTAAATATCACAATGAAAATCTTCAACATTTAATCCTCTGAACAAAGAAGGAAACATGTTTCTCAAAGTTTCAAAAGAAGGATGTCCAAGACGAAAATGATAAAGCTATATTTTGTTTTTATTAGAAGATTTTTCAGAAAAAAATGACAAAGGTAAATTATTCTTGATATTACTTGTGTTATTTGATGTCTCAATATAGTATAGTCCATCCTTCTCTGTAGCAAGTCCAATCATCTTTTTCAAACTCTGATCCTGAAATTCACAATAAAAGAGATAAAAAGTTACTTTGCAATTCATATCTCTGATAAATTTTTGTATAGAGATCAGATTAGTAGACAATCCAGGAACATTAACATTTTTTAGAACAAATGAGGGATTAACTTGAACATCTCTTAATCCTGCCACTGTAGTAAGTGAACCATCTGCAACAACAATTTTTTTATTACTAGGACACAGGTTATATGTATTAAACTTTTGTGACAAATGTGTCATATGGTCTGTGATTCCTGAGTCAATGACCCAAGAACTCGTAATAAGCTTAATTGAGACATTTAATCCATGAGAACCGAAAGCTTTACCTGAACTAGAAACTTTACCCAAAGAACATACCATAGTAGACTTTTCAAGAATTTTCAATAAGTTTTTCAGTTTTTCAATCTCTTCCCTGTCGAACTCTCTTTGTTTTTGATGCATCTGTAGTACTCCAGTGATTTTTTCAGTTGACATTTCCTCAAATTGGTTGGTAGTGATATCTTTCTTTGAAAGTTCGACAATGAATGCCTAAATAGGATTCGGCAATGAAGATCTAAAATAAAAGTCAACAATGAAGGCTGAAAATTTTGCTTCCCAAGAAGAGCCTAAAGCTCTGATACCATGTGGAAAAACTAAGAAATAAATTAGTATGAAAATTGAATGTATATTGAAAAACTGCTCATTGAGAATTATACAAGAATCTTAGGTTTATATACAACTAACTAGGTGTTAAACTAAGAAACTAAATCTTCTTAAAGAACTAATCCTATAATTGAGGAATTATCTATCCTAATTTTAAGGATACAAATACTTAATTCTAAAGATACAAATATAAATATATAAATTACAAAATTATAACCAACTGTAAATAAATATTTTCTCACAATAAGTAATTTTCTTTATTTGCTACAATCTCAGTCCTAGCACAATGCGCACTCTGAATGAATTTAGTTTTTCCTATATCCTTAAGCCAAATCAGTTGGCTGTCTAACACCCGTGTGAAGATATGGGTGAATCTCCACCTTTAATTAAACCAATATTCGTCCTATCCTGTACCTTCAACAACTCTTATGCATACATGTGTCTTTCTTAGGTTCACCAGACTTCAGCCATCAATGAACGGTATCAGTCTAACAATTAGCAAAAAATACATGGTTATATATATACCTTCCCCAATGTTACGATGCAAGGGATCGGAAATTTTTTAATTGCAAGGAAATCGCACAAATACTAAATGCATTTGAGAGAAGGGGCGAGGATGATCAAAATAATTACTTTTGCATGTGAAATTAACAATGCAGGCAATATGATCCCTCCAAGTAACACATTTAGCAGCTCTGATCCAAAAACTAATGTCATCACTAAGATCTCTGAATATATGAGCATGAAGTATGTCAACAATGCTTAAGAGTGCAAGGTTGGTCCAAAGCTATGAAAACAATTACTGCATACAGCTCATATTGACATATGTGGCTAGTCATTTGTGGTTGAGGCCACAACTAAATAATTTTCCCAACCTTTAGTACTCCAAACTAAAGCTCTTCAAGGATAGCTTTAGAGCTGTGAATGAAATACTAGTTAACACTATGAACTGACGCTGGAGACATTATCTAAAATTTCCTCACCATTTCCAGTAACTGAATGGCCATGCTCCCCAGAAATTCCAGATGCAATAAAAATACCCTGCATTAAAACATGAAGCTAATTAGAAACAAAAATAACTTGACTTACATGGTAAAAAATAATAACAAATATTATAACTTTTGAATCTATGGAGAAGAAAAAGTAAGAGGAAGTGCATCCTGAACTAGAGATTCCACATCCCCTCCCATCAGCCCCATACTTCACTAAACAGAATTAATTCTTATACCTGCTGTCGTGCTCTTTGAAGCTCTTGCTCTAGTTGCATGAGCTTAAGTCGACTATTCTCAAGCTGCTGGACATATACCTATCCAAAAACCAAAACCTATAAATGATCCAAGCATGCTTCATTGATTAACTAGTGAAAAAAAAGAAGGCAGATGACAACCAAGTACTGCATTTTCATATACATTATCACTAGAGTCATGCATTTTTAAAAAGCAATTGATAAGGGCTTAAGGTATCAATACACTTCTTCCATTCTTTTGCTAGACCATATTTTAACCAAAACATTGAACAACCAGCATATCAAAGAGAATCCTCATATATCTGTACAGAAGAACAATAACCTTACAGGACCAATAGAGACTTTCTCAGAGGAAAAGGTGCATCTGATTACTTCAACTCAGAACATTCACCCAAGGGCTTAAGCCACTAGAGTGTGTAACCATCTCTGTTGACCTACCTCTTTCATATTTATTCAAGTGTGGGAGTAAACATTTTAAGCATAAATCAAACCTGTCACTTAATAAGTCACTGAGCTTTTGCTTTGAATACCTTAGACAACTATTCTCAGCAACATTCAATTATGGCATAGCAGATAACAAACCTTTCCCCAAATATTGATATCCATCATACTTTAGTAGTAGCGCACCCACTGCCCTTGCTTTCAGCCGCAATGCAGAAATAAAGCACTAAAACCCCATGCAGCCTTCCTACCTCTCCCGTATTGACTAAACCTTAACTAGCTGAAGACTAATAGTATGACGTGACCATGTAGCTTCTAGTTCCATAGATCAAAATTTACGGGCATTTCAAATCAACTGAATCTACTCGAAGTTGGAGAAAAACGGAATATCAGAGAGAGCCCCTGAATCCCATTTTTCCACCACAGAAAAGGAAAAATATATAAACAAGAAATATGCACATTACCTTTTTCCTCAACCTACTCTTCCTTGCAGCTTCTCGATACTGAGCCAGCCTGCGAAGTGTCTGAAGAACAAAAACAAGAAGCCACACAGTTGGCTTTCAAATATTAAAATTGATTCCATAACTTCAACAATGTTTTACAACCTTTTGGTCACAAGTTTTTGACTTGGATTGATCCACAGAATCCACCGTAATAATAGCTCCACGTTGAACTCCATGAAGCTATAACAACATTAATAAGTAAGAAGCAATTTAATATCCCACCAAAGCCAACCAATTTAAAGCAACACCAGTACTCAGATTTAAGCAACAATTCACTATCAAATCAAAAATATTACGTTGGCAACAATTCGTTTATCAAATTTCTTTCATCGGTTAACAACAAAAAGTGTCGGCCAGCAAATTTTCAAGATCATTTTAAAAGATGACGAGTGTCGAACTAGGTATGAGAACATTAGAAATCGTAAGCATTAATTACTGTCGTCTGATTTAGGCAATCCTACTAATTAGGAAGTAATCATCACAATCACCCAACAAGTATTATAACTTTGTATTACACCTAGCAAAATTTTGGAACAAAACATGATTCTAATGCATGCAAATTTCTAGCTTAAAGGTGTTCCCATTGCAGCAACACACGAAAGAAAGAAAGAGCACGAAAGAAACAGAGACAAAACCTGGTTTTTATCATCGGTGCCAACATCGGTAGAGGTGTCAGTCTGTTGGCTATTATCAGCAAGGCCAGAGTTACCCCAGTTTTCTATATGCCCACTTCCCAACGAGGCACCAAATGTTGTCCCCTTCTCATACATGAAATGTCCTGTGTCCAAGCACCCCGTTCCAGTTGAAACTATCTCTGTTAACCCAATGCTCTGCACGAAAGCGATACCATTTACTTAGAGCACCAAAACAATACAAAATATATACAAAAAAGCTTATGTCTCTTATGTACAAAGAGTTTGGGTGGGAAGGGGGGTTGAGTAACGTGTTCAAGGCGCCAAAGTGCAAGCTATTAGCAACAACAGCAACATTGCTGGATTTTAAAGTAAAAATGGAGCCTAACAGGAATTTTATAAACAGAGAAAGTAGTTAGAGAAGCTTAAGGTTCCAGGGAGCAGTTAGGAAAAGAAAAGAAAAAAGGAAAAAAAATATAATTTTAGATAAAAAGGGAGAATACTTGGGCTCAAATCGACAGCATAATCGCGATGAAAAGCAGCAGCGGGATGATCAAGCTCACCAAGATCCGAGAAACGCGTCTGGTGACGGCTATTACAATCGTCTCCTCTGTTTTCAACTCAAACAAAGACACTGAAAGAGTTAGGACAAAGACATGTTTCTTTCTTTGTACTACAACAGAAATAACCATTGCCTTGTAATCAAGACATGCACTATCAATTCAACGAAACAAAAACCAAAATAATGGCTTAATAAGGAAATAAGTACGTAAGTAAATATACCTGAGAAAAAAAAGAAGAGTGGCGAAACATGTATGGGTTTGTAGGAGCTGCAGCTTTGAAGCTCTGCATTTTTTTTCTTTTCCTATAAAGTGAGAGTCTGCTGCGCTGCTTAGAAAGAAATGAAGGCGCTAAGAGTAACACAGAGAAGTGTCCTTCAGGGAAAGGATCTTTAATGGAGGAAGGTGAGCGTATCAGTACGGGTCAATTTTCGTTTTTGAGTTTTAAAAAAAACATCAGGTTTTTTATTATTGCGTTCAGACTTGGGATTTTAGTTTACCAATAAAACCGCACCTTTGCCTGCATCACTCCATCCTTCTCTCCTTGCTCTGCGTCTGCTTCACTCTCCCTTCTTTACTGCCAACTTTCGATCGTTTTTGTATCTTTCAACAGGGTTTCTGTTGATCGAACAATTTCAGAATAAGAAATAGGAGTTCATTTATTTGGATCCGGTACAAATTAAGAAAAGTTTTGAGGAGACTGCATTACTGGTTGTATTACAATTTGTTGGGGAAAGATATAATAAGGTCTATGAGGAATCTGTTGTGGAAGATATCTTTTTGGAACGTACTGTAGTGGTATATATCGTGGGTTAGGATATTGTTTTGATGAAGATGAAGAGGATGAAACCTTTTTGGTTTGCCTCTTTTGAATGGTTCTCCATGTGTTGTAGAGGTTTTTTACTTCTATCATCTGGGCGATTGAGATAATCTGTGAGAAAATTTTTGTCACGTTAATAAATTCAATAGTAAAACTACATTGATATAAAAAATTATATTTGTTAGTTTAGTTTCTATCTTTTTGTTTTTTAAAAAATCTAAGAACAAATTGATTATCTGTTTTGATAATAAAATGTTTTGGTGTCAGAAAAATATAAAATTTGAAAACAATATTTTTAATAGCTAATAGTTTTTTTTTCAAAAATAATATATTTAATTTTGAACTTGTCAAAATTATAACTACAAATAATTTCATTATTTTAAACTTTTGCTTTTAAAATACATCCCCGATATTTATATGAGACATTTGTTTCTAAAATCAGATAATCTTTTTGTTTAGAAAAATAAACTTTTGGAATATCTGTAAGTTTTGATTTTATTTGTTTAATAATATAAGAATCATGATCTGACCAAGAAAATTTTACATTCTTTTTGAGTTTTTCTTGTAAACGTTTCTCTTTTTTAGAGAGGTTTTTAAAAAATTATCTCCCATAATCAAGAAGATCTAGAAATTATTGTAAATGGCTTTGATTTTTCGATTGTTCTGAAAAATCTTTTGATTTTTGAAATAATATGATCTTGAAGAGTAAGACCATATGAAGAAAGATTTAATCCTAAAAATTCTATTTTAGTTTTTTCTAATTGGAATGAGTATTATACAATGCGTAATAAATTCTTGAGCAATAATATTTAAGTATGTCTTGTGTTTAGTAAGATTTTAAAAAATACTAATATATCATCTATATAAACACAACAAAATATTTTTATAATTTGAAAAAAATTTATCTATCTACCTTTGAAATATTTGTGGACCATTATATAATCCAAAAAGCATAACAATCCATTGATAATGGCCTGTTAATATACTAAAAGTAATTAAAGGTTTGAATTGTTTAAAAAACATGATTTGTCAAAATCTTGATTTACAATCAAATTTACTAAAATATTTTGTATTTTTTGCAAAATTTATTAAAATATTTTTTCTTGGTGTAAAATACCCATTGGAAATAAGATTTTGATTAAGTCTCTTATAGTTGAGTATCATACGACCTTTCCTCTTTTTTTTGTTGAGAATGATTTGTGACTAAAAAAGTTGGACTAGAATAAGAGCTATTTGTTGGTTCAATTAACCCTTTAAAGAGTAGATCAGAAATTTAAATTTTAAATTTATCTATATCTTATTTGGTATAGATCATTAATTTGACTTTGATGATCTTTGTTGGATCAACTATTTCTAGCTTACATATACGGAGATTTCTATTTTATAATTTTAGTGGTTTTCTACTAAAATTTTTTGCTATAATTTTGTATAATCAATGTTTTTCATTGATCATTTGATTTCAGCTTGATTTGCTTCAGGATAAGAATCTTTGTCACAAATATTTTTGTGATTTCTGATAAGGGCTATATCTATAGATTGTTTATCTATAGTGAGTGTAAGATTGTCAAATAAAAAAGAAATCAGAAAATATTGATAAAGAAAATTATTACTTAGAAGTATATCTTCATGCATATGAAAAAAATATAATTTTAGGAATAATAAATTTTTTATTTTAAAAATAAACATGAATATTTTTTTCTTTAAAATCAATAATAATTCTTTTCCATCAATTTTTATTATAACTATAAAATGTTTCTTTAGATTCTCATTTATTTAATGATAACGTATTACTCGTACAACTAAATATGATTGCTTAGTACCTATAAAAATATGAAAAGAATAAGGTTTAAATTTTTTAAAATAAAAGTTTCCTTCAATATATTTATAAAATCTTTTTAATTGTTTATTGAAAAAAATAATGACATTTTTTTCACTAATTTTGTAATAAGTGATAATAGCAAGACTTTTATTTTCTTCTAAGTCTAGTTTTTCTAGCTTATAGAAGGTTTAGCAGCAATATCTGTCTCAAATTCATTCCATGATTGTTGTGCTTAGAAACTGGAAAGGGAGAGAAACGGAAACAAACAAGTCTCCTCTCTAATGTTTTCTGGCCATAGATAAAGCTAGTAACTTGTTCATTACGTGTCTACGAGAAAAGAGAGATTTTTAGTCAAAGAGAAATTAACGTTGAAATCAGGGGAGGATGAGAGTTAATCGGAAAGTATTGACTTTGCGCAATATTCTCAGCGATTAGTATTTAGCAGCTAGCAGCATGCAAATTCCATGCATGCATGCATAAACAGTGGGTAAATGAATGATACATTTGCTGATGTTGCGATTATTGTGTGCACGCTCTGAACAGGCAAGTCAGTAGTAAATAGCCCACTCCCCAAGAAAGAAACCCCCAACCCTTGTCTTCTCCTCTGGCCGTCTCTCCTTCCCTCTCTCACTTCAATTTATCCTGTTAAGCTCTCTCTCTCTCTCTCTCTCTCTCTCTCTCTCTCTCTCAGCTGAGAGCCTAAACCCCGATTCTGTCTTCTCTCTAGAGCTCTAGAGGAGGATGTTGCTACTGGCTGTTAGGTAGAGCTAGCTTTGCTTTGCTTGGATTCCTTTTCCTTGTCTATTTTTCCTCTATCATCTCTGTAAATTTGTGTACTGTGACACGTAGACTCTTATAGCCCCAGGGAAAAGTGTCTGCACGTTTCGATGATGTGATGGTGACGAGATGTTATATAATTTAATCCCCGAACAGTACTCGTCTCTTTCCTAAATAAAGAAAAAGAAACATGAACTTCAACGAGATTAAATTCAATTCATCTAAGACAAGGGGGTTTGCTTGAAAGCAACCGCAAGGAAGGGAGGAACCAAGGCCCTGGGGCGGTTTTCTTGGACCAAATGTTGCAGCAGAGCCGCAGCAGACGATATTTATTGTTTTTATTAATTAGATTTTGTTTCTTGCGGGTTTAAAAATACTAATGTATTACTATTTTAAACACATATTATACAATAAAAACAAAAAATAATAATAATAGCAGTTTCTGTTTACTTCAAATCTTTCTGTCTGGCTGGGCGACGTCACTTGAGGGTGAAGAAGGCGGGAACTTCTTCTCTTTAGATTGATTGCGGTCACACTTCTTTTTCTCCTTTCAAATCTCCCTCGTTCTTTATATCCACGTTCTCTGTAAACAATTAAAGCTACCCTTTTTATCTGGGTGTTTTTTTAGGACAGCGCAGGTTCTGATTATGCTTCTTAATTACATATATTTGACATGCAATATTTGCATGAAGAAAATCAAATCATAGCAACAAGAATCTTGCTCCTCCCAAAAAATTAATGATTCTCATAGTCTGAGATACTGATAATAATAAATGCTAGTACTAGATTTAATATATAATTTGATCATGATATTAACACATTTCCTCTTCAGTTATTGTTCTTCTTGGATTTGTAAGCGCAGAAATTAAAGCTCGTATAGGAAGCACACTCAAGTATACATACCAAAGGAAGACACGTAAAGGCAAAAGAATGGAACTTGCATTAGCTGGCTATTTGGCTCGTTTCCCTTCGCTGAAAGAGGGTTGAAACTTGAATCCTTCTCAGAAATCACCTGCTACCATCAATCATATTGCCACCGCATTTGGGTGTAAATTGTGTTAACTTCTTTTAGTCATGGACCATCTCAATTCATTTTCTAGCATGCAAAAGGTAAGTTTCTGCTTCAGCCAAATATGCATATCCCGGGCTCCGCTCACCACTCCCCCACAATTTGCATTAAAATCCAATTCCTAGCTAGCGCCTGCGCCCCCAGGACCATGAGCCATGACATTCTGACTAGTCTCGGAAACCAGCCAAGCCTTAAGTCACTATCAAACAAAAAAAATAAAAGGAGAAGAAAAGCCACTTGGTAGGAAATAGTAAATCTATGAACATGGTAATAAGTAATAACATAAAGCTCTTATTTCCTTTGAATATACGACACCCGCTACAGAATCCAACCAATTCCTAAAGATAATTACCTGTTCCTGTTGTAACTTGTAACAAAGAATGAGAGAAAAAAAACAGTGCAAGACCTATAAAACAAAGTCATTTATATTTGGAATAATAATTTATAAAGGATGAATTACACTAACATTTTGGTTAATAAATGTAAAGTTTTCAAAGAAGGAATGTCTATTGCATGTAGCTGTCAAGCTGGTTGTGAGCCAAAACTTCCCTGGCTGGTGTACTCCTGTGCCGAAGACGCTGGTGCGCAGTGTCTTCGATATTTGGTTAAAGAACTGAGGATCCCATCTTTGAATCAATGAGGGGTCTTCTGCATAATAGATGAATATAGATGTAACAGCACTTTCAACAATGACCATTGCAAGTCCCACCTGGAGCAAGCATTTTCCTTCCTTTAATCTTCAAATAACAAAAGCAGTGGGAATAAGCCTGTTCATAAAGATCGATTATTAGCAGTAGCGTATGTACTACAGTTGTACTTATGGATTATATAGCAGTTTGCTCTATGTTTTTCAGACTTTTTCTGAGAGACCGAAGCTGCCTGTTTTTACTGCAATCTAGAGGTTTCAGCCTAGTCTTTAAATCTAGTGTACAGCATTGCCCATGTAAATTTGATTTATCACAGTCATATGCTAAAAGCCAATAATTCCAACATAAGCAACTAATAACTAATACTGAAATTTTCCATTGATTAGTAGTCAATATTTCTCATATTTCGTAGATAAATGATTTATCGTTTGTTACTAATTGCTACTACCAGAATAAGAAGAAATAAGGCAGGCCGATCAAAAGAGAACTCCGCTATCCTATAAGAGAAACAGACAAACTGCCAAAAGACATTAGAAAAGGGGTCTATTTTAAAAAGAAAGTTTAGTAACGGGTCAACAGGTCTAAACAGATAAGGTCTTTTTTTACCGCAAAACTAAGAAAACTCAACAAAAATATTACAGCACATTAACCCTAAACAAAATTGGGCAACAAGGATTTCTAATTGATTAGCAACAGGGATAAATATAGCTGAAGAATAGCAAAAATTACACTAACCAAGACCATTCCAGTCAACATTGCAGTGGATCCCACCATGATCACTCTGTCCCTCTACGCAATCCATGTCCAAACACCAGCACAAGTTCCAGTTATAACAGGGGGAAGGTCAATGGAGTGGATTAGGGTTTTTTAAAAGAAATTTAGTAGAAGAAAGTAAAAAAATTTGGGCAGGTTGGGGGAAGGAAATATAGGGAGGATTATTATTGTTATTAATAATTATTAATAACTCGTAACTGAAACTCAAAGACGGTTAAGAAAGTTGTAGAGGTAGTATGGCTGATTCGCCCGTTTGTTGTTGTTGTTTGCACTTTGCGTTTGGGGGATGGGAAGAAGGACGTAGCAGGTGTCTCGCAAGCAATGTTGATGGGAATATTCCTTCCTTCGAACTTCGAACCAACAGTCTTGCTTGGCCACTCGTGCGAAAGGTCCTATTCAAGAGTTTAGGATTCCATTTCTTTACAGAGATTGAGCTGATGCCACCTGACACTTACTGTCTTCCAGTTGCGATGAGCTACTAGACGACAAGCAACCCAATTGCAGAGAGATTGAAACAGAGGATCCCAGCTCTGGTCAAAAGAAAATTACTAAAAAGTGAAAGACCCTGCCTCCGTCTGTTTCTACAGTGGAATTTAGCTGTACCTGTCCTTTCGAGCTTCAACAAATCAATATCTTGACTAGAGGATTCTCTTTGTCCACCCTTTTGATAAGAAACTCTATAAACCTTTTACATTTTTTTTCCTATAAGTTTTCTTTTTTTTTTCTTTTAATGAAAAACAAAATGGTTAGCTGCTTGCCAAGGTAATGTTTTTTTTTTTTTTAATTCCATAAAAATAATAATCGCTCTAATAATTTAAGATGAAAAAATACATAAAAAATTTATCAATAAAAATAAATTTATATAAGGTCAATTTAAAATGAATAAAAAGCCAACTATAGACTTAAATGGGAGTAAGTAACTAACGTACACAAACCTCTCCCTCCCGTATGAGAGTGAATGTTCAGATTTAAGAGAAAGCTTCCATTAGACGAATTCGAACCGTATTGACATAATAATGATAATAACAATAATAATAATAATAATAATTAAAATTATTATTTTTTAATCTGTAGCATGCATCTTCTTCTAAATATTCCACCATGGTAAATTATATCTTTTTACACATTAGGGAATCTTCTTGTAAATAACAACAACTACATTGTAACGGTAATATCAACGACCTTTTTAATCCTCTACCGTCTGCCCATTATTCTCCCCATTATTATATTAATTTACTATAAATACCACTACTTCCGACATTGATAATGTCGCCGCTTACCCGGTCCCACCCCATCAGGACGCTAAATAGCTAATCTTAAGATTTAAGAAAATTTTTTGGTCAAAGATGTAAGAGATTGAAAATGGCCAAACACGGAAGTCCCCTTTTCACCTTGGGTGAAAAACGTAAACAAATGGTCAATAAGTAAAAGAGACTTTCCAAGTAATTTCCTAACATTTGTTGGGCACGAATCCCACGAGGGAGTTACGGAGATCGAATTTGACACGTGTTCCCTGCGGCTGCACGTTCCCAATGATTGCTAACGACGACGACGTTGGAGCAAACGCGAAACAGAAGTCCCCCCTGAGTCAACCGGTTTCAGGTAATTCTTAGCCGGTAAAGGTTAGACTTTACCATCAGGGAAATGAAACGACACCGTTGGCACATCCACACTACTCCTCGTCGACAAATCGTAACGCGTGTCAAACAATGCCACGCTGTCAATTGACGGCAAGTTCTTTGTTCATTTAACGAAGGCGTCACGGAGAATATCATAAGTGTCGCTTTGCAACCGAGTCACCGCGGTTCCCGAGTCGATGATAATCCCACCGTTACCTGACTCGTCCATTTGAAAAGCTGACTCGGGTATTGGAAGCAATTCACCACCCACACTGATTCCAGTTAAACCAATATAATAAAACGTGTCTATCTGGTGGTTACGAAGTAATGGAGCTGTGATGGCCTCTGGAGGGAGATCCAAGTCGTAATCGAGAGTGGACGTTGAGTCAGAGTCCCGATCCACGAGACAATAAGAGAAACTACTTGCATTAAGCTGTGAAGGAAAGGAAAGCGAACCGCCGCCGAGACCAAGCAAGCCAGCCGCCCCAATAAACAAACCTTCGTTATTATGGCCACAACCAATGGCTACATTATCGACAGAATCCGAGCCAAGGGTGATGGTTTCGGTGACAAAGTCACCGACAGTATAAGAGCCGTCGCCGTAGGAAACCTCGTAAAGACAGGTGTCGTTTCGACATTCGGAAGTGTCAAGGTACTTGCATTGTTGACTTTCGCAAGTTAAAGGCGAGTACGAAGACGATGAAGCGGGCTCGAAAATTGGTTCGGCTTGTTGGTAACAATCGGCGCAGGGTGAGCATTGTACCCAGTTGACGTCACTGCCCGTGTCGAGTACCATATACACTTGATTCGGTGGTTTCCCGATTCCCACTCGGGAAAAGTACTCACCGCTTCCTTGACTGGAACCGGACACAACAGGACTTTCTAGATCCTCTGCTCTAAATTCCAACCCAGTATTAAGCGGTTTGAGATCCGACCTTGAAATGCCATTGACAGCAAGATCCAACCGAGTTGTGAGTGAGCTGACTCGGGATGAGTCTCGCTCGAGTCGGGATAAGGTTAATGATTTGTAATCAAGGTGAGAGCTTTTATGAATAGAAGCTCTTGGATGAATCAGAAGGGAAAGCGAAGACGAGGATGAAGCTGAGAGGCTTTGGTCAAGGGGGCTAAATTCTGGTTTCTTTGTGGGGTCAAATGACAGGACATTTTTAGTCTTCTCAAGAGCTTCAGCAACGTCGAGAACCGTCGTCGACTGGGGCCTTTCCGGCACGCTCCGAGAGCAACCAACAAATGGAGCTGTAAAGAAGAAGCTAGCGAAGATCATGCAAAAGAGAAGGCCCATTTTTTGAGCAGCCAACAAATGGAGCTGTGTCAGGATGGCTATCGGCGGTTACTTTGGTGGGCTTTATATTGATAGTACAAAATGCTGAAGCTTTGAGTGGGAGCTAAAAACAAAGTGCATGAATAAGTATTAAGTTACCAACGCAATGGTTGATACATTATACTAGGTGATTTACTTTTGTGGCAATGTCTATGCTTGCTGCTGGTCAATGTTGATTTGTAGGCAAATCGTCCGGCCTATACGCAGGATTTGGAGGCTTTTAAAACTTATGTAAAGGGAATCCTTCATTGTCACTGGCGTTACTTTTCCAATTCATGTGGAATCTATTGCTTTTGCTTGCCTGCTCTTTTGACCATTTATGGAATCCATTTTGGCCTGTTGGACCACAATTTTTCTGTAAGTGTATCATCAGGTTTGAGGTCCGTGAATTTGATGATAGCTAAAGCTAAAAGAGTTGGGGCCTACATAACAAGTTTAATTAATTTCAAGTGTTGGGATCTTGTACTTACAATTCTCAACATTTTTTTAAAGCAAATATATATCTTCATAATGTGTTTAGCTTATGAATTGTAATAATTTTCTCGTGTCCATGATTATGGTGGTAGCATCATCTTGTCCGAGTAATTTTCTCTTTTGCAATGAAATTTTTGATGGTGGACCGGAACACCCTCCCTCCCCAACATGAGTTACACTTACTCTTAGTGGTGGGGACCAGGGGTCTCATGGAGATTGCAAATTGGCAATGATTTGAGCATGGTAAAGGGGATAAAGGCTAGAAACAAAAACCAAACTTAACCTTTTTCATCAGTTAATAAATACAGGATCACAATGATGGAGGATTATAAAAATACACTAACCTTAGCAATCAACTTAAATTAATTTTACCGGTCAATTATAAAAAGCAAAAAAAGCCAAACCCACAAACCAACAGTCAAAAGTAGACAAGAAAAGAGTTGTTGCATTGAGTGGAAGCTAGTTTTGCTGGCATTTTTCATGAGACTCCTAACTTGAGCCAAGGTGCACAGCTGTGATACTGTTTGATTGTCTAGCGAGAGCAAGACGACAATAACAACTACTAGCCTTCAATTATCAAAGGAGAAGATCAGAACAAACAAGGAGACAAAAATGGAAAATAGCAAGGCAGGGGCAGGCTGGCTAGCGAGCAATCTAGTTCAGGTTCAACATGGACATGAGCAGTGCAGTTGGCCATCACATAATATTTCGTAGTCAAATGCACCTCAACAATCTTTATATCAATAGATGAGTTATAAGTAAAAGTTTATCCTTCTCTTAACAAAATGGATAACAACTCATAATACCGCCAATTCAACAAGGTACTAAATTAATATAATATATATATTTATATATATATATATATATATATATATATATAAAATTAGTGGTTGAGTATGTAATAGCTGAATAAATTGACCCAAAGTGGGTTTTTTTTTAGCACGAAGGGGCTATATGTAATTAAGAGGTCATCCAGTCAAGGTCCAGCAATTCCAACTGTTCTTTGCTAACTTGGGCTTCATATTGTCAGCCCAATTGATCATGTAATATGCTACCCAATCCAAAGATGTTTTTCTGTTTTTTCAGTCCAACCAGCGTCATGTATAGGAAACTAATGCGAATCCGACTTGTTTGGTACGCGATAAAAGTGGCGTGTCCTTAACGCCATTGCCTCTGCCGCTAAATCGACCCATCCCAATCGGGATCCTCTTGGTTATTTTGAACGATGATTCCCTCGTGCCAGAAGTGAACAACACGCACTAAGAAATAAACTCTCTTTTTACGACACGTTTTTCTTTAATGTTATTAACTCGTGCTAGTCGTCTCTCTAGTTTCTGCTTTGGGCACATCACATGATTTGAAATCCCAACGACCTAGCCCGAGTCACAAACTCCGGGCTTGAATTCACTCAGAGAGAGATAAGAGAGTCTGTTTCCTAATGCAAAAAAAAAAAAGATAAACGCTGATAACTGCGAAAATCTAGGGTTCCTCTTTCATCCCTCTCTGCAACTGCAATCATGAGCTCACTTGTGGAAGTAAAATTTCTGATAACTCCAATTAAAGACTCGACTATGATTTTTTTTTTTATTCTTATTCTGTTTTAGTTTTGATTTGCATAAAGTAATCATCACTTTTTTTTTTTTTTTGAAAAGGCTTTTCCAAGTCTCTAGCCATGACTGTGCTATCGCACATTGGCGACAAGACGTTCTTCGCTGCCGCAGTTAGTCAATGCTTATGTCCTGATTTTGATTTTCTCTTTTTTTTTTTTCTTCTTTTTCTGTTTGGTTGGTTTAATTATATTTATGACATTGGAATTTCACTATTTTATATTGATTTGACAAGGACTTGAAAGTGGAAACGAAAGTTGAATTGTAGATGGTATCTAATAAATAATTACCTTACTTTTACAACAATTCATATTTTCTAAACTTGAAACACTAATCATGTAATAAAGTTTCTTTTTCTTTGTGTATATGTGTGTATGTGTAAAAGAAAGCAAGAGATTAAACATCTACTTATCACAAGTTTGATTGGGTAATAAAATTTTAAAAGATTGCTAGAAGGAAATGGCATGTGAAGGTCGAAAATTTTATGGGTTGTAAAGGACAGAAATAAATTCCAGATTGCACAGGAATAAATTCTCCTTTGTTTATTATTCCACCATTTCCTGGTCTTAGTTTTCCCCCAAAATTTACATGGCTGGTTAATTTCTGTGGCTTCACATGAGGTACCCCCGGAAACTATCTGGCCAGTTAAACAAATATGTGCCCGCATCGTCTCCATCCATCCTTCCCCCAAATTGAGGGCATGCTTATTTACGTCTGCTTTAGTTATTAGCTTTGAAATAAACTTTAACAACCGAGGCTTGGATTTGTTGTTATCTCTCCTTAAGAGGATTAATGTCCAAGGTTGGAATGCCCCATATGTACCAAAAAGAGAAAAGCAGACCTTTAAAGTAAGAAAAATATTGGTGCTACATATCAATTTCATCCATATAAGTTGTAACTCTTCGGCCTACTGTACTCTGATTGCCATGCTTTGACCAGTCAGGACATGAAGGGTTTTTTGGCTCTAATAACTTTTTCTAAGAAACAATATTATCATTAGCTGAATATTTTGTGGTAAAGATGTTTTTCTCATGTGAGTGTTATCTTTAATATTTGTTCATTTACTTTTTCTGTGGTGATAATTTGTTTATTTATCATTGTAACTCAAGTTACCGATTTAACCTAAGCAAGCCTTGTCTATGAAAGAAGACATGGAGCATAGATTGTTTTGGAACTGACAACTTTGCAAATGGTTTAAGCTGTAGAAAGCTAATGTCTTTTTCTGGTTCTTGGAGTGTACAGGTATTTATAGTTGAAATGCATGATGTTTAAGAGTACTAATTTTGTCACTAATAGATCCTTATTTTGAAGACAAATAATGATATGTACTTAAATGTAAGAAAGCACCTCTTTCGTTTTGTAGCTTTACCTTAATCATGTTTTCATGCTTCTTTTTTAGGATATATTGGTTTTCATATTTTTACTTAAATATTATATTATTCCTTTAATACTGTGGTTTGCTGAAAATCTCCACTTTGACTACATTTTTCCTGCAATAGCTTGATCAATGAATTTTTTAAAATCTTGCATTTTACTTGTTCCAAGATCTTGGCAATGCGTCATCCAAGGAGACTTGTCTTGTTAGGATGCCTGGCATCTTTAATTGTAAGTGTTTTGTATTTCTCCTCCTCTCACATCCTTTTCATTCAGGTTCACTTTGTTAACCTTTTTTGTTTTCTTGAGCCTCACAGTTATTTGAAATGTTTCATCTGTAGGTGATGACTTTTCTTTCTGCCGTTGTTGGCTGGGCTGCTCCAAATCTTGTAAGTGGTCTGATTGCTGTTTAACAAAGGTTTCTTCTGCATGTGAATCAATTTTAATTTCTTTTGAAGGAACTGAACGATCACACTAAAGGCTTGCTCTGGGGAATTCCTAGCAATATCTACTAAACTAAAACTATTCCTGCCAATATATACTAAACTAAAACTAACTTATTCTTGGTCATTTTTGCCTGGAAAATAGCCAAATAGGATGAAAGGAGGGTAGCTATATGTTTAGGATGAGAGCCGAACTGAAGTCAAATTCATTGATCCCTATTCTGTAAATTTACATGTTATGAAATGCACTGAAGATAGTTCAGTGTGGAAATAGTTCTGCCCACTTATAGCTATATAAAATGCCTAAATATTGATGCTGCTGCTATCTGTGATAGAATATTGTTCTCCAGCATCCATAATTTCATCAACATCCTGTGGCATTTTCTGATGAGGTTCGTACTGTTGGCAGTTAAAATCCTTAGTTTAGGGGAGTTGATTTTTAGTGGCATAGATGTGGCATCCTTTTATCTTAACTAGAATTGCTGTGAGAACATTTTCCTATAATCTAGAAGATTTTCATGGCTAAATGCAGGCATGAGGATGTTTCCAAGTATTAGGCTTCAACCTTGTATCTGGCATTTTGGGTCTCTACGAGGTTCTTGGGTTAGTTATAAATACTTATGTTATTTCAGTTGCTAGGAGGCTTTGGGTTCATGAGATATGGATATGTTTCATATTTAAGATTTTGATTATTGAGATTTTGGATAATTTTGATTGGATTTTCAGCTTCTTGCTTGAATATTCCCATATGAGAATTCTCATTCTACGTTAATTGCCCTATCTATCAACTGTGTGAAAAGTTAGTACTACGTGGGTTGGTGGGAATGACTGCCTGACCTGTTCCATTACCAGAATTAGTTACAGTAAATCTTCAATCTCTCGTAGAACTTAAATCTTAGAGCATTCTTTATTCAGATGTAGACTTAGTATGGATAGTTGGATGCTAAGCCACTGTAGTGTATGTTTTTATCAGTAACTGTGATTTTGTTGAACTCTATTGTGCAAAAGTGTAAGGCCCTTTGTTCTGAACGTACATCAAAGCTCGGTCTGCTTGGATGAATGATTTAATCGAATTTAATTATGTACCACAGATTCATGTACATGTAACAATTTTAAAGCTGTATGAAAGATGCTCTCATTTCTTCTTGTATGATTTTTATTATTTATGCAGATCTCTAGGAAATGGACACATCACATAACAACTGTGCTGTTCTCTGGTCTTTATGGGATAGATTTATGGAGAATGGGTAATGCTTTTTATCATCTCTTTTAGTCTTTTTCATTACTCTTATATCATTTGCATGGGCGTGACTATTCTTTCTCATGCTTAGGTAGGGTAATCTTTTGTTTTGCTGTAAATTGATCATGTTGCGATCTTACTATGTTTCCTCAACAGGGAGGGTGAAGAACTGGCTGAGGTTGAAGCAAAACTGGTAGGTTTTTTTAATGAATTTTCTGATGTTTAAATGGAAATAATTTTTCTGATGAAAAAAATTGACTTGGTTTAATGTTACTTTATTGGTGTGACTAGAATGCTGACTGGAACGGTAACACAGGAACAGTAAAGGAGGGCAGTAAGTTACGCAACAAATATTTCACAAAATGGGATAGTGTTATCTTGGTGAACATGTTTTCTTTCAATGTCGAACTTATTTGATTAGAATATCAAAATGCATTTGATTTACTAATAGGACATAAATTTGTAACTACGTTCCTTGAGGGTGTATCAGGCATAAAACTAGAGTTGGAAATAGGACCAGACCTGAAATACCTGCCCAAACATAACCCCTACTTGAATTGACTCTAAAAGTAAGCAACCAATGCCTGAATCAACCTGAATCCAAAATGATTCGAAACTGAATCGACTTGAATCTGATATCGACTCAAACTTGAAATAACGCAAAACTTGAACTAAGGAAAATATATATTATTTTTTTCGTTTAAACTTCAATTTAATTAAAAATGATAAATATAATATATATAAATATATATTTATATTTATATATAAATGGCCTCAACTCAACTTCATTTGAATCAATTTTTTAAAGTCAATGACTTGAACCAATCTATTTTGAAACCCAAAATGATTGGAACCCAAAATTTTATATGAGCGTAAATAACTCACCCGATCCCCTCAATTGCCACCTCTACATTCAACATTAGTTTATTTCCTTTGTTTTTTAATTAACAAGCTTTTCTATTTCCTGGATGCAAAACATTGAACCTGCCAAATTTTATTGTGGAAAATATTGATGGTTCTTTGAAATCATATACTACTTTTTTTAATTGAATTGTTGTGAATTGTCTTGGAAAGAAATTTCTTTAGCAGTTGTATACTTTATTGGGGTTATTTCCTGAATCTGAGTATATGATTTGGGAAATAAATTCTGTTCCATGATCAGAGTCAGTATTTGCTCATGGTAGCGGTGATGGTTTTATTTGTCTTGCGCTTCTGAATTAATGGCCTGCTTTATATTTGATATTTTCAAGTTGTAGTTTTCAATAACATTTTTAAGATTCTGAAGACATTCGACTGTTTCCTATGTTCCCAGGCTGATGATGAATTGAAAAAGGAGAGGCGGGCCTTTCTCGCACAGTTCTTCTCTTCCGTATTTCTAAAGGTTTAACTTCTATAACCTATCAATTTGAATCTTGATAAACCTCCATTTACATAAACAAATTGGCTGTCCCTATGTTGCAGGCATTTTCCATCACCTTTTTTGGTGAATGGGGCGATAAGAGCCAGGTAAACTTTATGACATGAACTCCATATTTCTGTCTTTTCCGCAACAAGCTACTATTGCATCTTCGTTGTTTGGACTGAGTATTTTACTATCTTTAGAGCTTGCTACCATTGGTTTGGCTGCAGATGAGAACCCATTCGGTGTGGTTCTTGGTGGCATTGTGTAAGTTATACCTTTTGATATCTCCATTTATTTACTTCAGCAATGCTATCTCTGCTTTGTATTTTGTAACTACTCTGTATATATGTTCACATAATTGGTTTCTTTTGTATAAGTTGATTAGTATTGTTTCCTTTTTTTTAGAGCACAAGCATTGTGCACCAGTGCTGCTGTCATTGGAGGAAAGAGCTTGGCATCTCAGATATCTGAGAAAATTGTAATCCAGATCGATACTTTTCTTTTTACCCTCATGCCATAGTTGTCCATGTGCATATTAACTTCTTGAGCAACTTGTAAAACCAAGTTTTGTCATTTTGATGCAGGTTGCACTCTCGGGTGGAGTTCTTTTCGTTGTTTTTGGAATCCAATCCTTCCTATCAACAGTAGAGTCTTGATGACTTACTAATGGTTAGTGCCATTTTTTATGTCGAGAGAACTGTTGATTAGAGTGGAGTTTAGGGTTTTGGTTGGGGGAGGAGGGGGTATGTTCTTTTCTATTTTGCACTTTGAGGAATGCTTTCAATGAATGCTTTGATGTTTCACATAAACCAAGTGAATATCCTGAAATCCAAATAGATCCGTTGTTTTTGGTATCACATAGATAATAGTTTTATACCTCTTTATCTTCTCATTCCGGGCATGATGCTCTCTTTCTTACACGGATCGATAGATGTGTGACAGTACATACTTCAACTAGCCTTCATCTTTCACTCTAAATGCACCATTATTGTTGAGAGCAAGAGTACGAATAGTTTTGTCTTGGAATAAGAATGTGTTTGCCTACCCAAAAGTACTAGTGCACGCACACACAAGCATATCCTTTTGTTGGATGCTTCCCAGTCTATAGTATGTAATGATTGCCTTGTGTCTGCTGCTGCAATCAGGGAGGGATCGCTAACTCTATGTGTTGACATTCAGAACTCTTCTCATTTTCCAAGTGGACTATTGATTGTGCGCAAGAGCTCATTGGAAGTGAACTTAAGGAGTTAAATATATTTGAAGAATGAAAGCTATGTGATGTTGGCTTCATCATTGGCAATGTCAATGTTCTACGTTTTAGTTCGACTCTCATAACCGTATTATTATTATTATTATTTTTTTACAATATTTGGATGTACAAACTAACAATGAAAACAACAAAAGAAAAGGTGGTTTAGTTAGTATCACCGCACCAACCATGTGGACAATTAGTTATTAAGATAACTTTCTGCTATCTTATTCAGGTCTACTTCACATTTTTATCTCTTCTGGAAGGAGGGGCTTTAAATAGGGAGGGTGAATAAAGACGCTGTTTCAACTCTGTTCTCTTGTTCAAAGAGCATGGGATATGGGGTTTGATGCCCAAAATCCCGTTTTGAGTGCCGTGCAGTTGTGGTTTCATATTCTTGAAAGCTTTTTTTTTTTTTTTTAAATCACTTTAAGAAAAGGTTAATGCTTTACCTTTGCTGTAAACATCACTCACTCACTCTTTTGAGACTTGAGCTTGGATCGATGCTATTCATTTCTATGATCAATGAAAACACATTAGTCCTAAAGTCCATCATCAAAACAACTAATGGCTCAATTACTGCATGACATTCGAAAGGTGTCTCTATCTGTCTATCCAAAATGAAATCATGTAACCTAATCTCCCTTACTAACCATATACTAATATAAGTTTTCCCAAGATCAGATGATGAGAAAGTAACTTATAAATCCCTTATCAATAGATGTCATTTCATCACCAAAGCCTTTGTTTCCTCCCACCTCATCAGTCACTATTGATGACATATGGAATAATTAATGGAAAAATGAATGACAGCAAATTCTAAATGGAACACGAGATACCATGTTAGATGGTACCATCGGTACATAAAATACTGCTTCCTAGATGTTACTACACAACTCCTGCTCATGTCAAGCCACTAAAGATACTGGTAAAGACTGGTGCTTTGTAATTTCTAGAAGCCCTACAGAACTACGAAGTTCTAAATAAGTCGGCAATTCCCAAAGTGTAGCCGATTAACTCATAAGGCCTCCTCCAGGCATGTTAGTTGGGGCCTGTGATGAAACTTGCCCCTGAGAAACTGATTGTGACCAGCCTGGACCTTGAACATAAGCTGGACCCATTCCTGACAACCATTTGTTGTTGCTGGAGAAGCTGCGACTGTTGCTGCAGTTGTGAAAGTTGCTGTTATTGTTGCAGCTGCGAGAGGTGCTGTTGTTGTTGCAGCTGGGAGAGCTGCTGTTTTGTTGCCGCTCTGGAAGCTGAAGCTGCTGCTGTCGTAGCTGTGAAGCCTGTATTCAGGCTCCAATAATTCTTGCATTAAGGTTTCCCTCGATTGCTCTCCTAAAACCTTGATGGCATCTGTGACAATATGCAGAGTTACAGCATCCTTATAATCAAATTATGTCTCTGAGTAAACAGACTTTTGGGTGAAATTTAAATCTTCAGAAAACCAACGTAAAATGTCCTTGTTGGAAGAAGCATCTAATTTAAGGAGACAAATAATAAGGGAATTAAAAAAGAAGACTTTCACAAATAATTATCAATTGGAAAGAATAAATCATTGCACAAATGCTCTTAAAATCACATAAAAGATTGATATTCCATACCATCAGTGCTTCAGAAAGCCCTTCAGCAATAGCAGCATCATTGAAACCACCACCAGAAAAAGGTATGGGCAACAGCCATTGTGAGAAAATATCAACATTTCTGTCCACCCACTACGTTGTACTAGGCATGCTGCATATAGCACCACATTTTCCACAAAATGCAGGTTCGAGACTAATAACCCACTTCAAGTTGAAAAAAAATTGAGCAAACAACATACCACAGTAAGATCCATAAGTGTTGAATTTGACCAAAGAAAGCTCAACATTAGATGTAGAATTCTTCTGTATTTAAACAAGATGAGTGAATTAATATACGTACATATAAAACACAAAATTGAGCACACTAGTTATCTTAAACTGACCGGACAGAAAATTGAAACATAAATGACTCTAAATTCACACAAATGAATGCTAATTCCCTCATGTAAACTTGGAGGCCCACACTGGGTTGCCTATAAACATTGTCTTGGAATCAGTTATTGTTAATGCAATGGTCAAAAAATGATAGTCTTTTGCTAAATTATCCAAAATAAATATTCAATTTATTATCCGATCGTGCAAAATGCGCTCAACAGCATAGTAACAGTTGGTGATGGGTTGATGGCCATGCATTTAGAAAAGTAGCTTATGAGAATGGGAGAAAGAGGGAGGAGAAAAGCCTTTTTACCCTGCCCGGTCAAGTCGCTATTACAGAAACACCTGTGGAATTACCAGAATCTATCAGATAAGACAAAATATACATACCCAAAATATATTTAAGTAGAAAACATACAAAAATTAACACAGGTTAACGGCCATAAATCCCTTGCAGGGTAAAGAGACACTCATTATGGTCATTCTCCCAAAAGAACATTAGAATCTTAATTGACATTCTCATTTTAGCAAACTTTGCAGGATCTGATAGGCTTACTCACTGTAGAGCAAGCCCCTCAGAACTTTATAAAGCATGTAAGATATTGTAGCTGATGTAGAAGAAGCTCACTAGCAAAGCAGCGAAACACAATGATCAAATTCTATTATCCCATTGGAAAAACCCCTCAAGGATGCTAAAAATAACTAATACCCTTGCAACGGGAAAAGGAAAAGAAAAACTTCTCCCTTAAGTAAATTTTTAAGGCAAGTGCAGGGTAACGAAAATCAGAGATTTGCCCCTTATCAGTTGCTCTTGCACTATTTTAGAACTATCAGTTTTGCTCTGGCACTATATTCCAGCGTAAAATTTCGCTCTTATATTAACAAATTCAACCAAATATGGCCATAAACACACAGAATATTTGAAATGATGACCATTTTAGAAGGGGTAAAAAACGAAAATCCAAAGCGCATAAACTAATAAACAAAAAATTATCTGAAAGTTTGAATAAAAAGTTGGCATCAATTATCACATACAAGAATGGAAATTCAAAATATCTATTTTCTAACAAAAATTGAAACTTTTTTAGCGAGTATTAATCGACTTGAACTTTAAAAGCAATTTGAGAAAAAAAAAAAAAGAGGATTTAAAAGTTTGATTTTTGTTCAGTGCCAAAAAAGAAAGTTTGTTTTGTTTCAATCATCAACCTTATACCTTTTGCTATAGTTTCAAATTCTTTCACTTTGGCAATTTTTTTTTTATTTTCATAAAGAGTTTAATTTCACACGGATAGTTATAAAAAAATAGTCCCTTGCATGAAGCACTAAAATGATCCGTTTTTAAATGTAGGAACTTTATTGAGTGAATTACCAAATCCCCCCGAGAAAATCTCAATCAAGTTGCTGGGTCAGCGGGACCCACTGAGGAGTTCATAAGATAAGATTCATGAATTCCGCGGGAGGCCAGCGGGGCCCTCTCGATCGAAGACTCCTGCTGCGGCATCTCTGTTGTAATCTTGGCAGAGAAGGAATCGAAGGAAGCCAAGAAGAAAATGCCTTGATAACAACCCGCACAAAAAATGATTGGTTTATGGCCTTTGTCACATTTATAACTCTTGATTCACTGCTATAATAACTAATAACTACGCAAGGAAAAACACCCATCTACCCTTTTTCACTCCTCTTTTCTATGCTCTATTAATTTGGATCTTCTTTTATTTTTCTGTTGAATTCGGTTTTTCCTGTCTTCTTTTTATCCAATTTTCTGGGATTATGTGAAGGTCTACAGAAGAAGAATAAGACAAGTGTTTTTGGGATTTTGTTTTGCTTATTTGAAGATGATGCTGCATTATCTTCAGCCCGCAAAGCTCCAAACCAGGAAGGTTATGTTTCTCTCTTCCGCTGTCCTAATTTTTTCGTTTTATGATCTCTTTTGATTCTGCTTTAAGTTTATCGAAAAATTTTTGCATTTTGATTGGAAATAATTGATGACAGTGATCTAGAATTTAACCCTTTAACGTGGGAAGGAAAGAATTTGCCCAGTTTGTCATACCGTTAGGCAATTGCAAAGAATCTAAATCGGATCAAGGTGCATTATGTCTTATATGAAATGAACACTTTCTTGTTTGACCACCTCACCTGAAGACATTTTTATGGCATGTTCTTAGTTTGCGGCTTAATGTTGCTAGGTTGATCATAAAATTGATATTAGACTGTCAATTGACGACAAAATGATAATGATTTTATAAAGGATGCTCATTTAGCTGAGTAAAAGGCTTTTTTATTCTTGTTATTTTCATGAATTTACAGGGGGCCTTCTGTTATTGAGCGTACCAATTTATTTGTTTCTTTTTCTTCCAAGGAGATCTTTCAGGGTTAAAGAAATGTAATTTTTTATGAATGTATGTTTCTTGGTAGATGATTTTGCTACTTTGGTTACTTTTATTTAGGGCTGCTATTGATGTGTTGGCAATATTGGCAGATTGTTTTTGAGGATGTGTTTTCTGCACGTGATTCTGCCACACTTGAACATCTGAAAGAGTTGAGCTCTAGGCGTAGAGTAATTGAGGACTCCATCAATCAGAGCAGCTCCATTACTGAGGCTATTGCAAGAGAAATGTCTGGAGGCTTGACTTCTCGTTGTCTAAGGGTAACTTCTTAATGTTGGCTGATTCACATTTTAACTTCTTTATAAACATTTGCTTTTGCAGTTCAATATCTCCATGGCTGTAATGCATAAATAATTGCTGGCAGAAATTTGCTTTTGGTTGCCTCTCTGGTTATGAGGGCAACCACGTGATTAAGTTTGAGTTATTCTAATTTTTTTTTTTTTGGGGGGGGGGGGGGGGGGTGTGGTTTAAAATGCATCAGGACCTTCAGAAACTGGAGCAATACTTGCCATTATTGGAAAACTTGATTTTTCATGTTGATTTGGTCAGCAGCAACCACCATGTTGTTCATTGGATTTCAGAACTTAAGATCTGTTGGAGTAGCGCTCTTAGTTCATCATCTTTCTTTAACCTGAGGGGTTCAAAGCTTTTTCAAATTGATAATTTACGTTATGAGCTTGGTATGATCAGTTACCTTTATGCAGCATTGCTTCGGGAGAGGGCTGTAGAAATTCTTCCAACTGGTAGGCACTGACATTCTCACATCAAGTTTTCTACTACATGAGTTTTGTGTTTGTAATGTTGCTATTTACTTTGCATTGTGCCAGATTTAGTGCAATCTGCCACTCTTTTCAGAGAAGCAGCTGGTGTTTTTCAGCATCTCACTAATGAGAATTTTCCCTCATTACAATCTGCACATTCTGGGGAAAGGCCACTGGAAGCAACTCCATCCATGTGCACTGTTATGAGCCTAATTTGCTTGGCTGAGGCACAGGTTAGTGTTAAGGCTTTCACATTTCAATATAATAGGATATCTATCCCAAGTTCCTGGTGTCTTGGCCTGAAATTTAATACAAAAATCCTTTAATGTGCAATTGTTTTTAAAGTGTTTATTTTTGTCTGCTTCTTTAGTAATTTCATTTTCTCTGATAATTATTTTATTATAAAAATGTAACAGGCTATAACCATAAGGAAGGCTGAAGAAAAAGGAACTACTGTTGGTCTTTTGGCAAAGCTGCACTATGGTATTACAGAGTTACTTGGTGAAGCCACTGCTATTCTTTATTCAAATACTAGAGAGTACAAAGATGTTTCATCGTGCTTCTTGGTTTGTACACGTATTTTTTAGCATATTTGGCTGAAAATTATTTGACAACGTTTTATTCCATGGTTAAGTAAATTCTATCAGTTTTATCAGTTGAATTGCCTACTTAGTTAATTGCAATCAATTGCATAAATTTTTACATGATATGATAAGCCTTTTTACTTGATATGAACTTGGCCTACATATGGTGATTTTTTTTTACACTCTGTTCATTGGTGATCTCCATTTACCAGAAAGCCTATAATCTGTCTTCACCAAATACCTTGCACCATTTTATTATTCCTAATATTGGAGTGAAACGAGTGCAGATATTCTACGTTTCTTTGCTAGAGAAACTCTTCTTTGCTGTTGCCTATGGTTGCATTAAGACATGTCCTCTGTGAAGGAGCTGATACTATAGTGTTCTCTGTGAACAATGCAGGAATTTATATCATCTTGCAAAGCTCTACATGAGTTAAGAAGTCTGAAATACCTTGCCGAAGGTCTAAAGATGGCTGACCAAGTTGGAGTTGCCATTGGAGTTCTTTGTGATGCATTAATCAAAGTAAAAAAGAAAGTTCCAATGGAAGAATCATGGAGAACCATCTTCAGAAAAGAAATTGATGACGCTGCAGACATGCTACGTAAATTTGAAAATGAGAATGAATTTGTCTGGCATGAGAAGATCCCGGGTGGCGATGAGTTGCCACAGCCACAAGGTAACAAGATTGTCAATGCCATACCTTACCATCCCAAAAGATGGGAGAGAGAACTTAGTTTCAAGATTTAGATGTGCATAACTTTTGTATTGTAAAGCTATCTTAGTTTTGGGTGTTGAATGGTCACATGCTTCTTGAGCTGCCTCTCCTTAATGTGTGCAGAAGGAGAGGTGTATATTATTGGTTAATCTACCAACAATTTTTTTTTAATTTAAGTTGTCTATCGAAACAAGAGATTAGGGTTTGTTAAATGCTGAAGGGGTAAGGTTTCACTGAGTCTTTGAGTTGTATTTTTTGAAGGCTTTTGTAAGATTTGATAGATTATATTATACTACTATTATCATAGCAGTAAAGCGATGACAGTAAAATTTGTTATAATTTTCAGTTCCCAACAGCACAGCTCAGCAAGAAATAAACTTTTTTCTTTATGAGATTTCGCCTAGCAATTATTGTTTTTGAAAAGTTTTATTTTTAAAATATATAAGAGAAGAAAGAAAATAGTTGAGAGAGTGCCAAGTGGCGGAGTCAAAAACATTAGAGCAAATGATTGCCACTGATAGGCAGTTTTGGGTTGGTTAAAGAAGCGCCATGACACGACACAGGACATAACAACTCCCAGACCCAGTTCGTGGGAACATTCCAAAGCATTAAACTTGAGAAGCAACCCACCATGGCAGTTCATTGTCACTCTGTTCCTTTCTCTTGCAAAACATGAAGAAGCAGAGCCCCCAAACCCTTATCCACACTCTTACCCACCCGTCTCTTCTCAGTTCCTCAAGCCCCATTTAGCTTCCATTCACATGCATTAAGCTCTCAACATGCAGGTATTAATTACACAAAGCCTCGATGATCACTGCCATTTGAAAACTTTAAAACTGCTCTCAGGAATGTCCCCAAATCTTAGAGTCATTGCAACTCCCAATTCCAAGGCTCTGCTGGATCTTCTCAAAAATGTGAGTTAAAACTTTAATTTTATGGTACTTCACTGCCCTTTTGCGCTTAGTGGCTACCGTATCTGAATTTCTGTTGATTGTATTCATTTAATTGCCATTTGCATGGGAACATTGGCAAATTAAAATCGAATGTTACCTAAAGTAAAGATGATAAACTTGAGTCTTTGCTCCAAAGTTGGCACTTAACTTTTGGAGAGGAAGATGGTGGTTGTGAGCTGCCACTGGTGTTTCATATTAATCTGTTATTGAGGAATTTGCACCCTTGTGACTCACTTACAGTCTTATAGAGAAACAGTTATCTCAGTGCTTTATAGAACTGCACCTTATATTCCCCTACAGCAAGCACCCCCCCCCCCCCCCCCCCAATAATATTCAAGTAAACCCATGATTTTGAGTGACTGTTGTTTCATAGTTCTTACTCTACAAATTATTTCTTCATTGTTAGTTAAGTGTGTTGCTCTATGCAGTTTACTTATTTTTATTATTTATGGAAGAGATGTTATATATATAAAAACTAAACCAAAAGCAGAAGTTGTTGAAAAGTTATGCAGTAAGCTTCCATATACTTTAGGTATTAAATAGTGTCGGATATTCATTCCTGTCTAGACAAGTTTTTGACAAAATTTGCTGGAAGTAGAATGATCTTTTGAAATCAATCTAGAAGAAAGAATACATATATTTCAGTTTGAATAGATGCTAGTTTTCAGAAGTTTATGGTATAGGATTCTAAAGTTTGAATTGCGAGGTAGATATAGGACTGCTGGACTCTAACTTTTGTGCGGTGGGTGCATGTTGGCATGCATGTATATGTGTGTGCACCGGAAGTGGAATATCTTTTCCTAGCACAAGTTCAGGTAGGTAAAAGCTTAAGCAATCTGAAATGGTGTCCTTGACATTGGTTAAGGTTGGGATACTTGAATATTTTGTAGCGAGAAGAGGATACAACTTAAGGGGATTGAGTGGATTGTGGTCCTTGTGGAGGAATGAGGACTAAGGTTGTGGTGATTTCAGTGAAGGACATTTAAGTTAACCTGAAAAGAGGTTCAGTGTCATTGCATATTCATCAGTTCAAGGATTTTCTGCCATGTCCTTGGCTCCCTAAACTTTTGAGGAACTGATTTTTCCTATGGAACTCTTAATAAATACTCTAATTCTGTTGTACATGTACCCAACAACATGTAATTTCTTTTCTGAGAAAAAAAAAAAAGTTCAGAATCAATCTTTTCTGAAGATTCGGAACCATCTGTTATACTAACATTAGTTAAAGACATTGACAAATTGGAAAAGGTTGTTTTAGTCTAAATAAATATAAACCATGAGAGATGCATTTAAACTTGTATCAAAGCCTTGGTGGTGTAATCTTTTCCTTCCCATTTAAGGGAAAATGTATCTCCGACATTCTTGAACTCTACAAGATGTGGACTACAACTAAATCTCAAGAAATAGCAGCAACTAGCTGGCTTGTCCTCATATTTCCTAATAGTGGCTGATAACAAATAGATCCTACATTTTCAACAGATCACCACACCAACCCAACCACGATACCAAACTAGCCCTACTCAAGTATGGTATCTGCTATGGTGCCTATATGATATACTTGTTAAGGGACATCAGCAAGCACATGTCTCCTGTAGGGGCCTAAACTCACATTTTCACCTCAAGTGTATTGACTGATCTTATGTCCATCTTAACTTCTGCCTTAAACCTTGGCAGTACTCAAACACCATGAACATATTTGAATCTATTGAAAGGCTGTCCTGGAGAATTAAGGAAAAGTGTTGAAATTGAGCCAAACTTTGGAATAAGTCTTATTTGTAGTATTCATATGCGTAACTTGGTCTAACTGATCAGTAAGTAATACATATTCAAGTGTCTGAGAGATTGAGTTTTCCTTTTTCAAATACAGGAGCTTTTGTCGAAGGAACTACCAGCTGCACAGGCATTAGAGCCCACTCCTGGTGTACCATTACAAATTCCTACTCTTTAAATAAAGCTTCAGATTTTGTACAATATGGCTAGTGAAGCAGTGTATATCAGATAGTTCATATATTTCAAATTCCTCCCTAGAAAATGCAACCATGAACATTGTCTACTATTCAAACAGGCTACATATCTTCCTGTGGGCGTGTTGGGTTGTCGTGACTCTCCCATTAACAAACTCTTTTTAAATTCTCTCTTCACTTTCTAACTGAATTTTGCTGCAATGCCAATGTATATATGTATATTCATTCTCCACCACGTTTTCAAACAGAATTTAACATAAATTAGCTAGTTTCTTGACTTTCTGAAACATTTGATCCATCAAATCTCTTACACACCTTTGAGGCTCGTGTCGAAGATTAATAGTGTGTTATGTGGATTCTATGCTCAAGTACTTTTGTTGTTCTATAATCGAATTTGTAGCATTCGAGGCAGGAACTTAGGATCAGTACTATAATGAATAAGAAGTTTGCAGCTGAAAACTAATTGAGTCACAACTGGGTTTGGTGGCAACTGTTATTTACGGTAAGTATAGCAAGCCCACAATTAACAATTATTAAATTAGAGTTTATAAGAATTCACTACAAATACCCAAAGTGGCCACTGTGCCAATATCACTCAAATCAATGTCAAATTGAACTAATCGTGTGTTAGCTGGCAAATGACACAGCAACTCAAAATTCACACACTACTATGTGTTTTTCTTCCTCTCATTACTCTCTGTTTTATGTTTTTGAAAAATTTTGTTGCATATACCAAAAAAATTTACTAAATTATAATTTATTTTATTCATATACAAAATAATTGTTTTATTCTCATCTTATTTATTTGTATCACTTAAAATGTGCATAAAAAGACAGAGAATGTATGGTGCATGACAACTTAACAAAATATAGTATGAATCTTTACCAAAAAAAAAAAAAAAAAAAACTATTCTTAGCTTGTTAATTGTTATCTACTTATTTGAAAAAAAAAAATATTATGCATTAAATCTTCTCAAATCGATAATCTCTAAAAATCTTACTAACATATATATTATCTAAGTTAATATTCAATTGACAACTAATAAGCATATCTTAGACATGAGATTGGAATAATGCCATTTTTTCGACCCAAGTTTGGTCATGGAATATTCTCAAATTTTGCCATATGATGAACAATGAACTAAGAAATAAGCCAATTGAATACTAACTCAAATGGTAGATATCCTTATCAAATTCTTAGAGTTTGCCATTTGAAGAGGACTTGAGCACATAATATTTTTCAAATGAATTAAGCAGACACAGTTAAGATTTAAGAGTAAATTAAAAAAAAAAAAAAGTCAAGAAGTCTTTTTGCTCTCTTATTATTATTAATTTTTATTTATTTATATTGTAAGTAGTTTTATGGGATGTGAAGAGTCATTTGGCCTTTAGATCCACTGAAGGGACGCATTTCCTAATTATTCTACTAAGAAAAAAACCAAAAATCAAACAAAGGAAATAAATAATCCGTACGTATGTTCCATGGATCCATGTCTATCTTCATAAGCCCTTCAATTTAAATTCCTTTACTTAGATTGGTTTTTGTTGCCCACAATTAGCCTACACACGCCCAATTAATATTCATCACCTGAGATCATCGATCATCAATTTCATTAAACATATATAATTTAACATGTACTTGAAGACTGGAGTTCAAATTGCATATTCTGATCCAAAACCAAAACCAAAGTTGTGACTGTCATGTCGATGAATTTTGAGTAAAAGCACAATATATATATATATATATTATATTTCAACAATAAATGTGGAATTCATGAGATATACTCCTCAATTGATATAAATGATGATAAATATTTGATTTTAACAAAAAACAAAAGAACAGTCTTTCTCCGGCACGTTAATTTGCTTGGTTTGAAACACCCACTTGCACCCAATACCTACTGATATTTGATTAATGAATTTAGTTGATAATTAAAATGTAACATTCTTATGTTATCATAATATCTTTGTTTTATGTCCCTTGCCTATAAGATAAGTTAAACAAATAGAGAATACACTTTGGACATTAATTAAGATGATAACATATCCAATTGTACTGAAAAATTATACGTCAATTTCATTTAAAAAATAAAAAATATTCTTCAAGAAACCAGAATATTACTAATTTGATTCTTTTTTCTCTATATCTGATCAAAACTACATATTGGGTTGGCTGTGAGAAAAGTCATAGAAAATTAGCAAATGGCCATACATCAACAAGTCAAATGGCCTTTGTCCAAATGTGGATTGAAGAAAATAATGAGCCTTGTTGAAGTTAGATTCTTCCCGAAGGGACACTTTTATAATAAAGTAGCAGATTACTGCCATGCAATTGCAAACACCGAAGCTTGCTTGTTGTTTGTGGTGTGGCCCATGTCATAATTAGGATAGTAATCCTATAATATCAAAATGCATGAATATATGCCACTTTACTAGTGGAGGTGGTAATAACATAACTACATTGGGTTGAAGCTTTCTAAGTAGTTAATTTGGCGAACAGGAGTCTATGGATTTTTTTTTTTTAATATAAAATTACATTAAACTATTGAGTTTAAATTAATTCAATATCAAGTTAGGTATTTATAGCACCATTTTTCACAGAGCATATAAGCATATTTTCTCCTTTAAAAATTCAAAGCGAAAAGGATTTAACATTAAACTTCTCTTCTTCTTAGGAATGTGAATGTGATTAGCTTGGGATCGATGTACCTTACACAACTTGACCCTCTTCTAATTAATAATTAATTCTGACTTCCAAATGAAGCTTATTAATTAACATTATTAGATATATATGGTGAGTCATAATCTTTTGTCAACCATTTAAATCTAATTATCTCTATCCATTTGAATCAATCGATATAAAATTGGTACACAAAATATGCTAGAAAAAAAATATATATGAATTTATGTTTTATACATTATCAATGTATAAATTTTATACATTATTAGTAAATCAGATGATAACATTTCGTTAATGAGTAAATATCAATCTTTAAAATAAATATATAAAAATTAATATTTTTTAAAAAATTTACGCATTAATGAGATGATATTATTGGATTCACTTCATTAATGAGATGATATTATTCTATTCATTAACAATGTATAAAATTTATATACTAATAATACATTAAATATAAATTATATATATATATATGTATATATATTAAACCTGATGCAATCTGCCGTATATATATTAGCTTAATGGTACTTGTTAAACATGTTCTAAAGAGATTTGAACCTTGAATTTAATTCTTTCTTAAAAAAGATAGTAACCGTTAAGCCAAACTTTGGACGTTGGACCGAAGGCTTCTCGACCATAGATCATTTAAAAAATAAAAACCAGTAGTATCTATCGAACTAATAATAAGAAAATCAAGTTTTTTGAAGTCATTGTTCATTAAAAGAATTGTGATTAATTGAAACTTTAAGTGAACCTCATTGTAATTTTCATCATTGTAGGAAGGAACAGGGAAGAATCATAACATTTTCGAAAGTCATGAGGACGGAAAAACTGGCTTCTACGCAACCATAGTTTCTAGGAAACGGCCATCTGTTGCCCACCCAGAAAAGATTTGAATAGCTATCCACTTCTGATCGCCTATTTTCTTGAACAGGACTCATTGTTTGATCATTATTGTTGACGTTTTCTATTGCTACAGAAACAAGAAAAACATTATTCTCTTTGTATCAATTATTAAGTCTTTAAATTTCTTATAAAATTGTAGTCATTATTAAGATTCTCATGTATCTTCCTTATAAAGCTAAGGCGGTGCCCGCAACATAATGTATTTCAACTACAAATAGGCCTGCCTATCCCTAGTCACCAAACACTGCCCCTGGATGTCCAGGGTTATCTCGAACATTTGGATAAGATCACTCGGGGAAAATAGTTCTGATGCACTGGAACGATCAGGAATTTGGATGACTTCTGGAACCTCAGATTAAAATACGTACAGCTTCTGGTATCTAATATGAAGTTGGGATTGAATATCCATGACAGAAACCCAAAGTATTCATTGTATCAAAACGGATGAAATGACTAACGGGGGAAATTAGAGCATGTGGAACGAACACGGCTTTTGTTAGATTCGAATACATGATTAAATGCAGCAGTCCTGTTACCTGATGATTCCAAATACCAAGATTCCAATTTATTCGTTTAACTATTTCAGTTTCTGGAAACAGAATGCATGAGGGAGAACTACAAGGATACTTTTATTCAAGGCTGACTTTCTATCACTATCCGAGGTTTACGCTCAACAACAATAGAAGGATGTTAATGGGGCAAAAAATATACATATACATATATATAAGGGAATAAAAACTGAGAGTGTTGTATCTATATCATGTAGAACTTTCTAGTGCGTTTTTCTTACAAAAATGGTACACCATTCTCATGCAGTGAGAACTAAAACACAGGAGAATCTGTAGTGGTATGAGTAGAGGTAGATGTTGATGGTGAATTTGAATGAACTCTCCCTCCACTACGGCTGCCCCTTTCTTCAGATTGTGGCCGTTGTGATCCCCGCACAGTTGTTCCTGATGGTTGAGGAAGTGTAGGTAATGGGGCAACCACTGGGTTGTAGATTCTACTGGTTGGAGTCACGCTGGCTGTTTTCCCCGATGCTGTTGTTGCAGTCATTGTGGCATATTCTGGTGGAGGTACCCATATGCCTCCAACCACCACAAATTGGGGTACTTGTGGGTTGACATTGTTGTGGACAGTTTGGCTTGGTCTTCTTGTGTGTAATCTATATTTCTGAAACAGATAAAACACATGAAGGATTTAGCCTTTAATGTATAATTACAGATTCAACAGTTTCACCTTTGGACCAAAATTTCTTTAAAAATTTACATGCTAAGATATTGTAAATCAAAGATGTACAATATGTTGAAATCTAAATTATATGCCAAATCTACATTAAATCTAATAAACGCTGTTTCAGCAGTGCCAAAGATGGTAGAACAAACTAGTCTAATTGCAGTATTTTCTCAAAAGCAGATTGATTTGCCAAAAAAAATACAGATAGCCTATCCCTAATTATATACCAAACCATCAAAATCCAACATGTTAAGAAAGATTATCAAATAGAAGATGATAAACCAACACTTACATCCTTATAATTTACAGCAAATAGTAATTAATTATCTAAAAACATTAACAACTAATCAGTACTACATACCTGTAAATGGCTTTTAACTTCATCATTAGTAAGTCCATCAACCTTCATTAGCTCCCTAATTTGCTTTGGCGTGGCAACTGCAAACAAATTCCAATTACAACCCTCGCATCAATAAACAACATAAATGAAACAAATTCCATTAAAATAAATAAAAAAATTTTTTGACAAAGAACTCACCATGTGAACCACCGAGTTGCTGGAGAGCATGCAAGAAGCGCCTATGCAACTCCGGGGACCAACACCGCCTTTGCTTTTTCTGAGGCTGCCCATCCCTTTCTTCCCTTCTACTATTAGTGTTTCCATCATTGGCTCCTTCCACTCTACTCCCACTTTCTGTTGTAGAAGTACTTGTAGCCGAGGCATTGCCTTTTCCTACTGATTGAACACTCTTCTCGACAATTTTCTCTCTCTGTAACTGGTGAAATGATCCCTCATTTCTCTTCACTTTCACCACACTACCACTTTTACCCGCATCCTACAATTTAAAAAAGGTCCCATAAATTATTAACTTATTTCTTTTCTAGGTTTGGAAACTATAAATGAAACATAAGAAAAGAGGTTACGTCCTTCAAGGATGGATCAGGGGATTGATTATTATTCCACAATCGAACAGATCTAAGCCAATCAGATTTCTTTTTATCAGCAGCAGCAGCAACAACATTCTTTTCTTTGGTGTTGATATCGTGGTCTTTGGATTTATGGGATTCTAGTTCATCACCTTCCTCAGAGCAATTAAAGCTTCTTTTGATTGGAAGAAATTCTTCCAAAACAGGTACATCACTCGATGTATGGTCAGAACAATCCGTTTGCCCTTGCATGTAATCCGTCGTCGTTGAACCCCCCGAGATCTCTTTCATGCATGCCTCGATCGCTACGACACAAAAAAGTTGATAAATTTTAGCACCCAAAAGAACAAAAAGGAAAAGGAAAGGAAATGAAAAGGTGGTGGAAACCAAAACCATTAAGGCCAACCTTGGGTAACAAGCTCCAAACACAAAGGAAGTTCGCGTTCAAAGACTTGAATTTTACGTCGTTCTTCTTCTAAAGCCTCCACATATTCAAGCCATCTGCGCGTATTTTGAGCGTAATCCATCTTTATCACAGCCTTTTTCTAACTCAGGAAAATCCTTTACTTAAACTTTGGTCTTCTTCTTGTTTCCACACCAAGATTACAGAGACAGTGGAGGATAGTTATATGGGGAAAAGAGTCGGTTTTCAGACCAAATAGCATAGATAGATCCGAAGAAGATTAGAGAAGGCAAGGGCAGTTGTGAGAAAATAAAAAGAATAAAAGGATCTAAACAGAACCAGGATGAGAATAAAGTTGGTACCAAGAAAATAAAATAAAGGAAGGATTTTTTGAAGAGAGAAAAAAAAAAGAGTTTATTTTGATGGATAAATTAAGGAGAGAAGGGAAATTAAGAGAGAAAATAAAAGAGAAAAAAAATCGAAGTCGGGGCGTCGCATAACAAAACGAATCTTTGACTTTTTTTTTTCTTAGAGAGAGAGAGAGAGTTGAATATTCCAGAGAGTGATTCTGGTCGTTTATAGGTGGGCCGGCAACGACTTCATCTCTCTGCCCTTTCCCCATTTTGTTTCAGAAAAGATCAAAGATTTTTTTTTCTTTCCATTTTTTTTATCTTCTTCTGTCTTGTGGGAGAGATAGGGTAAAAGCGTTCCTATGATTGTTTTTGTGTAATCTTGATGATTCTAATGATTGCATGCCTGCCACGCACTCCATCACAAGTGCCAGTTTTGTCCTACTTGGAAATTGGAATATCGGGTTGGGCATTTGGTTTATGAGAAAAAGTAAAATTATCTATTATTTTGGGCGAATATATATAGGGTTAACAATGTTGTTTGGTGCTAAAATAATTTTTAGATTTGTTTAATGATTAGAGAAAGAAAAAAGTTGGAAATTAAAAGTTGAAATAGTGAAGCGAATATTCGAGGGGCGGGGGAGGAGAGGTGTTGTTGGAGGGAACAAGGAATAAGACAGTCCAACGACAGCCGGGGCAGCTGGAGCTGGAGCTGGACTAGACCCCCACTATCCAAGTCATGCCAACTAGTGGATTATGATCGGAGATTTGGTATAGAGCTCTCAACTTTTTAAACTCTGGAAATTGGGATAACTAACTCTTCTCACCATGCTTCACTTGTTGGGTAAGACGATCCTTTATTTTCAATTAAAATCATAATAAATTCTCACAAGCAAGCAAAGTTCTCAATTAAAAACGGATTAATGATAAAATAAAATTCATAATTTGGTAATAATATTATTAAATAATTAATATGTAGATAATTTGAAAATTTTTACTACATCACTAATAAAATTTTTAAAAACTATTTTAGTAATCGATACTTTTCTTTTTTAGAAACTTTGATACTCGTTATTTAATTCAAATATTTTTATGCAAACACCTGCCTCATTGCTGAGAAATATGATTTTTCATAAAATTAATTCTGTAATTAGAAAAATAAGTAAAAGTTTCATGATACGAATTTTTTAAAAAAAAAATCTAAAGTGAAAAAATAAACATAATTTAAGATTAATATTTCATTTTGACTTCTGCAAACATGTTCTAAAATTTTAACATCTTATGTTATTACTAAATGTTAGATTAAATTGGTCATTTGAGAAATATCCATTGTGTTTGTGTGCATTCAGTGTGATCAGGATAATTATAATTTAATTTATATTTTCTTTCACAAATTATTTTAATTTCTTATATTATTAGTAGTTTTTGTATGTAATTAAATGAGCTTCATTTGAATTTGGAGAACTTAATAATTAATTAATATGGTATTTAGATTGCTTGGAAACTTAGCCCAGCCCAGTCCATGAAAAATCATATGAAACCATCAAAAGAAACCCGTCTGATTTACTTTGTCAAGTCAATATTAAGTTTTGTTTATTTTGAGTGAGGAGCTTACAAACATTTTCTCAATTATTCGATTTCCTGTTCTTTGCTCTTTTTTTTTTCTCCTTGAGATTAAAAGTTAAAATAAATGAAAAGACTGGCTTTTAGGTATTACGTCAAATTAGGTTGGTATATATATTTATAGAGCAAATTTAAAGTTGTCAAGTCATTTCATAAACTGTTATATGCAGTTTTAAACCTATGGAAACAGAGTCAACGGATTTAAAAATGATAATCAATCCCTCGATGTGATCCTCCTCCTGGGAAGCAGAACATAATGTGGAAGTGTCATACGTTGGAGGGCTGGATGTCATACCATTAAATTAGTCAATGGGCCCTTTACTTACCTTTCCAATAGCCTTATGTTGGGCCTTGTAAAGTTTTTCTTTCGTTACACAACACGAAATCTTTATAATTAGGAGCTACATCTAATATATTATTAATATATAATATTATATATTATCAGTCAATTGTATACTAATATATTATTAAAAAATTAATTTTAAATATACTTTTATAATTAAGAGTATTTGTTTTTAAGATTTTAAAGTTAACTTTTTTAATCAAAAATCATTATATGATTCACTAAAAGTGTATAATGCTATATATTAATAATATATCAAATATAAATTTTTATTATTATTCCTTATTTTTTTACGTAAAATATAAATAACTATCTAAAAAAGAAAGATAATAATAACTAAAAGGCTAATTATGCTGGGCTACTAAAAATTTTTTTCAACAATAATGTGGCTAGAACCTCGTGAAGGATCTATAAAGAAATGTGTATAGCTAATATAGTATGGCAATACAAATTTAGGCATGAAATATGAATGACATAATTAAGAACTTAGCTAGTAATTAGTTTAATACTTTGCAAGGGTGCTTTGAGAGTTGAGAGGGGAAATAATTAATATATGAGCACCAATATTGATCTCTTTCTGCATGCATTAGGTTTTTGGGTTACAACAATATATTGAGCAAGAGATATTTGATCTGAATTCTGTCTGGGTTTCTTTTTCTGGTTTCCCTGGCAGCCATATCAAGGTCAAAGGTAAATAATGTTGAATAGAATAGAATAGGTAGGAAGGGAAAAGACAAAGATGAATTAAAAGTAGATGAGTTATGGCTTGAGTGGCAGTGGCAGATGGGGGAAGTACATAAGCTGTGACTCAAGAAGAGGGCGGCCATGAATACATGAAATACAATTACTCACTGTGTTATCTTTTCCAAGTTTCCTTTCTCATACAACACGAAGAATTGGCAATCTTTACTTTATCTTTCCCCTCATTCATGTCACAAATGTACTAATTTTACAAAGCAAACCCATGCGTGACCTACACTACTTTTGTTTTCTACTACATTCTTGGCTCCTGTCATTCAAACAAAATTAGGAATCCAATAAGCAAAGCCAGAAGAGAAAATGGAGATCTGTAGTTAACTGAGGACTTGATAAGATTAACTAATGGAGTCACATTACTAGTGCGTGTCAAAGAAATACTAATCTGCTAGAAAAAAAAAACCTTGATTTATTTAGACTCCCTTTATCATGGAATTTGTTTGCTTTATTAAAAAAAATTCAAAACAAAAGCTGAGTTTCAAACCCTGCAAAAACCATTAGCTAGTGTACAAGTTATGGTATATTTTGAAAGTTAATTTTTTCTGATATGATGCCTGTTGTTTGATGAGTTGTATCAATTCTTCTTAATGCAAAAAGTAGTGTTTGTCCATTTTGTTTGATTAGCAACGAGGGATTTGAAGCTGGATTAGTGAAGAAGAATATATATATATATATATATATATATATATATACACTCACATATATATGTATTACAATTAATATGGTTCAGAGTTTGCCTAGATTGCCTGAACCGAAGGGCCAGGAATCAGTATATGGATCTCCGCAATTGGAAGAGGGACGAGCCAAGTATACCTTGTTCCTCTGTCAGAATTTGCTTTGGTACTTTGTTAGATTATTTAGAGGCCAAAGCTAAATGGCACAATTAGTGGTCCTGCTCACTCCTAGAATTGTGTTCTAAACTCTTGGTTCAGCTTTTCACGTGGAGATAAGCACAGTATCAAAAAACGACGGGTGCTTCCAATACAAAATTCTCATCTTCCATCACATGATCCTCCTGGCAGTTCCATTAATCTACCATTAACTTTTCAATTCATGTGCATATATAAATGCATTATCATCTAGCTAGTTGGCTATATCTGTTGTGATATCTCAATGGAGTTAATTTTGAACAAATCATATGAGAAAAGAAAAAAAAAAAAAAAGAAACGTCAATTCTCATTTGGTTATTATTTAGAAAATGAGTCTTTCGATCAGGTCTACTAATTGTGAAGGCTACTGATTTAGCAAAGGCTGGAAACCTTTTGGCATATTTGTGAGCAACCTTCAACTAAAAGAATTCAGAGTGATGTTTGTTCTTTAAAAGGAACCGACCTAAGTGCCATGAATGTATAATATGTCCTTTAATTTAATGTATATCACTTATACTCTGTTTATCTTACTTCTTAATTATGTACCTTTCTACGTAGTACTGTCATATACTCATATATATTGTCAATGTTGAATATATAAATATATATGTAGATTAATATTGAAATGTATATATACATATAGTCCTCAAGAGGATATATACTCTCTCGTGGTTAGAATTGAAGGTTTTAACTTGAAATTTTCAAATTCCAATATTAATTAAACTAGGTAGTTGATAGTTATCTTTTATTGTATAATTCAAAACTATATGTAAAAGACAAAAAAAAAAAAAAAAAAAAAAACATATGCTCTCTCTCCCTATATGCTGTTTACTTTCTCTTTTCATATTTCTTTTGTAAAACGTTCAAATATGAAATCCGTCTGATTTTCATTTTTAAAAATGGATATTCTTACATTTTTATATTGTTACAAATGTCTTGTTTTACATAAAAAAGCATGAAACATTAATTAGTCTTTTTTAATAAGCTATTTTATTACTTATCCAAAAGAATCAAAGACATTAATTAGTATTATCTTGTCCAAATAAGTAATATTATAACTCAAAACTTCTCTTAATAAGAAAGTAAAAAGGGGACAACCATTTAATTTAGAGAAGTGCATATATATACATATCTACATATATATTGACTTATTATATAGAGTAGGTGTATTTATCTTCTTTTTTTTTTTGTTCAAAGAAAGGTAACGCCTTATTACATAGAAAGAGGGAGGGGGTGATTTGGTTCGAACCTAAGCTCTTATGTCTTCCTTAAGGCTTCTTTGCTATTAGGCCAAGAAGCAGAAGACATAGGTGTATTTATCTTTCATGTTTTATATATAGACGATTAACGAACCTTTTTTTTTCAGTTTTTGTTTTTCGTCCATGAGGTTATCCCTGTTCTTTTAGTATATGAACGATAGGTCAGTCTAATTTCCTTATCTAATTAAGCAACTTCAGGCAGGAGCAAGCAGATGGGGTTCGCTTAAAGTCATGCGAAACCCTAAGCTAAACGTTTTAACCGAACCTTTTCGTGGACTACGGTGACCCAACAACCAGTAAGAATTTTGCTGAAGTGGCATGTATATACATATATATTTGATGGGATTGGTTGAAAGAATCTAACCCCGTTAAAAGGTTTAAGATGTAAGTGTGTTTTTCCAATTAAAGAAATAGCCCACAAAACATTTTGACCATTCAATGTTGAAAAACAGGGGTTAAATTATGAAAAACAACTGTTTCTCTCATTGAATTCGAGTAGGTGAAGACAGAATCATCAAAATTTTCCTCTCACTTTTTCCTCTACAGCGAAGAATCTTCACATTTCTATGTCATGATAGACATATGCATGCATGGATTGAAAGATTATAAATCTCGCAAAGCACTTGAACGCACTCTCTCTCTCTCTTGCGGTTTTTGTCCAAATTAATGGTTGTGAATATCATGTCACCCTTTTTAAAGGACATTCTAATCAAGTGGTGTACCTCTTTTTATTAGGATGATTGCTTTGGCTAAATTTGCATTTAAAACCAAGGACATTAAGGCCAAAGGCTAAATTAGCAAGGCTTGACACTTGATCAGCAAGCATAAAACTTACTGTAATTGTTAAGGATATTGCAGAGTTGATGATATATAGAATTAGGGAGTACCGTTTTCTAGTTTTTTTTTTATTATTGAAATTGTTTCATATGTATATATATATATTCAATATTATTGATTGCTTTCTGCAAAGTAGTAGTCCCGATTTCTCCAGTATCAATTAGCTCCACACAGGCAGAAACGTCTCTACGCCTTTATCACTATCACTATCTCTTTAAATAACAAAAGTAGGGGAGAGAGGTACTCACGCCTTCCATTTCTACAGTTAAAATTGCTTCATTTCATATCTGCTGCATGATGTACATCTCTATCACTTTTTGGCTGAGAAAGAGTAAATGTGGGCAGAAGGACTTAAAAGAGGAATGGATTAGGAGCTCGATAATCGAGCATTTGAGCAAAGCTGCAGAGAGAGTGAAAGGAGTGTTAGTGACTGTTGGTACGCTATTCTATGCATCTTTTCTCCACCTCTCCTTCTTTGCCGGTTCCTTGTCTCCTCCATTCCCCAAACACGCCAAAAACCAATATATCAATTTCCTCTCTCTCTCTCTCTCTCATTTATATATAAATATATACACCTATGCCCTACCTACTTGATTGATACTCTCACTTCATAAACATGAATGATTAATGATTTGAGAAGCATGTAGTGAAAGTGATCCTAGAAAGTGTGTATAGCAGCTTACTCATGCACAATTAAGAGAAGAAGTCACATTGCTTTATTTATATCCTTTCTGGTCCGCATTAATCTTTCACCTCCAAAAGACCAGAATCCTTCTCTAGCTATCTCTTTTTCATGTAGCAGTAATTAACAATCATCATCATCATGCAGTCTCCATCCATCACCTACAATACTATATCCCCTAGAGAAAGTGCCTGCTATGAAGCTGATGATGTACAAGATGAAGATTCCATAATCTTAACTCTTGGTCCTCCTGGACAAGCCCGACGCATTTCCAAATACCCTTTATCGTCATATCCTCCCTCAAGCAAGTCCCCCAACTATCCAAACCCTACCAGTACTGAAAGTGGTGTAACAGTTGCCCTCCACATTGGTCCACCAACAATTGAAACCAGCTCTAGCAACTCCAATGACATCGGTAATAGTCTTGTTGAAGGACAGTACTGGATTCCTACACCCGCGCAGATCCTTGTTGGTCCTACTCAGTTCCCTTGCACGGTCTGCAACAGAACCTTCAATAGATACAACAACATGCAGGTTCCTAATAGAGACTATTACTTACAAGTAATTATTATATGACAAATCATAATCATAATTGATTAGACCATTCTATGATGACATCAAAGAATTTCCTTGTTTTTCCCTTTATTTAACTTTTTTCCTATGCATGCATATAATATATATATATATATATGTAATTAAGAATGTCTTGCAATCTTTGTTCCATTTGTTTCTTCTCAATTTTATACTTACAGATGCATATGTGGGGGCATGGGTCGCAGTATCGAAAAGGCCCAGAATCCTTAAGAGGGACGAAACCAGCTTCGTCTGTGCTGAGACTTCCTTGTTACTGCTGTGCTGAGGGATGCAAGAACAATATAGAGCACCCCAGGTCTAGGCCATTGAAGGATTTCAGAACTTTGCAGACACATTACAAGAGAAAGCATGGAGCAAAGCCGTTTGGGTGCCGAAAATGCAGTAAGCCTTTTGCAGTTAGAGGGGATTGGAGGACTCACGAGAAGAACTGCGGGAAGCTCTGGTTTTGCATTTGTGGTTCTGATTTCAAGCACAAAAGGTCCCTCAAAGACCATGTTCGAGCCTTTGGAGATGGCCACGCTCCACATACTGTGGAATACTGTGAGGTTGAAGAAGAAGATGATGATGATGATGATGATGATGATGAAAATGAAAATGAAAATGATGAAGACAATGAAGATGGGAGTCATGGTTCTCTTTTCTTCTAATTGATTTTAGGTAGGAGAGTTTAAGTAATCAAGTTTTGATCCTTACTAATTAAGGTTTTAATTACTTTAACACTGCTTTGCACGCTTAGTAAATGTTTCTATCTATAGTCAAAGCCAAAGCTTATTTTTCTGTGCATTTAATGTTGGAAGTGGTTGTTCAATATTTAATTTATCTAATATCCAATCGTCTAATTTCTCCATCTTTTTTAAGTTTATAATTATCTAATGAACAATCACTATTTAATGTTAATACTCGGTAAATATTAATACTGAAAATTTTCATTAATAAGCACTAATGAGATGACAAGTTATATCTATTTTTAATTACAAGTTATATATAATTGAGTACTAATAAGTTGTTAGTATTTGCAATTATATATTAAATCCTTATATAAAACGATTGTGATAGATATACCCTAAAGGAATGCAAACACAAAAAATGAATAGGTTTGTATAATACGGCATATATAGCTAGTAAACAAACAAATCAAATTACTATGATATGGAAAATATATATAAGTATAAAATTGGAAAAATGAAAACCCAGAACATTGTATTCACACCAGTACGTACGTTCACATATAGTATAATTTATTATGGAATTGGGTGGTGAAGTAAATTCAGAAGTAAGCGCTGTGCCGAAAAGAGATCTGAGGGACAAATATCAGTGGAGTCACAGATTCTACTGTTGATGGCGTTTGCATTAATACAAAAATCAAAATTGACATAGAAATCGCGGACTCACTCTCTTTGGCCTTTGCTCCTTTATTTTTTTTTATGGTTTTGTTTTAACTCTGACTCAGTGACACACTCTCTCTCACACGTAAGAAAGTGAGTCATTGTTTCTATCAGTCTCTCTAAGCTTCGACTACCACTACTAACACTTTGATCCAACCCCTTTTGTCAGTCTCAGCTCAGCAACATTGGACAATGAGATCCAGCGCCCAGCGGGACCACTGATTTTTTCTCTGTTTTTGGGGTTTCACCCAAAGTCCTGCCTTTCCCTTTGTCCTTTTCGGGCTCCTTTCTCCTTACCCTTCGCTTCAGCCCTAGCTATAGCTTATAATATAGTAATTATATAGTATTTGTGCATGAACAGGGCCCTTTTTTTTCTTTTAATTTCTCGATTCTCTTTTGTCTTTTTATCAATCCTTCATTAATTTTGTTTTAAAGTGATAACAAATATATATATATATATATATATACGTGTGTATGGCCAAACATGCAATGTAGGCATGCGTGGATTTTCTTCCATTTTATTTTCTTTTCAAGTGCTGCAATCCCGATAGATTAATATACTAATATATTTAACGAAAAAATTGCATATAGTTCCGTACTGCATGTATATATATATGGTTTTTTAACTGATCAGATCCCCTCACAAGTATGATATTTATAATATGAAATGTGCACCATGTAGTAAGAAAGTGTATGATCCCATCCCAGGCGTACAGTAACGGCTTCAAAATCACCTAATTCCTACTAGGTGCTAGTTTCTGGTAGGAAAGCCTTCGCCCCTTTCTAATTAATTTATTATGATTTCTCTAGTTATTAATTAGCTATCTTTATTAATTAATAATGTGCATATATGTGTATTTATAATATTTAATGATAGTAAAAAAGATAGGTGAAAGTAGATTTTATTTGGTTGATGCTTTTGATAATATTAATTTTTTTTGAAAAATTACATAAAGCAAAAAACAATAAATAAAAAATAATATCATAATTGATTTAACATAGATAACAAAATAGTTTAATCATAATACTAATTATAACAATATTATATATATAACCTTAAATACACTTTAATTTAGTAGCTAATTAGACCAAAGCTTTTGAACTCTAATTAGCCATATATAAATAAGCTGCTGGCAACAGTCAATTTTTCTGTTAAAGGCCAGAATATATATATAGATATCCATTTGCTCTCTACTTTTCTACCACAGCATGGCTCATGGCTGTCAATTTTCAGACGTTCAATAACTATCTTCTTATATGCGAGTGTTCATGGCATTTAAGGGTCAATATTTGGAAGGTATAAATTAAATATATATATATGTGATAAATTATGGTTATTAATTACAGTTAGGTAAAGGCCAATATGTATTCTAAAAAAAGATAAAAATTTCATAACCTTCGAAATCAAGATTTCCATTTTTAGACCATGACTGCAAAATCAACATGTCCTGTACATACCTGTAATAATCAAACTAAGGCAGCTGAATTGTGTACCAACTTCGAGTTTGTTTGTTTTTTTGGCTTTTTTTTCTCCTTCTTTTCTTCTAGTTTAATTTCCAGTTGTAAAACCTGTTAACTAGGCCCAGGATATTTTGGGGGTATCTGCCCGCCTGCTAGCTAAAAAGCAAAACCCTAATATGTCAAAAAATTAAACTTGGAATTGCACTTTATCCTTTCGGTTTCTACTTTGAAATTGTTGAAATTTGGAGTGGCATCAAATCACATGAAGCGCCCATTCCATGCAGCCAGCACTACTAGGTTTCGATAGATACTTCCACAACTCACATCATTCAATAATTTGGAGAGAGCTTTAAATTATTCCTGGTACAAAACCAATTCTTCAGATTCCAGCTGGTAAAAACCCTATTCTAAATATTACTGTACTTTGAAACAAATTAGTTTACCTGTAAAACCAGATATGGATCGATGTCTTAAGTACACCAATATTAATCAAATCATTCTTGTTTATACATGCACTTTTAAATCAAACAGATCATATAAATTGTAATTTGAACCTGCTTTCGGAATATTTATTTGCAATGTAGGAAAAGAAGGGCAAAAACTTGAAGAATCATTGTTTATTTATCCAAAAAAAAAAAAAGGTAGGAAATAAATAATGAGTTCAGGAATCATTTGTCTGAGCTTTTTCCTAGTTTTCTCAGGTTGTCAAGGTTTTGGTCCATTACTTTTGGAGCTCTTTTCACAGCCTGCACCATGTCACTGGAAAAAGTCATGTGTCGACTCACATTTAAGCAAACCTTTGGGTTCAAATTGTCATGCCTTTTGCAATACCTTTCCCCTTTGTTCTTATTTTTATTTTTATTTTATGGTAGTGCTGTGGCCGGTGGGATGCAGAGAGTCTGGGAGAGGCTACAGTTACACTCCCCTCTGGTTTATATACCTGATTTTTTTTTTTTTATCTCCTTTTATATCTCAAATTTCTATATATTAAAAAATAAACTTTTTTAATATGATAAATTAGAATTTATATTTGATGCACTTATTAAATCAGATAATATCATTTCATTATCTAAATTTGAATGATAGATCATATAATTAGTTGACCAATTTCGTTTTGCAACAAGGTAACTAGATACAAGTATACTAAAACGTTTATTATCAGTCATTAGATATAAATAAACTAGGAATTCAATAATTCACAAACAAATAAACCAATATTTTTTTTTTTGTTAAACCTTAAATATAATATAATAATAGGGACATTTCCTATATCAACGTTAACTTATGGAATAATTAGTAATTGAACTTAATTAACATGGTATTAGAGTTGAATTGTTCAGTTTGAAAGCCTTTTTTCACTAATTTCTACACCCAATGTCTTTCTTGTTAATTGCTCCTTGGGTCTTATTATGTGCAATACTTCCATAATGCTTCTTTCTTCAAACATGGGTGTTAAAGTCATTGGGTCTTCATAGGGCTGTGAAAGCGGAAGGGTACTGATTCTGATTTTGGACTTTCATTGTGAAGGTTTGGGCTTTAGATGAGGAGAGTGAGACCAAGTAGCATTGAGAAGGTCCTTAACTTGCCGTTGGGCTTTCTTGATGAATGAAGGTCTAAGATGAGTAGACTAGAGACCAGTATATAACAAAATAAATACATAAATAAAATGCAGCAAGGCTTTTTTAAATAGGGAAATACAGTCAGGCTGCTCTGTCTTTCTTTAACCTAATCAAATGTGCCTCCTTAATTACTTAGCTGAAGTTGTCATTAAGAGACTAACTTTAGTCCTCGGAAAAATTAGACAAATTTTTGGAATTTCATAGATGCATGCAACTCACCAAATACTTGAACAATGCTCTGGAAGCGAGGTACATTGAAAAACAAGGAAATTTTTTTTTTTTAAAAGGATAATCTAACCGCAGATAACAGAAAACTAGCTCAATAATTCAAGCTAGGACATTACTTGCTATTCATCATCAGTTGGTAAAGTTAGGAATCGTCCCATGAGGCTCGGTAGCTTTAGCAGCCGCACATGGCTCGACGGCAGGCGATGGTGCCACTGGCTTCCCCAGAAGCTCAGCTGGCAAATCAGGTATCCCTTTCAAGTAGAAAGTATAAAACAGCTTGAACGGAAAAACTATCTGCTGTAACTTCACCTGTCCGTATGCTGCCTCAAAAATCCCAGAACCTTCCGTCACGGCCAAGTAGGTATCATCATACGTTAAATATGGTCCCTGGACAGATAAATGGCCATAGTCACCAAAGTAGAAGCTGTATATGGCTTCATAGCGGTCACCTTCTTTCTCCGGAACGTTTTGGATTAGCACACATAGTCCAGCTGTGATGCCTAACCTTTTCTGCAGGTCTCCGGAGTAGAGCTTGTTAGTGAAAGGAACCAGATCACCAAGAGAGTTAACAGGTTTTTGGCTTAGTTTTAAAACCGCAGGGCTGTTTCTGTCTCGCTCGTTGATTTCATAAACGTATAGTTCTTGAACTTTTGCTGAAACAATTAAAACGTCAGACTAGTAATTTGTTTCGGTGAAATCTTAACAAAACTATGCATGAAAATTAGTGTATATATTAAAATTTTGAGGGGAACGAAAATAAAAAGAGAATTAATTATGGGTTGAAGTACTTACTGGGCTTGGAATAATCTGGTGTGCGCTCCTTAGACTTGTTGAAGAAAAAGGCTGTGGTAGCGAAAGGCTTGCAGCCGGATGTTGAGGTGAAGAAACTTTTACGGGTTGATGAGATGTTAAGGTGATGGGAGGGAAAAAGGTGTGAATATGAGAGATTGGAACCTGAAATTCTGTGAGATTGGTAAGGTGAGCTGCGATCAGCTAACTTGACAGAAGAGATTGCTTGCAGAGAGCTGGTAGATGCCATTGACTATGTAGGAAATTAGTTGGAGAAGAAGATAGAAACCGGTCAAACCCTAGGAGGTTTTGTTTGCCGAATTCTAATTTTTAACCTAATAACAACAGCTGTTATTAGAATAAAAAATAAATTATTATGAATTACAGAAATTGAAAGCAACAACTTAAGTGTCTGGTCTTCAATTTTTTGGCTTAGTGATCAATAAGGTTTTAAGAAGATATGAAGATTGAGATTCGGCTCTCAACTTCCTTCTTTTCTTTGTTGTAAGACTTTGTTTCTCTTTTAAAATAAAAATAAAAAAAATAATTAGGTGTCTCGTCCTACCTCTTAATATATATTAATATAGGGGTCAATTACTTATTCATCAAGTAAATTTAATCATCAAAAAATAATATCTTTAAAAAATCTAAAAAAATCTTTTAAAATTTAAATCAATATTGCTAACAAGGGATTCATACTGCTTGTTTTTGCAAGATCAACAATATCCTTATTTATTTCTGAACAGTCTTTATTAATCAATCTTTGTACTGTACCATATTTCTAATAAGCTTTACAGATAAAATAATTTTTGATCACGTTACCGTGTAATTTCATTCTTATTTAGTTATTTACTAAACGAATAATAAAATTAGTTTTAATTATGTCTGACGATTGGTGGAAGGGCCGCTTAGGAAATGTTGATGAAAACGTGGGTTTTTATTTACAAGTGTGGAGAAACTTGCATAGGTTTGACCCACTGCTTGCTAGATCTTCGTTATACCTACTAGATATAGTCCTCCTCTTCTGTGGTTTACTTAATGCAAAGGTCGATTTTATTGGAAGACAAAATATATAGAAGGGACCTTATACCGTCAAGAAACAAAAACCGAAACAACAGCTACAAGCGAAGCAAGCAGAGTATTTACGGGTCAACAGAAGACCAAAGTTTAAAGGAAATTTCTCATGTCTTAACCAACTTGCAGTGTTTCTGCTATATAATACGATGTGAAGAAAAGCATCCAAGAGATGTGTATATTGTATTAATGGAATAATCAAAATAAAAAAAAAAAATTTTGATAAGAAAAATTCGAGATAAATAAGTTATTTAATCTCTCATATTAATATAAAATATACCATATTTGATAGTCTAAGATAGGTGACAACAGATTATTCATTTGACATGATCCCAATAAGTAATCACTTGTAAAACTCGAAATTAAGATCTCTTTATAAAAAAAAAAAGAGTTTAAACTAATTAAACTAACAATTTATTGGTAAAATAAAAATATACGAGTCTTCCTGAAATGGACCCAAAGCTTTTACAGCATTTAGCAATAATAATAGTGTATATGATGTAAAAATTAGACAGAAGGCAGGCAGCCAGCCATCAGGGTAAAATCAGTGATTTTCCAGTGTAGGGTTTGAAATCACACATGACAAACTCTGGACTATATATCTTCTGTAAAAGTAAGCCAAGTTCTACTGCTTTAAGTGGTTTTTACTTAAGGAATTGAAGAAATGTCACAAACCATTTTTCAGCTTAAGGGAAAAAGGGGAATGGCTCAAATATGCATGGATTGCTGGAAAAAGAAAACAAACTACAAATCTTCTCTTCACACTAAACTATACATGTCAAATCAGTGATATAGTTCATGCGACCGCAACAATATATAGTTGCTTTATTAGTGCACAATATATATTAGACACTTTGCATCTGAATTGCCTTACCATTTCCACCAACCTTAGATATATATATATATATATATATTATGTCACGTTACGGGAACCTTAGCCAATTTTTACCTTCTACTATATATATGCACGATATGGAAAAACATAAGGGTGCCAAAAATTATAATCAATTAAAAATTCGTGTCTAAAAAATTTGTCAAAATTTCCGCACCAGTTCGAGTGATTAGGATGGTGTGTTCAAACTGTGCAGCAGGGCTGCCATCAGCCGTCAAAGTTGTCCGGCGATGTGATACACTCGAGGCCTCCAATGTAAGAATTGGTTCTGCAGTTAAGAGGCAGCATATTCGTCAATATACATACATGAGCTTTATTATAAAAAGAAAGGTTAATATTATAAATAATTTTTAAATTATAATGAAATATTTAATATTGTATCTAAATTTTAAAAATTTTTAATGTAATTCATGAATTATAAATTTATTTGGCAAACCGTATAGTAGAAGCAGGGGAAGTGAGTGGGAACCCCATGAATACGGTTGATTTTGAGTATGATGATGTTGATGATGTTGATGATGAAGACAAGGGATGGCCATGTAATGAAGATGAGAGTTGTGAAGAGAGCCCATGGGAGACTGAAACAGAGAGAGAAACCCATTTCCAAAGTTAATTGGCTTTTTCAACATAATGCTCCACAGTCAATCACAAGTCATAAGTCACAAGGGTTTATGGGTTTTCCATTAATCTCTATTTTTCTTTTCTAAGAAAATGCTAAACTAAAGTGCAGTAATTCGCAAACTGGGATTTTTTTAAAGGGCTGGGCCGATGTAGAATGGGAAGAAAGGCCTCTGACAATCTGCCTGTATAATGTGATTTCTTACGGTTAATCGCGCAATTACGTGAAAAAGCAAATGTTGGATTTATTAAGAAGTTTTTTTATCTCATAAATTTTATCATTTTCTAAAAAATTGAATCCAAAAGTTTCAAATTAAAATCTCAAAATCTATATTTTGAAATGTTTGTTTACTAGGAAAGCAATTGTTTTGTTTAACACTAGCCATTTAATTATTCAGCTAAACAAAGTTTTTTGATGTATTTTCAACTAACAAGGAATATATGATACCAAAATAAATAACTAAGTTTAAATTTCCTTAGACTGGAGATGTTCATAAGAAAAAGAAATAGAGTCAAAAACGTAGAGCTAAAGCTGAGGTTGATGAATTTCAAAGAAAGAGAGAAGCCACATAGGAATCATGTGCAGCAATTAATTTGGAACTTAGGAGGAACATTCATGGAAAATTCTTACTCATACGGACCAAATCATGAATAAATCTTTCTATCTACACTTATACATATGTTAATTTAAGTTCTTATACATATAGGTTTCCACCTTAGCTAGAACATGTCATGTAATTAAGGGAAAAAATGTCAATGATCTTATATTGTATTATGAATTTGATTTCAAAATTAATTCCAGCAGCTTTGACAGCAATAATGTTGACATGAAACCCATGGCCTGCCTGAATTTTGACATTTTTCAGTAGAAATTAAATTAACAAATAATATCAAAAGCATTTAATATTTATGCAATATATACAGGCATAAACTCATATTGCACACATGGCATGTTTGCATTATTGTACTATAAACTAATGAACCATTTTTCGGTTAACAACTTTGCTTGTATTAGAAACTAGAAAGGTAATAATATAATGAAAACAATCAAGTGTCTGTTAGGAGAGCTTTTTTAGTCAAAAGGTTCCAAAATTGAATTTGTTCAAGTGATCATATAAAACCTGATATTGAGATCCTCTCAACTTCTTATCATTAAAAACCAAATGATTGGATGATGAATTTGAACTACTTCCTATTTCAAGTTTATTAAGAAAAACAACTAATACTGCATCTTGATAATTAAGAGCATGTTCCATTACAACATTCTATAGGATTTTAATCGTATTTCAACTCTTGTTTTCGGATGAAAAGGTTACATCATCTACTTCACCAGAGACTTGATGTTCAGAATATATAGTTTCCTTTTCAAGTTGTTTGATGACGGCAAGAACGCATTATTCTTAAAACTATGTAACAAAACCTAAATTAATTAATGGTTAAATCTCCGGACAGTACTACCTCCAGAGAATTAAAATGGGCAAAATGAGGAAACAAAAAAAAAAAAAAGATTTCAAATCTTTGCCACTACTTAATTTTACAAACTTTATGTTGGAAGACCTAATCGCTATAAAATATTTTCGATTTTAACCGTATCTTCCTTCATCCACAACCAAGCGACTAAAGATCATGTTTCGAGGCCTAAAGTGTTTTTAAAAATAATGTCTTGAAGGGCCAAACTACATCTTTATTATTGGACCAAATCATGACACAGTGACCAGTTAGCAAGTCAACATTTTTTAGGACACATGTTCTTTCATTCTTTGCATACCTAATTACTTTCTCTCTCTCTCTCTCTCTCTCTCTCTCTCTTGCCCTTTGTCTCTCCTCATCCTCCTTTTGTCAACAAATCAACATAGAGATTTTTTCGGGAAAGCAACGACACCACAAAAGCTACTAATTAAGAGCTAACATGAACAAATTGGCAGTTATTTATTTCTTTTTTTTTTTCAGGCTTCTTTTTCTTGGAAGAAATGTATTACACCTAATTTCAGCTTTCTTCAGCTTTTTGTCTTGTAATATACAATTTAACTTTTACAACTTGCAACAACACCCCCCCCCCTCCCATGTTCCCTTTCCCTGAACCCTCTTTAACATCCACAAATTTCAAAAAAAAAAAAAACATAAGTTACAACAAAAACAAAGAAAAAAAATTGAAAGGAATAATTAGGTAATGTTACAAAGCATCAATTACCCTCTGTTTCTTGCTACACTCTAATTCCCACAGCTCCATTTCTCTTGTCCTTTTCCCGTTACATCCACCCAGACCAACATTTTCACTGCCAGGAATTTTAAAAATGTTGACTCCAAATAGCCTGACCATTTCAACCGGCCCAACCGGGTTCTCCAAAGCCAAAGCCAACCCAGTTCTCAGTTTCCAGTCAATGTAAAGCTGCTTCTCCGGCCCTGTTGATCTCTGAAAACTAACAATGTCACCGGCTTTAAGGTTCTTCTCCTTAACAAAGCGGCTCCACCCTTTTGTTAAGACATAGCTTTGGCTACTATTCCAATAGGAATATCTAAACCTCCAAACTTTGCCAGTCACATCTTCGAAGTTCAAAAGAACTCCTTTCGATGAAGCAGTTCCACTTTGCAATGGGAAGTACTTCTCCGCATGCTGCTTAGGTATTACAAGTCGGTTCAACTTCCCCACATCGCTTGGGGTCACAGCTTTTTCGAAGAGCTGTTCACGCGCTTTCAGCTTAAGACCGAAGGAACCAAATCCAACGTCGTTTCTGACCACACGTTTCCCATTCCCATTGAAGCCATAGCTTTTCCGACTCTGCTCGAGCTCATCATTGTAAGTATGCTTACGCAACATGTCAACGATTTCAACCTTGGAATGTGAATTGAGGAAGGCCCTTTCGATTTCATCTTCGTCAGTTTCTTGGAGGTGTTTGAAGTTAGTCACGGCATCACGACCCCGAAACTTTTGAGCAGCTATGTCATAGACTTTGGCAGCCTCATCTTCTTCATTAAAAGTTCCAAGCCAGACACGTTGGTGCTTCTCGTATATCTGAGCACCCCATCGGCCGTTGGGTTGAGGAACAACGCCTTTGTACTTGGAAGAAGGGAGCTTTCTTGATTCAGCTTCGACCCCAGCTTCAGAATCCACAATCACGCTGGTTCCACTTCCAACTCGGCAGAGAGAGTCGGGAGATTTAGTAACAGGAGGCAAAGGTGAAATATTTGATGGAGAAATGGATATGGATATGGAATCACTAGTTGTGGTTTCATCCATGCAGCTTCCATCCATTTTTTCTGTCTATTTTTGAGTTGTACAAACAGGGAAAGAGATACAGAGGTTGTAGTAGTAGCAGAACAACGTTTGTTTTGTTCGTTGTTTGTGTTGTGTTGTGTGAGATGGCTTTGTTTGAAGGCCCGTGTGGTGGTGTTGTATATATATAGGGGATAGGTAATTTTTCTTAATTCAAATTATTAACTTACTTATATTTGTTAAATATATATTTGACAAATTCGAAAATGGAGAACATTTTTTTCTTAGGTTATTATGGCAAGGGAGAGTAATGAGCATATATGGGGATGTGGGTTCGGTGGGTCAACCCAGAGAGAGGGGAAGGAATGGTCAGGAACTAGGAAGATTCATGGAGAGAGAGAGAGAGAGAGAGAGAGAGAGAGAGAGAGAGAGGGGAAAAAAATTAAGAATAGCTGGAAAAACAAGGAAGAAAGAGGAAAGGGTAAATAGTACGTGGACTGGGCAGTGGATGTGAGGTGGGACCCAAGGGAGCAAGTTGATTTGGGGGTGGGTTCACATGACAGTGGAGTGTGTGTATTATTTAAGTTCATCCCCCCGGAGCTTTGCTGGTAGCTGCTGAGCACCAGCATGGAAATTGGTGTAAGCCCATTCTCTCTCTCTTGAAACATTTATCTTTAAATTTTTTTTTATAGAATCGACAGATAGTAATCTTATCTGATACTGTAGCTGTTGTTTCATTAAAATGTGCTGAATTACACAACCAATTAGAATCCAGATAAACATGAAGTTTTTGAGTTCCACTAGGATGGGATGGGTAGTGGGCCTGCAGGATTAATAAGGGATGGATATTAGACATTGAACACAGACACAGGCAATTCCCATCCCTCCAAGCTTTGCTTTGTCTTTATTGCCAAGGACCAAGGTTCTTTTTCCTTCCCTCTCCTCCAGTCCTCCCCACTTCCCATATTATTGTTATCATCATTTTAATAGAATTATTATGCCCCGTTTTGACTCAAGTTATTAAAAAAACTATTTAAAAAATAATTTCGAATTAAAATAAACCGTATTTACTTTTTTATTTATTTTCTTTTTTATAAGACATAATTTTTTCAAAAAAATTTTTTTCTATAATTTTGTGTTAATTTATTAATTTTAATTTTTAATGTATTTTTATTTTCATATTAGTTTTTTTATTTGTCAAATATAATTGCTTTAAAAAATCAGACGTCACTTTTCTATTTGTTTCTTAATGCCAGGTATTGCTCATGTTAAAGAAAAAATATGTCAATTTTATTTTTACTTCTGCTACTGTTCCAGTTACTACAATATTTTGAAAACCTTACATTGTATAAAGAAATTAAAAAAAAAAAAAAAACTCATGTATATCATTGATTCAACTACTTGAATGGACCGTCATTGCCCGTTTCATTTTCTTATATTTTCATTTGGTGGCATTGCTATTAAAATATAATAATATAATTAGAGAGATAAAAAAAATTAGAGCAATGGAAATATGTAGAATGAAACACTAGCATCGAATAGTATTACATGGGAAAGGATAATTGCACGGACGAGTTGAGAGTGAGGACCCACAAGCAAGTTGATTAAAAACCGGGCGCCGGAGACGGTGGGTCTCTTGTTTTGGTTTAGGACTTTAAGGTGGGTGTGATACTTTGAGATTCTACTCAGATTTTTCCTTCAAATTCTTCTTTTATTTTACTCATATTAATATAAATAAATAAATAAATATATAAATACGAGTTTACGTGGAAAGTCTGATTTGTTTGGTTTAGTTTCTATGTTTTTAAAATTATTTTATTTATTAAAAAAAAAAAGAGAAAAAGAGAAATTTTAAAAGAAATTTCCAAGTATATTAAAAAAAGTGGATGTACGGTATTGGTTATATAACGATACTCGTTTCCAGTTGGAACGTGCAAAATGTTAAAAAAAAAAAAAAGGGGGGGGGGGGGGGAAACGGATGGATGGACATGACTCATATAGGATTAGTTTCTCATGAACACCAACTCTATCTATTCTCTATTTTTTCTAGTTTAAGATTGTTAACTCTTTATTAATAAATATTTACAAATTTAAACCAAACTATTTTTGTTAATTATGATGCCAAAGGACAATTATGTTGATCCATGGTACAAAACTTAGATTTCCTTTTAATTCCCTTTTCATGCTTTTTCCATTTCCAAAATAATAATAATAATTTAGATTCATTTTTGTATGTCCATATGGTTTGTGATTCTGTTACATTATCAGCTTTATTTCCACATTTAGGTCGGCTGCCCGAATCCAACGAAATGGTCGGGGCCACGTCTCCCCCCCATTATCAAATAGTCTTACTATTACTCTCTCCAACTCCATGTATGATGTGTTTTATATGTCAAATTTTATCGAATATGACAATGAAACCAACCTTTTTGCCTTTTATATACTAAAACTAATTATTAAACTCATCTCTACCACAAATATATTATTATAAGCGACGGATTTCACATTTGATTTTGAAAGGTAAACTATACTATATAAAAATACGAAAATGTTTTAAAATTTGGGGGTCAATATAAATATATACATACTAAGCCCTAAATAAAATTAATAATTCTAAGTTTGGAATCAATTTAAGTTTATTTTTATATATATATATATATATATATATATATATATACACACATACATATTAAGAGGTTTTAATCATTTCTTAGGGTGCCATTTTGATACCATCCACTCCCGTTTACTACTTACTAAAACCTAGCTTTTTTTTTTTTTTTTGGGTTTAGGATTAATGTACATTATCTCATTTCATTTCAACAAAATTATGTACACTATCTTCGTTGCTATCACATGTTTGATTCCACTAAACAATCTGTTAACTGGTTTAAAAGAATGTCATTAATTAATTCCTAATATAAACGTGGATGCATTGTAATTTACATGGGATAAAGTTTATCAACAAGCACTGCACTGGGTGCACTTTCCTTTGGTTTCCTATACTTTAATCATCATCTTCATGCCCGTATATCCTTTCATTTCATAATGGGTTTTAGAGTAACTTATAACTGAATGGATTCGATGGTCCATCCATCATCTTTTTGGTTGCCTGCCCTCACCCTGCTTATGTCTGTCCGTTTCACTTTTTGATTATTAAATATTAACCTTATACTTTTTATCTTTATCTTTTCTTTTTTTTTTTTCTAAAAGAACAACTATGAAATTCCTTTCAAGTTTGGGTAAGTATGTAGACCCTTATTTAGAGTACTAAAGTTTTTTCACTTTTGTTAACTGTGAAATTAATCTTAGTTAATTAATTTGCATAAAGATATGCTCGATCGATCGTTTCTTTAATTTCAAACATGTTGGCACAGACACTTGATTTCTTATCATCAAACAACCAGACAAAATTTTATAAAGCTTTTTCTATATTGAGAGAGGGATCATGACGAATTTGTCTAACCATATTTCACCAATTATAAATTATAGTCAGGTGCCTATAGTATGTTTCAAAAGCAAAACCAAGTGTTTATCTACTTCTTTAACTTTACATTAAAATAAAACCTTTGTGATTATCTCAAAAGAATATAAATTTGTCTTTATGCAAGTACCATGCTCCCACCTTTCTACTGCCTAGGGAATTTTCAGTTGTAGATGATTTAATATATGACTCAAAACGGCTGTGCCACGTCAAATACACGACTCCAGTGCCATGTCAGCCATAAAAGAAGTATTAAAAAAGGCAATTTTCCACTTGTGTGTTGAAATCATTAGTTTTTATACATATGGAATCTTGATTCTTGATGCTTGCTTTAGGAAAATGTTGGTTTAAACATACTTTTGTAGTGGCTATTGATCCTAAAGCTAACATCCAAATTAATATATAACAAAGATTATCGTGCATAACACCCCCAAAAAAAAAAAACTTGCCTTCGTATATTTGCGTTTTAGTAATTTTTTTATGATCTCATTGTATCAAGAAATTTGATGATAGGGGAATTATGATAATTAAGTTGGAATTAATATATAGGATATGAATTAGATGAAAGGGCATCAAAATTTTCTGTTGCTAAGATTTAAGTCATCAAATTTTAATAATTGCTTTATAATAGGACATCTTCAAAAAAAAAAAAAGAAGAAAAATCAGCCACTTGGGTGTTGATCCTGATATTAATAGTGAAAAAAAATGTTATAATCAACTATAACTATCAAACCCTTCATTAGAACTAGAGGAAAATGTCATTCAAATTAATAGTAATTATGATTGCAAACAAATTAACTGCACATTACAGACAATAAATTATAGAGAAATCAATATTACAAGTACTTCATACAATCATCCAATCAAATTATTTTTTGTGAGTTACCTAATACTACCATCTTATACAATAGATGTTCAATGAAATAAATTCAAACGAAAAATTGAATTTCTTAAGGTTATAATAATTTTTTAATATATATAATTACCATTCAACGGAACAAAAGAGATGAGACGATATGTACAACTAAATTAAAGAAAGAAAAAGAACCCCAAAAGAAAATCTAAATGCATGTTCATGGATAATGTCACGTAAGCAGTGATGAAAAGTAATTCGTTCATAAATTTACTTTTGCAATTTGCATCTTATCAAACAACTATTATTATTGTAATTAAGTAATATATCTACGCCCACATAATTAACTAAATGGGTATTTTCTTTCCTCTTTTTAATCTCCTCTATCCTAAACCATCGAATGAAGAAAAGTCTAAACATTTTGCTGTATGAAACAAAAAAGAAAAAGAAAACATCGGAGAAAATCAAAACATTTCATGGAACTTTCTGCCTTGTCAACTACACGCATGATTCCATACCTTTTGTTTGTTTTCTTATCAGTTATTCCAACCCGTTTCTTCACACTGTTCACACACGCAACCATTACCCAAGTTATCCGCACTTGAAAAAAATCATTCTTAAAAAGCAGTAATTAAAATTGTTTTTTTATTTAATTTAATGGAAATAAAAAGAAAAATAAAACCGAGTAAATTAGGGAATCTTTGACTGTTTCTTGATCCTCTACTGACGTGGTTAACAGCGTACCTTTTCGTGTCAACCCACGTGATTCTATCATCTCTACAACTTACCCACACACGTTACATCTATTAATATATAATATAATACAATGCAATTGTTTATTACTATAATTAAATTTTATTTTTATAAATTTAGGAAAAAAATATAAAATTTAATGTATATTTATTTATAAGATTTTGAATAATATAACGGAAGAGATTATGATTCTTATTCTATAAATTAAATTTTTTTCATCTTAAAATTTAAATGAAAATTGTGTATAATTGTTTGTTAGACAAAAATATTCTATATATATATTTATTCATAACTTTTGATAGCTTAAAAGTCGTGAATATAATACAACATATATATTTGCTAATTAACTAAAAATCATGTGATGTATGTATTGATAGAATATTAAATTTTTTAATTAATTTTAATAGTTAAATTTAATTTTTAACTCTCAAATTTTAAAAAGAACGAGACTGGTTAATAACTAACCAAGTTTTGGGGTGATGAAACCAAACCAAATGTTACGTAGCATTGGAAGAAGTGTTGAAGAGGAAATCTTGGTCAAATTTAAGACAGCTTTTGTTATGTACACTAGCCAGTATAGTAGCATGCAGTAGTAGTAGTATTAAAGATACTAGTGGGAGCAAAATAAAAGAAAAAGTCAAGCCAACAGATACTTGTCAATACTTACTAGCATAAGAAAAAGAAAAACGGAAACTGAATAAATGGGTTGAGAGTTGAGGCAAGTAGCATAGGCATAGGGTTACTGTTTCATGTAACTGGAAGTTGCTTTTGTTGACCGAGGAAAGAAGAATCAGAGGCAGTGGTGTGGAAGGGGAGGGGACCCCACCATTTCCGTTTATGGCACAGAACTGATCCCATTGGCTGAGACAGAGGTTCGTTTTCAGGGAGGGTGGGAAGTGATGAGGAGATCAGAATTAGGAACAGGTGTCGTTGTCTCTACTTTTCTGCTTCTGTTTTTTGTTTACGTTTCATATTGGAATTGGAGTGGGAATTGGAATTTGAATGATAGAGCAGGAAAGTTAGACCCAAAAAAAAAAATATATATATATCTATATATTCTTCTAGTATTTGTTTCTAGAAATTACAGCAAGCGAAAAAAAGGGAATAAAAAATATATTATTAACAGATAAGATAATTTATATATTTATATTATATTAAATATTAATAATTTACAAATTTATATTATATTTTATATAAAAATTATAAACCATAATTTATGTTGATATAATAATATAAAATATTTTTTAATTCTTATATAATTTTTATTAAAATTTTAAATTATATTATTTTTTATTTTTTAATTATTTTTATATTATAATATCGTATCATATTTTAAATTAATATATTTATTTATTTGTATGTTGTAGAATTTACATATTTAATGAAAAAATTGAGAAATTTATAATTTAAATTAGCTCCTAGAGTGCAATTAATTAGTTTGAGGTTGGGTTCTCATAAAGTTGATAAATGGGGTCTCATTCATATTGACCAAATAAAAAAATGAAATGAAATGCCTTTTCTTTCATCTCTCAAATAATGGTCGTAAGGAACAATAAAATTAGCCATCGTCGACTTACTTTGTTCTACTATATAGAGGATGATTTTTCAAGAGCCTCCAAATGTGGGACCTTTTATATTTCTGATAAATCAATTGCTTAATTTATATATATATATATATATATATTAGTACTAGTTTTTTTGTTAAGAGAAAACAATTGATAGCAAATATCTTTCTTTTTTATATACAAAAAGTTATTGATTTAAATATTAAATCACATGCAAATATACAAACAAAAAAGAATTAATTACAACACAGTATGTGATGCAAAAATTAAAGTAGCTTAATTAAGTCACATGCTTGATTAATGAAAAGATAAATGAAAATTAATTAGTGGGTTGTTGGAAAAATGCAAGCAGCCTTGGCTCTGGCTCTATATATAGGATATGAAATGAAATTATGTTGCCGACATGTCACGAATAAACTCAATGTTCCAAAGTCAAAATGAAAAATTGGCCACTTGGGATGCACGGGAACTGTGGTTGGCTGGCTGGGCTGCTAATTGTCTTTTGAAATCTTTCTTTTGTTTTCTTCTCTTCTGTTGCAGATAGGCACTCTCTCTTTCTTAGTCAATCATCATCTCTCTTTGCTACACTAGTTGCCAACTTTTTTAAAAAATAAATATTTATTTATTTATTCAAACAAATTAGGTAGGATTAGGGATGAGAGTGGATGTGAATTTTTATTTGTTTTAAAATTAATTTGATTTTATAATTATAAAATTATATTTATATTTAATTTGAATTTTTTTTAAATTTTTTTATTCGAATCCGACTCAAATTTAATATTGTGTAATTCGTATTCAACTCGAAATTAATAAAATATTATTTTTTAAATATTAATATATAAATATATAAATAAAAAATTAAAAAATAATTAAATTTTTTTATATAATATCAAATCAAATCAAATTTATCTAAAATTTGAACTCAATTCAAAATTAATTTTTATTTATTAATATTCAATTTAATTTAAAATTTAATTTTTTTAAAAAAAATCGATCTAATAAAATTAAAAATCCGTCGATTTCGGGTTTGAATGCCAATGTTAGGGCTCCAATTTAGAAGAAAATTCGTTTATTGCATTGGAAGACTTGATGCAAATATCGAGGTCAACCAAGTCAACAAATTGACAAATAATAATGAATTTGGTGGTGGAGTAATTAAAGAATAGGGACAGACTGGAAATTTCAAGATTTATTTTTTGTAAGCAAAATCACTGTGTTTGGGAGTTAGTTAAGCCATGTGGTGGGAGTATTAAATTAGGTTTAAAAAGAATTAAACTTTGGTTATGTAGAGTATAAGAGGGTGAACAAATTGATTAGATTAAAAGATGGGGATATTTATGCGAAGACCGAAAATGAACAAGTGGGATGGGAAAGGCAGTGGGGACAAGGAAACGCCCCCATGCTTTGACCTTTTGATTACATTTCGAGTATAGATCACACCAACATATATTCAACTATGATATTTGTATGTTTTTATTCAAAAATATAATTTAATTTTTCAATACTAAATAGTTTGATTTACATGACCAATGCATACTTTTTCTTTTTTCCTTTTTGAACAAATATTGTAATTTTTTTTTATTTTTATCCAATTTTGTACTGTTAATTTATAATGATACATGTAAGAATTGTTTGAATTGATGTAGCTAAACCCAACACATACATAAAATGATAAACAAAATTTATCAACTAGACCCAAACCAACCAAGTTATTCACTTTTTTTATCTGTTTTAATTAAGAGTCAAAAGTTTTCGTAACCTTTAGTATTTAAATTTAAAGAAATGAGGATTACCTATACTATACTACATATTATACAAGTGTAATTTTTCATCTAAAATCAAAATTTTGCTATATATATATTATTAGATGCTTTAAAAGACAAAATAAAAGCAATGCATTCAATAGGGTGAGCCACTTGTTTTGTGCAAATTGATGCTTTAAAAACAAAGGATTGAAGCCTAAATAACCTGGTGTCAAATATCATGTAAATTAATTTCTATTTTTTTTTCCTATGCTCAATTTTCCTTTTTTTCCAGACAAGAAAAAGTCAGTAGTCCAAAACCTGTGTTAATGTCAAGTGAGTCCCAAATAGGGGAAAATCAAATTGGAAAGACATGTTCTACCTAACATTTTTTGGATCCCATTTTCTTTGCAGAAACCAACAAACAAGAACGAAACGAAAACAAGCGAAGTAGAAAAAAAAATAATAATAATAATACCCTTAGTCCAAACAGAGTTTTAAGTTCCAACAATGATCATATTATTCCGTCAAGTTAAACGTTTACATAATGCTAGTAGTAGTAGTGGAAAATTTGTTCCTTTCAAACAGACTACGTGGCCTTGTTTCTCCCATGTAAATTAACATAAAACAAGCGGTTGATATCTCATTTCTGTAGAAAATATACATCAGAACATGTTGTACACTGACTTTATTTCCTTTCTTATTACATTAAATTAATTAAATAAAGCATTATGTTGTACGGATTTAGATTTTTTTTTTCTTTCGAGATGGTTTGAATTCAGAGAGTGCAAGGTAGGCTCACAGTCAAAGAGCATTTCATTAATTGCAGTTAGCAAAGAAGAAATCTGAATCTGAAACACCACCCCCCCCGGCGGGTAAAAATACGCGAGAAAGTCGTACTTGTATGTTGTATTAATCAAATTAAACATAAAAGTAATTGCATATTCCAATTAAAAAGATTTGAACTGATTCTAGGAAGAGACCAAAAAGAAAACCAGAGTAAATGAGATAAAAGGTGGGCGGTAATAAAATATGGTTAAAAGACTATTTATATACAATACATGGTTTAGCAAATAAGAGAAGGAAAGCTCGACTAAGTAAATAACGACGACCATGATGGATCATTCATGGAAGACAAATAATAATTAATAATTAAGCAAATCGACAAAAGAAAAGTAATGATATTTCAACGTGATAACATTAGTGGCTGCCATTGGATTTCTTGAAACCTTGGAGCTGATAAAGTCTACCGATGAAATACGCTACGTAGTGCCCACCACAAGGCTTTGATATGCTAGCTGCAGTTCCAAGCTGCACCCTATTGACATTGACTGTTAGTCAAAGGATTAAAATCCTACACGAGCTTATTTTGCTTCTTCCCCAATTTACTGCAGATTAGTGGGCAGAGGGATGTCTATTTCATTTTGTCATTTAAAAGAAAAAAACCTAAACCAGTAATTGTGTGTCTTTGGCTAACAGTCACATGCCTAGCTAGGATTGCCAAAATTCATGCCATGTGTCTAATACCTTAGGCAACTAATCGAACTACTGCAAACTAAAGACATAACCTTATTAGGCAAGAATTGCAAGCTTTAGAGAGAGAGTGAGAGAGAGAGTGAGAGAGAGTTACTGAGGTAAAGCATCAAAATAGATATGTGCAGCAGAATTGAAACAACTTGTACAAGCATTTGTTGGTAATATTTTACAATTAATGGAGAAAACAACAATGCAAAAATTGAGAGGTGAAAGAGTCGCCGTTAGTATTGTGATAGGAATGAGCTAAAAGTTAGATGAGGCAGCAGTAGCAGACCTGGGACCTCTTCGTATACATTAGTGGTGTCATTTACATAATTGAAGTGTGGATGCAAGATATATATGCTCACCAAATGTCACAAAATGGGTTAGATACATCAGTGACCTTATCTCTTTGTTAATAAGTGAGAAAAAGAAAAAGGAAAGAATGAGATGCATTGCATTTTACCGGAGAATGAGACTTTTAAGACCCCATTTGGTTCAATTAAATCGTTGAACACCTTCTTTTGTATGAACAAGTACAGCAATTCACATATTTTATGGTATTCCCTATAATTGCATTGCATTCCATTCATGGTCCCCTTTTGGTGAGTGGACAACTATTATCCAAAATCACTACTCTCCCTTTCAAGAAGACAAGTGATTAATGAGGAAGTGAAGTGAAGGCAATCCCTTAGCATGCTGACTCTCCGTTATATTCCAAGGACTTCTGTCTTTGATACCTGTTCCTTTTTGGCTTTGCAGCTAGCACGGGAAAAAATAAGTTAAAATATCTTTATCTATAATATTCAATGAATACTCCAGAAAAAAGGGGATAGATTTTAACAAAAATTACGCAAAAAAAAGATGTCAACTGCTATTTTTGGTGCAAAATGCGGATGAATTTACATTATATATAGGAATATGTGGCAGCAGCTTTCAAGCCCTCTACTACAGAACATTGGGAAGCTGTAATGCCTGTATTGTGTCATAAATTTTAAGTTTTGCAAAAATATAGCGAATTGTTAGTGGGAAGATGCCTATTGACATCGCCAACAAGGAAATCAGAATCTTGTGAAAAGCAATAATCACTTCTCAAAGTCTAGTACTTAACAGATCATGTGCCACCACTCCCAGCTGCATATATAGACTAACGTATCATGTCTAAATACTTCTGGTTCTCATTATTGAACTCCATTTCCAAGTCAATCAGATTTATCCAAATTTTATTCCCTTGATGAATCATATAGCCCAGGGTTGGGATATCATTCAAGATTCCAAGGACGGCTCTACTAGCCTGCCTATCAGTTCTAAATTTTGCCTCTTTAAGCGATGGTTAAAATATGTGCAAGATGACAACATATATATCTATTTTAATGCTGATACACAAATCAAGCAGAGGCAACCAACAAAAGTACTGAACTCTTGAGATAATACTTGCATTACACATTAAATCTGAAGGTAGGCCACAAAATCATAATCATTTTTACCCCACCGATAGCACCACAGAAACAAAAAGGAAGCATGGTATGCCTATTGCAATTTTACCACCTTCAGATAAGCGGCCATTTTCCCAAAACGGAGGACAATATGATAAAGAAGGTAGTCCACACAAGCCTTTGTTACCGGAGAGACTGGAGGAAAATAAATCACAGTTAACCGAATAAGAAAATTGCGTAAAAATATAGCTATTTATAAAATTTGAGTTAGCAACATTAGGCACATAAAAGGTGAGTACAAATAAGACTCCATTTTGTTGATGCTTTAGATATTTCTGTAGTCATATCAGGGTCCAAAAATGTTGTTTCAATCAAATTTTATCAAAAAGTAGGACACAAAACAGCAACTGGGTCAGTTGTTAATATTGGGCTTAGTTTCCTCCACGTGGAGGTGGCTTAAAATTAAAACTCATTCACTAATGATTTTTTATTCATTTTATGTTTGGTTACAAGGTTTTAAACTCTTATATTATTGAAAAAGAAACAAGAGAATGTGACGGCAAAATAGAGCAAAAAAAAGGAAGAAAAGAAGGCTTTGTACAGTTTTGGTCGAGTAATTTTATCGATATCAATTTGTTGTCTGATTGAACTGAAATTTTATTAGTGTGTTAACAATTCATTATTTTTTATTCTAAACGGTAAAGATCAGGTTTCGAGTTTTTTATCTACTAATTTCGTGAATATTTATTAATCTCTAAATTTGCTAAGATTTTTTTAATTTTTTCTTGCAAGATTATTTCTTTACAAAGATTATTTAATTTTGAGATATTGTGGTTATATACCTCTAGTTCTAATTAGAGCGAACTTTGTATTCTCATTATTTTGATAGTGAAGATTATTTGTTGGTGCTCATGATTTTTACTCCTTATTTGGAGGAGGTTTTCCACGTAAATTGCTTGTGTCCGTGTGTTTGTAGTTTGGTAATTCATTTATTAGCTTTATTTATTTGATTCATGCTAAATTTACACAAGAGATGAATAATTTGATTTTTTCATTGCATAATATATTCCCTACATGGTAATTTGAACGGTTCAAATTACCATGTATGAAAAGTGAATATAAAAGATGTGAAAGATTTTTATTTGTCTATGTTTGCTATTGAAAAACCTGAAAATAAAACATATGTGGAATGAAATTTGTTTCATCAACAAGTATGTGGTTATATTAGACGGTAGCTAGATGATAATGTTTTGAACTATCTTAGTGGAAAAAAACATGCATGCACTTGTTAGAGCACGTTTGAGGAGTTGTATGCTTGAAAAACTTAGAATAATAAACTATTTTTAATTAAGCAATTGATGAGCTTGGAATATCAAGATGAAACTTCTATGATAGATCACTTAAATGCATATCAAGGGTTATTAATCAGTTGACTGGCATGAATCTCAAGTTTGAAGATGAGATAGAAAGCTTATGGCTTTTTGGTACGCTATGAGACTCATGGAAAATGTTTAGAACAATGTTATCTAAGTGTAGACACCAGATTTTGTCCGGGTCTATATTTTAAATAATAATAATAATAATATTGGTTTAATCATAATTAAAAAAAAAAGAAAGAAGACAAACGAAAAATCCAAACAGAAGAAACAAAACGGAAAGGGTTGGTGCCAGCGAGTGCCGTGCACAGCACTGCTAGCCACCCACTCCCTGCCACTACCCCAACTATCATACCACCCCTCGTCTAGTCCCTTCACTCCATCGGTACACGCAACTACTTTTTCAACCATATAAAACACTCGATTCTCTCTCCTTTCAGGGTGGCTAGAACTCTTGAATATCCCCTTACCAGAACACCAAAAAAAGCACCCCTACCAACAACCTTTCAGACGAAAAAAAAACAAACAATCCCCAAAATACCAAAACAGAAAAATAAACAGATCTACGAAAATCAACACAAAAAACCATAAAACAGAAACCACAGTCCTCGTCGAATCGACGAGGAACCCAGCGTCAAGGAGATACATACAACAAAAAAGAAAGGTTATTAGTTTGAGTTTTTTTTTAAAAAAGAACATAAAACTTTGAACCTCGAACTACGTCGATTGGGGTCGTTTTCGACAAAGAGGAGATCGGATCAGAAAAGATCGCGCCGAAAGGAGCTTTCAGGAAGATTTTAAAATTTTGGTCACCGACGACCACTATCGGCGGTGGTCGATGTGGCAGTCGGCAACCAGATTCCGATGGGGCTAGAGAGAACCCAAAGCTCGGAGAAAATTTTTTTTGATGGAAATGGTGAAATGAGCTGAGAAAAAACCTTACTTTTATAGAAAATATAAAAGCAAAATGACGTCGTTTTGAGAATAAGGCCAAAACGACACTGTTTCAAGCATAAAAGGATCCGTGCGTGGGCCGAACCCAACCCGAGATCCACGTAAATTGACCCGTCGACCCGCCTCAGCCACCTTCCAACCGGTTCAGACGAACCGCCAGTGAACTGGTCCGAACTGGTCCAGACCAGCGTTGACCGGTTCGATTCAGGTAAAAATTTTTTTTTTTAATTTTCTAATTTTTTATATATTATTTTTTTGTTATTTTAAGTATTTTTTTTTATATATTTATGCATGATAAGTTTTAAATTTGTTAGGATAAGTTTTTTACTTGTTTTAATAATAATAAAAATGAAAATAAGTAAGATAATAATTAAAAATATATATACATTAAAAATGCTTAAAAAGTAATAATAATAATAATAGAATAATTATTTTTTATTATTTTTTCTATCTAGATGTTGAAAAGAATAAAAATATTTTTCTAAAAATAATTTCGTCTAGATATTGGAGAATTATTATTAATAAATTTTCATGAAAAGAAATATAAGAATTTTTTTACTTAATTTTCAAAAATCATTAAATCGAACTTACTTCGAAAATTCGCCTAGATGTTGGAAATTTTAGAGATATTCATATTTTAGTAAAAACAAAACCTTAAACACTAATTCTTAATTTTTAAAATCCTAAAATCCAAAATCCCTTAAATCCAAACCTTTAAAATTTGAATCTTCAGAATCTTGAAACCTTAATCTTTAAAATCACTACTCAAGCCCTTACTCAAAACATCCTGAAAATCTTATGGATACGTGTGAAAATCTCACATGAAATGGTTTGTTCCTAAATGCTGCATAAATGATGGAGTATTTAGGAAACTCCATTTCATTAAGTTTTTCACATGAGTTCTTAATTCACATTAATAATAAGATTAATAAATAAAAGTATAATAGTAAATTGAGATCTTAAATATAAACAGTCGTACCTAAGCTCTGTCTAGATGTTAACGAGTTGGGGTGGTCTCATTATACTTAAGAATCCAACTTTTAAATTGCATTTCATTTTACATAACATCCATTAGCATACATGCGTCAGTGTGTTATCATCAATAATTGTCGGCATTATTCTCTCTTTAATTTACTGTTTGATGATAAAATATTTTATAATAAAAAAATAATACATTTAAATTTTTTTTGTGATATTATAAAATAAAATAAAAATAACATTCCGAAAGAAATAATTTTTGGTACTCTGCCTAGATGTTGGAGAGTCACTAACAATTATTTTTTATAAAGATTGTTATTTCATTTTAAGGATTATTGTGTTAAATCTTAAGCGAAAAGAGTTATTTTAAATTCTACCTAGATATTGGAGAATTTTAAGATAATTCTTTAACTTAAAGATTTTCTCAATATTTCTAAATAAAAATTTTAGCAAAATTTTATTTTTCCAAATGAAGGGAATTAGTGTTAAATTTCAAATTAAAACTAATTTTATCCAACATAAAAAATAGCGCGTAATTAAATGGTACCAATTTATGGGCGTTGTGGGGGTGCTAATCCTTCCCCATACGTAACCGACTCCCGAACCCAACCTGATTTTTCGTAAATCGAAATTTATCTTTTTGATAAATTTTAAACCCGTTTTTATAGTTTTATTAAAAAAATAAACTTTTAGGTGGCCAATCACATCCTAACAAAGATTGGTAGCGACTCCTCATTTACTTCGATTTTAAAACGCTTTACGTCTGCGGTTTCAAAATCGTTACGACAGTTTGGTGACTCCGCTGGAAACTTTTGAGAGTCAGGCCAAATTTAGTTATGCGTTATTAATAGCTATTAGATTTAATTGGTTTTATATGATATTTAATTTAATTCTCTTTATTTTAATTTTTCAAAATATATACATACAAGTTAATAAATAAAATAAATTGCTTGTTAGCTATTACTTTATTTTGATTTTTTGTTTATGATTTATTCATGTTATTTTGATTAATACATTACTTTGCACACACTTTGCATATTTACTCGTATGCATGAGCTCTAGACCCGGGCTCTTTTCCTTTTAGGAGGAAGTGAAGTAGCTACGCTCTCGTGAGATGATAACCTCTGCATTTGCTAGCGAAACACTTCCACTCAGATTGAAGCATTTTCGTTAGTAGCT